>OZ010791.1:369232703-370482703 GCA_963932465.1 Maratus speciosus | reverse complement strand
GCGCAACTCAAAATTTTATCGCGTAACGCGATACGCCTTGAAACGCGGCTTCTGGAAATTCCGACGTGTGACATAAACAAGTGTTCAAATTAGCAGCAATGCGCACGATTGCCTGCAGGATACTAAAATGGGTATGGTTGGCTTGCCTAAATTTCTTGCCACCTCGCCACTCCCTTGCCACTTCTTGTCACAGCGCGTTCATTGCAAGGGGCTTGCTTCGGCCGCGCGATGTCATTCAACTTACTTATGGGACAGACCCTGTATATATGAATTCTTTGTTCTATATCCAGTTGTGTATTTATACTTATCACTACATAAATGAAACTATTGTAGAGAGTGGGAGTCATAAGGCACCATGGAAAAAGTTCTGTATAATGTTTTGCATTGAATTCAAAATAAATTTGGAGAAATTTTCTGCGTCAATTTCGTTACTACTCGAAATGTGCAGCTATACATTATATCAATCTGTGATGACATCTAGATACAACTGGCAACATTTCTCGAAAGTACACAATAACACTAAACACTTTGCAGTTGTAAATATATGTATATACATATCTGTATGTATTGTGTATGGCTTGATGTATTCTTCATTTGAATTTTCTCCAATAAACTAAACATTTTCAACCAAATTTACAATTTCGTTAAATTTTGAACCTCCTTTCTGCTGAATAATGGTGCAACAGGTTATTGGTATGCCTCAATTAAACACTTGACTTTGATCAATGAAAAGTGGTGCATTAACTAAAGTCCCGAAACAATTAATTTCGACTTAATAACGTAAAAATAATTCTAAAAACCAAGGTCACAAATAGACTAAAATACAATGCATAAAACAGCAATACTCTTTAAGCAATACACTATAAGCTCTAAAAGTAATATATAAATATATCAGAAATTCATCTTAATATTACTTTTGAATGTAACGTTTTCTATTTTAAAAATGAAAGATTTATAAAAAGTGTTTTTTTACGAAATGAAATATAAATTAACAGCTGATGTGTGAAAACGTGTGCACCAAATAAAATAATGTCTATAAACAAGTACTATTTTTTTATCCCGGAATAACAACAATACTCTATTAGAATAATTCATTAACCAACTAAGAAACAGCAATTTTGCGCTAGTATATAGGACAACCAATAGATTCGAAAGAAAGAAGAGACTATCAAGCTGTATGAGGTAAAAAAATAAAGAACGCTGTAATAAACATAAAAAAATGACATCAGACCAGCTCGATCCAGTAAACACCCGACCATCTGGCATAGTAGTTCTCAGATTTATAGCTTACCAAAAGATCGAAACGTGCATTTTGCAATGATAAAAATGTGTCAACTGTCACATACATACTAGGGTGGAACTAAAAAACGAAGTTTCGAATTTTATATTCTAATAGTGATTATTTTTTTCCTTTTTAACTCCATAAAAAGAAAATATTTTTCTTTTAATTTTAAAATGATATTTCCCGGTTCCTCAAAGTACCTGATTTTCTATAAAAAACGAAAAAAAGCCAATAATTGCATGAAAAGATTTTTAAGCTTATTGTTAAATTTATATTTTGCAAAATTAAATTAATTAAGTGTTAATGTCCTGTAATAAAGAGAATAATTTAGTTTGAGTGCCTTAAAAAAGTTAGCCCCACTTTATTTGACTTTTGTAGAAGCCAGCGCCGTGGGCGTCGGCTTTCATTGTCTCTGATTTATTTGGCTGCGACACATAACAAGTTAGTCCGATTTAACGGGTGTTAACAGTTTCTTTAATTATTTTTCGATAAACATTCGGTGTCAAAAGTGACAAAGTCTGTTAACGTACCTAACTCTAGATAATTGTTGAAGTGTCCTGTATTTCGTGAACCAAAACAAATAACATTAGACTGTCATCTTTGACGAACATATGAAGAAGTTATGAAACATTATTTTTGGGTTCAATTTAACTTAAAATCTGACAGCTGGAATCTTGTACACACTATTTCTAAAATATCTAAAGCTGTTGATGATATAATTAAAAGTGTATTGCTGAGACCTTCAATCCCAACGGTTTCTGATACACAAATCCTAAAAAATGATTAGAGACTAGTGCGAGAAATGTCAAAATTTGAAGAAAAATATTAAGATTAGAAAGAATAATCCCACATCCAATATAAAATTGCAGAATGTTAGGTAATCCTGTAAAAAACATTTCTTTGTGTAAAAGCACTAAATATTATCGTGTATTAGAAGAAGAACGTCACTTTCTCAAAGACCAAAGAGAGATGGGGTGATGACAATAGGATCAATAGATATAAAAACTACAAAAAATGTGTAGCAAGACTGGAAATGGAAATATCAAGGAAAAAAGTTATTTTAAAACAAAAAAATGATGTTTTGATTGATTGATCGTCAAGTGTAAAAAACAGTTTGGAAGGAAATAGTTCAATCGGTTGTTTTTCTAAACCTGAATTTGATAATCAACACGGTGAAAGAACCGGAGTATTAGACAGAACTGCGAATATTATTGCAAATGGCACCTTAGAAGATATGGGTATTTCTGATGATAATAAAGAAAAGGTAACTTAAAGAAGGACTTTACGACGACAAAGAGAAAAGAAAAGGAAGAATTTGAGAGAACAGGAAAGACGAAATGAGTTAATTTTAGAAGGTTAGTATTTTTATGGCAGAAAGGATAACGCTATGATAACTTAAGCAGAGGGAAAAAAGTATAAAGAATCATTAAAGACGAACATCTGGTCTCAGTTCAAAAACCAAGATAAAAATATATTGGTCATATTTCATTGACATCATCTTCTTATATTAATATAGCCACTGCAATTTTGGTGTATTTTCAAAATAATAATACAGACATTTCAAGTTTGAGAGTTATTAGGTGAAACAGAAACGCCTTTACTGCAGGATCCAAATCTGGAGTTGTTAAAACATCGGAAGCAATACCCTAAAAACTTTATAATGGATAATTTGATTATTACATGCAAATGAACTTTTTTCTTAGATACTTATTTCAACATCTTGCTGAAAAACTACGCGTACAACAGGATTTTCTGGACCAGTAGGAAAGCAACTTGAAAAAATGCGAACATATTGAAATTATAGACTATAAAAACATTGATCCTATCTTGACGGTCTGATCGGATAAAGAACTTAAAAAAAGTACAAACAGGGAAACACCTGAATTTTAGATTTTCCTTATCATACTCAAACAGTGGAAACGTGTGTCAAAATTGTCTCGCGAGCTGCGTCAACCGTCTTTAAATATTAAGCAAAAGACGGCTTAATCTTGGGAAAGTTGAATTCCCACAATGTAATGACAAAGTTTGCCTAAAAAGACAGTAGGTAAAATATCCAATTTAATTAATTCATAACAAAGGGAGGTAAGGAGGGTGGAAGTCGATATTTAACCACCTCCTCGTGGTGACTTCTGGATAGTATTTGCTAAATAAAAGTAGATATGAGCTAACAGCTACGTTGTTTACTTTCAGTTACTTTATACTGAAATTTCAAAACTTTGACCTCCTTGAGGAACCGGAAAACATCTTAATTTAAAAAAACCTTTTCAGCCAAAAGTTTAGACATCTAAAAAGGAAAAAAAAGTTTTCACTATTACACATTAAAATAAAAAAAAAGGATTTTTTTACCCTATACTTAAGTTCCACCCTAATACATACACAAAAAAAGAAAATATAAAAATTTCTATACTTTTCTCAACTGTAGAAAATGGTAAGATTAGCAATGTATAGTATCATTTTCTCTTACATGCTTTCTAACAGTATTCTTTAATGCCTATTTTTACAAATGTACTGATAGTATGTACACTTGAAGTATAGATTAAGAAATATTATGAAGATGGAAGCTCATAATGCCTACGAGACAAGTTTTTGTTACATTTGGAAAAGTAAATTATTATATCTTGTAATTCTAATATTTCTCTTAAACAAATATGCTACTGTAATAAAAATAGTAAATGAAATTATTTTGAAATCCCTTTCTTCGATAAATGTTTACTGAAATGTATAATTAGTATGTATATATATATAAACTTAAAAAAAATACTTTAGTTTTAACTACACACAAACAAGTTGAATTTTGTGTATTGTAAAATTCCTTAATTTGAGTAAACAAGGGAAATAAAAAGACGATTAACTCTTTTAAACATACTTTTTGAAATTATTGCAGCACTGGTATCATAACAAGGCATTTAAAAAGAATTAATTGTTATATTATGTAAAAGAGATATTCCAAGCTTGATAATTATAGGGCATTACAGAGAATAACTAAAAATAAAAGGAAAGACAAACATAAAATTTCGTAGCATTATGTGTTTAAGTGCGACATAATTAATTGAATAGTAAGAGTATTTTCGCGCTCCTTGCTGCAGATTGGAAAGATATATTAATCAGTAAAATAATATCTATGTAATTTTAAACATTTACATATTTTTTGTTTGTGTGTATGTGCATAAATATTGCATTTATTAATTATTTTAGTGGAATCACAAACTTTATAGAAAAAAAATAACTCATTTAATTTTTACTTTCGTAAAATATATATATATATATATATATATATGTATATATATATATTTTAGTTAAAACACATGAGTTGTTACTTTCTTCCATTTTCAATAGAAGAAAGTATTGTAATCGAAATTTTTTCGACTTCCGGTTTTCGACGGATTTATATGTTTTAGGAGTCAGAGATAACTAAAAACATGTTTATAAAAAAATATCTGTCTGCCGTGTGTCCGCATGTCTGCTGCCATTGTACCATCAAAAATTTTGTGAAATTATGCATAAAATTGAACCAAATTTTAAAATAAGTTTTTGGCTTTGTCAAGGAGGTCCTCAATTAATTTGGAAAAATCCGTCGGTAGGGGGCACCATAATAGCAATTTTTGTGGCATTTTGAATATTGTACCGTCGAAAGGTTTATGAAGTTATGCTTAGAATTGCTTTTCTTTTTGTTTTGGCTATGGCAAGTAGGTCCTCCCTTACTTAGAACATCTGCCGAGGAGCTGAAGCTGCAATTTTTGTGCCATTTTGGATATTGCACAATCGAGGAGTGTAGGAATAGTAGAACTGAACCATTTTTTTTAATTTTTTTGGCATGATAAGAAGTTTCTCTATGAATTTGGAAATATTCAGAGAAAAGCGGGCATTATTATAGCACTTTTTGAGTAATTTTCTTGATTTTTCGTAGTTCTATTGAACACCGATGGCTCTTGAATTGGCGGGAACTTCCTATCCTTATAAGTAGACTATTCGCGAACAGCTGATATACAACAGAATAACGAAAAACTGTAGATTTTATTAAATATCATGATCAAGATTAACTCGTTTTTACTCCGATTAATTGACTGATGCAGAAATTTAAGATGAAAGGGAAAGTTGATATAGTATTGAAGTAATAAAAATGAAATATTGACATTTGTATCAACATTTCGAAATATTAAAATATATGAGACAGAAGAAAATTTTGGAATTGGCACATCCAACTAGTTTAAATCGCAAACTAGTATTAACTTTGTGTCTATCAAAAGTATTTTTAGTGAATGAAAACAATTCAAGATACGATGTATATGAACAATGTATGCTTGACAGTGTGAGTGTGCAATTATGTATGGGGGACCATCTCTGTATCAAAATATGTATGCATTTTTAGGTTTCAAATACTTTAGAATAATCTGCGTTTAAAAAAAATCTATTTACAATCATACATTCTATTTTGAATATAAAATATTATTCTGTGGTACACATTTGACTAAGCCAAATTTGTTGTTCAATTATTGTATATTACAACCGTGGATTATACTAAATTCATTTTACGACAACACGCACATCAATATCACAATCAAAAACTTTTCTCTGCAAAATTAGCTGTATATTAAAGAGCTAATATAAGAAATGTTTTAACAGCATATTAAGAAATAACACAAAAAGAAAAATGGATAGTGCAAAGCCAAAGTTCTATAAATTGAATCCCATCTTCTATAGAATGTATATTATTAACAATAAAGTGTTACGCTATGTAACTTTGATAGTACTTTCGGTAATTCATTCCTATTAATTGACTGCACTTGCATTCTAACTGCTAAATCAATGTCAGAAATTCCTCTACGTTTGCATAGTTAAAATACAGTTAGGTTAAATTTAAATATTATTAAAACGCAAATTTTCATTTTCTACAGATGCCAGTCAAAAAGTTAGAATAATAATAATAAAAAAATTAATCATTGTTTATGCGTATGAAACAGAATGCGTATAAAACAGAATGCGTTTAGAAATTTACCTACAGCAGCTACAATTTTCTAATAACAGAGTAATACGTAATAAAACATCATATTGTAAAAATCTACATAGTATGCATGAAAATTACATTGAATTATTTAATTTAGCATAGAAAATTACAAATAGAATACAAAAATGAAAATATTTATTAATATTTCGAAAAAAAAAAAACAAAGTATTACAATAAATGCACCTGGTTAAAGAAAACATTGAATAATGTATTGTAAATCACACTTATTAAATATATATATAAATATATATATATATCGCAAACTACGGTTGTTTATTAGAACGACTGTTACATTTTATAACAGTTTGAACTCGAATTGGAGAGCTCACATCCTTTTCTGAGCGGACAATGACTATATCAATTCTATTCTGCAAATAAGATCAACTTTCTTTTTGGCGCAATTACCTAAAGTCCTGTCTTTATTATATTACCTACAATTTCTGTATTTGTCTCGAGTCGGGAAAATTAGCTGTAGAACGGTGTACGTAAATTTTGTATTGTCTAAGCCAGTTATTAGTGTGATCTGACCTGTGGAATATGCTAGATTATGTTGGAAAATAAAGTCGTCATCACGCAGATATTCCGATGATGATATGCGATTTAAAAGCATTTCTTGAAATAGAGTTATGCCATCCGTAAAGGATTCATAGTCTACCAGGACCATTTTCAGTCATTCAAGTCCATATCAGTACGCTCGCTTCAAACATCACTAATCTCTTCATGTCGTCGAATATATCTATTATTTGTGCCCCAAAAGAGTTTATATGGGATCTCTACGAAAACGATCACTTTCCAAAAATAAAAATATATTAAAATAGCAGCTTTTGTTTAAAAGATATATATATAAAAAAAAAAAAAAAAAAAAAAAAAAATCCTTGCCGGTCCGGCTTACAGGTGGAGGTAGATTTCGAAGTTAAGTATACTAATTTCACCAACAAAAATGAAATAACAATTAGAGAGAAACCTACTTTAGCAATTTTATCTGGCCGCTTTTGTGGAGTGTTTATTTCATTTTTATATAATAGCTGGTTTTTATATAGAATCATGTTAAGGCGGTATTCAAAAAAATACTTTTCCATGCTCAACAACTCGAAATTTTCTGGCACATTTTCAGATTCATTTTTAATAGAAAAAATATGAAACGCTGACGTGATTTATATAAGCGACCTGTGTTTTTATTCTTCGCTCAATTAATTGAAACTTGATTTATAAACAATTATTTTCTCAGTAGGACAATGTTTTTCGTTTCTGACACAATCCCTTCGGGAAATTTTGTTCAAAATGCCCAATTTGGCACCATTTTTTAAAAGATATTCTGCCTCTACTGAAAAATCGATCATTACGGTACATTATGAAGTTTCTGAATAAGAGAATCTACCAATTGGATGCGTTTGAGAGCAAAAATGAATTTAAAAATGAATAAGAAAATAAGCAGTTTGGATTTGAATACACCCTTAATAAGATGATTTTTTTTCTTCAACCGCTATGTATTTTTAATTTGTTTTTGCTGTAAGAATTTGTCCTATCAAAAACTTGTCTATATAAATGTTGAAGACAATATTAAGAAGCTATACCGGGTGTCCCAAAAAGGACTGACTGATTTTAAAATTCAATAACTTCCAAACGGTGACAGATATTTAAAAAAAATCTTGCAGGAGGGTTATGCATAAAGTCAAAAGTTTTATTACAGTGATTTTCGATTTTAGTTCGAATTACAAACAATAGATGACGCTGTACGCAATAGTCGCTAAATACAGGCTCGATTCTTGGTCCTTTCTGTTGTTCCATGCAGAAAAAGGAGATGGAAATGTATTATCCGGGCCACGAAGTACCAAACACCGAGCCTGAATTTAGCCTCTATTGATCGCAGCGCCATCTATTGTTTGTAATTCGAACTAAAATCGAAAATCACTGTAAAAAAACTTTTGACTTTATGCATAACCCTCCTGCAAGAATTTTTTAAATATCTGTCACCGTTTAGAAGTTATTGAATTTTAAAATCAGTCAGTCCTTTTTGGGACACCCGGTATGATAAATTCATAAGGATTTCATAACTTGTGAATTGACGGAGTTATGTATTTTTTTTCTTCTTCAACCCCCACTTCTTGTTTCCGTTTTTATTTTTATTATTTTTTTTCCGGTACGAATTGGTTCTATCAAAAACGTGTGAATATAAAAGTTGTAGATAATATTAAAGAGATTTATAATAAAATTAATTGGATTTGATATCTTGAAAATTGACGAAGTTATGAATTTTTATCTCACAAATCCCTATTTTTGCGCTCCTTGAGCCCATTTTTAATTTTATCAAAAATCAATAATACATAAATTTTTGGCCCTATTTTTAGAAGTAATAAGAAGTTTAAACTTATTTGATATGTACAAAAATTAAGAAGTTATGGGGAGTTTTCTATTTTCACAAAACCCCTCCCTATTTCCATCCCCTTGGTCCGATTTTGGTCATTAACGAACTTGACCGAGATTTTATGCCCCTTGATTTTATGTATCAGTTTGGAAAAGATTTGTGCAGATTTGTGGAAGTTATCGTGTCCAGAAGAAAGTGATACGTATATATATATATATATATATATATATATAGGTAGATAGATAGATAGATAGATAGATTGATAGATAAAGTTTTTTATTGAGGTTGATTTTGGGTTCTAGGTGTCATAATCGGTGTAGATCTACAAATTTTTTTAAAAATTCCAACATAGGGGAGAATGTAATAGGTAGTATTTCATACGAAATCTACCTAAAAAATGTATGCAATTAAATTTTCCCTCATAGCATGCATGGTTACCATTGACGTCATTGTGACGTCAGTATATGTCACTGTGTAAGTCAGTGTAAGTCAGTGTAAGTCACATTGCGAGTGAAATGTGAATTTCTTAGAAAATTTTAAAAAATACAAAATTCTTCAAAACATGTTATTTACTGTAAAAAAAAAAAAAAAAAAAAAAAAAAAACATTTTTCTGGCAATTAAAAAAAATGTGACGTCACTGTTATGTCACAACATGTAACGCACGTCACGTCACATATGTGACAAAAAAATCACCATATTGTGTAGTCACAGTGTGAATTACAAAAATCTTTGAAAAGGAAGAGAAATATTTTAAACAGGCCATCTTAGTGCATTTGGGAACTTCGATCGGATTAATTTTGTATTATACATTATTGTAATATATAGTCACCTTTATACTTTCAATAATGTTTTCCTTTTCTGTTAATGTTTAACTGGTTTAAGTGACTCTCTTAAAATAGATGCTGTTATTTGTTTCTGATTTTTTGAATAAATTTAACGGTTTATGAATATATAATAAACTATACAAAATGAATGAAAAGCGCATGATATATTTATTCTTTTTTTTTTCATTTTTTTCCCAGAAGCTTCTAAAAAAATAGTTATTTTGCAATCTGTTTTATTCTACTGAAGATTACAGAAAAAAAAAAATATTATAAAGAAATACCTTTCTTTCCCCGATAACCTTTTTCTATTTTTTAGGAACATATTTTCTATTTATTACATGTGATACAAACTATAACTTAAAAAAAAAGGCCTTGCATTATTGTCCATTAAATTAATTTTATATACGCTAAAAAATTATATAACGTTTTATCTTATATTCCCTAAATATGACTAACAACATTTTTATAATTTACAAAAAAGAAACTTTACAACCCGTTTTATCTTGAATTATTTTGAAACGGATTGAGAGGAAAAATGAAATGCACAAAAACAACTGTGTATTACGCATTTAACTTACAAATCTACGGAGATAAATAAAATAAAACATCTGCTCAAAAATTACCGTCTGCGAGACCAGAAGAGGGAACACAGTGTATTTATTCTTTCAAATAGAGGTGGCAGCTGGAAAATAGTAGCCTGTGATATGAATATCCACAGTTGGTACGGAATTTTATAATTTTAGAAAATTTATACAGGATTGCGGCCAGGAGATATTTTCCATAAATTATCAGTCTGAAAAATTACAATGCCAGTGGCGTTAGTTAATATAAGCTCCCAAAGTCATTTTACTGGATTCGGACATAAGTCTTCGAAAACCTTTCCTTATAATCAAAATGGAGTAACGGAAAACGATGTAGAATTTAGATATGACGAATATAGATATAGGACGAAAAGAAATTGGTAAGAAAAATAAATTTTCTGCTTTCTTTATAACGATTTTAGTTAATTTCATATAAAAACATATTATAAAAGAAATAAATGTCATCAATTTATCTTTTACAAGTTCAGTAAACTTCATAAATTAAATAAATTTAATGTTTATTTTGTTGAACTAAATCACAATATGTCAACAATTTTAATCAGATGGTTAATATTATTCATTTAAATAGCATTTTAATCACATTTGTTTTCCTTTTTAAAACTATTTGGTTAAAATAACATTTTAGTGATACAATTTTGTGTTATAAAAATTGACAGTATTATGAGAATTTTGTAATTTTCTGTTTATTGCAAGCATAAAAAAAATACCATTATAGCCAATATTTTTTAACACTTAATGTTTGCTTTTATATGCTTAAAATGATGTATTCAAACATCCCAGTAATTGCACAATTAAATAGAGCTTAAAATAATTCTTGGATTTAAAAGCAATTAAAATTTACGCGAATAACATTTTATAATGTATATGAAGAAATTTTAGTTATATGACATATATATGTGACAGGTGTATAATGCATATATGAAGCATGTCACATAATAAGACATTGAATGTTTTTGGTTTATAAAAAAAAATAATAAAAGATTTAGCTTTTATTATTTTTTATAACTCCCTGTTTTATAAAATCTGCGTTATTGTTAACACTGTTAATCAAAGCAATTAGGAAACAGAAAATCGTGTTTTGAAGTTCCACTGTTTTTCATTGAAAATCTAAGAGAGTAATCTTAAGAGCGTAATTCACTTAATAAATTTATATTATTCTTTATTTTGTTGCAAAATTTCCATGTTTCTGTTTTGGTAGTAATAGAAAACTTTGACTATTATATACTAATGGTCATTTAGAAATTTCATTCATTTTTAAGATTTTAAGACCGGTGTCAATTACTAGAACGCTTACTCAATTTTCAGTAACGGTCATCCCACATGAACATTGCTAAAAAATGCAATTTCAGTGATGTTCACGGTACATAATTTTTTTTTTTGACTTAAATGAAAACCTGTCATTAAATTTAATACGTATGGTGTTGCCAGAATGTAATAATACCATTCTTTTTTATATATATAAATAGCTGTTTTTAATTAATTTTGTGCGGTTAGTAAAATGCTCAATATTTTAATTACATTTTTTTACAACTCAGCCTTGGATATTTTATAATCTGGCAATCAATAAAATAAATCAGGAATCAGAGATTTTTATTTAAGGGCATAGGGAAAAGAGGAGTTCAAAGGGCTAGATCACTCTTAATTTTAAAAAAAGTTACAGAAGCTGTTAAAAAAATCTTTTATTTCCTGCCTTAAATGTTTCTTAATCATCTCTGACCAAAAAAAAAAAAAAAAAAATAATAATAATAATAATAATAAAAGAAATTACATTTATATTTACAGCAGTAGTGAAACTAGTAAATCTGCAGATCAGTGGCCTCAAACGTGAGTTCTGAAACTGTTATTTTGAAATTATTTTATTCAATATGTAGAGCATTCAACCTACGGAATTAATTCTTTCATAATTCTCACATATATTTAATTAATATTGATATCCTAACTGTTAAATTTATTTGAAAAAAGACTATTTTGTTTCATTAGTATGCGTTCATTACATACTGGTTCTAAATACAGTCAAAAAACAATTATATGTACTACTTTTTGTGGGGTGTTCACTACAGGAAAAGAGAGAGACCATTACTGGAAGTGATAGTGTCCATTACTGGAACAATGGATGACCGTTACTGGAATTTTGGGTGCTTTGATATAATTTATTAACAGTAACATTTTTGATTAATAGTGGGAAAGGAGACTATGACAATAGTTAAATATTATTGATAGATTAATATAATACTGAAAAAAAATTGGAATGTAATAATTATAGCTATTAATTAAAAAATATTAAAAACAAAATTCCTTAAGAATGTCCATTAACGACATATCTACTATGTATGAGATGTACAACATATATAAGACCTATACATTAGATATATATATATATGTATATAAGATTAACTACGACTGTGGCAAAATTGCGACTTAAAGCTGGGTGTAATCATACATGCACAGCCCACTATAATAAGGTAGTACCAAAGTGTAATGCCAGAAGTTGTTGCATCGACATCATTTATACTATACATTTTCAGCTGAAATCGGTATGTTACAAATATTATACGCATAAACTGCACCTGGTTTTCTCAAAAGATAATACTATATTAACTTTAACAGAATGATTTTAATTGATAATTTAATCAAAAGGGTTATAATTTTCCTAACTGAAGGAAAATTGTTTAGGTCAGAAATTGAACCAGAGACCCTTGACGTTTGCTTCCAGTGCTATCAAACTCAGCTATCCCGGTCAAATTTGCGGACACAATTTACCCAGGGAACTATTACTATATACTCATACAAGTAGTATCTGTTATTCATATAAGTAGCATGAAAAATAATTAAAGTATTATTATATATGGTTTCCTAATAATGACAAGTATAGATTAATATTCACAGGATGAATTGTGTCCGTCAGAAATATATAGGATAGCTCAGTTGACAGAGCATTGGCAGCTTGCGCCAAAGGCCAGTAGTTCGAATCCCGACCTTGACAATTTTTTACTCAGTTAGAAAAATTACAACAAAAGATAATTTTACTAGATTAATATTAACACAATTATTCTAATTGGTAAACAAATCATATTAGATGTAAATTTTGAACTAGGCGAAAATGTCCGGACCAGGATTCGAACCCGGGACTTCCTGGCTGAAGCGGCCAGTGCTGTGCCATCTGAGCTATCGCGGAAGATTCTGGTCGAACTTTTTCACCCAGCTAACCTTGATGATTACAGCAACTGGTCTGAAACCTCGTTCAGCTCAACAGAATAAATCTCAGGTAATGGAACTCCAGAAATCGCTGGATACGGAATTACACTAGATTAATATTGACACAATTATTCCAATTGGTAAACAAATCATATTAGATGTAAATTTTCAACTGGGCGAAAAATGTCAGGACCAAGATTCGAACCCGAATTGCTGTAATCATCAGGGTTAGCTGGGTAAAAAAGTTCGACCAGAATCGTCCGGGGTAGCTCAGATGGCAGAGCACTGGCGGCTTCAGCCAGGAGGTCCTGGGTTCGAATCCTGGTCCGGACATTTTTCGCCCAGTTGGAAATTTACATCTAAAAAAGATAATTTTGCTTGAAAATCAGCGGTATTGGTCAGAAATTTTGGCAAGCTGTACAGATTTACACATGTGCTGATGCCTTTGGATGTTTAAGTGAGTAAAAGCTCTTAAAGAGAGTGCAAATATACTCAAAGACAAAAATGTTTCAATAAGCTACTAGTCAAGGCAATAGAGACCATATAGGAACTCTACCTAGCAAAATTAATGGTAGTACTATAAATCGGCTTTATAGATGTTTTTTGGGTCTCTGAATCCGCATTTGTAACTTTCCACCAAAATTTCCCCCAGCAAGACCCCCAAATTTTGGTAAGAAGCCCCAAAAAAGGTTTAAAAAAAGAAAAAAAAGAAAAAAATCACTTTTTTATTGTTTTAGGGGGAAAGTAGCTAGAAATTCAGAAAGTAGAAAAAATTTGCAACAAATTAGATATATGACATTATGACTTAGGATGACGGAGAAGGGGGGATCTGCCTCGGAACATGCGCCGCAGTGCTGCGTGGACTAAGTTGCGCAATTCCACTTAACCACTCACACGTTTACATTAGCTCTCCCATCTTCCCTCCGAACTTTCTCTATAAAGTTTACTTTAAGTTTTTTGGGTCGCTGAATCCGAATTTTTAACTTACCTCCAAAATTTTCCCCTCGAACTCCCCCCCCCCCCAAAAAAAAATAGTTGTTTTTAACTCAAATTTCTTATTGTTTTAGGGGAAAAGCATTACGAAATTCAGAAACTAGACAAAATTTGCAACAAATAGGATATATAACATTATGACGTAGGATAAACGGGAGAGAGGGGGCTGCCTCGAAACATTCCCCGCGCGCTTTTCTCAAAAACCAAATTTTTCAAAAAATCAATTTTTTGGGGATTTGCTGGGTGAAACTTTGGTGGGAAGTTACAAATTCGGATTCAGCGACCCAAAAACATGTAGAAAACCGATTTCCAGTACTACCATTAATTTTGCTAGGTAAAATTCCCTATTGCCTGGACTATACTACAAAATGCGAGAAATGAAAAACCCTTTTTTCGCCTGGCTCACCACTGCAACAGAAAATAGTCCTTGTGTGTCAGTTATAAATAAAATTAATGTTGAACAATTTTCAGCATGTAAGGGAAATCTCTATAAATATTTTTAAAAGGGAATATTCTTCAAATATTGAAAAGAACACAGTCTGTTACAGTTGTAAGACATGTGAGGGAAACTGAATTTTTAACTTTAATTTAGAAGAAAGTCTCTACAATATATGTGGCTATTTATACATATTATACAGTATTTGTTCATAAATTATGAGTATAGGATTTTAGGACTCCAAACCAATTCTAACAGAAAGATCGCATTCTGCAATTATAATTTCAAACGATCCTGTTTTTTTTTTTTTTTTTTTTTTTTTTAAATTGTTAGAGAATCGTCAATAAATCGTCACAAAATAATGAGTGTTAAAGAAAATTTCGTTACAAATGACACATATTCACAAATTGGTCACAATGTGCCTTCAAAGCATTGTCGCTTTCGGCACAAGTACGTCACAAAGATATTGGCTAAATATTCACAAATGACACATTTGTAACAAATCTATCACACCGTGACTTCACAAAGTGGCCACAATTGGGCTCTAAAACGGCCATAACGACTTCACATTCAAATCACCCTGAATTCTCATCGACGCCATGTGACGTCCCATCAATGGTCACAAAGTTTCAGTGTGACTTCACAACGACGTCGACGTTAAGTCACCGTGACTTACGGGTTATAACATCTCTGGCACGAACGTCCGCTAATAAATATATTTTTCTATATAACCTATTTTTTATTTGATTCATACTATTTCAACATTATTATTATTCCTTTTAGGTACATTTCGTATGAAATACTACCTATTGGGATCGTTCCTATGTTGGAATTTCTAAAAAAATTTTGCAGATCTACACCGATCATGACCCCTAGAACCCAAAACCACCCTGAGTAAAAAACTTTATATATCTATCTATCTATCTATCTATCTATATATATATATCACTTTCTTCTGGACACGATAACTTTCGTAATTCTGCACCAATCTCAACCAAACTGATACATAAAATCAATGGGCATAAAATCTCGGTCAAGTTCGTTAATGGGTAAAATCGGACCAAGGGGAGGGAAATAGGGAGGGGTTTTGTGAAAACAGAAAACCCCCCATAACTTCTTAATTTTTGTACATATCAAATCAGTTTAAAGTTTTTATTACTTCTAAAAATAGGGCCAAAAATTTATGTATCACAGATTTTTGATAAATTTAAAAATGGGCTCAAGGGGCGCAAAAAATGGGGTTTTTGGGAGAAAAAAATTCACAACTTCGTCAATTCTCAAGATATCAAATTCAATTAATTTTATTATAAATCTCCTTAACATTGTCTAAAACTTTTATATTCACAAGTTTTTGATAGGAGCAATTCGTACCGCAAAAGAAAAATAAAAACGAAAACAAAAAGGGCGTTTGAAGAAGAAAAAAATCCATAACTTCGTCAATTCTCAAGATATAAAATCCAATTAATTTTATCATGAATCTCCTTAACATTATCTACAACTTTTATACTCACAAGTTTTTGATAGGACCAATTCGTACTGAAAAAAAAAATTAAAAACGAAAACAAAAAGGGGGTTTGAAGAAGTAAAAAATCCATAACTCCGTCAATTCAAAAGATATAAAATCCCCATGAATTTATCATATATCTTCTTAATATTGTCTACAACATCTATATAGACAAGGTTTGGATAGGACCAATTCTTAGAGCAAAAACAAATTAAAAATACATACCGGTTGAAGAAAAAAAATGATCTTAGTAAGGGTGTATTCAAATCCAAACTGCTTATTTTCTGACTCATTTTACAATTCATTTTTGCTCTCAAAGGCTTCCAATTGGTACGTTTTCTTACTCAGAAACTGTATAATGTACCGTAATGGTCGATTTTCTGATAGGGGCAGAATATATATATTTTTTTAAATGCTGTTAAAAAGGGCATTTTGAACCGAATTTACCGAAGCGGATTGTGTTGAAAAAATCATTGTATTAAGGATGCGCTTAAATCCAAACTGCTTATTTTCGGGCTGGTTTTTAAATTCATTTTTACTCTCAAACGCATTTAATTGGTAGATTCGCTTATTCAGAAACTATATAATGTACCGTAATAATCGATTTTTAGATAGAGGCAGAATATATTTCAAAAAATGATGTCAAAGTGGGCATTTTGAACGGAATTTCCCGAAGCGATTGTGTCATAAACGAAAAATATTGTCCTTCTGAGAAAATAATTGTTTATATATCAAGTTTTAATTAATTGAACAAAAAATAAAAACACCGGCCGCTTTTAAATCTCTTCAAAAATCACGTCAGCATGTTTCATATTTTTTTTTAATTAAACATGAATCTGGAATTATGGCAGAAAATTTCGAGTTGTTGAGCATGGAAAAGTATTTTTTTTTAATGCCGCCCTAACATGATTCTGATAAAACCAGCTATTATATGAAAATGAAATAAAAACTCGTCAAGAGCGGCCAGATAAAATTGTTAAAGTGGATTTATCTCTAATCATGATTTAGTTTTTGTTTGTGAAATTAGTATATTTGACTTCGAAATCTACCTCTGCCTGTAGGCCGGGCCGGCAGGGATTTTTTTTGAATGAAAAGGTTAATTCCTATCTGTACGTTTATTTATTGGAAAAGAATGTCTGTGACTGCTATAAGTTCCGTTTAATGTTCTTTCAAGCCAAAGTTGTGTGACATGTTACGACGATGTGTTTCAAATATAGATTCTGCTTCAGGTTTAGGAGATTCTCGTAAAGCATGATACATTCAAAATGCTTTTTAATGTTTTTTAACTAAAATCACTTTAAAATGTTAAAAATATATTTTAAAATCTCCTTTAAATAATGTCTAGCTGTTTTATAAATACTTTTTTATGTAAAAATATCTGAACATTGTAAAGTTTCTTTACCCTACATTTGCTCAATTAACCTGGTATGCATAGATTTAGAAAATGACGTTCTAATGATGACCACCAGGGTTCTCACTAGCTTTTGATCGACATTAGAGATTTGGCGAATTATAAATAATAATAAAAAAAAGAATAGCCAAAGGAAAATAAAAATATATATCTGATTAGCAAGATAGATTCGGCGTGAAACACTGAAATTCTATCTTTAACCCTTCATTGTATACATTTTTTTTCAATATGTTCTAAGATAACCTATTTTTTTTTTGTAATTGATTATAAATAGAAATTCGACTATCCAGTAAAGAAACTATTAAAAATAGTGCATTCTATATGTGTTCTAAATGTGTAAATGAACAGACATCCTTTTTGCAGTCTACATAAAAATTCAAACCAGCAATTTTTAATTTTCCATTGTGAAAATCCAGACTAAAAAATGCTATGAGATTTCGATTGTAACCAATATAAAAAATTATCAGTCCAACAATACTTTGCGTATAACTAAAAAATAGAATGATAAATGTTTACTTTTCATGCCGCCGCATAGTTGCAAACCTTTCATTATTTGGCTCTTGATGCAAGTAATTTTGAATGTGTTACCGGCACGACGCCGGAACATAGATAGTGATTAATTAACAAGAGAAAAACCCATCGCATAAACTTTTTCTGTGTCTTTGGCTGTTACTTAATTAAATTGGTGTTGAGTCAGTATCTTTATAAATAAAGTAATAAAAATGGCACGATGCGATTGAACATGAAAAACGATATTAATCGTTCAGTATCGCGGATAAGAATTTCGAGTGTACTGCCACACACACAAAAAATCATAAACCGAAATTAAACACTCGCAATTTGATGAGTGTGATTATTCGTTTACTCTCCAAATGAAGCATTTTGTCGCGATTTGGCGCAATGGCGATCGGCAGCGAGAACACTGATAACAATTAAAAAAAAAAAAAAAAAAACTTTATATTATCCCCGATCTTAGATTTTACTGTGTATAAAGAAATCACTTTTAGGTTTTATAGCATGGGACACAATTGAAATTTATATACTTTATAATTCCAGGTGGTTACGAATCTCACAATGAAAAAACGACGCATCTGTAAATTTGAATTGACGCAGTTAGAAATTTAAATAATTTATAATTTCTGATTTTTGAACCAATGTACTTTGCTTTTACGACTTTAAATTATTTTAGTCCGAGTCTTTGTTTTTCATTATCTAATACGGTTTTCATAACAGAAAATAAATTTTCCAGATCGAGAAATCGCGATGGATTTCAAATGAAATACAGTCGGACCTCTGTTTAACGAAGTCGCTAAATCCCGAAAAAAAGTTCGTTATATGGAAAATTCGTTAAATAGAGAGTCACCCTTTAAAATACTTTAAACTACGTAAAACACATTTTAAGTCCATAAACACTAAATATCGTTAAAAAAAGTAATTAGTCACACTTTTTTTTAATAAATTATATCTATTTGTTTTATTTATTTTACCCATCAAAAAGAAATCTGCCAAGAAAATAAGAGTGAAACAAAACATTGTTTAAAGCAGTATTCTTTTTCTTCATGCTTTTCTTCATGCCTGATGGTCCACCTCATCAAGAATTTTTTTTTTTTTCTTTGATGCTCAAGAACTTTCTCTTTGACATTTTTGAGCTACAAGAACCGAAATTACCAACACGATTGAGCATGATCAACAATCTAGAAAACGGGAAACTATAGTTTAAGGCTGCTCTCAACTGCTCTGCTCAACAAGCGCAAAACGTTTTGACACATTTACAAATTCATTTGTTAACGGGGAGATATAAAATGACCATTGAAGCGATTTGGAATCGAATTTTTTTTTCCATTTTTTGATCAATCAATTACCTATTGAGTTAGAAGCGATTTTGATCACGTGAAACGGAATTTTTCTCCCCTTATTGACCGGATATTCTTCTTTCGTTCGGAAGTTCAGTTCAAAATGCCAACTTTGACAGTATTTTCTGAAAGATCTATTGCGTTTACAAGAAAACAGAAAAAACAGTTCAATGACATAGTTTCTGAATAACAACACTTTCTAGTTTCATGCGTTTCCTAACAAAAATGAATTAAAACTTATGTCAGAATGTTGACCCTTTGGATTTGAGAACAGCCTTAACCCTTTGAGCTCCGGGTTATTAAAATTTTAAAAATATGCTAGAAAAACACTTAAAATGTGATTAGGGGACTGTCTGAAATTGAACCATGTGATTAAAAAATTTTTTAAATACCCCCTTTAGGCTGGGGGACGTGGGAAGTTTTTCCACCATCAGAGCTCTAGAGCATTCATTTCAACACGCAAATACAAGAAATGACACCGCAAAGTTATTCTAAAATTACTATAATTGCTGAAATTTCAACATATTTTAAGCAGTTACATTATTTAAACAAAGTCTAAGACTATTAAAATATTTTAAAAATTTATTAAATGAGAAAATTCAAAATTTAAATTTTTTTAAATCATAGTATAAAAAATACAAACTAATCAAATTTATAGATGAAACAGTTTTTAAAAATATTTAATTTTTATTTAGAAATATTTAAAACATAATAAACTCGTCAATCTGCTGAATTAAACACAAATTTAAATTCCTTGGAATTAAATTATAAGCATCTAAATTTTGGTTCTGAAGCACCGTCTGGTATGTAATTTTAGTGCTGCCATCTAGAGACAAAGCACATTTTTGTAGTCCTTAGAGCTCTGCTGGTAGAAAATTCTACCATTACTTATTTCTATCCCCTGTAATTATTTAAATTTTCAGTTTAGTGATTTGCATGTAATTATTATTAAATGTTTGATGTGTCCAAGAGAAAAAAATGTTATCTCCTTTGAAAAATATTTCTTTATAATGCTTGAAAAATACAAAATTTCTAAACCTTCAAAATTGGAGTGTTTTTAAGGTCGCATTAAAAATCTACTTGATATTTGCAGAGAATAGTGCTGCCATCTAGAGTTTAAGAAGACAAGTAAAATCTACAAAACCCAGTTTTTGCAATTAAAATGGAGACTTTTTGAAGGAAATTAAAAGATTTTGATTTTATGTGGGTGAAAATTCACCCGGCAGAGCTCAAAGGGTTAAAGACATGGGGCAGCTCCATTGAGGGTTAACACTAGAGCCCCCGGAAATTTTACTCAAGTGTTATAAAAATATTTTACACCAGAATTTTTATTTAAAAAAAATTAACTTAATCATTTAACTTATTTCTCGGTGGTACATATTTAATTTATTTTAAAAAGAAATTTCTGGCTCGAATCGAAATATTTTTATTTGGTTCCGGTCAAAATGACCGCTTTGTCGGTTCTAGTGTTAAAAGGGGATACTGAAAGTTTGCTCTTCTTTTGGATGGAAAGCAAAGAATCACAACGATTTTACTTTTCTCGGTGAGTTAGGTGCCTGGTAAGACCTGTTCATGGTCATTCATCATCATAAAATGTGTTAAAAGAAAGAATAACTTTGAAATGTCCAGTAATATTTTAAGAAAAAGGGAGAAAAAAATTTAGATCCCAAGGAAAATTCGTTAAATAGAGAATACACTTCGCTATTTGGAGGTTATTTTACGAAGAAATTTGCAAAATGTTCTTGGTTCCAAGTAAAAGTTCGCAAAATAGAGAAATTCGCAAATTAGAGATTCGTTAAATAGAGGTCCGACTGTAGTTTTATTTAGAAAAGACTGTACACAGACATTCGCCTTTAATTGTAAAGGATACATACTATGTAGTAAATATTCTTTACCAGAAGGTCAGGAAAATAACATCTGAAAATTCTACACCTCTGAAAGCTTGATTTCTTGAAGTGGGCAATTCAAGAAATTTATAATTTCTGATTTTTTAAATCGTATTTCTCATAATAATGTTAAATTCTTTTAGCGAAGTTTCTTGGTTTTTCATTGCCTGAATCTGTTCTCATAACCGAAGAATAATTTTACAGTGTCAGTATAACGTCTTTGATGCGCAGCAAAAAATCTTGTTGTAATTCAAAAGTTGTTACAATGCCAAATCTTATCTGTGACGTGAAAAGAATAGGATTTTTAAAACTCTTTTAAATGATACTTTCATATGCTTTCTGTTATCAAATAGTAAAAATCGCATAGATATATATTTCTTCTGCTATAAACAAAAATAATGTATACAAATGTTATCCGTCATATCACATAAATAAAAGGCACTGGAACATGATTTACTTGTGGAGTTTTACAGAAATTAATAATTTATTTCTTTTATTATGACTCGTTATTTACAGAGCTACGTTTGAAAAGAAATAAAATCAAATTTCAATATTTTAATTAAATAGGTCATTTTTTAACAGTATTCAATAGATTCTTTTAAGGATGTTTTGCTGTGTGCTGTGCATGTCTCCGCGTAACTGGGCGGGTTACTTGTTTTCTTCGTATTAAAGACTTCCTCTGATTGCTAGAAAAATCTTTAAATTTAAGAAGACGAAGTTGGAAGATAGAGATTTAGAATTAAAATAAAACGAATGTTTTTCTTTTTTTTTTTTTTGGTTTTTTTCACTATACATCAGTATATTTTCACAAAGTAAACTGTCACATTTTGCATATTTCAGAAATGAGGGTTTTTCAGAATTATAAAAGTAAATAAACTGTCATACAGAAAAGTAAATACATTTTCCTTTTTAAGATAAATAAAAAAATCGAAAGGCGAAATACTTTTTTTTTTTTTAACATACATAAATCCACGGAGTAAGATCCCTTCTTTTATTAGTTTGCTACCATCCATTTCTTTGAAAGTTGTTACTGCTTTTGACGATCTATTGAAAAAAAAAAAGTCCTAGTCATGTATATAACCTTTTGATAAATACTGATGTTTTTTTTTTCTTTAAGTTGTCTGAAAAACATAACCTTTTCAAGAAAATAATCCTATTTCCTTGATTAAATATAGATGTAATCTTTCAAGTCCTTTTAAAGACTTTTTATATGTTTATGTACATTTTTATGCAGAACTGAGCATGATATCTAAAGACTTCTGATCTTTTGTTGGAATATTCTGAATATAATAACTTTAAAAAGTTATGTTCGATTTTTTTCACAAATGAAAGTAAAAGGAAGTTTAAAAATACGTATTTTGATTATTCCAAAGTTATTGATTTCGTGTTGTACACCTTCAACAAAAAAGATTTTTATACAAATATCGACAGTAAATTATTATTATTTTAACTTAAAATTGCAGAACATACTACAAGAAAATGTGTACCTGCCGGATTATTTAAAAAAGCACCATTTAGCTTTTCATTATTTGCCAAATAAGTTTTTTACTCCATATTAAAGAATTATAAATCTTAGAATGTATTCTTTCACAAATTTCATCAAAGTCAGAGAGGTTGTCACACACGACTTTGCCAAATTTTATGTTTTTACAGCTATGTATATCAATATAATATCATTATTATACTGAAACATCACATAATAAAAGTATTTATAAAAACGGTGTTTTCGTTGTTTCTCTGATCTTTGCAAAAGTTTTCGGGTAGTTTATATAGTGTATTAGACAGTTTTTGGAAATCGGAATATCGGTTTTTAGGAACTTTTTCATTTCTAATGAAAAGGTTTTGCATGCAACATTAATATATTATTAATCTGTAAGGATATTATTATGAAATTTAAATTGATAATTAAAATATAAATTGTTTGAAAGATATTTATTATGTTTCTTTTCAAATGACCTGCCAAAATATCAAAGTATTTGTTCAAAGGTTAGAAGTTTAAATTTTCTTTGATTGTATCGATTCACTAAATTTCGTGATATGTATTATTCTAGAAGCTAAATTGTATTAAAAATCCTTGTACTAATTATCAAACCGTATTTTTATGTTTCTATGTCCCATACAAAACACAAATAACATCATTCAAGCCATCGTGTCCACTATGACCCGCCCCAGTAATTCTAGGTATACAAGAAGAACGGTTATTGCATTGTTAATCTGTAGGTACATTATTAGCGAGCTTAAATTGATAATTTATGTAATTATGTATACATCATCCGAAAGAGGGGTCAAAATCCCAAAGTTTCTATCCTGAAATTAGAAATTAATATTTTATTTGCTAGTATCTATACCCTAAATTTCATATTATATAATAGTCTAGAAGCTAAACTTTATGAAACATTAATTAAAAATCATTGCATTACTTATCAACCCTTATTGTGTGTCTCCATCTCCCATATAAAAGGAGCATAACATCTCTGAAATGTCAGATGTAAACATGGTCAGATGTCTCCATGGGTCAGATGTAACAGACATTGGTATTTCCAGGTATACAAGAAACACGGTAATTCTAGTGTTGGAACATTGTACAATGAAAATTAAAAATATGCATTTGTCTTTTTTATAGTGCACTGTGCGTATATTTCTTCTCAATTTAGATAAATTAAAATGGGAGTAATAGCAAATTCAGTATGGTAAGTAAACTATATGCTACCTCAATTCTTTGTGTATATAATATACTAGAACTGTTATTGGAAAAATTTCCAAATGTTTGTCAAAAGAAGTTCAAGTTTTCGAAATTCATGGGCAGTTACGACATTCATGAAATCCACCTTTATATATATTCTTCATACAAAATTATTTAGAGTCAAGAAATATTTCGTCAATTCCATACGGTATACGATCGAAGAATCATCCAAACAAGAAGATATGAAAAATAGATATTCCATCCCGTGCTGAAATACGTTCTAAGATAAATAATTGTATACTTTCAGTTTAACTTCTTTTAATTGAATGTTAAATTGGTTTTCAAATAGGAATTTTTATAAATGTCAGAAAATTCAACTTAAGGAGTATTTTAATTCTTCCTTTGTTCATTTTTGTTTTTTTATAGCAGTTACAGAAATTCTTAACGATCATTAATGACCGAACACCTTCAATTTAGACATTCTGTCGAATATTTAGAAATATACTTGTCAGATTCTTCTGGAATTTCAGTCTATAAAAGAAGTATTACCTCATATTTGACAACGTCGATTTGATAAGGAGGACAATTATGGGGCCAACAAAAGAAAAATAAATAAAAAAAATAAATAATACTTGGAATCACCCTGAAAAATAATTGTATACTTTCAGTTTAATTTCTTTTAATTGAGTGTTAAATTGGTTTTCAAATCGGAATTTTTATAAATGTCAGAAAATGCAACTTAAGGAGTTTTTTTAATTCCTCCTTTGTTCATTTTTGTTTTTTTATAGCAGTTACACAAAATCTTAACGATCATTAATGACCGGACAACTTCAATTTAGACATTTTGTCGAATATTTAGAAATATACTTGTCAGATTCTTCTGGAATTTCAGTCTATAAAAGAAGTATTACCTCATATTTGACAACGTCGATTTGATAAGGAGGACAATTATGGGGCCAACAAAAGAAAAATAAATAAAAAAATAAATAATACTTGGAATCACCCTGAAAAATAATTGTATACTTTCAGTTTAATTTCTTTTAATTGAGTGTTAAATTGGTTTTCAAATCGGAATTTTTATAAATGTCAGAAAATTCAACTTAAGGAGTATTTTAATTCTTCCTTTGTTCATTTTTGTTTTTTTATAGCAGTTACAGAAATTCTTAACGATCATTAATGACCGAACACCTTCAATTTAGACATTTTGTCGAATATTTAGAAATATACTTGTCAGATTCTTCTGGAATTTCAGTCTATAAAAGAAGTATTACCTCATATTTGACAACGTCGATTTGATAAGGAGGACAATTATGGGTCCAACAAAAGAAAAATAAATAAAAAAATAAATAATACTTGGAATCACCCTGAAAAATAATTGTATACTTTCAGTTTAATTTCTTTTAATTGAGTGTTAAATTGGTTTTCAAATCGGAATTTTTATAAATGTCAGAAAATGCAACTTAAGGAGTTTTTTTAATTCCTCCTTTGTTCATTTTTGTTTTTTTATAGCAGTTACAGAAAATCTTAACGATCATTAATGACCGGACAACTTCAATTTAGACATTTTGTCGAATATTTAGAAATATACTTGTCAGATTCTTCTGGAATTTCAGTCTATAAAAGAAGTATTACCTCATATTTGACAACGTCGATTTGATAAGGAGGACAATTATGGGGACAACAAAAGAAAAATAAATAAAAAAATAAATAATACTTGGAATCACCCTGAAAAATAATTGTATACTTTCAGTTTAATTTCTTTTAATTGAGTGTTAAATTGGTTTTCAAATCGGAATTTTTATAAATGTCAGAAAATTCAACTTAAGGAGTTTTTTAATTCTTCCTTTGTTAATTTTTGTTTTTTATAGCAGTTACAGAAATTCTTAACGATCATTAATGACCGGACACCTTCAATTTAGACATTTTGTCGAATAGTTAGAAATATACTTGTCAGATTCTTCTGGAATTTCAGTCTATAAAAGAAGTATTACCTCATATTTCACAACGTCGATTTGATAAGGAGGACAATTATGGGGCCAACAAAAGAAAAATAAATAAAAAAATAAATAATACTTGGAATCACCCTGAAAAATAAAATGCTCGAAATGATCTATGGCTACAGAATACAAATAAACAGACATTGAATAATATGTGTATTCATTTGTGTAAGAATAGCACGTAAAGTAATAGAGATATAGCGATTAAAAAAAAAAATCTTGCATGTTTTTTGCATTTATCATGCAGGGTTTTCAACCAAATTTAACACCGGATTCAGAGAAATTGACAAAGTATAGTAGAAACAATGCAGTGTAATTAGAATATAAATATATTAAATATTTTAGGCAATATGGGTACTTGTGTGAAATAATTTTCATCTGCGCATACGCGAACGATAAGAAGAGGTTTTTACATAATTTAATAGTCAACTCTATGGAGCAACTTATTAAAACAAATCCAGTCAAATATCGTAAAAATTCAGAAATGTAGCGATGTTAGAGTGAACTGATTTTTAGTTGCTCGCTAAAACTAGCTGAATGATAAGGGATTGTTCACAAACTGTCAATTTTAATTATTTTTTTTTAATTTTTAATTTTTTAATGATGCTTTAATTCTTTTTGGATAACCACCAAAACCAGCCTATACCATGATAAAAAGAAGTTTCGAAATCGAAGCATTTTTTCGAAATCTACCTGCTGATAGTAACTAAATACTAAGTTTTTTCTAAAAGTCAGTTAATATATAATGGCAATTTGGGGAGAATACCTTATTATTCAGCTACTTTAATTATATACCTGTGTAACTGAACGTACAGAATCTACAATAATTGTATCTCTATTACGTGTATTATTGAAATTATTACAAAAATAAACCATATTTAAGTTCTCTGTAAAAAAAAAAAATTAAAAGTCTCGAATTCTCTAACTTCTAGAGCGCATTTTTATATTTAGACTGTTAAATCTATATGCACAGATTTGAATGGAAGTATTATTAAACAAACCCAAATTAAAAATCTACTGTGAAAACATTAAATATATATTGCAGAATGTGGAAAAGGAATCATAAGTTGGGTTAAATAACAATAATAAAAATATAAATAATGTTTTAGTCAGAAATAAGCTTAAAAAAATCGTAATAAATTAAAAACCACTTCTTCTTTAAGAATGGTTTATACGGAAAATACATTCGGCCGAATAAATTTTAAGTTTACTCTTATGATTTTTTTTTTGTCGATCGATTGCTACTGCTCTCTGATTAATTGAAGCTTCCCTTTACGTTTATGAAAGGGAATGTATTTATCTTCACACTGGATGATTCTAAAAATGAAATTTTTAAATTGAAACAGCAAATATAATAACTTTACAAAATAAATAATCCAGAAAATTATAAATAATTTCGTGATGCATATGTATATTAATACAACATAAAAAGTGTATGTCAAAATGCCTAATTATTCTGAGTGAAGTTGCAAAATAATTATTTTTAAATTAAACTACAACTTCATAGCTGTGTAAACAATATTTTCTCAAATCTTCATCATTAAATGATTTATTAAAAAGGCTATGATGTAATCGATTTCAGACAAAAATCTTTTGATGTCATCTACAGAAATTTTTAAAGCTAATGATTATAGTTAACTCTAATTAATAATTGAATGTTTTGGTAATTTTTAACATTATTAACTAGGCAACCACATTGCCTTTTATGGTCTGACATATAGCCATTTAGAGTAAAATGTTTGCAGGTACGTATTAATGTTACATCACTTAAATTTTGTAACATGTTTGAAATATGACCCTTGTTATTATCAATTTAAAAAACATATTTAAAAAAAATAGTTCTAAAAGTCCCAATATTTTTCATCCCGTTATGAAATAAAATTATTCTTTTAATTCCAGTGTACAGATAAAACAAATATCCAGCATTCTGAGATGTTGTTTACAGTTTTGTAACATATATTAAGTTTAAACTTTTAACTCCGTTGTTAAGAGTAAGAACTGAATTATTACTTTTGTTCAGATATTTTGAAGACGGACATGCACATTTTTAAAACTTTATGCTTTATTTATTTTGGCAGATAAATAGAATCCTCGCGCAACTACCATAGATTTTATTAATTTATATTCCACGAGGAGTTTTGCATTAACATATTCGTAAAATGTAAAATACATAAGAGCAAAATATATGTCCACGAAAGTGTATGTGATACTGTTAGAATTTGAGTAAAAAACTGATATGCTAATATAAACTTAGAAAATATTTAGAATGTGCGCGTCTTGTTTATTTATGAGTACGCATTATTATCAGAGTATACTTATTATATGTAGTATTTTAAAGGTAACTGCATGATACACGTTGCTTTTAAGGATTAACCAATATGCGATTGTTGTCATATAAATTAGACAGCTGTATTACAGGTAGTTAAAAAATATTTAAATTCAGATAGAGATGTAGCATTAGTTTTTTTAGTTTAATGTAAAATTTCTCCGATGTCTTACCTGTTCCTACGTGATAAAATTCCCTGCATTACGATGATTTTTACAAGGTAGGGGTGCCCCCATGACGGGGGGAACCCCATTCATGAATCCGCCCACAAGAACACCTGATTTTAATACCATTCATATTAATATGCCCTAGGTTTAGGCCTGGTATGACGTCAATCCTATCTCATAAACTTCCAGGACTTAACCAATATTTAACACTAGAAGTGCCGTGAGTGGTAATTTTGACCATTGCCATATGAATATATTTCTTTTTAAAACAGAAATTGCTTTATAAAATAAGTTTGAAATGTACAAAGAAATAAAAAAATTTAAATACATGTGTTAAACATTTTTAATTAAAAATTATAGCCTGAAATATGTTTTTAAAACTCGAGTAAATTTTAATGCTTTTCTCGTTTTATGTATTGGCCTATATATAGGACATCATACATTTCCAAATCATACTCGTAAAATATTTGTCTTATTGCTTTTGTTTCAGAATCACATTACTGTAAAATAACCTTTCACTACAGGGGCATAATTTTTAATTTTTGGAAAATTACTTATAATGAATTTTCAAAATATGCTAATTTTGAGAGGACTTATTATGGACATAAGGATTTGACCGTTTTGCACATACATATAGCACATGAATTAAATCTGAAGAAAATAAAATTTTGGTAAGTTTTTCAATTTTATATTGTTTTTGTGTCTGTATGAGCCTAATCCATTATTTTTTAAAAAATAAATATTTTTGCTTTCAATACGTGGTCAAATATCGGTTAAAATATGACATTTTACTTTTAGTGAATTTTGTTCCCACAAGTTGTCACAAAGAACCTTATTAATAAAATAGGACAAGCTTTAAAATCAGTCTAGATGTATTAGGTGGCCGCACTTTATTTTTATTTCTCCTATTTCGGGGATTTGACAGATCTTATTTTTTTACCCTTTTGTTCTAATGTATATATTAGAAAAAAATTATTACACGATTTTATGTAAGTTGCCTTGTGTGCCACTCAAATCTTGCAATCCAAATTTTACACGCTTACTCTTCTACAATTCACTAATTGTTGGACAGCGAGACATATTGCACGAGACAATACAATATTCTGTACAAAGAATATTTGAAATAAACTTGCTATATACATCAGGTGTAAAAAACATTTGAATACAAAGGTACCTAAATGTCAATACATATGTAGTCATGTAAATATCACTGATTACTTCAGAAATAGCTGATGCTCTTTTGCCGAACAAAGGTATGATTGGTAAATGCGCCATCTTTCAGTTCCACTCAGGGGTTAGATCGTCATTAAGATGTTGATGTTTGTTTTTTGCAAGGATGCTTTATTTAAAATTGTATAACCATTTATTTTTTAAACAAACCTTTAAAGATATGTATTTTGAAGAATGTACTTATTTCAATCTGTTGTTCTTCATCATTTTTTTTTTTTGCTTTTTAATACATTATAAAAAAAGTTACCTTGTAAGTTTATTAAACATTTGATTATTTATATTTTTTTAACTTTTTGATGTATTGTTTATATTACAAAAGTATTATTTTATTTAGGTCTTGTTACGTGTCTCTATAGTGAATGAAGTATGAGTCACTTATTCGCCAATTTCATGTTTTCTTCATATATATATATATATATATATATAGATAGATAGATAGATAGATAGATAGATATAAATATATATATATGTATATACATTTAAATGAATTGAATGAATGACCTTACTTTAATTTTCCATTGTCTCATACAGAAGAAAAAAAAAATCTATATATTTATTTTATACATGTTCAACGCGTAGCATGGATGTTTTTTATACTTTTTTTTAAGTAGTTTAGAATGAATTGACATCAAACATATTCAAAAGCACATGCAAAACATTTAATATGCAATTAAATTTTTCACACTCATATTAAAACAGAATGGTAAATTCCTAAGAGAAATGTTTAAAGCTGTTAAAAACTATATATTTTTTTCTCATTTGTTAACTGTAAATTGATGCGTACACTTTCTTAGCAGATATTTTCTTTTCTTTTTTTTTTTTCTTTTTTTTTATTTAGATAAACAATTTCTTTCTTTTGTAAATATTTATATGTTACGTAATTGTTTATTGATTAGAATATATTTTTTCAGTTTTTAGCTAGCCCCCATTAAAGTTCTTCAGCTAAAAAGATTATCTTTTACGAGCATGTATTTAACAGAAAGAGCCACAATCATGTTTATTTCTTGTTCGTGATTAGTTGTTTTCTGTAGAAATAGTTTGAATAAGCTGTGGAATAAAACTGTAATTTTCTTGATTAAAATGATTTATATTCTTCAAATGTAAGGATTTATTTCTACACGTACATTGTTCAACTGAATGTTACATTTGTACAGATCTTTATTTTGAAGATCCTTAAAAGAAACCACAATTTTTAAGAAGAAACACAAATTAAAATAAAATATTTTTACAAACAATTTTTTATCTTAAATTTAGTATCTTAGAACTGGTTCAGAAAATATCTGGCTACATTCAGTAATTTTTATCTTATTTTCAAGATTTTGAGATTAAATAAATCCAATAATGCTTTTCAGAAAGAGTGTTTTTTAAATGTAAGTACCCACTTGAACCCTGTTTATATACGTGAAAATAAATAAAATACCACATAATATAAAAATATTTTCATAAATTTAAAATATTTGACTATACAAATTTAGAGTAAATATTTCAATTTTAAAGTTACTTACATGGAGAGAGCTTTTCTTTAAATACTCAGTGAAGATGGGTTAAAATCTTTGTTGGTATAAAAACTATTTTGTTAGTATAAAAACAATGGATTTGAAATTTATGAGTAGCGCTTCATCATGCGTATTTCCTGTAAGTGTTGATTTTTTTTCTTTTTTAATAACATTAAGGTGGAAATTCAGTTTTATTGTTTAAATAGATTTTAATTGTTATAACAAAATTTTACTTTCTCTTTTTAGTTTCTTCTATCTTTACGAGAAGAATGTATTGGATTCGTGAAATTTTTGACTTGCGGTTTTCGATAGATTTATACGTTTTATAATGTCCTGAAAACGTTTTGGTGATTTTTAGAAAATGTCTGTCTGTAAGTCTGTCTGTCACTGTGTGAATCTGTGAGTCTCTCTGAACGTGACAAAAATTTGGTGGGCGTTATTTATAATTGTACGCATAAGAATTATGTTAAATTTAAAAGGATGTATAAAAATTTATTCATTGATCTTTATCATTCACATCTTTCATAAATTCAAAACATGAGTTTCAAAAGATATCATATCAAAGTTTAAGTGACGCCTTGACACAATCACTTTAAACAATTTGTTTTTAAATTCAATTTTAATTGTTTTCGGTTTGGCTAAATGTATTTACACATCTAACCAAAACTTTTAATTTTCTAATACACAGTTTAAAATATCACTCTCACTGAACATATATAATGCACTGTAATGTATTTATATGAAAAAATTGATTTATCTTTTGTGCCACGCGATCCAAAATCAAAAGTAAAATTTATGTAAAAGATTTCTTTGCGTCATAATATCCATTTGCATAAATTTCGATTAGTTTGGATACAATGACGGAAAGAAATAATTTACATAAATTTTACTTTTGATTTTGGATAGCGTGGCACAAAAGATAAATTAATTTATTCATATAAATACATTACACTGCATTGTATAGGTTCAGTGAGGGTGATATTTTTAACTGTGTATTGGATAATTAAAAATTTTGGTTAGATGTGTAAATATATTTAGCCAAACCGAAATCAATTGAAATTGAATTTTAAAACATTGTTTAAACCTACATCAAGGCATCACTTAAATTTTGATATCATATCTTTTAAAACTCATATTTTGAATATATGAAACATGTGAATGATAAAGAATCAATGAATAAATTTTATGCATCCTTTTAAATTTAACATAATTCTTACACGTACAATTATAAATAAAACAACAATAAAATTATGAAATAAATAATATAAGTTTATGCATATATACATTTATTAATAGCACAGCGTCACTTAAAATTTGATATCATTATTTTTAAGTTCCATATTTAAAATTCTTATGGCAATAAGACGAAGTGTTGCGTCACAAACTTTTAACCCGTTAAGGGTTTTTTGTACTGATATCATTGCTTTTTTTAGGTTAATTATAAAAAGATAAAAACAAAAAAATATTGAACACCAATGATATGAACTCATAATCGTGATTTCCATTCGCCTTTAATCTTTCCCCCCTCTTATAAAAGCATACCCATATACAAAATGGGGTTTTTTATGGTTTGTTTTGTACATGTAAAGCTTTGTTAAATTTTAGTGCGTGAAAAGTTTACTTTTCTAAGAAGAATATCAAGAAATATTACTCTTTAAACCTTTTTATTTAAAATACAATAATTGCTCACTAATAAAAATAAATAAATCTACCTAAATCAAATTCTAACCTACAATTTTTTGTTTCTTTCTGTCCATCTTGCGAAATTGGCGATATTTTTCCGTAATATTTTTTTTATCCCGAATTTTCCGACTGATGATCGATTTTAAAGTGTTTTTGGAACCGCATGCCATACATTTTCGGATAATTCGGAACATATTCGCCTTTGCACATACTGAACAAAATAAAATAATTACTTTTATTAAAAAAGACATATTTTGCTATCTATTCCATAAATAAAATCCGCTACTGAAGAAATGTTTTCAACCAAGATCTTAACATGCTAGTCAGTGTGTGTGTTGGGTGAGGGGATTGCTTTGATTATTTTGGTAGAGTTAAACGAAGCGGATTACATATTAGGCTGAACAAGCTGAAGCCTAAGTGCCTGGAAGGGAAAAAGCCCTGGTGCTAAGATTTTCTTTTAGGGTTTTTTTTTTTTTTTTTTTTTTTTTTTTTGCATGTTTATGTAAAAAAGAAATGATTATGCAACTTTCTTTGCTTCATTCATTTATAAAATCGTTTGGTAATTATCACATAGATGGTGTTCCAAGTTTTACTCAACTTTTAATTTTTTTTTTTTTTTTTATATTCATAATATTGGATTCTTGGAATTTTTTGATTCCAGATTGTGATTTATTTACAGAGGCGACTTTTATTATCGTTTAAACTGCTGATGATAGAAACATTCTTCCAACAGCGAAAAAAGGGTTCTGCTATCGAAGCTGGTAGACGGGAGGTGCTGGGTTCGAACCCAATCGCGCCCGTCTGCCTAACCGTTCGGAGTTTTCGTCGAACCTTGTGAAAACTTGCGTAAAGGTTAGGTCCCGTTAGAAAGAACCCGACGGAGGGCACTCCCCCTGTGGCCAATATCCCTCGTGCAGATAATCGTCTGTCATAACTAACATCAACAAACAAATTGTAAAAAGCGTATAAATCAAGCTTTTGTTTTAAAGGGGCTGGATATATGTATATGTAATAATAAAAATTTTCACCCTTTATTCTTAGTAAAATTATTCCAAATTCTTAATAGCTACCTTTATTACTTGCTTTAATACTATCTTAGATATCTCTTATTTTTTCCCATGCTTTAAATGCGTATTCTTTTATTATTCCAAAAACCTTAAATCTATTCGTCAAAATCCATTAAAATACTTTTTCAGTTTATTTGTGATACTAAATTCTTTTCCTTCGAATGTTTTAAAATATAGTTTGCACTATTATTCTATTTGTTCCATCTGTTTCCCGCCAGCAGTTTGTTTCGCAGTTTTTCTGACGCCGGTTCGAAAGAGATCATTCGACGTCACGCGTTCGTCACTCCTTTCCATCCAATCGTGGCTTGTCTCCTGTCCCATTCACCCCACCTCTCTACTGGAGTGGTTCTCTGTTAATGTATTCATTCGCGTCCTGTTTTTCTGGGTATTTATAGCGTTGCAAAGACTAGGAGCTCATAATTTGTACGCTTTTTCGTTTGTCTAAATAATCCTCGTATCTTGGTGATTAGACTTGTAATGTGGAGAAACTACTATTTTAACATCTTAAATTTATTATGAAGTGGATCAACGATGTCGTCGAGAGCTGATGAATATGTTACTGGAATTGTTTACGATATATTCCTATGAAATATACCACGTTCAACTCATGATGCCTCTATTATTCTTGGAGGGGAAATTTCTCCAATGTTTTATTGAACCTGTCTTCAATTAGGCCACCACGACTGCACTCCGGTTGTCATATGATAACGGAGGGTTGGAAAAGCTACTGGTATTAATTACTAAACTGCATTATCTTCGATATATCGAGAGTCGTCGGAATGTTACAAAAAGTGACAGTGAATTATATCATATATATATATATATATATATATAATATATTTCAAATGATTTTTTATAAGGCAATTGGGTCCTAATACCAACATTTACAGAAATGTTGTTCTACATCTAGGAAGGAAATTAAAAAAATCCCTACTTGCCGTATTATGACACTTTCAGTTTTATGAAATTTCAATGTTTACCTGCACTTAAAGTATTTGTTTCCTTTTTCAGTAAACAGAAAACACTGAAATATATCGTTTTGAAGGAAAGGAGGGGATGCCCAAAGAAATTTAGCCAAGGGGCTCGGAAGGAAGTTTACTTTTTCCACCCCCCCCCCTTCCCACCCACATACTTTGAATAACTGACACCTCGGGAGAGCGTAATTTGTCCGCTATTTTGAAGTGGCCGCTATTGAGAAGTAAAAATGGACGGATATATAATTGTTAGGGATAGGGGGAAATGTACTCTTAATAGAGGTGTCCATTATCAGGGAGTGCCTGTCATAGACGTTTAACTGTACTTATTGAAGTAGAGGAAAACTTCACTTGCTATAAAACCTTTGATTAAAAAAAATGAATTTTTTTATTGTAATAGAAATGCTGATTATAGACAGGCTTTTTAAAAAATACCACTGAGCCATAGCCTGGTAAAAAACTTGTTTTACACTGACATTAAAAATAAATAAACAAATAAATTCCTCTTCAAATTGCAAACTTCAAATGATAATGGAATAATTGAGTATTCATATTCATTTAGCAACAGTTCTAATATACATATATTCCATACAGAAATAGCACAGGAAAGCATCAAATAAAATCCCACTCTAAGAAAAAGGTTGCCAAAGCGAACTGGTAACATTAAATCGCCAAGACCTCGCCAAAATGTAATATCGTTGATATCATGATAAAGGAACGATAAATGAGTTAATCTCTTAATTATAACTGCTATTCATAAAAGATATTGAAGCTTGGCACTAATCTGGATTTTGGAGACCCAAATTAATTTTTTGGGGGCCTATTTACCAGTATTTAAAATTGCAAATGTACGAGACAGGCGTTATATTGTATATTATTTTTACATTTGAAAGACAGATGGCAGCGACAGCTAACACTAATTTCAATAATTCAGAAATGTAAACGGGATTCATTTTTTACTAGATCTTGCTAAAAAATATGAAGGTTTTTAATTATTTGCTAAACATATAACAAAATAAAACATGTTATATAAAAATTTATAATTTTATTTTATTTGGAGGGGGGGCTTGTGGATTAATGAGATTTTACAGTTATAATAGACAATATTCGGCCTTACGCAAATTGGTAAAAAAAGATTGTCGCGTATTTTTTGCGTTTGTAATCTTCAGTACTGTTTTTTGAAGTGAAATATTAATTAGTAATACTTCTTAAGTTTGTAACAAATGAAAAAAAAAATAAACCATGAGCTTGTGCATTTATTTATAATTTTTTTACACATAGAGAGAGTTTAAAGTATGAAGTTTCCATTTTATGAATTTAATGAAAAGTAAAAGAAAAAATGTGCCCATTTTTATTTATTTAATAGACATTTTCCTTTTATTTATAGTTTTTTACACATAAAAATTTGTATTTTCCTCAGCGAAATGGATTGAAATATGATACATATAAATAAACTATATATATATTTTTTTATTATCCTAAAAATTAAAAAAAATATATGACTTTTAAAAATTTATTTTTTTAAATTTTGAATGTATGACATTTTTTTAAATCTCGTAGTCTTCCATGTACAGTTAGAATAACAGTATGTATTTATTATTATTATTATTATTATTATTATTATTATTATTATTATTATTATTATAAAGGTAATGGAAGAATGACGGCCTGTTTTTTTTTTTTTTTTTTTTTTTTTTTTTTTTTTTTCATTTTTTTATTATAAGGGTAATGGAAAAAATAAAAACGCATAATTTAAATGTATGTACCGTAGAAAAACAGAAAAATTATTGGTGTTAAAAATTGTAAATAAAAAGAAACTGTTGTGCATTGAACAAATACAAGCTGCGTATTTTATTTTCCTTATCACTAAATCTGAAAAATTCCAAAATTAAAATTCTCTCTCTGTAAAGAAATGAATGCGTAAAAATGTGCTTTTATTTATATTTGTATTCTATATGTATTTATTTATTACATGTATTTGATCTATCAATCAGTTTTAAAGTTCCATTTACCGGATGCTTTCAGTTTTAAAATATTCTTTTTTTTTCCGTCTTATGTAAAAAATGGCTTTCGGCGGACCTTAAAAACCTTTCCTTTTCCGCGATAGGCAGATTTCGGCTTATGGAGCACGTATTAATGTTATTTTCAATGGATTCGCCAGGGCTTGAAAGTCTTTCCGCGGTAGACAGATTTCTGGCTTACACAGAGTCTGCCTTAAACTGATTTTACAGTATTTTTATTGTCTGAAAAATTGTCACGAAATAGTGATATGTGAAACTCTTAAAAAAAAAAAATCAAAATAAATAAATACATTTTTATAGAAACATAAAATCAAATTTACTTTATTAACTGACTTAAAAAGGGTAAAAAAAAAATGCTTACTGCTTCAAAGAGGACAGACCTTGCAACCTACGTATTTCGAGGCCCGCACTTAACCAACTGAGCTACAGAAGGTTCGTAAACTTCCCACAATATTTTTATAAATAGTGGAAAGATGTAGTCCGATTTTTCATGCTTATTATATAACGAATATGAATCTTCTTGGAAACAAACATGGTCTCATTCGGTTTATCTAAAATAGATTCCTATTATATATTAATTTTAATAAGATCATTTTTGGAGTCGAAAAAAGTAAATTAAAAAGAAAACTAGAGTTTTCCCAGTAAAAACTCTTATCTTATTCCCTTCGCATAAAACATATTCTTATTATATATAAATTTAAAGAAAAATGCTCGGGCCATTTTCAAGTAATCGACATTAGGAATTTGTAACATCGCTTTTACTTTAAAAATGGGTATTTAGATCTCAAAATATACTGCACATAGAAATGCAAACAATTCAGAATATGATTAGACTGCAGATATAAGACTGTTCTAAAAATATCAGAATAATAAGAGCTATATTTACTGAGTAATTAAAGGCGACTTTTCGCGTTTTCTTTGAAGTCGAGTTAGTTGCATATATGAGTTCCGCCATCTACGAATTTTACGATACGATACGATAAGATTTTAGGCTTAAGGCTGCGTCACTGGAATACTATCGTCTTTCATGATAAGGGATTTAATCCGTTTATTATATATTGTGTTAATGCTAACAGTAATTCATAAAATTTACAAAGGGAGGGGCTTCTTCCAACGCTTGGTGGCGCGTTATTTCCTCGGGTTTAAGGACCGAATTTCAACGGGATTTACCTCCTTCGACTTAGATTACTATTCATCTTAAACTTTAGTTACCAACATTTTCTCACATTAATGGTGCATTCCTTTGTTTTTCTGATTCTATGGACTTGATTCATACGAGGTTTTGCTCACTCAACTTGGTTTTCGATTGCCTCCGGCAACTGCGGACACTTTCTCTAAATGATGTCATAGGTAGTGGGGATCTATATTACAAGTTCGTTCGGAAAGAAGTTTGACGGGAGCAAATTAGACGCTGCGGAAGCCAATGGGGACTCTGAAATAAGGTTCATTTAAAAGAATTTCCAAAGATATAAAATCATAAAAACTTAAGTTTTATTTAAGGTTATTATTTACAAACCCCGGGCAACGAAGGGCGGGTCTGCTAGTAATGGACGAAAAATTCTGATAATGTATGGAACTTTAATAAACTAAATTTAATTTTAAGTATCTATATTAATATTACAAACAAATGAATGCATAGTAATCATTATATAGTCGATTTTCTTTGTCGAGTTTTTTCTAAATTTGTGCATTATTCTGAGATCATTACGTCCTATGCATTCTTTGCTGTAGATGCTGTTTAAGACTGGATCGTAAATGAGGAATTCTTCAGCAGATGCTGATGACGTCGTTTCATTTATATAAAATAAAAGCTCGTGTTTTATGTCTTAAAACTGAACTATTTACATTTATAGACATTGCTTTTATCGGGGGCGATACTAAATTCTAAAGTAGCAGAGTTTCTGTTTTCTAGTATTTTGTTATTTTATTACTTCATGGAATACGGAATTATAAAAGAAAATTAGAATTAAATACATTTTCCGAAAATGCCCAGCAGATTTAGATAAAATTGCTGGGGTTCGTAAACATGGCTCAAACTTGAGCCTGTATTATGAAGTAAAACATATGTGTGAAAAACACTGTTGTCACATTGACGATGGCAACGATCTAACCAATACATTTCGTCTTTGCGGCAATTGATCTAACTTCTAAACATCACGCAAATTACGTTTTTCTACCACTATATAGAAAAATATAATGTACTTAGCAAGCAAATTCTTTTAAATTTGCAATAATTTAATTTATTGTTTTTTTATTGCTTAAGAAGAATTTTTAATCATGATTTCTTTTATAAATCTAAGACATCATTTATTTATCTCCTCGTAATATTCCTTAACTAAATTACTAAGCGCAGTTTTAATTTCATAAATAATTGCATGAAACAGTACTTTAGATAATATGCAGCGTTTTTAGATATACAGTAACTACAGTGTTGAGGAGTTTTGCTACAATTTTAGAAACAGGATCTGTGAATTAATTAAATTGGATTCCATTTATGTATTATGAAGCAACGTTTTACTTAATTTTTTAAGTTCGTTAATATTGCATTAATGCATGAATAGATAAATATAGATATTATTTAAATGCATGTGTTTAAGTTTACAACAATAATATCTCTGAAATACAATGATTGTTGAAACATACAAAAAATTCTATCTTTCGTATTTTTGGAAAAAATAAATAATATGATATATTTGATCTCTGAAATAATAAACTAAAATAACTGTTTGTTAAATATAGATAAACTTAAGTTGTTGTTTTTTCTATCTGTTATGCTACGAATGAAAAAAAAAAATGAAGAACCTATTTTGCTGATAAAGTACTTTTTTTTATCAAAAGCTATTTCGCCATTTTATTTTCAGCTTAATTAAAAGTTTTTGTTCGTGACTTCATTTAATCTTAATTAATTACCCATGAAATGATGCACTGTTTCACGTTCTTTTTTTTTCATAGAAAGGTATTTAGAAGTAAATGAACATTTTTAAGACGAAGGAAATTTGTTCATTAAGTTTTAAAAGCTTTTAAAGCTTTAAAATTTTAGAAATTTTATTTTTTTATGTTAAACTACTATCTTTTCTGACCATTTTGATATAATTATTCACTTGAAATTCCCATGAGAACATAAGTTATGGCTTTTAGAATTATACGCCCTCCCCCCCAATAGCTGAGCAGCGTTTCCGAAACTTTGAAATCCTTTTTCTCCCAATGACGTTTTTAGGAATAACGCGCGGGATACCTTAAAAACTTCTGAATGTTTTTCATGAAATTTTCAAAACATATGTTTCAAATTAGTCTGTATAAAAGAACCTAACATATTATTTTTATTGTTTAAAAAAATATTTTTTTTAGGTGATTATACTGTCGAAATTTTCAGAAATTTGTATTAGCGGAATACAACGTTGTATTAAAAATATAAAAATACTTCAAATACAAATTTATTTAGATCTGGGTAATTATTGTAATCTGAAGTATAATTAGGCTAAAAAAATTTCATTTCTAGTTCAAAATTTATTTTGAAATCCTGCGCATAAACTGTTATGCCAATTTTCTGCTCGAGAAATGTCTGACAGTATGGAAATATACAATACCCAATAAATAAAATTTCTGCATCTAGCAATTTCTTAAATACATGAAATAAAACAACGTACTTGTATCTTTCTTCACAATAAAAATTCCGTTTTAAAACCGTATACATTTTATGATATTAAATGTTGATAATGGTCATTTTTTTCTCTATATTTAAGATTCATGAGACCCCTTAATAGATCAGAAAAATGTGAATAATACACTAAGTGAACTAGTTACATTTTTGCGTTAAATTTCTTTAGTTATATTTTATTTATAATTTAGATTTTTTCACTTTTTATTTAATAAATTCAAATAAAATATTGCAAATAAATTATTGTTCATCGAACAATCCAATAAATATTAAATAATAATTATTTTTTTTGTTTAAATATATCAGGTGTGTTAATTTAAGTATCTATATGTTACCTGATTATTCATAAAAATTAAAATTGAATAATGTTTCAGGCAGAAAGTTCAATATGGCACCGATATGCCTTAAAATAACTGCATTTCATTTCGAAACATCTCGCTCAATAGCCTAAGAAATTCTGCCACTTCAAAAACGTATTTTTAGACGTCAAGTAATGAAATTGGAAGGCATGTTGTTTGAAGTTCTTCACTTTTCGTATAAAGTATACATCTGGAATCATAATGGACTAATTACTCATGAAGGATTTTCTCGGGTTGTCTGGTATAAAAATTATGTACCGTATCGAAATTTTAAAATATTTGCTGACAGAACCGTTTATCCTTATCTGAAAATATGTATGAAACAATTTCCTTCCACATAAAATTTTTACATACTTCAATATCTGCAATAAGTTTTTTACCTTTATTTGATCTCTACAATGCAAATTCAGTTCGGTAATTACCTAATATTTATAATGATTTATTCTATTAGGTGTAGCAAAATACTCCGTGTTTATTGTGTATTTTGCACCGTAAATAGATCAAATTATGAAAAAAATGTGTAAGGATATTTGTAGGATTTTTATTGCAACTGAAGTTTTTTTACATTTCCTTAAATTGTTTCCTTACATTGTTTAAAAAATCCATTAAAAAAATCGTACGCTTTCAATATAAATTTTAAAAAAAAAATAACAAAAGTCATAAAACGTGATGCAACATGAATATATACAGCATTTTTCTTGGGTTACAGAATTGACGAAATATATATTTTTCAACTAATTCGTAAGATCGTTATTTTTTTACAAAAAATCAGGGTCGTGTTTAGAATTAAACTATTTCTGAAGATACACTCTGACAGGCAGATATGCGAGTTTTTCGCAAGTTAAGTGTGTTTAACTTATTTTTAATCCTCCTGCCAATACCTTGTCCCGAGCTACGAGCAAAAATCGTTTCCATCCACACATTGCCGGTTTTCCAGCTCTTTTAGTCAGTCACTTCGCATTCTACGTAGTCCTCGTGTACGGCTGAATGCGAGGGTTTTTTCTTCTGTTACTGATTATTTCCAGCATCTTGCTTTATGCAAATTTTTCGGCAACTGTGTGGTATGACGTAACGGTTTAACTGAATGTATATTTTGTGTGGCCATGGTATAAGAGGTGGATCTGTGTTTTTTAGGTGCGTTCGTAATTATATAAATACGTAGCACCTATAGTCGTCGTTCAGTCCGTCCGTCTGTCCGTCCGTCTGTCTGTCCGCATGTAACAGAGCAAAAACTACCCAACCGAATGGTCTGAAATTTCAAATATATGATTGTTGCAAAATTTTGTCGAGCCATTTCAAATTTTATGAAAATCGGATGTATAGTTTCATTACAGGGACAGTCAAAAGATTTTCTTTACATTACGGCCAATGGGAAAAATTATTGCCAGTGGATTTTAATGATATTACAGCCTTCCGAATGATCTGAAATTTTAAAGATATAATTGCTGCAAAATTTGTCGAGCCATTTCAAATTTTGTGAAAATGGGATGTGTAGTTTAATTACAGGGACAGTCAAAAGTGTTCCGTTACATTACGGCTAATAGGAAAAATTATTGCAAGTGGATTTTAATGATATTACAGCCTTCCGAATGGTCTGAAATTTTAAAGATATAATTGTTGCAAAATTTTGTTGAGCTATTTCAAATTTTAGGAAAATCGGATGTATAGTTTAATTACAGGGACACTCAAAAGTGTTCCGTTACATTACGGGGAATGGGAAAAGATTATTGGAAGTGCATTTTAATGATGCATCAGACTATTCACTTTATGAAGTGCAAAAAATTATACATTCAGTACAATATGGGGTGCAAAAAATAATTATAAAACTAGTTATAGTACGAACGCACCTCATTTGCCACGTTTGACGAGCAATTTCCAACTTGTTTAAAAAGTATTATGTAAGTTTAAGCCGTTTAAGAGCATGCCTATCTCAGTTACTTTGTTTTTAAATATTTAATGTCTTAAGTTTTTCGACATCGAAGTAATGATGTCTGTTTTTGTGATTTTAAATAAAACTATAAAAAGTTCGACTTGCTTCAGTATATAATCAGCTGGTAATGACTGTCTACACTGCGTTTACTCTGCTCTGGCTTGAATTTAAGTTCTTTAAGCTCTAAGAATTCTCACACTGAAAGAAAGTGAATATTCAAAAATGAGTAAATATATGTATTCATATAAAATTGAGTAAGTTAGGATCAAAAATGAACCTATGTTTTCTTCGATTTGAAACATCACATGTTATCAAACCCAAACAAAAGGATAATTTTCTACCCGGCAATAGTTTATTTCATTTATGGTGGCATAAAAGATGTTCATGATGATTCAAATTTTAAATTATGTACAGTATTAAAAATAATTTACAAATGCTTACAAATAAAGCTCTTGTTATAAAAATATTTGATTTGGGTATCTTGCTAATAATTTTGATACTTTTCTTAATAAATAATCAATTAAATGTTCCTTGTTAATGATTTAGAGCGGAGGATGGATGTTAGTACAATCTTATTTTAATTTGTAGGTTCAGGAGGCAGTGCATAACGATTTATAGTAGAACACAATCATGGGATCAAACATGAGTACACGTGTTTCTCAATTTTTAGTACATTTAGATCGGAGCTATTTTGAGTATGTCACGTATTTAAAATTATTTTTTACTCTATTTTGAGTACCCATTTTATTTTCAGTGAAACAGCAGTATATAACAGCAAATTACGAGGTTATAATTAATTGCTTTTGATTAAAATCCCACTTTACTTGTCTTCAAAAACTCAGTTACAGATTATTATAAAAAAGTATAATTACATAATATGTAATAATATATCCTGTTACAGGAAATTTTCAGTTAAAATAAGTATATATATTAAAAACAGATTTCTTTGAAAAGAAACCACATCAATAAATTAAAAGAAAAATTTTCAATTCTTCGCCAGCAATAATAAAGAAACTAAAATTGGTTATCATTTTTTTTTTATTTGGATTAAATTTATAATAGTTAAAATTCAGCAATAATTAGAATGTATTAGCAGTTATGCATTGGATTTTTTTTTAATTTATTTGTGAATATTTTCTTTGATAATTAATATTAACTGATATTACGTTTAGCAAATTAGTATTTGATTTTTTAATATTTCGAAAGCACATGTTTATGCAGTATGTAATCATTTCCATCTTAATGCAAATTAATGAGCGTCCTGCATTGATTCTTTTTTATTATTATTTAGGAATAAGTTTTTAGTTTTAAGTTTTAGCACATTTTTTAGACGTCTAAACAAGTTTTCAAAAATATCAGCCTATCTTATTACATTAAAAAAAAAAGCAGAATGAAAGAGATTCTTTTATCTGAAGAATATTTGACGTGAGATAATTTAAAAAATTTGTTTTGGATATATCGGTGATGTTTCTAACAATGAGAAAAAAAAAAGATCTTTAATTAGGTACTCTTACTTTCGTGCACACTTATATTTTAAGTTATTGTTTGAAAAAATGTTTTTGCGTGTTATAACAAAGTATCCTTAGGCATATAAGATGATGGATATATATTTACTAAAATTAAAAAAGAAATGTATGTATTCATTCTTCGAAAATTTGTTAATTACTTATTTTTCTGAGTTATATTAAAATATGTGTAAGATTATGGACATATATAGGTGTAAGTTGATGAATATATAATTATTTTTTTTCAAAAATGTCTCTTAATTTAAATGACTCCAACAGTTTTTTGCTCACCTGAAATCTTATTAGATTTTTTTATAAACATTATTCTGTCGAATTTATGTGAAGTAATCTAGTACTTCATTAATACTTTAAATATGTAAGCTTAGAGAATATATTTTGACTCGCAAATAATTACTTAATTAAATAAAATATTTAAGAAAATATTTTTTTCATGATTTGATACTGTATTACTATGACTTGCTATATTACTCTAACGAATATAGTTCATAGAGACATATAGGACTCTCTATTATTCTTTACAAGTTTTCGGTTAGTGGATTACCAGTGTGATATATATATATATATATATATATATATATATATATATGAGTGTGTGTGTGTGTGTAATAACAAAAAAATTCGCCATTTTACCTTTGTCAATTTATTCCAAATTCTTATAGTATCTACCTTTTTTACCTAACTTTTGATAATATCTTAAATATCAATTATATTTTAATCCCATGCCTTTAATTCAGCGCATTCTTTTATATCTTATTTTAAGAACCTTAATCTTTTAAAAGAAACACTTCGTAAAACCCCCTAATCTAGTTATTCCTTCATACTTTGAGACATTAAATTTTTATTTCTTTCGAATGTTTATTAATACCATTTTTAACTTTTATTAAAATTATTATTCGATATCCCAGAGTGCCTTGAGAGTATTTGCCGCTATAATCCTTTTTTTTTCCTTTTAAATTCCCCTTATAACTAAAGAGTTCTGTCACTACATTAAGTTTTGCATACCCTACGCATCCCTTTTTAGCCAATCGCTAGATGCGCCCTCACCTAGCGTCCACACTAACTTACGTTTGGGTTGGCTCTGGCGTAGAGCAAATCAGTGTACCTTCCCGCGTCCTTTTAATATTTATACAACTTTCACTGGCTTGGGAGAAAAATTTTGTACGATTTTTCGTTTGTTAATAAGCATCTGTCACTTGGCGGAGTGCATTTTTAAATAGTGTAATTTCTAATGTAATTTAACATCTTCGATTTTTGATAAGAAGTGGTACAACCAGATACGATAGCCAAATGGATTACAAGTTGAATTGTGATGAGATGGAATTACAATAAATTCATTAAGGGTTATGCCGCTTCTATTATATGATTGAAAGGGAAATTATTCATAATGTTTTTAAGTCTTATCTATCTATCTATCTATATCTATATATATATATATATATATAAGTTAATACATATACTAATTTTAAATCTTGTCTTCATAATTATGTATATAGTAGTATAATCCTTAATTATTTATATAGAATAAAGTGTTTATGTTCTTCTCATCTAATTAACAATAATATTAAAAAAACTAATTTATGATGCATTAAATCACAGTTTTCCAAAAAGAAATTAATATATTCTTTAATATATAATTAGTACTTAAATTACTTAAAAAACAATCTTAACCTTAAAAAACAAATTAAGACATGCGTAAATAAAATTACAAAAAAAATATAAAATAAGAAAATAATTATAAAAAATTAAAAATTGTAAAATAATAATAAAAAATTATTATAGGATGGTTGGGTGGGTAGATGTTAGAGTACGGAGGAGGGTGACGTTGTCTGGATAATACGCAATGGTTAATTTTAAAAAAGGGCATTTGATTTATAACTACGTTGCTAATACACATTTTATTAAGGATGTTAATTCGATACTTTTATATGTGTAATGGTGCAGTTAGTTATTTATATAGTTATCAATTCATATTCATTAAAATTTAATAATGTTAAAGATTAACTTGTATTTAAATTTTAGTCTACTCAGGACAATATCATATTAATTTCTAATATTATATTATCTTAAATGAGAATAAAATGCATAATGAGTGTATATGTTATACCTAATGCTATGACAGTACGGATTTTAATTTGGTAATTTGTTTGTTTTATTTTTTCTCTATCCTTTTTAATCTTGTTTAATTTTGAACTTAAGGAGTCTTAGTTCCTGGCGGTGCAATTTAGCAACATGTCACATTTAGTTTTTTTTTTTTTTTTTTTTTTTTTTTTTTTTTCTCAGACTTTATAAAATATAAATGTAAAGATTTTTTAGTATAGACAGGCTAATATATCTTCTATTTAAATTTTTTTTTAATATTCTATATTGAAATTTTATTTTAATTTTTTTATGTTTAATTTTGGTAAAAAAATAAAAATTGTTTTTTGACTTGCATGCACTACGCGCAATATTTTTCACAAACTAATAAAGCAATTTACTTTAAACTTGGTAAATGTCTTCCTTTTAAGGTACAGAATAAGTTATACTTCATATTTAGTATTATAATTGCATTGATTGTTTAAAATTGCCACTTTTTCAATAAAAGAATGATTTTTTTCAAAAATTTATAATTTCAATTTCAATTTAAAATAAAATAAATAAATAAATTACTTACAAATGAAGTACAGTGTGACTTCAAAAATCCGTCATTCAGAAATCCAGCAACTTCAAAAATCCGGCTTCAAAAACCATCTTTTCTTCTCCTCTTTCCTTTACACTTTCAAGTTATGGGAAAAGAAAAATAGCAATTCTTTTGTAATAAAAACTTCAAGATCGAAAGTAAAAATGCAAAAAAAGAATATTTGTCTTTTTTTTTTTTTCATTTGTCAGACTGAAAATCTGGGAACATTCTATCTGGGAGCTGCACCATTGCTTTGCAACAAAGCAACTTTGGTGACAACTTTGGCTAATTCATGCCACAATATATGGCCAGAACGAATTTTCGGCAACAGCGACCTCAGTGATGAGAAGGAATTTTCAGGCTTTCACAATTCCCGTGAAAAGACCGCAATTTATGAGCTGATTGATCACGCAAAGTCTAAAAATGCATTAAGTGTAAAAAAAAAGGATATGGATGATAGAATAAGCATTAACGAAAAGGCATCAACAACGAACAGTTTAACGGACAGTGAGATCGCAGACACTGTGATTAATAGAACCGCCGATAGTGCAAGTAGCAGCTCAGAAGACGAGGATGAACGCTCGACAGAAGAAAAGGTGTCACTAGAAAAATGCATAAATTTGACTGAAGCATTAATGTATGCTTTAGAGAAAAAAGACTTTATTTCCGAAATAGACAATCTTCATTTGTATTATACAAAAAAGAAAAAAAAACTTGTTAATATACAGCCAAAATAATTGTAGCAAACAAAGTTGATATCGATGTTTCCGAAATTATAAGAGAAGAATTAATTTCACTTTTTACTAATTTCTTTTTTCTTTAAACATACAAAATATCAATTAAATCCAGTTTTTTTTTTATATTTAATTTTCTCTTTTTCTTAAATAATCTTCACTTAATGATGAATTAAATTATGCCTAAGAGCACCATTAAGAATATAGTACTACTTTTAATATTCATAGTTACTTTTTTGATATTCCTTCAAAAATCCGGCATAGTCTTACTGTATAGGTTTAAGATACATTAGGTTTACATCATTATCAATATTTTTGGGGGCTCTTGAATCATTAGTTTTGCTACAGTCTTGCGCGCAGTGCATACAAGTCAAAAAACAATTTTAAATTTTTTATCAAAATAAAACATAATAAAATAAAATAAAATTTCAATATAAAATATTAAAAAAAATATTTTAAGTAGAAGAGATATTAAGTTGTACATATTAAAAATTTTATGCATTTATGTTTTATAGAGACTGAGAAAAAAAAATAATTGTGGCATGTTGCTAAATTGCACCGCCAGGTAAAAAGTAAGACTCATGAGATCCCTTAATTGGTTTATTTCTCGGTTTTCTGTGTGTCGTAGTCCGAAATTCATATCCTTTAGCTAATTTATGGCTAATATGAAGATGAAACCACACATTTTATTTTTGGAACTTCAGGTATTTGGGACCCGATTATTCTGTCTATGTTCTACAAATTTCAATCATTCCATTTATGTTATCCAATTTCTGCTGTTTTTTACTATGTTTTTGTTATCTATGTTGAGTGTGTTAGGGGGAACTGTATTTGTTAATGTCATTTTATTCATAATTTCACAGTTTTTGTTGGTGGTCGGTAATAGTTATTTAATGGTTACATATATATATATATATATATATATATATATAACACTGGCACCCGCCTAACTAGAAAGTACCTTGTTTCTATAAAGTACTATAAAAATTATAGAAGTTCTATAGAATAAGAATTCTATAGATTTTTTGGTCTTAAAAATGTAAGAGTATTATTTTATTTAGGTACTACCTGATTACCCTGCTTACCAAGAAGTTGTCGCCAAAGTATAAGATTAAATGCCAATAATGGTATATCATAAATGTCACATTCACTTGACATTAAAAACGATAAACGTGTTTGTTACGTCATCAAGTAATTTTTAATTCTACTTTTTATTTATATTTTTATTAATATTTTACAAATTTAATTGTTCTTTCGTTATTTAACATAAAAAATATGTACGTCTGTATAATTTGGCGAATAGTTTGGATAATTGTATAATTTGGCAAAATTGGTCGACGGTATAATCAAGTAATAACTTTATTTTACATAAATGTAATAAAATGTAATGCATAAGTTTTAATATAATAGCATTCCAATGATTTAATATAATTATAATTTAATTCATAATCCTAATATTTTGTGATTCAATTGTTAATGTAATAATATATCGCTTGAAGTATACACTGATTTAAATTATGATTTGTTAATTTTTTTTTTGTTTTTAATTCATTAATTTGTTGTTTAATTTTATAATAATTTAATAATTTTATTAACTTTATTTTCTAATTTCAATTTTTATTCAAAAAATTATTCTGAAGTATAAAAATATTTAAACAATAAAGTTTCAAATTTAACAAATAATAATTTATGAGACTATTAAATATTTTTTCAATACTATATCAAAATAGAGGTTCGCGTCCGATGCCGTCATATTAATGAATTTTAATTGTAATCTGAAGTGAAAATCTGAACAGGATGAAAGAACTGTGTTTTTAACCGTCTAGTGCATGATTTCTTATTTTTTCTTAAAAAATTATATTTGCTTCCTGGACGGCCATAAATTACAGGAAAAATATTGAAAAAAAAATTCACTCTTATATTTTTTAGTATTTTGATGTTTTTTAAATTGTTGCCAAATGGCAACGCCATACATTAACATTTTTTTTTTTTTTTTTTTTATTTGCCAACTAACAACACTCTGCTGTTTTATTGCTTTTTTTGTAAATTATAAGATTTTAAATGCATATGAGACTTTACATACGCTTAGAAAAATAAAATTATACATACAGATATATATATATATATATATGTACGCATATACGTATATATATGTGTGTGTGTATATATACATATACTATATATATAATAATAATTTTAAATCAAAATTTAACTTTCAAGTCATATAACAATATTAACCAAAAATTCAAAATAAAGACGGCATGTAATAATATTATACATTAATTGTTATCTATCAACAAAATAATAATGGTGCAAATTATAGTTCTAAGATATTAAATGAAAATATGAAGTTAGATGCTACAATAGAATTTTTTAAATTAATAAATGAATAAGAAGATATGCTGTTCTGATACAAAACACAATAGAAGTATTGTAAAAAAATATAATTGAATAAATACATAACAAAAGGCGGAAAAGCAGCATATTTATCCTGTATTTTAAACCAATTGAAATCATTTAAAATTTAAAAACCAAAATGGGCTTATAAAGCGCAATATCCCATGCAAAATACAATGAAAAATCATAGGCAAATAAAATATACTCGATAAATATAAGGGCAAAGTAGCAGAATACTATAGAATTTTATATCAATAATATTTATCAAAGTTATGAATGGTAACCAATAGAACATTTATTGTTTTTGTTTAAACATAGAGGTACCAAACACTTAATGCATTTTACTCTAGTGTAACCTATGCAGCCCAGAACTGACACCGTTGTTTTTTATGTAAGTGTTGTGGCCAGTGATCAATTTTATCCTTCCTGACATCTTTAAAAGTTTCATAAATCTGAAAACAATGGACTACTAAGTTGGTACTATACAATTTTAATCATTGGCTTTTTTGATGATGTAACTGGCTCCTTCAGGAGGGGGGGGAGGGGGGGGTGCATGGACACGGAAGCACAAGGGAAGGAGAACAGAGCCCATTTAAATCTGAAAAAGAAGTATTTTGGCCATTTTTTATCATTTGGCTCCCGTTTAACAAAAAACTTATATCTATCATTAGGGGGGACCCTCAAATCAGGAGTCCCAGGGCAGCTGCCCGCATGCCCCTGCATTTAGTCAGGTCCTGGTTTTATAGTAAACTCAGAAGATTTTGTATTTAATAAGAGTCGTTCATCGAGTTAGGATGACATATGGTGATAAAAATGAAAAAAAAAATTAAATATCATGCGAACCAGTTCTGAAACAAAGAATGCTCAAAATGTTTACAAAAGCGGAACTCAATTCATAGTGTTGCCAAATGGCAACAAATGTATATTCATGTGCATGCAATTTTTGTTCCAATAAACATTAATTAAAATTATTTAAAATAACTTTTCATAGTTTATTCTTTAAAAAAAAATTTTTTTCAAATGAAATTTTGCATGTTAAATATATTTTACATGAGTTAGAAATTGAACTATATAGTTCGATATAGGCAATCAGTAGTAGAGCCATATGGCTAACAAAATGTAACGTATCAACAGTTGCTTTTTATTTGTAATTTATAAACAACTATTGCCTATTAAGATACTTTTTATGAACTAAACATAAATATAGGACCAACATGAATACGTAAAGCATAAAATTGTCAAGAGACAACCGTAAATAAACAATAAGGATGGAAAATATAATATGTTACCAATTGGCAACAGTATGCACTAGAGAGTTAAACTACAAATAACAAAGTACCAGCAACAACAAAAAAATAAATAAGTAAATCAATAAATTCCTATTTTAATAGACAATTGTTTTTCGTTAAATCTGATTTCCCAAGTTACAAATAATTACGGTTTTCATATTTCACACACTTGAGAATCAGCTTATAAAATGTATATGATTTCTATGCAGTTTAAAGATGTGGCATTCGCTAAAGTTACCGAGTCACGCCTGATCACAGCACCCATGCAGCACCTAGCACGGTTAGTCCTTGTGAGGGACAGCTGCGTTTTGTGACATCAGAATATTTTTTTAGAATATATTCAAATATTTTTATAGATTATTTTATAGAAAAAACTCGAATATTTTTGTAGAATGTCTATACATTTCTATTGCACTTCTATAGATATTTCAATAGCTTTCGGTTAAACTATCTTATAGAAAAATGGACTATAATGATGTAGGAGTGTATAACATTATTTCTATTTTTTTTTTATAAGATTCTATAAGAAATTTCTGTAAAGTAATATAGTCCAAAGAAGTAATTGGGGACTTGTTATGCTTTCATATAAGAGGGGAATTGCTACATTTTTGGGAGAAAAATAACATTAAGTTCATCTTGAACTACCTCCAAATTTTAATCATGTCTCCAACCCCGTGATGTGGCATTTCTTACGTTCTCAAAAATACCACTGGAAAGATTGTCAAGATGGAAAAATAAACCTCTGGTTTTAGATGCGCAAACGCAAGAAAGAACGAATCTGCTTCTTCTAAAAAAAGTGATGTCAAGAAAATTGTGATGTCTTGATTTCAGGCTATAGGTATATATCCACCAAATACAAAGGATATATTGGAATGGCTTCCAAAAGCACTCTTGGAAAATTTGAACAGGAAGAGTGGTGAAATAACAAATGTCACGACACTAGAGCCGAATAAAACTGAATGTCTCACAGGGCTGAACCATTAGTGCTATTTATGTCCAAAAAAGCAAGAAAAAGCGATGTGGTAATGACGTATAGAAGAAGCAACGTGTGTACTACATCTAACGAAAGCAAAGAGGAAACGCCTGGCATCGGAAGGAAAAGAACAAAGAGTCTGTCGTAATTCTACAGAAAGGCCAATAGGCTTCCCATAATCTTTTCCATTAAACAAAATACTGAGTACGTTTCAAACTGGATAAGGCACATTCTCAGAATTTTTCCTCAAGGAATGTAGAAAGAGAGTTTGAGTTTATGCCAAAACCTTTCATTCCTGTTCCAGAGCATGTGTGTTTGGAAAATGCAATAAGTGATAGAGATAAAGGCTTTTGTTAAAAACAATTTTAGAGCTTTGACCATTTTTCTGACTTTAATGGAAAACAAAAACAATTATTCTACTTTTTTTTTTTTCGTATATTTTGTACGGTGCCTTTTCCAAAAAACGTAAAGCAGAATTGAATTTCTTGCTGAATGTTTCCTGAATTTATATTATTTCATCGTATGCCTTGTAACTTTTCTAATTAGTTAATAAATTATATTGTGCAGTTCTTTTGTATGATTTCCAAAAAAGTTCCAACATACTATTTTTGTATTGTAACATTCGAAATATCGAATTAAAGATGATCTGATATATTTTACGGTAAAAAATGAGTATGTATTATTATTAAATAATCATTATAATTAAAGAAAAGGTGCATTTGCTGGGAAGTGTACGACGCTATTCAAATCTTTGCAGCGAAGGCGGGATATATTAATGGGGCAAATCATTGACATATAAATACTATTTTCGCAGTTTAAATTATTTACAGAGCAATATTCAGAGTAGAAATCATCCACGAATACTTTCTACTGCATTTCAAGGGCAAATGTATCTGTTACAACGTAATACAATGGGGTAACATTGTGATATCTTTAAACATAAATTTCTCAGCTGATATTGAAGATTAAAATTTGTGCAATACCTCGTTTGAGTAAACGGATACATTAATATTTATCAACAGTCACTTTGGGGTTACTTATAAAACAGACGAGCTGGTGTGAATAAAACTTCAAAATTTGTCACAAATAACTCTTACGGTATCGTATTTTGATATGGATACAACTCCTTAGAAAACAAACGCCATGTCTAAATTCTGTACATATTGTTATTATTTTGTTTTCTGAGAAAGTAAAATAGATGTAACATAAAGTGTAAGTATAAATAGAAGTAACACTAGTTTAATACAAAGAAAAGTTATTATTTCGCCAATATTCAAATGTCTTGTAAAGCAAAATAAAGTGCCTTTATAAAACTTCCATATTAGAATAAATTTCCTTGTCAGTGACAGATTTCGTCAATCATCGGTGCATGTTGAACTTTCAAAGATTAATATTTGTACTAAATTTTGTGATTTATTTTACTTCGCTAGATAGTGATAATTTTTGAAGTAGACAACTAAATAATTTTGTTTTAAATAAAGGAATAAAATTTCTGCCTGTTAATTACATAGGTCTACAAATTTTATGTCGACATATTAATGTTTTTTTTTTTTTTTTTTTTTTTTTTTTTAAATATTATACATTTTGCATGGATTTAAAAAATGATCGCAGTTTGTTTCTGTCACGCACAATGTTTTAACTATCTACATAAACATGTGTTTTACATTAATTGGAATAATATTTTAAAACAACTAAAAAGTAAACAATTTTATTCGGAAATTTATATATGGGTATAACAAAATAATTTTTTTTTTTTTTTAATTTTCCTTCAGATATGTCTAAAATGTTGCCTTTTGGCACACTAAAAATAAGAATAAATTTTCATTTCTTTTGGAAATCATCTTTAGGGCTATACCAGGTCTTAAAGTTTCTGCTCTTTATACGTAAAAAAACAAAGATTTCACTTTGTAGTGTAAATTATTCTAAATATATATGTATATATATATATATATATATATATATATTTTTTTTACGAAATGTCTGATTTCAGTAAAATAACCCATTAAAAATGACTGATTAAAGTATTACTTGTGATCAATCCAAATGTCGTCGTATTTTATCACACTGAACGGTAAAAATGACCCTAAAATAGTAATTGTCACAAAGAAGGTAAAGAAAAAAAAGAATGATCAGATATACAATTCACATTTATTTTTCGAATATATATGAAATATAGATCTCTAAATATGTGAGAAAGACAGTTTCCTGAATATATATTAATATAATAAAAGTAATGTATACGATCTAATCTAAAAAGATCTTTTATTTCAATCTAATTTATATTGGACTTTGGGATAAAAACTAGGCATTATCTTTCGTGATTTGATTTTCGATCGTATACATCCGGCCCATGCTTCTACTCCTATAACTGCTAATGATGCGCATGTTTCAACTTCTTGGATATGGCACGGAAACTTGGGGAATTCAAGACATGGGATTTCAGATTATTTTATGAGAACTTTCAGCTCCTCTGTTGACATTCTATTAAAAATGAGGTTCATTATTGCAATATCAAACTCCCTTATTGTTAACCCGTTAATAGTCGCGCGTTGGTCTTTTCCCCGCCCGAAATTGGTTATCTTCATGTAACTCATTTCCCGTTAAAGTTACGATAGCGAAATTCCGTGTAGCTGACCTTGAGTGTTCACACTCTTGTGTAGTAAAATTGCAAGTCATTCCTGCTATTTCTTAAAATTTTATCGCATTCTTAAGTTTCAATCGGTCTAAATGACCGCGTTGCGACCACTTGCGTTAGTTGAAATTTTCCCCCTCGTGTTCATCCTTTCCCATTTCCGCGAAATCTGAGGGGGAAAGTTTCTTCGAAGTACGGACTCTCTGCCTGTTGTTATTTCGTCTCTTTTTTTTTTCTTTCTTTCTTACTATTTTACCCGTTCATAGAGTACTTTTTTTACTTTTAGAATGTGACTTAAAATTGTTTTATTATATTAGTTGTGAAGTCAGTTCGCACAAAAAACTGATGGATGGTCACTTACATTTTTTTTTTCATTGTCAAATATTGCGCGAATAAATTCTCAAATTGATAATCGTTTAAGTATGGAAATAAAAGGGAAATTCATCATCATTATTTGTAAGAACTTGCTTTCCATTTATTACCGGAACATATAAATGAAAAAAACAGACAATAACACTGCCAAACCATTAAAAAAAAGAGAAGAGAATTTTGTAGGAATCAGTAAAAAAATTGCCGTATCTCCAAAATCTGAAAAGTATCGTTTTTGTACAATAAAACAAATTCGAAAGATAAAACAATTTTCTCAGAAATGTAGTATGTATATCTGCGAAGAACATTCATATAATTTATTTGTACAATAAGAAAAATAATGAGAATTTTGTAATGTAGGTTAGAAATTACGCAAATAAAAATATCTTTTGGCTAATTCAGTGAATGTTTATACTATGATTTAAAAAAAATATTTTAAGTATTTTTCTAAAATTTATCTATTGTTAAATTTTCATACTGTAAGTAAAAACACATTTTTTTAACAATGCCTCAGAAAATGTATTTTTTTATTATTATTATTGAAATCCAATAGAGGCTTGGGGACGATATCTAACAAATTTAAATTTGTTGGCCTTCATCAATTGTTCAAACTATTTTTCAGAATAATGTTTTCCAGAATATGAGAGAAAATTCATTTAAATTAAATTATTGCTGCATATTTATAATTTCGGAGAAAATTTTCTTATTGTTTTTATTATTTTAATGAATGTTTTTATAAAACAATAAATTATATCATTAATACCTTATTATGAAATGTACAACCGAATATTTATTTTAATTAAATAGTTGCTCTAAAATACATCCCTATTAAAATGAACCTTTCAGTGATTCTATTAATTAAAATAATTTATCCATCTTAGGATTTAAATCTACAATTGCAAATGTATTTAAATTAAATATATAATTTCAATAACTTATTTATTATTTGCTTTATATAAGCGAAGTTCGTATCCAGATTTTTATTCAAGGGCGCTGATCCCACCCTGAAATAAGTAAAAAACTACAAATCGTGCATTTTCATTTGAAAAATGGATTTAATCACAAAATTTCGCGAACCCCCACCCCCTCCTCTCCCCCCTCATACACACACAGACACCCCACAAAATAAATAAATAAATAAAACGTAGTTACAATATTTACATTTATAATTTCGAAGTTAAGTATTTTTTTACCTTTTTCTTTATTATATATATATATATTTATATAATTATACATTTTTAATAATATTTAGTTTATGTGGTGTTTGTGATTTCATAATTATTGGTCATTTTCATTATTTTTCAATGGTATTTATATATATATATATATATATATATATATATATTGTCTTTAATTGTTTATTGCATCAAATTTGATGGTTTTTCATATGTTTTAAATGAATTAATCGTCCGCAATATGCTGGTGAATTAGTGGTATTGTATTTTATTTTCTGTTGCATGTCATAGGTTCCATTTTTAATTTCAGTTTAATTGTTCAGTTTAATGTCAGTGTAATATATTGACGCTAAATTTATTAATTTTATTTTATTAAATGGATAGAGTGCCGGAGTATCATAAAAATCTACCTGACTCTGATTCTGTCCTTCAAAAAAAAAAAAAAAAAAAAAAAAAAAAAAAGAATTAATAATAATAATAATAATAATAATAATAATAATAAATAAATAAAAATACCCCTATCACGAATTTAGATTCATATTCGAAAATGTTTTCCTACTAATTATTGATTCATAGTAACATCAGAAATTCAATCAAATCATTTACTATTTACTTTTAAGTATTTATGCAAAACGAAGAAAGAGTTATAAAAACATTTATCTAGATGCCAACTGAATATATACTTAAGCGCAATAAATAATTGCTGTAAAAAGTTGTAAAATGAATAAGTGCTGTGCTCTTTTAAAGTTCAGTCAATATTTTCACCCTACGTTATCCGTTTTCGATCATCTGATAACACCGGCAAGTTTCCCCTTCGTTTTCGGCCTACTGGTAACGGCGGCAAATGGACCGAACGCGACTACTAACGTTCTAAATAATGTCGCGACTACTCTCGGGTTAAGTATTCCGCTTCCCTTGTGTTCAATATTCTCTGGAATCCAAGTTCTCGAACATGGTTTCTTTCATCAGTTATCATGCCTAGTAAAAATATTTTTGGATGACAGAAATATGCGTTATGTTGAATAACAGGATCGACAATCTTCTTTAAGTCTTCCCTTAAATAACGAGACAGCTTAACTGATTAAAAAACATTTTGATCGCTACTTTTGCAGGAAGATTCTTCGTATTGTGAAACCACATACGCGCATTCATTAAAAATTCAGCCATAATCTTCTAATTTTGGGAAGGATTCTGACTTTTAATGTGCAGTGTAAGTAGTCGATTGGCAGTTGTCAACCATATAGAGTGACACTTTTTACCTGGATTACGATTTACCAGATTTAAGGTGCATCGGCTAGATTAAACTGCTTGACAAATGTTGTACAAAAAATTGTTCTGCCCTTAACTTTCCAGAGTTCCTTTCTGGGAGATAAGAGCAGATATTTTTTAATTCCACAACTGTTATTCACATTGATCCAACAATTTTTCATTAGGGTCAGAAAAGGCCCGTTGGCCTGCAGTTTGTCCACCAAGTTCAAAAAATAAATAACACAGTGGCAATTTTTTTTCGTGTGTTTGCTGGCATATTATCCACTGCAAGGGACGACTAACCTTTGTTTAAAAAAATTAATAGCACCATTCTTTCTCCAAGTGTTTACAGCGGTTTCGTCACAACCTAGTCATAAGTTTATGAGTGTTTAAGTTGTTTTCAGTGACGTATTTTAAAATGCTTTCTGCAGTATGCGTTCCTATTTCAGAAGATTGTGTAGTGTGTCCCAGATACAGTGCATTTGGCTTTTCAATCAGAGATGGATGTTCTTCACTTATAGTTATTCGATGTAATCTTCCTCCAGTTTTCTCTTGATGTAGTGTTTGATCTTTTCTCCCATCAAAATATATGCTTTCGATTCCTGCTTCTAAAGCTTTCAAATCATCATTTTTAGTATATTCTCTAGTATACTTTCGTTCTCCGTACACTTTGCTTCTGTCAATTATATGTGATGAAACTTTTCTGTTACAATGCCAGCATCTAGTAGAAATGCAAAAGCTATTCCTTCCACGCATCTATCAATAAGCCCAAACTGATCTGAGAACCTTGAAATCATAGGCAGATGTGTTTTCTTTTTTCTTTGTGATTCTCCTTTAGAAGTAGATGCTTGTGATACGGATATTAATTCTTGACACCCTGATGAAGTGCTACTACTTTTTTCTTCAACACTAGTGCCACAATACATAAAAACTGTACATTTCTGATTAGCTGCAGACTGTAAAAATGACTTTTCAGCCCTTATTGAGCCCCTTGTTTTTCTATATTCTCTTTGTCGCAATTTACTTGTCCTGGTTAGGACCAATAACCATCTTTCTTCTTGACCATTGGTCAAGAAGAAATTCTTGTTCTTTTAAGGGCACCTCCATTTATTTTTCACAGGTAAAATTAGACATTTGTTTGCATTTGCACTCCAAAATGTTTAAAAGTTTACTTACAGCTTCAAGTTTGAAAAGTTCATCCTTCTTCATGTAATTATCATTTCTTTTGGATTTGGGGAATTGAATAAGCTTCAGGTATTCAGAAAAATAGTTGTATATCATTTGATCAATGCCCCTGAGTGAAACTACAATAATTGATGCTTTCTTCAAAATTTCTTCGGTCTTAGGTCTCTTAGGATTTTAATTACTTCTGACTTTTGTGGATCTATACCATTCCTGCTTTAATTATGGTCTTGTATGTACGTAACTCATTATAACATCTTCTTTGCTGGCAAAACAACTTCATTTAGTTATGAACGAGCACCAAATAGGGGATATTCTACTGTACTTCTAGTAATGGTAAACTTCGGACTGCCTCCACTTGCACCCACTTTGATTCTAAAATTAAGAATAAAAATTTTGTAAAACTGAACAAAACGTTACAAATATTTTAAAATAAAGATTTAAAGTTTTAAAATGTAAAAGGAAGTTACACTAAAAATTTTTAAATATAAAAATGTCAACCGGGATTAGGAAAAATCCCCGTAAATGCACAATTTATTGTAAGAAACCTATTGTATAAACAATGAAAATATAAAGTTTCTGGTAGAGGCCTGAAGGAGTTTTTCAAAATTCATGAAATTTTGCGCGTACATTAGGAGATACTAAGAGGCAACTTTTAGCTGCTATCTGAAATCAAAATTTCAACTTTCGTTTTTTCGCTCAACCCTATTATATATGTTGCTTGCATTAAAATATATATGCTTGTAATTTCCTTTATTTTTCTTACTCAAAGCTCTTGTACAACATTTTTCTTTTCCAAGTAAAGCTGAGTTCTCTGGCTATATAATAATTCTGCTACATAATATGTATGCATATTCTCAAAAATTATTCATAATTAAACGCTAATCACATATACCTATGACCCTGGTACATTACAGGTAGAGATATGCTTGTTCCTCTTATGTAAAAGAACGTTCCATAGATTTATTTTAGAAAAAAAATCTCCACTCGTGAAATGTATATTGACTGCGAAACATATGCATCAAACTGTTAACTTGGGGTAAAATGATGCACAATCCTGTTAAAAGTAAAATATAAAGTTTTATTTTATTATTACATACATAGTAATAATATTTAATAGGAGGTAATATGTTTTTATAAGAGGTAATATGTTTTAGCTTTTAATCTGGAGCCAAAAATTTCGGTATAAAGCAGGACGTTCGTTCTTCAAAGCTCAGCTATAAAAAAATGCTAACCCCACCAAACAACCAAGCGCCAAGACAGCTTAACTGTTTATTATACAGAAGTTAACCTCTTCATGATGATAAATCGACCAAACATTCCAGCGTAAAATTGCTATTATCAAAAGAACCAATAATCGCAGAAAAATAAAACGAAAACTATAACAACCTAATAAAAAAAAATTCTTGAATTTGAGACCAAATTCATCTCCATAAATTAATTATAAACTATGATACAGATTTAAAAAAAAAAAAAAAAAAAAAAAAAAAAAAAAAATCAAGGTACTGAAAATGATAATTTTTTTTTTCGTCAAAGTTTTTAATTCAAACAAGATAGAGACTTAAATAAAGGACAGGAAAAAGTAAGGATTGAAGTTTTGGACAGATAATTCTTCAATCTACGTGCTTTTATAAAATTCAGGTTAAAAAAAAAAATTCTATCTTTAATTAGCAAAAACTTTTAATTAATTCTAAAATTAAGAAATTATGAAAAAAGGCGATAAACCAGTCAAATACCATATAGCTATCTACTGCTTTTAAAGTATATCTCTATTTTGACTAATCAGAACGCTCCATAGTATAGTCAAGTGGTCGATTTCCTTCGAAGCGCTGGAGTGACAAGCAGCAAAAGCTACAGAATTTCAACAGTGTAAACTATATACTTTCCGGGATCCAGATAATTTTTTTGGTATTTGCGAAACGAGATTGATAGATCAGAAGCCTGCATTTTTGCTAACTTTTCGCTGTTTGCAAAATTACTGATTGGTCGATCTCGTTTCGTTAACAGCGAAAAATCGATGTGGATCCCAGACTTTGTCTTCATACAACTACCCAGAAGCTCATACATGCGCAAAAAACGTTCTGAAACTGCGATTAGTGTGATTAGTGTAACCTTCGGTTAAAGAACCGTGATATTTTTCATTTTTTCTCCAGGAGGCGATTGCATAAAACCTTATGTTATCAGACACATGAAAATTATATATTTTATGTAAGAGTAGAAATAAGGGAATCTAATTATTCAAGGCTGCCGGAAGTAAAGTTGTCCCAGAGCCAAAATTTAATAGTACCACTTCCGGTTTATTTTTAGAAGCGTATCCTTGCCATATGTAACATAAGAAAAATAAAATATGGAAAATGTTGCCTTCAACTAGTGCTATAGTATATTACCTGCTTTGTTGCAAACGGGGCAAAACACGTGGTTCAAGGTTGTTTATCGAAAGTATTTTAAATGTTTATCTATGGTATCGAATACAATGAAAATTTGTATTTTATAATTCATTTCAAATGGTTTTATTATGAAAAATAAAAGTCTGCTAACGTTCAGCTGTTGTTAGACTTTCGGCAAAACGTTTTATAAAGTGTGTGATCATTTCACTTTGCATTGATTTCATCGATGAGACTAGAGCAAGATATAAGTGGGATGTAATAGTAAACAATTTATGTGACGATTTATCCCGTGATGTATCTGTTAAGATAAACTTTTCCGTAAATTTCAAATCAACGGACAATCACGAAATGGGTTGTTTAGTTATAAAAATAAATAAATAAATAGACGAACACGAATATGATATTGTAATTGAAAATTCAGACAATCCTTCAAATCGGAATATAAAAAAAAAGCTAAAATACAAAAAGAAAAAAAATAGTTAAAAAACAAATTTCAGAAAACGAATCTCTGGCTAATCGTAAGAATTATAAGAAAAATACACTTGATTGGTCAAAATGCTCGGATAAATTTGCCTCAAAGGAACCCATTTCCACATTAGAAGAAAATAATCCATAAATAACACTGGTATTTCCATATGGGAAACAATCTACATTTAACACTTGTCAAAAAAACCTCGGATTTTCTGTAAAAAATCCAATGTCATACTGAATAAAAAGTAAGCTTTATCATCATTGCTGTAAAATATTCTTAAAAATAATGTAATGGTTAAAAATATAGAGAGAGATAATGAAAATGCTTAGTGAACTGGCAAATTGATTTTTTTATATTCCATTATAAATATAGATCTTATTACAAATGTAGTAATTTATGTGAATTCATCGTAAAATATCAGTTTCAGAATGATATCACTCTTTTATTTCTAAAGAGCCGAAAAATAACTGTCAGAAAGCAATGTAATTTTTTGTAGAAAAAAAAAAAAAAAAATAAACCCATTAGGTGCCATTGCTCCGATTTTGGGAACATACTTTTTCCAGAATTTTTTTTTTTCAGATGTGCTTTTAAGACTCCTTATTCATTAAAAAAACAATTGTTCCATAAAAAATTATAAAGCGGCGTCTAATGGGTTACTTGAAGTGTGACGTTTCTCAGAAAAGAATGTAAATAAGCAATTTTATATTTTCTGTCTATATCAAAGAAAAATATATATTACCACGATTCTACCGCACATATGTGTATTAACGCACACAAATTGCAGCTGAAAATTCCCTTTGATTAAAATGTAACTTATATAAAATATTTCAAACATATCTATATTACATAATATCATTAAATGTACAATTAAAAATAAATAATTTTACCAAAAAGGGAGGAAAACATTAAGGAGAACCTGCATTTTAGAGTTACGAAATAAGAATAAAAAATGTCAAATTGAATATATTAACATACATCATAATTTAATGCGGCAGATTATTAAATCCTTTTTCCATGTCAACATACACGCAGACAGCATTACGATAATTGACGCAAAGTTTAACTTTCAAAGACAAGTAATTGTATTAATATCTGGTATTTATTCATGTACACTTGGAAATGCTAATTGTTCCGTAAATTTTTACTGAATAAATCATTTTGCCTTCCAGACAGATGAAATTTTTTGAACAGCATCACATTTGAGAAAAAGGAATAAAGCTAACTAATGTGAAAACCTAAAGGTTTCAAAGCAAAAGTGTTTATTACAGTACGTTTACCTACGGTAACCTAAAGTAAATTCTGAATTAACAAATCACAAATTTTGAAAACAATTTTAAACACTTTCATAAAATTTAAAGTAAACGATTAATAAAAACGCTCACTAGACGATATAATCTTTATTACTTCTAGCAATATGTATTGAAATAATATGCAAGACCTAGTCTTTGTGACGTTTGAGAACTAAAATTCAAATACGATAAGTTACTTTTCTACTAAATATTTATGACAACGTTGTAATACACATTTACTGAAACATCTCACCGGTGGTTATGCATAAAAAAATATTTATTTAATTTGCTATTTGAAGCATTTTTACCATCAAAAGTTGACTATTGTGATTGAATGTATTTATTTTTATTTAGTTTTATATTCAAGCAATAGATGCATTGTTTTTATATGAAAAATGAAACTATTTGCACATTTCATGCAATTACAAAATTTACTTTTCCAAGATCAATTTCTACTGAAATAAATCGTATTGTGGCACCAAAACTTCAAATCAAACATGAAAAACATATTAATATTCTTAAAAATTTAAACAGTCGAAAGGTGCGCAATTATAGCCTGGTTTGAAATGAATTACATAGCATAATATTATATATATACACATCTATATATATACGTATGATTTAAGTAGATAAATAATTGACAAACTCTTCTCTAACCTCAGGAATAATAAAAACATGTTTGGTATAATATTTTCCCTTAAAGTTTCGGTCATGAGCGCAATTATGAGACCAAAAACTAGTTTTATGTGCCAATCCCAAAATTTCTATCTCATAAATGTTAATATTTCAAAAATGCTGTTGCACATTATAATAGTTGAATGCTATTTCTTCAATGTTACACCAACTTTGCTTTTCATCTTAAGTTTCCGCTTCAACTTATTTTATCTTCATTATTTTATCTCGATCATAATATTTAATGAAAGATAATTCCTTTATTCTACTGTACGTCAGCTGCTTGCCAATCGAAGAGTGAGATGAATGCTAATTGCACGTCACTGTTTGCAAGTGGATGATTTACAAGAGAACTAAAAATACTCGTATTTTCTTTATTAATGCTTATATTATTTCTTTAAAGTATTTATGTACTATATTGTATTAGGTTTATATTTTATTAATACGAATTGTTTAATATTTCATTATAACTGTGCGATTTCACACAAAAAATCTAGAAAACCGCAGAGAAATTTCTATCCCAGAGCCCCTTTCCTGCGGAATATCTCCAAATTCAATTGGGAACTAGTGGGTATAACCAAAAAATACATATTAAAATTGGCTCAATTCTATGCACAACTTCATACAATTTCGATGCTACATAGAGAGCACACATAGTCACTCATTCGAGCACACAGATGGACTGACAGACATTTTATAAAACCATGCTAGAAGAAAGAAATAATACTTGCGATCAACCTACAAAAATAATTTTCTAAATCATATATAGCGGTACACAGACTATGTGAGTCCAGTAGAACATTTGGGTTCATTTGTGTAATAATAGCATGGTTACTCATAGAGACAAAATGGTTTCTTTAAAAAATTCAAATAATTTCGGCATGCTTTTTGTATATACCATGAAATTGTGTCATATAATTTCGGTACCAATTTCACGAGATTTGACAATTTACTGTATTATTATTATAACCCAGTAAAATATGATAATATTAAATATTTGATTAACTCCATCTGTATGAAATAATATTTATCTGCGCATGTGAAACTGTTAACGAAAAATACTATGTATTAAATTTTACAAAAAAAAAAAAAAATAATAATAATAATAATAATAATCGTTCGAGCGTTTACAATTCAAAATTTTCATACACAAACTGCCACATTTACTCATTATACTATATTCTAATTGTTTATTATTACTTCTATTACACTCTGTCATGTTTCCTAACAGTGAAATTAAAATGTATTTAAAATCCTTGTTCGCTATGCAAAAAAAGAATGAAAAAATAATTCTTCAAATTTACTTCTAAAACTTTATGTACCCATGAATATACATTCTATTATTACAAAAGTGAACACAAACGCTATACATGACGAACATTAGCATGTATTGCAGATACAGATTAAATATTATTTTTTAATTCATATTGCTCGTGGCCCCCTTATTGACCGCATGTCAAAAAGTTCACAGAGAAATATGTGTGTATAAATGTTCTTTAAAAACATAAAGTCCCCGGAGATCTCTTCTATATTTCCCTAGATATGCAACGTAAAATCTAAAATCGAATGTGCCTGGTGCTTTTCTTCCATATAGTGCATGTATACTTCTGTATTTTCCTACAAAACGATATTCCCAGATACATCGACGGAAATGTGGATTCAGAGGAGCCTAGTAACACCCGAGAAATCGTACTGGATGATAGGATGCATGTTACATATTTGTTAGATTATTAAATACACATTACGTTTTTGGGTACACATTGCAAGTTGTCATAATTTGAATAAACGCAAACATATTACCGGATTTTAAATATTAAGACTCTTTTGTCGTTTAAAATATGTATTAAACATGTACCAAAAGCTGGTATAAGATAACAAGTTTACAAATGTTTAATCAGACTTTTTAACTAATATTTTAATAGGGAATTCAATATTATTTATCGAGATTGTACTATAACATAAACACAGTGATGTAGAGTTTATTATTTTACAATTATTTACATTCTTGAAAATGAAATTTTCTTCAAAAATTTAAATAAACATTCAGTCGTGTAAGGCAAAAGTATAGATTGAAAAGAACATAATAAAAATAGTTATTTTATTACCGAATTACTAAAAGTCTCTGTTAAAGGTACTCCCAGATATATCACTCCAAAAGATCAATTTAAAAATAAAAAACCTTCAAATAATATTTAATCTATATTTTTGGATGGAGAGTCACAATTATTTATTTGGCCATATCTGCGGAAACATAGAATGAATGTTTCGGTTAAATCGCCAATAGTAGGAAAAGCAAAATGCTTCTGATATGATAAACGAATAATATCAATCTTATACATAAGTGTTGGTATATTATTCTTTCGTAAATAATTATTAACTATGGAATCTGAAGTAAACAAATTTCAATGGATAATGTATTTTTTCCCTTGAATTTAAATCCATTTGTTCCAAATGTCCATGTGTTTTATTTAGATATTCTGTTAATTATCACACTTTAATGTGATAAGAAAATTATAGTTTTTTTTTTTTTTTAATCTTATAAATGTATTTATTCTCAAAGTTTCTACAATGCATTCAACTATATTCCTCCCCTTTCAAAATGCATTTTGACAAGCCATGGTTATATTAACAATTTATCTCCTAACAGCTCTCCGATTTAAAAAATAAAAAAGTAAAGTAAAATTCTGTAATTACAGAAATCCTCTATCGTCTCTCATTGCTGGGGGGAGGGACATAATTTTAATTTTGACTCAGCTACCATTATCAAGAAATGTATTACTCCTCTGGATTTAGACTTTTATGAGGCTATTCATATCCATAAATTTAAAGACTCCTTGGTTAATGATTTATCTAGTACACCATACATCTCAACTTTCTGGATGGATTTGTTGTGTCACGACACTTCACTTCCGCATTAATTTCATTGGCTGTTAGAACTTGATGGTCTTTTGGTATTATGTTTTGACATTTGGGTTTTTTTCACCGTACATACAGTTGGAGGGATATTGATTTTAAAGTTTTTTAAAGTTTTTACACTGAGGATGTGAGTCCTAGCACTCACGAAACGTATACGTATGGTCAAATATGTTGTTTTATTGTGTGTTTAAACGTTGTTTAAATAATTTACTTACAAAGCTTTTACTTGATAAATCTGGCATTTGACAATAAACACAGGTAAACAGATTGGACTTTACTATTCCTTTTCTAACTAGTATATTGTGGCCATCACAAAACTTTCTTCTATCTCATACATGTCAATACTTCAAATATATACTTCACTATCTCAGTGCGAAATTAAATGGCAATCTGTGTTCATCATGAGAATTCTAAAAATATGAAATTCGGTGCATTAGTTCTCGAAGTATGACTGTCGCTGAAATCGTGTAAATCCAGCAAAATTCAGCATATCAGCGCCACCTATTCGGTTATTTACACCAGAACCTAATTATCACCAGCTTATGTCAACGTCTAACTGAATATGAAGTTTGAGGAAAATTCGTGCATCAGTTCTTGAGATGATGCCTTTCATCGTCAATATTAAAAAAACTGTTGCATACAAATATGTGAAAATCGGTGGTATTATAGAGAAATGTTTAATAAACACGCTGATGCAGACAGTTTTCAAATCGAAGAATTATTTTAAGATATATTTAATGCTAAAATTGGACAAAATCATTCCATTAAAAAAGTTTTATTGGAGCAAAAGCTATACATGAGAGTTTAATCATTTTTAGATCATTTTATACGGTATAAGTTCCCAGTGTGGAAATTGCATTTATTTTTCTTATTTGACTCCGTTTTTGAGGTTTTATTTCAATTTTAAATTCAAATTTTCAGCATTTCGAGAGATAATTTTTAAAAAGTTTAGAAAAAGTTATTAATTTAAACTGTTGCCAGTTGTATAAACAGCGCAAGCAATAATGTTTACTTCAAATTAAAAAATTATTTACACGTGACTATTACAAACAAAAAAAAAAAAACTTTAAAATTAGAATTAAATGATTACATGTTAAAAGCAGGAAAATTACGTCACAAGAACCATAGTCACAGATGTCATATACCAATTTGACACAATTTTTTTCCGACGCCAATTATGCGAAAACATCAATAGCATAAACAACATCCGGGTTACCATATCAAGTAAAATAACGACACTTTAGCACCAGTTAAGTACCCGTTGCGTATATGAAATTGGCGTCAGAAAAAGATTACGCCAATGACATCTGTGCCGAACCATATTTACACTTGAATTTAAAAAGAGAAACGAAATCTTAAAATAAAAAAAAATCATTATTATGCGTTAAAACTTGTAATTTGAGGAAATTACGTCATATTTAAAATGGCAAAATATATAGCAAAACAATTTAAATTGAAGAATATATTTGCGCGAGATATTTTGAGAAAATCTTCTCAACAATTATCGTGAATTCGAAGACAGCGCAAATAATATTTCCTTCTAACAACAAAAGTATTTTCACGTAAATATTAATAAGAGAAGTAAAACATTGGTGTAAATTACGTCAGATTTGAAACGATACATTTAAAATGAATTATTTAAAAGAACTATCTTATAGCTCTGTTAAAAAATACCGGGAGACAATGACACTGTTTACTTAATTCATTTTACATTAGCTTATTTTCAAATGTTTAGCGGTACTTCTTAGTTATCCCGTCGACCAAATTACTGTCGCCAATTTGTAAGATTAAATGCCAATAATGGTTGCCATTAATTAATTAATTGCAAGATTAAATGCCAATAATGGCCAATAAAACCAATAATTCGACGTTTTATTTGTATTTTTATTAAATGTTTACCAATTTATTTGTTCTTTCGTTATTTAAAATAGAAACTATGTCAATGTGTATAATTTGGCTAGTGGTTTGGCGATTTATATAAATTGGCGAAATTGGTCGACGGGATAACTAAGATGTACCAGTTTAACTATTTTTTTAATTAAATACGATAAAAGCCATTGTATCTCTTAACAGCAGCAGATTTGGCCTTAAAAATCCCCAATCCAAGGAAAGCGAATGGAAACCCGTTTACAGAGAGATCGCTACTGTTTTTTTTTTTTTAAATTTTAATTCAATATTTTTAAATCCGATCAAATTAGCGTGCTTTTTGGATTTTGGTGTGCCTGAACAGGGGTTGGCGAGCGTAGCTCGTAGGGGGCAGAACCTCCTAGTGTACTAAATTTTGTCCGCACGATAAAAGTTTAATTATGCACGGATTGCCTTCAAACTCGCCAACAACACTGAGATGGTTAATATCTCGGCGGGGATTGAAAATGGGCAAAATCGGCCCAAGGGAATGGAAATGGGGATTGTTAAAAATATTGAATACCGTCTTAACAAGATTCTTATAAAACCAGCTCTTACACAGCAATGACAGGAAAAAATAAATATTTTTCGTTATAGCAGTTGCCAAAAAAAAAAAAAAAAAAAAAAAAAAAAACTATAAAATTCTCACCACAACAATTGCTTTTCTATTGCAAGATTTTCACGTGAAAAAAAATAAATAAATAGTTTGACGAATTGAAAACAAATTGAATATTATGTCATAAGCTTTCTAGAGCAAGATTTCAGCGTGAAAACTCAAAATGAAATAAATAGTTTGACGAATTAAAAAATAATAATAATATTGCGTCATTTTGGAAATATAATGCACCTCAGCAAGTGAATATGTAACGTCATGTGAGTTTGAAGAAACGTATTAAAACATGATAAAAACCCGACTATGGAAATATTAACATATTTTAACTCTTTGGGGTTCTCTGAATTTTTTTTAGCCATTTTTAAACCGATTCCATATATATGCGTGTGTGTATTCGTGTATATTAGAATTTTCACAAAAAGTTTAGCTCCCTAGATCTCATTCTTAGTGAAGGAACTGGGTTTATATCTAATCTTGATTTAATTTTCGTTGGTGAATTTAGTACTTAACTTCGAAAGTTAACTCTCCGCCTGTAGGCCCGAGCTGGCAGGGATATATATATTTTTTTTCAAGAGAGTTTCATTAAAAATAAAGATATTTTTGATGATGATTTTTCGTCAGAGCATTTCCCTTCACTAATGCGTCCATCACTGTTTCTGTTTTCAGATCTCTGCAGGTAATATTTATTTTCTTTTCAAATGAAAATCAAATTTCAAATTATTTTTGCTTAAAAGGTGCAAAGACCAACTTAGTGAAAAATATTCCATGCCGGGAATCGAACCCGGGTCATCAGTATAGCGCACTGACGTTCTACCGCTAAACCACATGGAACGATACCCAGCCTGGAACTTCTCACTATTACAAGTTGGCAAGGCTACAAACGCAGCAAAAGATGGAATATTTTCCGTGAGCCACCAACATGGGGCAAACACAGACACTTAATTAAATCCAGCATCGATGAATCTATATTAATATTTGGAAATTTTTCCAGAGAGAAACATTCGCATTGAATACAATATTTCAAATGAAAATCAAATTTCAAATTATTTTTGCTTAAAAGGCACAAAGACCAACTTAGTGAAAAATATTCCATGCCGGGAATCGAACCCGGGTCATCAGTATAGCGCACTGACGTTCTACCGCTAAACCACATGGAACGATAACCAGCCTGGAACTTCTCACTATTATTTTCATTTGAAATATTGTATTCAAGGCGAATGTTTCTCTCTGGAAAAATTTCCAAATATTAATATTTTCTTTTCTTTTATATCTGCATATTTATTTTAACGAATCATTTTTAAAAGGATTATCATGTCAAGAGTGGTCTTGTGGCCACAGCCCAATATAATAAACATCATATTCTACATATTGATCACGAAAAATAATTGTTGGATTATTAATAGTATTTCAGTATTTAAAAATAAATTTACGATATTATTATTTCACCTTTTATCATCCAAACAACTCAAACGGGACAAAATTTCATCTAATAAATGATAGGTATTTTTCTGTAAAAATTTAACTATGGCTATTTTTTTTTTTAATTTAAGGATAGAAAACTGTTTAAAATAATTGCTTGTAAAAAAAAAAAAATAATAATAAAATAATAATAATAAAAAAAAAAAAAACACCAAGAATTTTATGAATTATATTTCTGAAGTATGAAGTGTTAAACACATATATATATACACTATATTGCCTTTGATGACCGGCAACTTTCAATTTAAGACAATTTGTCGAATATTTAGAAATATACTTGACAGATTCTTTTGGAATTTCAGGATTGAAAAGAACAGGTATGACCTCATATTTAGCAATCTCGATTTGATAAGGGGGGCAATTAGGGGGACAACAAAAAATCAAAGAAAAATTAATTCTTGGGATCACCCTGTAAAATAAAATGCACGAAATGATCTATCGCTACCGAATATAAATAAACAGACATTGTGCAACATATGTATTCTTTTCTGTAAGAATAGCATGTATATTAATAGATATACAGCGATTTATTTAAAAAAATTAAAAAATTCCTTCATGTTTTTTGCTTATAACATGCAGGGTTTTTTACCAAATTTAACTTCGGTTTCAGAAAAATTGACAAAATACAGTAGAAACAATATGGTGCAATTGGAATATAAATATATTAAATATTTTAGGAAATATGAGCAGTTGTATGAAATAATTTTTATCTGCGCATGCGCGAACGTTAACAAGGACCATTTTACATAATTTAATAGTCAACTTTATGGACCAATGTATTAAAAAAAATCTAGTCAAATATCGTAAAAATTCAGAAAGATATCGGCATTAAAATGTCCAAATTTTTAGTAGTTCTCTAAAAGCAGCTGATTGATAAGGGATTTTCCACAAATTGTCATTTTTAATTTTTAATTTTTTTTAATTTTCATTTTTTATTGATGCTTTAGTTCTTCTTGGATAACCACCAGAATGAGCCTATAACATGATCAAAAGTAGTATCAAAATCGAAGCACTTTTTTCCAAATCTACCCGTTGATACTCATTAAATACTAATTTTTTTCTGAAAGTCAGTTAATAAAAAATGACAACTTGTGTAAAATCCCTTATCATTCAGCTGCCCTTAGAGAACAACTAAAAATTTGCTCACTTTAACGCCGATATCTTTCTGAATTTTTTCGATATTTGACTAGATTTTTTTTAATAAGTTGCTCCATAGAGTTGACTAATAAATTATGTAAAATGATCCTTGTTATTATTCGCGCATGCGCACATAAAAATTATTTCATACAACTGTTCATATTTCCTAAAATATTTAATATATTTATATTCCAATTGCACTATATTGTTTCTACTATATTTTGACAATTTTTCTGAAACGGGCGTTAAATTTGGTTGAAAACCCTGCATGTTATAAGCAAAAAACATGCAAGATTTTTTATTTTTTTTAAATAAATCGCTATATCTCTATTAATATACGTGCTATACTTACACAAAATAATACACATATTGCACAATATCTGGTTATTTATATTCTGTAGCAGTAGATCATTTCGTGCATTTTATTTTACAGGGTGATCCCAAGTATTATTTTTTTTTCTTTGATTTTTTGTTGGCCCCCTAATTGCCCCCCTTATGAAATCGACTTTGCTAAATATGAGGTAATACCTGTTCTTTTCACTCCTGAAATTCCGGAAGAATCTGCCAATTATATTTCTAAATATTCGACAAAATGTCTAAAATTGAAAGTTGCCTGTGATTAATGGCAATATAGTGTATTAATCACCAGTCTCGTCTAATAAGACGTCACTTTCAAAGTGCATTTATATTAGTAAAAAAAATCTTAATAAATTTAAATTTTATTCTTAAAATAGTTTGACTTTTTTTTTTTTTTTTTTTTTTTTTTTTTAAAAATTCTGAAGCAAGTTATATCATTAACAGAGGACAGCTTATTTCAGAAATTATAACATTAGAATTTTAAATTTATAGCACACAACTCTGATTATTATTATTTTTATTGTATATGTATACACTATGAAAGATTTTTCTATTATTTCGAATTTGTCAGTTAAGATGAAGAACATTTCCATAAAAAAACTTGAAAAACGGAAATAAGAAAGATATAAACAATTAAAAAATAATGAAAAGTATTCAAATAATTTTTCTTATTACCTAGACAAAAAATAAATAAATAAATAAAATGAAATAAAAAAAAATAAAAATAAAAAGAGCTTAGGGTATAAAGGCAACAATCTTCAAAATACTTTTTAAAAACGCGGATTTCACCTTTATGAAAGCTTTTAAAGGGCGAAAATTATAAAACACCTCATATTTTCATACTTCACAAACAATTACTGTCAAAATAAGACCTTTCTTTTAAATTTTCATAGGTTTTTTAAGCAGTTTTGGAATTTTTGTTTTGTTTTCGAGACAGTTTATGTAATTTCAAGATAGTATTATTTAAAAAAAAACCGTTTATTATGTAACGTTGAATTGACGTTTTATCATTTCTTTGAAAGGTATATCATTAGGAACGAAAATGTATATAAAAAAAGTATTTTAATACTTTAAAGTTTTGACATTTATGAAACAAATATTTCGTTTCATAACAACATTGAGCAAGTAAATATACAGATGATTGTCTTTAACGACAGCTCTGCATCTCTTTATTCTGTAATCCCACTTTGCATAGTATTTAATATCCTACAATAGACATTTATTTTTTGTAAAGCTATATATTTATACAATAGAACTCTAATTATCCGAACTCCGACTATCCGAATGGCTCATTATCCGAATTGCTTTTAGAATTTCAGGAAATAAAAAGAGAAACGTATTGCGATTCGCAAAGTAATGATTCTGTCTACGTACACCATTGTCCTTCCCTCCGCGAAGCTAGTGTAGGCGCAGCGCGAACATTATTGGATGATGAGTCACAGCCTCATAGTGCAGTTCGATAATTGGCTGACGTCCGTAGGCAGGTGATTCGCCCCGCCACCTGTCAGTGTTTATTTTCATTAGTCAGTCAGTGTGACGTGACCTACCAGTTGATTACTTGACCTGCTACTGTGGCAGAACTCTTTCGCGTCGGTGCGTTATTTTGTTTGTGATTGCGCTTCGTCGTTCACCATGGCTTCTAAAAGAGAACGTGTTGTGTTATCGTTAGCGGATAAACTAAAAATTATAGAGCAATCGGATAAAGGAGATATGGGTAAACAATTGACTGAGATGTACGGTGTTGAGCAGTCAACGATTTCAGACTTAAAAGGAGCAAACCTACACTTTTAAACTTCGTGTCAGTGCTTGAAAACGAAGATGGAAATTCTTTAAAGAAATCTATGAAGGCAGCAACAAACAAAGATTTTGAAGAACCGCACTCCAGTGGTTTGTGCAGCAACGTTCTATGGAAAACTCAATTTAGGGTCCGATTCTTTGTGAAAAAGCTAAGATATTAGCTCAGAAGCTTGGGTCATTTATTTATTTTAAAAACTTTTTTCTCCTATTTTGAACGTACATACAGTAATTAATTAAAATAGACCTTTTTTTCGGAAAAAAAAATCAATTATGCGACAAAAATTCTTATAACAGACGCTGTTACAAGAATTTTTGTTGTTGCCGTTACATGAAAAGTTCTTGGAATCCCAGTTTCCTAGAAAAACTTTAGTAACTTTACAATTTTTTTTTACAGTGTACTTTTGTCTTTTTTTTTCAGAACGAAAAGCATAATATTGATAAAGTGTGGCCTCCTCTTAACCGCCATATTCTCATTAATTTTGGATTCCGAAATTTCCTATTAATTCTGCTGTATCAAGTAGTATATCTTGAATTACATTTTTTACTACGATTTTATTGGGATAAGCATGAATTTTAACAAGCATTATTTTACTACAATAATATCCAAATATCAATACTTACTTACTTTCCAACCATTAAGCATCCGCAACTAAACAAGAAGATGAATAAAATACCAAGTAAGCATATTACGAATGGAAATATAAGCTGAATAAATTACATTTATGGGAATTTTAGAATGATAATCTGTTTAAAATTTTCTTGGAAATAAAAGCTTTGGTAGTATTTCTTTTATAGTTAAAAGTAAGATTTTATCAGAATACACCCTAATCGTATTGATAGCAATGATACACTGAATTCCTGGTAAAATAGATTTATTTGGCGATTTAAAAACCTGTTGTGTAGTCATACATATTCTTCTGTACTGAAGATTAACATTTTTTGAAAACATAATATGGGCTAAAAATGATTTTTACGACAATCCTTATGTAGTATTTCCCTTCACATGAAACCCTAATTTCTATAATCCTTTATATTTGGCTCAAACATAATTTGCGGATCTAAATATGGTAAATTAGCTAACCAATTCCATAATCCAGACATTCAAATTCTTTCGCAATCGGGATTACGAAAGAAATTGTGATTTACAATTGTGAAGAAACTGATATAAGGAAAAGGAGAAAATGAAATATACATGGTTCAAAATACGAAAAATCACAAAACAAAGTGTTTTATATTGATTTTGCATTGATGTTCTTACTTTGATTTTACTTTTCGAACAGATGTATTAATTTTCTCCAAAAAATATACACCCAATTAAAAAAATCTAAAAGATATATTCACAAAATTTCAAACTAATAGAAATAACTTAAGACACTTATTCTGAAACTGGAGCATCAATATTGTAACATTTAAATTTATTATCCAAATACGTCATTTATTTTTCAATGGAAATAAATATTTCAGAAATCCCCTGAAATCAAAAAGAAAAGCAATATGATGCAAAATAAAAAGTTATGTCATATTCAAGGTTGGAGTAGCACACTTCATGTTTATTCCAACACAGATAAAAATGACCAGACCAGGCTTCGAACTTGGACAGATTGGCTTATCCCTCTAATGCTCTAACTATTGAGCTATCAGGACAGTACATGGCAGACAAAATTCACTCTAACCTGCTGGACTTTCATGCGAACTGTAGCGATACTTTCTTTCATCCTAGCTTTAGCTATAGTAAAGTGGGGACAGATGCCGCAGTTTTTCTTTTCTTCATATAAAATGTACAATAAAGCAAAAAACAACAAACTAAGTACCAGAAATCATTAATCAAACCCTTTAGAATCTAATTTATATGTTAAACAAATTAAAACCATTTTAATAAAGTAGCCATAATTATTTTCCCAACCGTTTTTTTTTTTTTTTTTTTTTTTTTTGCATCATTTTTTATGTGCTGGGTAAGATGCTGCATGGGGTGTTGGACAGATGCCGCAAGGAGAAAAAAGCTAAGCTGTTTATTTTTTTAAGCAAATCACACTTTTATTTTCTCAAACTTGTTAAAATGAAAATAAATAACAGTAAAGTTACAAAAATTATATATACATCACTAAATTGGGAAAAGTTTAAAGAAAATGCAATACTGTATGTTCAAAAAATAAAATTTAAGACAAAAAAATGAAAATGAAAAGAAAAACATTTGAATTTACATAAATGGACAGCATAATTATTGGAAACAATAGACAGCATAAATACAAAAAAGATATAAATCCTTGGTTTACATCCAGGCGAATATTGAAGTTTGCTCTTAATGTAAGTATTAGTTCTATTCTTGTTAGGTCCTCGCCTGTTTATTTTTGGCCTTTCTTCTCATTCTTTCTTTTTGTATTTCCGTTCGCCCACAATTAGACCACACTTCCCGTTGCGTAAAAGTAAAGTGAGCCTTTTTCATGCAGCTATCGATTGAATTTGATGCACTGAATCCTGGCTGCTTTAGACTTTGTTTCTTGATAAGACCTCCAGACACTCAGCACATTCAGAGTCATCAAATTCCAATCCAATACTGCCATCAGAATCCATAAGAGGAGTTATTTACTCACTTTCAGAAGATGTATCATATTTTAGTTTCTTCATCAAGCGAGGTGTTTTCAAATTCATCTCTCCCTTCCTTTTTTTTGCACATTTTACTTCCGCCAAGCTATCGTTCTTTGACGCTTTCTAGTTTCTTTTGCTTTTTATTTTCTTCTTCTTTTTTCTCGTTTATAAACTCTGTGCTTGTAATATTTGCATCCTTTTGCTTTCTCTTACTTGTCTGTATATGTCTTTTGACCATTGGGCTGGGAGATATTTTGTTTAACAGTTTAGATGGCGAGAATTGTAAACGGTCTACGGTTTCCTTATTCACATATGGTGAACCAACATTGTTGTTACGAGTATTTTGATAAGTAGTAGAATGCGCTAATATACGTTCATTTAAATGTAAGTTCTACTTAAATTGCAGTGATGAATTTATTAAACCGAAAAAATAAAGTATATTTTGCGGCATCTGTCCCTCAACCTCGGTGCGGCATCTGTCCCATAGTGGCGGATTAGATGCCGCGTCGCCATTTTGTGCCATGTGAGTGCGCGAGAGAAAGGCAATCACATGTCTGTATTCTAGGAGGATCTAGTCTACAGTTGCAATCGGTTTTGAGATGAAATCTCTGTTTATTTGGTTTAAACTATGAAATAAAACTTTAGTTGAATAACTTTAGCAACTCACCACGCAGGTTTGAACCATAAAAACTAGAATAAATATGTAAATATTGACAATTAAGCGGTGGGAACACATACAACACAGCACACAGCACAGAGGAACACTACCAACTTCTTAAATTGGTCTAGGGAGCGCTAGTGTCGCCCACACAATCTCTGTGGCATCTGTCCAACCGCCGCGTCTGTCCTCACTTTACTATACATTTATATGTGTATATAATGAAATTTAACGATCGTAATTATGCTGTTTAGAACAAAATTAAAATGAATTAAAATTGTTTCAAACTCAAAATTAAGGTCCGATTCTGAGCATTGGCAATTTGACTTTGATATTATTAGTGTCAGAGACAGCAAAAGAAAAGTATTGTTGCCATGGAAACAACTACATAATATCGAAATGTTTAATGATAGCATTCTTAATCAAAATACACTTAAAACTTATCCCGCAGGTGACACCGTATAAAATTAAATAATTACAGCAATACGCAATTTGTATATATTATATAAGTTTACAGTAAAAAATAATAAACTAATTCACCGTTTAAGTTTAAATTGATAGGGTATTAGGCATTTTAATACTTATTTAACCAGAAATTTATAATTGCATTTCAATGTCTTGCATTTGGCAAGGAAATGTATTGGTTCGCCAAATAGCGTGGAGCGTTCGCCTTTTCGCGCCAAATACTCGAAAAAATATATTTTTTTACAGATTTTCTACTAGGATTTTGCCATTGCATTTGACTGATCATTTTTACATTCTATTTATTTTATTAGTATTTCCTTTTTCAAAATATTTTGAGTATGCAATTTAAGGAGACCTTCTTTGTGAGTAAAAATTTTGTTTATTATTATTATTATTATTATTTTTTTATTATCTAAACCTTACAGAAAAAAAAACCCTAGCAGATATACTTATAAAAATGATGATACGTATGAGTTACATGTCTGTTTATTTTGATTTTACATTTGTCGCCAAATAATTTGATTTTAATCCAAAAAGGCGTAAACGTGACATCAGTCCCATCAATGTTCACATTATATAGGGAATTTTTCAAATGTAAGACAGTATTTTTGGAGCAACTTTTTATATTGAAATTTAAATTATATAAATAGCAATTAATATTATAAAAGTGGATTTAAATTTTATTGAAAATGCCTGCCCCCCCCCCCCCCCCTCCTCATACACACATATTCTAAATAATTTAATTTCAGACATTTAAAATATTTTTCTCATACTTTACTACGGAAACATGCTGGTTTGTTTTCCCCAAACTTGTGACTTTTATAACCTCGAAACTCAGATCAGCGAATATTGTACTCTTTTTTTAACAGATATCACCATTTTCCCTCTTAGAAATGTCTACTGTTTCAAATTTTAAGTACTAAAGATTATTCTTAAGAAAATTCATGCAATTATGCTTTATTAATACCACACAAGAAAATATTTCACAACAAAAATTGCTTACTGAAATAAATTTTCGATGATCTTTTTAATTCGGCATCCTTTTCAGTTTTTTTTTCTTTTTTTTTTAAGGTTTTTGAATGATATTGGATTTATCTTCCGCAATCAGGTTACCCGCTAATTAACATATTTATTGAACTGTTGGATGTTTCTTTTATATTTGAAAGAAACTCTGTGGACAGTGATCCCAATTGCAAAAGATTACATGAAATTTGTACTTAGCGATTAATAAATTTATGGTTTTTCATTATGAAGCAAACGGACAAAAGAAGATTTAGTATTATATATTTTTCATTTGCAGTTATTTCATTATCACTAAATAAGCAATACTCGGAATGAGAATACTCGGGAAAAAAATCTGACGCATTACCCTAGCCACTAAACTTAGTGAAAAATTAACAATTTTAGGTTTATTTAGGCAACAGACTGAAGAATAAGGTAATTTTGAAATTAAAAAGCATATTTATTTCTCCGTGCTATTACAGTCATTAGAGAAATGAAAAAAAAAAAATATTCGCTGCATCAAAAAGATTAATGCTTACTAGGTTATTAACTTTTGTATAACTGACTTTATTTATCATCCTCAAAGAGTATTTTTTGTGAAAGATCTAATATAATTAAGTCAACAGCAAATTGACTTTATTTAATGGAATGTAGTTTGGTTCATAATTACCTTTGTTTTATATCTAACTCTGGAATATTTGTAACCATGTAACACTGTTAATCATGTAACCATGTTGCAAACACTTCTAATGTTTGACGTCATACTTACCTGTCCACCCGATTATGGAAGATTGTGAAGATTTTGACTGGATAAAAACAAGAGGTTTATCTTTCTATCATAATCAGTTACCGAGGTTTTTTTCCAAGTTAACAGTTACATGAGTGCAATTGGTTAAAAAAAAGGGGCAGTGAAAATGATGTTATTTTAATTTTATTCAAACACATCAGTTTTAAAAATCCACTTTTATCTGATTCAAATTTCTTTTAAATATGAAAATTAATCAACTCTTTGTGTGCAAATAGTTTATGACATTTTTTGACTGTATTTATTCTTCTGTAATCCGAAAATAGAAAACTGCTGTAGACCTGCCAGAAGAAGACATATATTACGAAATATAATGTAGTGTAGAGGGAGATTGTGTTTAAGCTACCAGAAGTGTACATAGCACCAAACTGAGAAGCTCGGAGTTCAGAAACTAACAAACGATAGTGAATAATCCAAACATGATTAATGTTCAGTGGTCACTCTCTGCAGTCATTGTAATTATATCTCATTTTAGTAGTGTGGTGACTGGAGAACATTTTAAATTCTTATGATCAAAACGGTCGTATTTCCTTCCCAACCTCTACTTTAAAGATCTGCTATAAAAGTGTTTTTCTGAATAGCCCGAATTTTACCTATCACAAAGATAATATAATAGATGTTTGCATCATATTCAGCAAATGCGGAAAGACTTTCCAGGTGAAGGTCCATATTAATCTTTTTATTTAATAATTATTTTTATTTATTTTTTATTAATTATTTAAAATACAAGGTCGAATTCATAATTTTGTTTGATCAAGGTTCATTTGGAAAATGGACCAGCGAAGCGTGCGTAGCCTGCTAGTAAATAATAAACAGTTATTACCTGCATCTAGAGAATATAAACTTAAATATCGTATATTACAAGCACATGACATACACTGTATTTGAAATAAAATCTTCAGTAATTATGTATAATAACAAAGAAAATTTACATTTTCAAAATGGTACTATAATTAATATAATTGTACATTTTATAAACAGCCACCCAATAATAATTTTCGACACTGGTTATTTTACTTTGATGTTTAATGAACATATTGTTTATGTGTGAATTATTGTGTAGAAATGAAGAGTTTCATTTTATAACTTCAGATAAATAAAAAAGAATTTTTGTAACTATGAAGATTATAAATCGATGAAAAATCCTTCCTGATAGCCTAAATCAAAATCAAAATGTAATTTCAGGGTTTATTTTTACAATATATTTCATGTCAACGGAATAACTATTTATAAAAACAACTTTATAATTAATAAATAACTTCATAAATATTCATAAAAGTTAAATTTAATACTCCTATATATTTTTATGCCCATCTTTTTATGGATAATATTTTTCTAATGTCTTAATGTATTGAATGTTTAGAAATGAGACTAAAATGATAAAGTAAGGACATACTCTTAAATTTAATTGGTTTTATTAATCTTAGAGGCAATGACGCATTAAATATTCTGTCATTAAAGGAACTCCGTGCCCTGTGAACTAGTTTTTTTGTTTGCGTATTTTATATCTTTTTGATATAGCATCAATTGTTTCATGAAGGACAAAGATGGACAAACATAGTAAATGGAATTATTCTGGTAAACTTTAGCAAATGGAATTTGTTTTATATTTAAGAAAAAAAAAATATACATCGAATTTTAACTATTTGAAACATATTTTGCTGCATGTGATTTTTTAGAAGTATTTTATATAATGATGCTGATCATATTTCCAAAAAAGTTGACAAGTTTAAGAAAAATAAATAAGATGCTATAACTTATGTAAAAAAACAGTGAAAAGAACTACTTACTTAATACTTTTATCATTAAACAATATACTATATTAATACAAATCTAATCACTGATTTTATGAAATGCAAATTAAGGATGTATGTAAAACAAAACAGTAAAAAAAAAAAACTATTTAATTAATAATTTTATCATTAAATAGTAAACTATTTATATTAATGAAAATCAGATCATTTATTTTATGAAAAACAATTTAAGTATATTATGGCGTACCATATAAAAGAGATAGTAGAAAAGGACTAGCTACTTAACAATTTAACTGTCAAATAAGAAAAAAAAACACATTTATATAAATGAAAATCTTATCCCTTATTTTATGAAAAGTAACTTAAGTATGTTATGGCATACGTAGAAAAAAAAAACAGTAAAAAGTACTACTTACTTAACACTTTTATTATTAAATAGTAAACTATTTATATTACTGAAAATCCGATCCCTAATTTTACTTTTTTCTATCATCAACAGAAGAAAGTATTATAATCGAAATTTTTTTCTACTTCCGGTTTTCGACGGATTTACAAGTTTTACGGCTCAGATATCCCAAAAACATGATTATAAATTGATAAAACATGATAAATGTCTCTCTGTCCGTGTGTCCGTATGTCCCTGTGTCGCCATTGTACCATTAAAAAGTGTATCAAGTTGCTCATAATATTGAACCAATTTTTTTTTAAGTTTTTGGCTATGGCAAGTAGGTTCTTCCTTAATTTGAAAAAAAAAACGGAAGGGGGCACTATTACAGTAGCGATTTTTGTTTTTGAATATTGTGTCATCGAAAAGTATATGAAGTTATCGATAGAATTGAACAATTTTTTTGTGTGTGATTTTGGTCATGGCAAGAAGGTCATCACAGAATTTGGAAAAATTCCGTGGAAGGGGGCGCTGTAATAGCAATTTTTGTGCAATTTTTAATGTTGTACAATCAAACAATGTATGAAGTTATGCATAGAAATGAACCAACATTTTTATGTATATTTTTGGACATGGCAAGAAGGTCTTTCCTGATTTTGGAAATATTCCTCCGAAAGGGGTCACTATAATAGCGATTTTGTGTGTAATTTTCTTGATTTTTTTGTAGTTCTATTGTACACAGGTGGCTGATAAAGCGACGGGAACTTCCCATCCCGATAAGCCGACTATTGGCGAATATGTGATATACACCAGGATAACATATTACTATTACTTTTAATAAATATCATGATCGAGATTAACTCGTGTTTACTCCGATTATTTGGCTGAAGCACAAATTTAGGATGAAAGTCAAAGTTGATATAGCATTGAACTAATAAAAATGAAAAAATTGTTATTTTTAACAACATTTTGAAATATTAAAATATATGATATAGAAAAAGTTTTGGGACTGGTGCATGCAACTAGTTATGAAGAATATTTTAAGTGTATTATGGCACGCTTAAGAAAAAAAAAAACAAACATTAAAAGGAACTATTTACTTAATATTTTTATTATTAAACAATAAACTGTTTATATTAATGTAAATCCGAATCCTAATTTTATGAAAAACAAATTAAGTATGTTATGCCACACGTAAAAAACACTAACTAGTAAAAATTAAATTAAAAGAATCAAAAAACCCGATTGCGTAAAAAGCGGACTAATTAATTATTTCTCATCAATATGAAACTACTTTTTTATATTACTTACCTATTTTTTTATTTACTTGTATTGGTGACTTTTAAGTTGTATTTAATTGTTAGTTCCTAGTATATATAAACACTGTTTTGATGAGGCCTATAGATGTCTATGAAGTTTACAGTTGCAGTACAGATATAGATCCTATTTACACAACTTCCAGGTTGTGTAATATTTAAACGAAGCTTCTGACTGTAAAATAGTGAATGAAACATCGTCTTCATTTTGAAAGACCTATCCAATGATATGCCACTCGATATGGTGCGTAAAAATGTTCTTTCGCGTCTAACGTCACTTTGTATTTTACGTCCGCCATTTTGAATTTATAAAACCAAAAACCTAGCCTATAATCATCGAACAGTTAAAACAAATCGATAGAGACCTCATTCATTAAAATCCATCCAGCCGTTGGGATGTTTTGAAGGCATAAAGAAATCCACATACCCAGATACGCGTGAAACACATAATCCTTCTTGGCAGACGGGTAAAAAGGATTAACATAACACTTTTATTATCAAATAATAAACACATTTATATAAATGAAAATCTTATCACATATTTTATGAAAAGCCACTGAAGTATGTTATGACATATGTAAATAAAAACCAGTAAAAAGTATTGTTTACTTACCATTTTATTATTAAATAGTAAACTACTTATATTAATAAAAATCGGTTCTAAATTTTTAAGGAATGCAACTTTTAGTTGCATCCCTATTTAAAACAATAGTTAGCCTGGATGTTTAAAAAAAATAGGAAGCCAATTAAAACGTTTATGTTGAATTTCAGTATTTTAATCATACTGATGTATTACAAAAACAACTAAATAAAGAAAATTAAATTTAAAGATTGAGACTCTAAATCATTCGAAGAAAAGTGGATAGAATGAGTAACCTTTTTCATGTTTTTGTAATCATCGGATCTTTACCAAACTTCACCAGAATATACTAGGGATGTCCAAATACAATTTAATAATAATAAAAAAAATGGAAAATAGATTTTTCGTTATTTTTCGCCAATTGAAGGGAATCAAGTCCCCTTAATTGAATGTTATGTCTATTATTGTGAAATTATTATAAAAAAAAAAAGAAAAAAAAATGCAACGGCTCTTTGTGTTTCAATTTTCTTAGTAATTTTATATTTTCAATAATTTTGTGTTTCAGTTGGGTTTTTTCTGTGTTGAAATGCTTTTTTGTGTTTTAAAGTATAAGGAAATTGATTTCCAATGTAGCTTACTTAAAATTAAATATTTTATTCCAAATAATATTATTGAGAACTCGGAGTTTATAAGCTATGTGCTTGAAAGGTGGACAAACAACAACAATTATTATTATGTAAAAAATATCTGTTATTATGTAAAACAAAATGCATTTTATTATGTAAAAACAAGTATATAATTAAACAAAAATTTAAGAAAATGTAAAATATAAGTAAAATTTGTGTAAAGTTATATGTAAATGTTGAAGTAGTTTACTGAGCATAACAAAGTAAGATATAAATTAAAAGGTATGGGCGTAGTTTTAAAATTAAAACGTTTTATTAAACATATCAACAATTGATGGATAGTTTTGTGTTTTTCTGTTTTTCGATACTATTTTTTTTTTTTTTTTTACTTTTTAAATGTATATACTTTCATGTACAGTGTTCTCAGTTGGAAAAATATTTCTTCATTTGTATAAGAATAAGTACAATTGTTATAAAATTAATGCTATCATTTTTGTGTATTAACTTATGTCCGTTTAGTTAGAATATAATGTAAGATGCTATTTGCATTTCAACTTTTGTTGGAATAGAAACAGAGGAGGACCTCATTAACACTCAGAAAAGAAAAATTATGTTAACGTATCAGTTTAATTTTGGGACATTTTTCATAAATTGTAATGATAATACAATTGGTAGACAGAAACAGTAGAGAATTAAATCACCAAATTAAGCAAATTGATTTAAAATAAGATTTTTGACTAAAATATATATTAAATTTAATAGCGAATAGATTTTTAATATACTGATTAACATTTCTGGGAACATAAATCTGTAGTTGCATTATTTTTCTTATGGATAAAATTTCATAGATTTCTGCTTTTTCCGCATCAGATTACTCATAAATATTTAATATATAATCCAAAATAATAACGAAACAATATAGTGCAAGGTGAACTAGTAGGATGAGCTAGATATTTGATATCTAAATTTTAGAGAACAGAAAATTCTTTTATATATACTTAAGTGCTATAAAATAGATTCAAGTAATCTTCTAAAAAGTGCCCTTTGACACTCTGTTTTTGTAGATAGGTATTATTTGTAAAATAATACTCTGATATTTTTAGTTTACCGACAATGGAGGTTCGAAATAATGTAATAGCATAACCTATCTCATTTATGTACAGAATTTAAAAATGTGTTACAAAATCTTCATTTAATTAAGACTTTTGAAAGCATAAAATCCGATATCATTAAGCAATTTTGTCAGTCAAAAATATGTACAAAATGATGTTCGAGAAACTGTATTTTCAAGTTATATTTTCATTCTAAGGAAATTTAATGCACAATCATGTCGTAAATAAATTAGAAATATTTCTAGAAATATTTTTTAGAACTAGAGTCAGCAAAAATTTTACTATTTCAGCGCATTCGGATATTTAAACCATTTCTGCCTAAATTTTTGATTTTTCAAATTTATTGATAAAATCACTTTAAAATGCTGCAAGATGAACTGGAAAAATACTAAAACAATTACGCTAAATATTCGTTTGTATTTATTTGATAAAATGTAAACCTACTAAATATGGGAATATGCATAATATTTGTAATAATGTAATATATGTTTTGTCTAAATCTATGTAAAATAAGCCATTAAATTGCATATTATATGCTGTAATTAGTATTTTCATGAACTGCTAAAAACATACATTTATTCCTTTACAGAGACTAATAGCATTATAAGTATTAGTAATAATAAACTAGGAACAACCGTGTTTGAGGCTTAAAAGAATTTTTTTCATAATCATCTTGAAAAGGAGATTACATAAATAACTGCAGCCTAAATGGCTAAAAAAAAATATGTGCCCATTTTTGCCTATCACCCTATATTTTGTATGTTACAAAAATGCATAAAAAATAGGTTTGAATATATAATTTCACAATTTTAAAAAATACATATTTAAAGAAAGTCTACAAACTAAGATCATAACTTATTTATTTGGATCCTTGATACAAAAAACACAAATAAACTTAGGTTTTAAATTTCGCCATCTTGAAAAATGAAAACTCTACAAACTCCGACAAAAGACACCATTTAAGTAAATAAATATTCATCGTATGCTGTCATCTTTCGGTAACAGATAAAGAAATTTATAGTTAAACATTTTAGACAATTTCGATGTTATAAAGCAGAAGAAAATTATAAAAACTTATTAAAATTGATTAATAAGTTTTAATTAAAATGAGACGCTAGGCATAAATGGGTTAATGTATATTCGCACAAGCTCTCCTTTTGCAAACCAATAGATAATCCTTTATATCTGCGTAGGGTACAGATAATACATACGTACAATGTGTATGCGCGTATGCATATACATAATAACGTTTTGATGGGTATTTTTACACATACGGATGATTTGTACAACTGTTGAAATGTTTTTATTGTTAGTACTAAGGACACATAAATGTAAGAACGTAGTTGAGTACTGTATTTATCAAAGCAAGTGAATGTTACAATGTTATATGTATCGAGAGGGTAAGCTTAGGGGTACAAATTATTCTGAAGTTATGCTGTCTAAGAATTTTAGCAATTGAAAAGCTGGATTTAGGAAAGAAAGGTAACACAGTGCTGCTTCTGGAGAGAGAAGAGGGCTGATTTGAGTTAGAGAGACGTGGTTGCTGTAGTGTACGTAAAGAAGTATCGATAATAGAAGTGCTGTAGCCTCTGTCAATCGCAATGGCTCAAAGATATTGAATTTCACTATTAAGTGAGTGGGAATCAGAACAAAGATGTATGGCACGATTTGTGAAAGTAAAAAAGGCTGCCACTTTCTGGCTGGGAGAGTGACACGAGCGAGTATTGGGGGGGGGGGGGGAAGACAAACTGCAAAACTTTTGTGATAGATCGATGTGGAGAAATCGTCTACAGTACGCGTGACAAGGATATCCAGAAACGGGAGAGAACCGTTATTTTCAGTTTCATAAGTGAATTGTATATAGCTATCGATTGAGTTCATAATTTTAACGATATTATCAGCATTGTGAAGAGAGGTGTCAGTTAAGATAGAAGTATCATCAACATAGCGAGTCCAAAACGGGAAAGAGAACTGATTAAAAAGTCAAAATTTAATCAATTGATTAAAAAAAAATTTAATCAGTTTTCTTTCCCGTTCTGGACTAGCTATGTTGATGATACTTTTATCTTAATTGACACCTTTCTTCACAATATTGATATCATTGTTAACATTATGATCTCAATCGATAGCAATATACAATTCACTTATGAAATTGAAAATAACGGTTCTCTGCCGTTTCTGGAAACCCTTGTCACGCATACTGTAGACGGTTTCTCAACATCGGTCTATTACGAAACTTTTGCAATGGTCTACCCCGCCCCCATGCTCGCTCTTGTCACCCTCCCTGGCAGAAAATGTCAGCCCTTTTTTACTTTCATAAATCGTGCCATACATTTTTGTTCTGATTTCCACTTACTTAATAGTGAAATTCAATATCTTAGAGGAATTGCGATTGACACAGGTACAGCCCTTCTATTATCGATACTGATTTACGTAAACTACAGCAAATATGTCCCTCTAACTCAAATCAGTCATCTTCTCTCTCAAGAAGTAGCATCGTGTTACCTTTCTTTCGTAATCCAGTTTTCCTATTGCTAAAATTCTTAGACAGCATGACTTCAGAATAATTTTTACCCCTACGAATAAGCTTACGCTCTCGAAACTCAAAGATCCTATTGCGTTATACATCTCATGGGGTATCTATAGTACTAATTGCCAGTGCGGTCTTTCCTATATTGGACAGACCAACCGGGGTTTAAAATTTCGTATTAAAGAACACCAACAATATATTCAAAAACACGAAACCAATAAATCTTCAATAGCTAAACATTGCTGGGAAATGAACCATTTTAATTCAGCCAAAATCATCTCTAAACCCACTTCTATACACGAACATAACTTTCTTGAAGCATTTCATATCAACAAAAATTATGACAATATTGTTAATAGTGAATTTGCTATCCCCCCTTTATTAGATTGCCGGAAATATTTCATAAAAACCACTTTTACTTAATTACTACTTCTTTCTTTACATTTCTGGTGACATTACCCATACTATTCTCCCATTGGCTGATACCCGCATTTTCCTGTTTCCCCAATGGTTAATGAACTTACCAGTTGAATCCGCTTCTCCTCTATATAAATGAGCAAGTTTCCATTATTCTTTGCACTGAGGACGGTACGATAAACGCTACCGAAACTAGTGTGCTGAATGTTTGCTTATTCTGGCATTTTTAACGCTGCTTTTTAAATTTATATCATTCCAAGTAGCCTCTTAATAATTTATCGATTACATATTTTCTTGAAAAAATCCTGCCTATTTGATATTTTTGGTCAACAGAAGGGAATTGAAAATGTGTCAGAAAGTAGCCAGTGTATACAAAATTACATTCTGAGAACAGCCTTAATCGCAAATCCCATAAAATAAATAGAGTCTTTTACAACAAAAATAATATATTATGAATAAAAAAGCTAAAATCAAAACTAAAATATGGTAATAAACATTTAACCAGAAATACTTACCATATTTTAAGATTTCATTGACATGTGATGTATCAATCCACAGAAAAGGAATTTTACTCTATAGAATTTCTCTCCCTGAATACGATATAAATTCCCCCAATTACAATATTACTTCAGTAAACACAAAATGCAGCTCCAAAAAAAGCAGTGCTATATATGCTTAGGTTGAGTTATGTTATGAGATAGTTTCTACCAAAATGTTTCAGTTGAAATTTTGTAAGTATAGGATATTGAAGAAGAATATTTTTTTGTAAAGCCTCGCTTTCAAAATAGATTGGATATAGGGAATTTTTATTTCCGAAAAACAACAATGGCACAAAATATTATTTAAACTGCATTGATCCGTGATCATTATATGTTTCACTTGTTTACAAAACATTGAAATCTTAAAGGGGCGCCGGACCTTTGGGTTTGTCAAACGATTAAAATCACAGATGTTTTCAAAATGCCAAAACATAAATAATGCACAATTAAGATATATTTTCCCCTTTCTACCTAAAGTATATATTCTCTACAATATTATCCAGAAAAATCGATTTTGTACATTCAAAATTATTATTTAAATTTTAAATTTAAAAATTCGTCTCACTAATGCGTGAATTAAAGTGCTTTGTGCATGATAAAAGTCTAAAATAAGCATATAGAAAATATTTTTTGAACAAAATAGAATCATAACTCACATAAGTCTAAATTAATTTTAAAATATACACAAAACGTTCTGTAGCTTATATATTTTGAAAGTAACAGTGCGCGCGAATTCCACATTTTCTAATCTGAGAAATCTCGTTTTAAAGTTTCAATATATACAGACCTTCACTTGTACAATAAGTGATTTTAACTCAAGAAATAATGCAGATTTTTGAATTGGTTTTTTTGCATATTGTTCAGAAATTGAAAAAAAAAAATATTCAGAATAAAACAAAAACCGAAAACTGATTTTTTGAAAATTTAAAGGTCCTGCGCCCCTTAATTAGACTACATAATTACTTATTCCTTCATTAGCACTGATATTTGTTTAAAAACTCAGTGACAACCTAACAAACGCAGACACGCATTTCGTGTTGCTTGTAAACTCATAGCTGCCAACTTATATGCTTTTATGATACCTCTAAAATTTAATAGAGATTTTCGTCTTGTTTAATCATGAGATTTCGACCATTTAATAAGACAGTATTTACTATAAAAATTTAGTGGTAAGAAAAAAACGTAAATGTTTGCAGCTATGTAAACTGATTTTGTATCACCGTTTATTTCCTTGTAGATAGAAGTTTCAATAATTTAATGTAATAATAACATTACTATTGACTTGTTCTCCTACAAGTTATTTTTATTAGTCACATTATTTTGTTTTAATCGTATCTGTTTCATTTATCAATCTTATAATGTTTGCTGACGATCATACGTTTTTTGCGTATAAATTATTTTTCAGATACATATATTGAATGTTAAATTTAGTAAAAATGTCATAGCATGCGAAGTTTTTATTATTATTATTATTATTTATTATTATTTAGAATAAGTTTAACACAATACTGGTAAATGACTGTCTGATCCTGATCCCAGAACTTCAGTTTAAAAGACGTCATTTATTGTGTTTGGCAACATGTATGTTATCTAGAATAACGAGATAAATTATATTAGCAAAATATGTTCAAAAATATTTAATTTGGTGGAAAAAAGTTGTTTCCAAAAATTCTAGGAAGCTCCGATTATGGCAGAAGTTTCTAAAATAGAGTTATCGGTTAAATTTTGATAGATTTAATTTATTTTACTGCAAATCAAACATAAATATTTTTATCACATATATATTTTTTATTTTTTAGATGTCTGAGAAATCTGTTTTCAGTTAATATTTATTCATTAAAAGGAACAAAAATTGTTTTAAAAATAATTGTATTATTTTTCATGTAGCATCATTTAAAAAATAGGTTGATTTTACACTGGTATGTAAGTTTGTGTACATTTATAAAATCGCATAATTTTACAGATCTTGTACACTTTTATGGAGCTATAAAAATATCCTCTAATATAATAAAACTGACTTTGTATTAACTTAATAGTAAATGTTTATATCAGAAATTGAAACTCTTTAATCTTGTTTGACAAATATTTGAACTTACGAAACACCTATAACAACATTAATCTCGGAATAGTTTTTCCAAGTTTTTGAACAAATTCATTTACATCCAGTGAGTAAAAATGGAGACGTAGCAGTTTACATAAAACTTCTTCATATACATGTTTTTTCGTGTGGAAGAAAATTTAATTTTCAATTTCAATGAATTGAAAAGTTCATGTTATTCATGGTTTCGAAAATCTTTTTGATTATATTTTATCGAGAATTCCAAATTATACGATAGCGTTATCAGAATTTTTAAAGATATATGCTACGATGGAAATGTTTTCTTCAAAGCAGAATATAATTTACATGGATAATTTTCTTCTGACTTGGATTTTAAGATAAAGAGTGAAATGTAATATTTATTTTTATTTTTTTAATGTCACTATTTTAGAAACACCTTGATGTGAAACACATGCTTAATCTCAAGGTATACGATTTACTAATTATTATTTTAACCCTTCCCACTCCGCTGGCTCCGCTGCGGAGCCATTCTTAATCTTTGCAAAATTTGTTTTTGGTACCAGTAATAAAGGAAAATAAAATTCACCTTATTTAATCAGAGCATTTTTGAAATTGTGCACTTGAAGGAAACTGCTTTTTAAAAAGTGGTGCCGATCGAATAAAATTTGTGTAAGAGACGCCGGAGCTTTAAGGGCTAATTTACCGAAGCCTTATTTTTAACATTTAACACGATTCCCTGATTTTTATTTTTATTTACAGTTTATTGAAATGATATTCAAATAAATGCAAAGAAGCCATCATATTTAACACGGTTTCGTTATTTTTATTTTTGTTTACATTTTCATTGAAATGATTTTTAAATAAATGTAGAAAAGTGAACGAAACATTTTATAGTTATGAGTTTAAGGCCTAACGGGCGGCGGACGTGACAAATTTTAGGTATATACAATTTAGTTCGACTTTGATAAAATCCCTCATGTTAACTTGAAATAACCCCTTATCTTAACTATGGTACGTTTAGTGCAAATTAAAATATTTTAACTTTTCCGGACCTTAACTTTATATTATACTAAAGTATGGGAAGCTGCCATAAAACCTTTACAGAGTCCCCCTCATTATAAAGACTTTTTATACTTTACTGAGTGGAGTGTGACAATAAGTATTATGAGTATTATAATATAATATTATTATAAGTATTATAATAATGTATTATGAGTATTTAAGTTTTCCGTTTCTTAAAATATCGCTATGCTAAAACGTACGGGGTCCCAATTATAAAAACTGACAGTGAAGTGTACCCTTCGCACTACATATATGTAATTTACATTAATCATATTAAATTCACGTGGACTATGGCAATCAGATCCACAGTAATGCTTTTTTTAATTTAGCGAGATCATATATTTGTGTATTACTAAGGTATATGTATCTTCCATAAAAATCCCTTTTTATAACCGTTATGTTAACTATACAGTGTGCTATATGTTATCTAACGCCGACCTTTACTTTTTCAACCGTTTGTCGTAGACATATAGTTCCAATTACAAAAACGTTTCAAATGAGGTAAATATTCATGTTGTGGCTTTATTTAAAGTAAAAAATCATTTTTATAAAAATTACGAAATCTAACATTTTATACTTCCCCCCAGTCCCTATAGTTATATTTACTAAAATTTTACACATATCATAACAGATATAACACAAAAAGTTTGACATCTTTACTATAAAAATTGACACAGTCATTAAATTTCAAAGTTTGAGATTTTCGCACATGATTTTGTCTTTCATTGAGGGATCAGTTAAAAGATGAATTAAAGTAATTCGAAATCAAAATCAGGGTACGATTCCGCTCCCATTTATCGAGTATTTAGTGAGTATGTTTTATTTTCCGATTGTCGAGTTTACTTTGACGGTTGAATGTTGTTCGAACCGTAAAAGTTAGCTGAAATTTTTAGATGAAATAACCCTCTTTGGTGGTTCCCCGATTTGAAGATGCCGACTAAAAGTGATTTCGCCATAAAAAGGACATTGATCTCGAATTATCTAAATTCATCTTTTAACTGATCCATCAATGAAAGACAAAATCATGTGCAAAAATCTCAAACTTTGAAATTTAATAACTATGTCAATTTTTGAAGTACAGATGTCAAAGTTTTTGTGTTATGTCTGTTATGATATGTGTAAACATTTACTAAATATAACTATAGGGACTGAAGGACCGAATTAAAAGTTAGATTTCGTAATTTTTATGAAAGTGATTTTTTACTTTTAATAATGCCACAACATGAATATTTAGCTCATTTGAAACGTTTTTGTAACTGGAACTATATGCCTACGGCCAACGGTTGAGAAATTAAAGGTCGGCGATAGATAACATACTGCACCCTGTATATAAATTTAATTGGCTGCTATACTAAGCATTCAATTTGTAAATGCTTAAATAATTCTACATCGCTCCAGTAGACGTTTTGTGGAGCAAAATTTCAATTCAGATCTATAATCCGTGTGTACTCAAAAGAGTAAAAGTATGACTGATCAGACATATTTAGTATGCAGAAAATTAGGTTTTGCGATTAAAGTAGGTATTTTGTTCAATTACATGCCGCACATTTATTGTAGTACGTTTTAGGATACATTTTTTATAGGACAATAAAACATATAACCCTTTAAGACCTGACGTACACAATTATGTAGGGGATTCTAAAGAAAAAACAAAACACAAATTCCTTCTTTTTTTTTTGTTCAATTTAAAGTCGAGCCAGCATCCAATGAAATGCGTGGATCATATGCATGGCATAACCTGGCATCGGATATTATAAAAAATACTTTTTTAATCAAACATGATCCTATTAATACGGGGAAAATGCCAAACTTTTCCATTTCTACTAAAAATCTCCTGGTTTTAAAGAGATAAATTCACAGGCAATTTATTTTAGTTCTACACTGCAACCATTATGAAACTATTTGTGCAAAAGTTAAATTTTTTTAATCAACCGGTGAAGCCGAACATTATTTCAGAACGTAGGTACTTTAGATACGAATTGTCAAGATTGTTATAATGAAAATTATGAGTCGTCTTTTACATAGCTTTAAGCTAAAATTAAATAAAGAATTCTAAGTGCTTTTAAATTGTGTAAATAAAAAATAAGTGAATATTTATGTTATTTATTTTATTTAGTTTAAATAAAATTTTATGCGATTTAGAAATAAAATTTTCTTACGATGATTAGTACCTTATTTTTGTGTCTTGCATTAAATGAGCCATGAAATTTTTTTGAATTTAAAAAAGATTTACAAAATATCGTTACTAGTTATGATTAGTGCACTTGTAATTAACCAATGAGTCACAAATTAACATCTTGAGAACAAGGACGTCCCCTGCATACGTCCTCTCATTTCAGTAGTCAACGACCATGACGTACACCCGTACGTTGTTCACTAGACAGTAATTGTTGCATATTTGAACTGAATTGATCTGTGATATGCAACTGATATAACAGGGTACTACTGGTCAAAGGTGAGCTTTATGAAACAAACATTTATCACCGCATAGACTGCTATATAGCCCTTCACCGGCGAAATTAAGCCTGGAGGTCAAGGTGTTAATATAATACAAACATAATTGCAAAACTATCTTGGTATACAGTTTGTTCGTATGCATCTTTATAACGCATATTGTTTATGTTATTTAATAAGAATATCCCGAAATCGATCTATATTTATGCAATAGAAATTCGTAAAAATAAATCGAAAGCATTTTGCGCATAGGTTTACCTCTATTTATGCTGCATCAAGTGATATAATAGGAAGAATTCCGTATTCTGTTCTGGTTGGCGCGATTGGCGAAGTAATCCAAAATGGCGCTGAAAGACCGTTTCAGCATCTTGCCAAAATTTTCAAGATGGCGCAAAAAGATGGTTTTTAAATTTTTATGAGCATATACTTATTTTTATATTATAAATATTATACTTGTATTATATACATATATACATATATATATGTGTGTAGTATGTATGTAATTATATACACACATATAAATACATATTAGATACACATGTAATTAAATACTATATACTTATATATATTTCATATTCTATGTAGGGGAGCTAGGGGATGTATGGGACAAGGGATGGATGGGACATTCTCAATATTTCAGGCAATAAACATTTATTTTAAATTGCTTCCTAACCCCATATACCTCTACCACAGTGTGCTTCAGAACTAAAAGTAGGACCACATTGCTGTTTTCATTTTCCTTCAAAGTTGCATTTTCTGAAATCTCTGCTTAAAAGTAAGTTTTTTATTACATTTGAAGATATGAAATTTCTTATACAATATAAAAATTAAGCTATGTTGTAGTTATTCATTTTAAGGTTCAATATCAATAATTAAAATGAATGAATAGTAACCATTGTGACAAAATATTTTTTTCAGGTAAAATGGCTGAGAAGGGATATTATGCATCATGGGGATGATTGGGACATTTCAAATTTGGATGAATGGGAAATTCTCACTCCTCCCTAGAGATGTTGAAAATTTTATTTATTAATTAAATAGTACTATTATATAGGATGATAAATCAATATTTTACGTCAATTAATAATATTAAATAGTATTATATGAGTTGTTATTGTTTAAAATTTCTGAGTGTTACTTACTGTATTGTAATAATTATTAATGGATTATCAAAAAATTGGTACTAAAACTTGATCAAAATAGATAAAATTGATAAAAATAGTATATGTGTATTGATCAAATGGGAGAAATTATATTGAATTTTGAAATGTTGCACAAATAAATACCCACCCCTAACATATTGGGTCAATCGGAAAGTCGGGTCGTGTTGGGAAAATCAGTTCGTACCGGAAAATTCAATCATTTAATTATTAGACATTGATTCCGATATCTAATGTCTAATAATTATCGGGCAGAATTTTCCGGTACGAATTGATTTTCCTACACGACATGACTTTCCGATCGACACAATAATTTCCGTTCTGCATGTTTCTACGATACATTTAATTAATATTAATTAATAAGTTATGATTGAAAATTATTAGCTATGCTATATTTAAAAGACATTTTGCATTTCAAATCTAAAATGCCTCATAAGTGGGAAAAAAAGAACAGGTTGATAGCCGAAGTCCGCATTAAAAGTTAAAACTGCAATAAAAGAAGTTATTGGAAAAAAAAAACATCGATTTGTGCTGTAAAATCACACATTACAAATATAATTTTCATATAAGGTTATAATTATAAATTTTAATTTGGTAAAATTGAATACAGGTAGGAAAATCTTTCTGTCCCATCCTCCCTATTAGTGTCCCATTCATCCCTGCTGTGGGGATGATTGGGATAGGAAGGAACGTTTTTTTTTATTTTTATAATATTTTTATAAATAAATCATAATCTATAATAAATATTGTTCATATATGTTGGCAAATACCTAATGTATGAAATGTGATATATAATATTGATAGTAACTTAAATAAAAAAATAAAAAAATATATTATTGTGAAAATGTCCCATTCATCCCCCACCTCCCCTACTCATTATATATGTGAAATTAAAATATAATATTATACTATAAATATTAAATAACGTCTTAAAACAAATAAAAATACACACACACAATATTTACATAATACTACATCTACAGAAAAAATATCGTTTAGAAAAACAGAAAATTTTATATTAAATAAAAAATTAATTTTAAAATATATGTATGTAAAATTGTTAATAGGAGAATAAAAAGGGAAAAAAATAAAACTAGTCGGATGTACCAATCCCACAACTTTCTTCTATCTCATACATGTTAATACTTCAAAATTCGCTATCACTCTGCCAAAATTAAATGGCAATCTATGCATCTCATGAGGATTCTAAAGATATGAGATTCCTTGCATTAGTTCTTGAGATATGACTATCGCTGAAATCGTCTAAATCCAGCAAAATGCTGCATAGCAGCGCCACTTATTGGGTGATTTACAACAAATCCTAATCAGCAACAATTTATGTCAACGTCTGACTGAATCTGAAGTTTGGAGAAAATCCATGCATTAGTTTTTGAGATAGAGCCATAGCGAAAATCGTGAAAGTTCCTGCATAGCAGCGCCACCTATTGGGTGATTAACACCAAAACCTAATTAACAACAACTTGTGTCAACATACAACTAAATCTGAAGTTAGATGAAAATTCGTCCATTAGTTCTATAGATAGAGCTATTGAGGTAATCGTAAAAAAGGCAGCACAGAAGCGTCACCTGTTGGGCGATTTACACCAATACATAATCAGTAGCAAGTCATATCAAGGACTAACTGAATCTGAAGTTTGATGAAAATCCGTGCGTTAGTTCTTAAGATAGAGCTATTGGGGGAATCGTGTAAATCCTGCAAAATTCATCATAACAGCGCCACCTATTGGGCGATTTTTACCAAAACGTAATCAGCATCAAATCATATGAAGGACTAACTAAATCTGAAATTTGATAGAAATCCGTGCATTAGTTCGTGAGATAGAGCTATTGCGAAAATCGTGAAAAATGCAGCATAGCAGCGCCACCTGTTGAGCGATTTGCACCCAAAACTAATCAGAATCAAGTTGTATTAGGGACTCACTGAATGTTATTTTTTATTAAATTCCGTGCAATAGTTCTTGAGATAGAGCGCCCACAAAATTTGTGTCACAGACAGACAGACAGACAGACAGACTGACAGAGACACAGACAGACATTTTGTAAAAACATGTTTTTTGGAATCTCTGACCCCCAAAACGTGTAAATCGGTCGAAAACCGGAATTCGAAAATTTTCATGAATCCAATACTTTCTTCTTGTAAAGATAGAAGAAAGTAAAAATGTATGGCCCTGAAAAGTCATTTTTTGGTTAACCCCTTGAGGGACAAGCAAAAATGCCTCTAAATATTGAATTGTCACCGGAATAATCGAAAAAATTTATTTTTAAATAAGGAAAAGCAATTTTTCAATGATTTGCCCCCAAAGTTAAAAATATAAAATTTAGTTAAAACTTTTTGGTCCGAATCTTGTTTAAATTAGGGGGGATATATTTTATCCCACCGCCCCTCAAGGAGTTAATGTGACTTTGCTACATTCTTTCAGCTTTTCCTCCCCAAGCTAGGTGAGTGTAACTCTGAACAGTGCTACCATTTTCTCTCTTTTTAATCCTTTTATAGTATTTTTATAACTACAGTTAGACCATTTTAATTATTCTTTAAAAATATTTTCCATTTATTTATCTTAAGTCTTTTAATTTTAAACTTGATTCTTTTAAGCTGCGTTTATACTATCCTGCAAAAGATTGTCTAGAAAAACCCATAAATTTTATCTTTGATGTCAGGAGTAGTTCCTGACAGAACTGACATGAAGAACCGATTGCTAGATTTGGCATTTAATCGCCAATGTAGTAAATGTACTTGGTCAGTCTTTTTATTCCTTAGCTAATACACAATCGAAGTTTGCTATGTCGTCCACATCTGATAGTGAAGAAGAAACTATCATGCTATATATGGGTTCTTTTTCTCCAGAAAAAAGGCGGAGAAAATATTGGGTCCACCCAACATTAGAAAAAAGAGAAGAATTAGGCGAATTTATGCTGGTAAAAGAACTATTTTCGTACGAAGACCGCTTTTACGCTTATTTCCACCTCACAAAAATGGAATTTGACGAAATATTAAATTTAATTAAAGATGACATTAAAAAAGAAGACACACTTTTCCGGTCAGCAATTTCCACAACAGAAAGATTGGCAGTTACTTTGAAGTAAGTACCTTTTAATAATATTTATTTTAATGTTAGAAGTTTTCTGAAATAAATGTATTTTGTATAAAAAAAAAAAAAAATCTATTATTTATGCATGCAATGTCTTATTTTTGTGCCTTTTATTTGACATCTATGGTAAGATTTACTGAATTAAAAAAAAATAGTCTGTGATTAGTGTTGCCATATGTGCCTATTTAAGCTAACGTCCCGATTTTCAGGGACTCCTAGACGTGGCCCATGTAAGCAAAAATCTCGATTTTTCATATTATGTTATTCATTAGTCTCCATTTTGTGGAACTTGATATGATAAAACCTGTGAAGTCAGCACCTGTCTATATCGAAAAATTTTAATAGTTCATTCGAAAGGGATACGTTACTGTTTTACGTGTCTAGACGGAAACAGTGATGTGGGAAGGCTAAATACCCAGCGGGTAGGTATTTTTTGGGGGGTATATACCCGGTTATTCACCCAATTCTGGGGTAAATGCCCCAAAACTGGGTATTTTCATATTTCGCTGTAAAATATCATAATTTTGAAAAAATTCTCAATCATACGTTAGAATGTTTCAAGTACGATAGCAGCTTTCAGTTTTATTAAAGAAAGGTGCCTACATGTTGTCTTTTTGAGTAGCCTTTCAAACCTTTTCCATTTATTATGTCACGTTATTCTAAGATGCCAGTCAATTAAGCAATATATATATTTTTAATTGTAATTGATACAGTGAAGACTATCAAATAATGTTACATTTACATGCAGAATCCTTGAAATTGCCAGAGAAAACGAAATGGGAAAATTATTCGCATTGTATTAAACCATTAATTCTCAAGCTGTTTTAAAGTTTGAGATTTTATTTCTAAATCTTTTTTTTTTTACATGAAAAAAATAAGAGCTTCTAAAGTTCTGTCTCATAATGCGAAAGAAAAACACTTTTTAAATGCACAATGAAAAAGAAGATAATTCAACTCGTTTCAAAAATCTCTCTTCGTCAGTCACAAGAAGACCGTCCTATCAACCAATACACACTGTTAAAACACTATTCTTAAAAATAAGTAAATTGTACTAATTATTGAGCACTTCCCGACCTTAAAATAGCTCCGAGCTCTTAAGGCTGTTCTTAACTGCTCTGCTCAACAAGCGTAAAACGTTTTGACATATTTACAAATTCATTTTTAACGGAAAGATATCAAATTGGATAGCCTGGCCATGGAAACGATTTGAAATCGAGCTGTTTTTTCCATTTTTTTGATCAATCAATTATCTATTGAGTTATAAGCGAATTCGATCACGTGACAAAACCGTTTTTCGTCCGCTCTTGAGTGCTCTTTCGCCCTTCGCGCGGAAATTTGGTTCAAAACGCTCACTTTGACTCTATTTTCTGAAAGATCTATTGCGTTTGCATAAAAATGGAAAAAATAGCTTCATTACATAGTTTCTGAACAACACCAGCTAGTTTCATGCATTTTCGAACAAAAATAAATTAAAACTTGTGTCAGAAAGTTGCCCGTTTGGATTTGAGAACACCCTTAAATTTGAAAAAAGCATGTACTCATTCTTTTGAGTACATACAGGGACTCGAAAATAAGTATGTATAGAAACACACATACACATAAGAAAAAAAAAGCGAAATTACAGAGAACCGACAAATCACCATTTTTAATTGCGAAGAACTACAATTTTTGTAGTACAGAACAACCAATTTACTATTTTAATTCTTGAAATTTTATGTATGAGCCGCCCCGTGATTTGAACCCGAGTCTTCCAGGTTGGAGATCAATATTGTACTGACTGTGTTATAAAAATAGTTACCAGCGTCTTCCAAATGACACCTTTTATGAATCAGCGACGGAAGATCGCTAACAGCAGAGATGAATTTTCCCTTTCTTAAATATTCTAATTTCTAATAAAACAGTTGCCCCACCAGTGGCCGAGAGGTTCTGCTCTCGAAGCTGGTAGACGGGAAGTGCTGGGTTCGAGCCCAATCGCGCCCGTCGGCCTAATCGTTCGGAGTTTTCGTGGTTTTCTTCGAACCTTGGACTTCCAAGTGTAAATACGGGTTAGGTTCCCTTAGAAAGACCCCACGAAGGGCACCCCCCCCAGGGCCTATATCCCACGTGTTGATAATTGGCCGTCACAAACCAAACCAAACTAATAAAACAATTTTTAAACTAAATTTTCTTCTTTAACATCGCTAATGAAATTGTAAATAAATTTGAAAACTGTGTATTATAAATTAAAAAATTATGACAAAGATAGACATATCTTTAAATAAAAGCTTGGAAATCCCTACTGTCAATTCGGTATAAGAAAAGTGTTTATCAGAGAACTCATATTTTTGAGCACATAGGTTTTAAACATGAATATTAAGACTTTAAAATACAAAATATATGTATTCATTTCTGCATACATTTATAAAACAATTTTTAAACTAAATTTTCTTCTTTAACATTTCTAATGAAATTGTAAATGAATTTGAAAACTGTGTATTATAAATTAAAAAATTATGACAAAGATAGACATATCTTTAAATAAAAGCTTGGAAATCCCTACTGCCAATTCGGTATAAGAAAAGTGTTTATCAGAGAACTCATATTTTTGAGCACATAAGTTTTAAACATGAATATTAAGACTTTAAAATACAAAATATATGTATTCATTTCTGCATACATTTATAAATTAAGTATAAGTATACACAACTTCAAAATATCATGTACTCGTTTCTGAATTAATTGTACGTAAACAAATCGAGTATACAAAGAAATTTTCATTTTTAAGTAGATTAATGCTCATTTTTGAAGCAATTGTACTTAAAAAATATGAGTACATAGAAATGCTCATTTTTAAGTAGATTATTTTTAACAATGTACTTCTTTTTGAAACAATTGTACCTAAAAAAATACGAGTACATGTAAGTTCTCATTTTTAAGTAAATTATTTTTGACAGTGCAGGAGAAATTTTTTCTTTGCGTTTTCGTAATGATAGTATGTAACACAAGCAGGATGTACATCATACCAATTGTAAAGGGAAACAGCAATTTAATCCAAAACACGTCAGGACAAATTTACAAAAGAAAAAAAAAAAAAAAAAAAAAAACTTTTTCGGGCCAAATTTACAAAAAAGAATGCAAGGAGGTACGGTTGGTCAAAAGATAAAGAAACATTTTTATGCTCGAAATGTCAAGGGGTAAAAAAAAAGAGTCATTTCAATGGAAATTATAATTTTTACCAATTTATGTTTAGAAAAAAATAATGTTAAGGGTTATATTCAGACTGAAATTGTACCAACTCTAAAATTTTCGATATGAGTGCCTAATTTCAACATCATATGTAACTTTTTCTGTAAATTTTATCTTCAAAAAACAAATGGGAGATCATTAAGTCAAATAACTTGGGAATTATGTAAGTTTAAAATTTGGAATTTCTAATGTTAAATTTATTTGTAATTGTTGCAAAAAGATACAGGCAGTTTTTTTAAGGTTAATTTAAAAACTGGTTGAGGTACTATCTGCAATTTTATGTTATTATAATTGAAACTTCTAGAAATCAATTTCTACTAAAAAACTTCATAACTTATATATATATATATTTTTTTTCGAAAATTTAAAATTATATATTTTCGAAAAAATTATGAATTGCAACTTATGAATATTTTTGACAAAAATCAATTTCTAAAAGCTTTACGTGAATTATTAAACGTGTAATTTAATACGTGAATTATTAAATTATAGTTCATTCTGCAAATTAGTTCTAGAATTATGCTTAGAAAACTATCTGCATTGCAATTTGATTTGCAATGATTAAAAATAAATTCAACATTTTGAGTTCCAAATTTTAATTCTTCGTAAATCACAAACTACTTGACTAAATGACTTCCCGTTTCGTGTCCTAAAGTAAAATTTAGTGACAAAGCCAAATAGGATGTCAAAACTAAATGTTTGTATTGAAAATTTCAGAATGATGATACAATTTCTGTATGAAGACGAGCTGTAAGCTTTTTTTTATGTAAAATGAAAGAATACATAATTTCCAGACGAATAACTATTTTAGTTGTTTTGTTGGAAAATTTGGTGATTAAAATGCATGGGGTGTTCATTTTTTCTTTTGGCCGACTCCACCTTAAAACCGTCAGATATACATGATATTTAGTTATGAAATTTGTCATCACTGGACGGAAATCGCTATAAAACGAAATTTCTTGAGGTTCAAGGCGATTCTGTGTGACAAATTTTATTGTACTTTGTCTCTAAATAATACGAACCTGTTTATAAATGAATTCTGTTTTAAATGTACAAATTTCATTGGCTAAGTGATTTTGGTTTGTTGTATTTATTTAGTACAGTAAAACCTTTTCGATAAATGATTCATGAGTTATGAACGATTGTTTTCTCATAGCGGCATGTATATTTTCTACTTTTTCCCTTCGGTCGCAATCGGAAATTTCGTTCAAAACGCCAACTTTGACACCGTTCTCTGAAAAATCTACCTTTACCCAAAATATGGAAAAACTGTTCGATAGCATATTTTTTTCAATAATATTAACTGCTCGTTTCAAGCGTTTGAGAACAAAAATGTATTTAAAAATGTTTTAGAAAGTAACCAGGTTGAATTTAAGGTTTCAAATCCAAAGAGCTAAATTTATAACACCATTTTAAAATTCATTTTTGTTCGAAAACACGTGAAATTTGCAGAGGTTTTTATTCGGAAAATCTGTAATCGAAAGACATTTTCCATTTTTTCGAAAGCGCAAAAGATCTTTCAGAAAATACAGTCAAACTTAGGGTTCCAAAAATTTGATTAATGACGGTATAATTGGAAGCACGTTTGTCCTGAAACAAACATGCAACTGTATTAATTCCTTTAAAAAAATCATGTCTCTAACAGTTCAATTCTCTATCAAACATATTTTTAAAGGCTTAGATAGGACTTTAGATGGGAATTAGATACCGACATCATTTCAAGTAGTGATAGAACTCAAGATCAAATATGAATCCAGCCCTCCATTTAGAGGGGGAGCCATGGCTCCTTTTTTTGGGTGGGGGGGGGGGGTCATATCTTTTAAAAAACAATTTTTATATTGAAGGCTATTCCCATATCCAAAATGGCTACTTTTCTGATGCTTTTGGGAAGTCATTTTCATTCGTAAATACAAAATAAATAAATAAAATAAAAATAAAATAAAGCATTAATATTTGTAAAAATATAAAATTTACACATTTTATTTAGATAGCAAGAAATAGTAGAATTTTCCATTTTCTTATAAAGCCAAATAACCATTCAGAAATTGATCATTTGAAGTCTATTTTTAGGACTTGACCGTTACAAAAATGCCTTCATGAGGGAGCAATTGATTGTCGTGATCTGAAATTCAGTTTAAAACACCACATTTTACGGAGATTTCCCATGAAATTCTTTGCCTTTATCGAAAAATGGAAAACGCTAATCAATCACATTTTTCTGAATAAGTGCACTTGCAAATAAATGTCTTGCATCAGAGATTAAAAATGACTTCATGGATGTGTCAAAAATTACAGACGTGTGAAAATTATTAGAATAATCGTGAAATTTACAATAAAACTTGTTATTTTAAAGAAATATTTAAAAAATATTGATACATTTAATATTTAGTGTGCATCCTCTTGTTTTTTATTAAAGAAATAATAGCATACTTTCTTGGCATGGGTTTTTGGCAATTAATTTGTATTTCGTTGTCTTGATGCAAAATTTGGATGAGTGTTTCTACCAGACTAGTCTTGTTTGTGATGTTGTATTTCTTTAATTTTTTCTTTATAATGGCCCAAAGCTTCTTTATGGGTTTCATATCTGGACTGTTTCCAGGCCATGAAAATGTTTTCTTTAATTAAATTAAACAAATGCAACATCATGCTTTATATGCAACATCACAAACAAGAATATTCTGATAGAAAAATTCATCCAAATTTGGTATCATGACAACGAAATACAAATTAATTGCCGAAAACTCATACAAAATATGCCAAGACGTATTGACTCTTTAATAAAAAACAAGAGGATGTACGCTAAATATTAAATGGGTCAATATTTTTAAATGTATTATTTCTTTAATATAACAAGATTTTTAATGTAAATTTCACAATTATTCTAATAATTTTCACACGTACCTACTTTGAATTTAAGTAGATCTTTAAACAGTCAGAAAGATTCTCATTCTTGAGCAAGGGGTAAATTTGAAAGAATTTAATATACATTTCATTTTTCAAAATATCCTTTAAAAATTTTCTTCGTTCAGGGGAGGGGGATCATGACCCCAGTGACCTCCACCTTGGATCCGCCATTGCTCAAGATTATTTTGTATAAATGTAGAACCAACTGTTATTGTAAAATTTTCCACAAATCCGAAACATTTAAAAAAACTTTCAGTCACATTTAACACTAGAACCGCCGACAATTTTACTCAATTTTTATAAAACGTCTTTCACACTAGATTTTTTATTTAAATCTATTTAACTTATGTAATTAGCTTATTTTTCTGCTGAATACATTTAAAATATCTTATGACAAAAAATTCTGATTCTATACTTATATAAATTTGGCAGGGGTCAAAATGACCCCTAATGGCGGTTCTAGTGTTAAAAATGAGTGAGCTAGCAGCTTTCACAGGCTCTAACCTTTGGTTACTTTATCATTATTAGAAAACATGACTAAAATATAAAAAGTGAAAAATTTCAATTTCTTTAAAGGTTAATTATTATTGTATAAAATAATTTTTACGATTAAAATTAAAATTTGATTTTTAGAAATTCCATTTACATTTATATATATATGCCTAATTTACTTTTGATATATGCTTGCAAAATGTCCATGACAATAATGTTAGATATTATACAAGAAAAGAAACCCAGTAACTTTATTTAATTTATTTTAGAAAGAAAATCTATTTCCCATAACATAAGGAGAATGTGTGTAAACATAAGAATTGTTTAGTTGTGGGTTAAATGGTATTGGCGACGATGTTCTGAAGGAATTTTTACGCTTTTCCTCTAATTCTTTTTTTTTCTAAATTAACTACAACTTGTTGCAGTTGTAATTTAGCTTCCAGCTGTCTCTCCTCACTCAGCGAGCTAACCGAACTCTCGAGGCCTTCAAAAAATATTTTCAATGAACTTTTCTTCTCTTTTTTCGAGTTGTCTTCGTTCTTCTGTTTTAAATATTCGGAGAAGAGGATGTCTTTTTGTTTAGCAAATGATCTTCGTCTTTTTTTGCATTTATTGTCCTCATCTGACTCCACATTTGACGAATCATTGTTCGCCGATTCGACATTTGATTTAGTCCTGAAAATAATTTAATAAATAAATATTACAAGAAACAATACGCAACACTTAAATTAAATATATATATACATATAACCATTAAATAAACATTACCGACCACCAACAAAAACTTTGAAATTATGAATAAAATGACATTAACAAATACACACGGGTGATTCTGTTCCGAATTTTCCGAAAAATTAAGGCAGTCATTTCCGAAAATTAAAAAAAAATCGGTCATAAATCCGAAATTTCGGACATAAACTATATCGCGAATTTCGACAAATGGTCGCCGAAAATAACCAATTTCGTCAATCGTTCGATGAAAAATCGCCAATTTCGTCAAAACATCGCAAAAACGGCAAATTTCGTCAAAGCATCGCGAAAAAACGACAAAAATCCTCAAAGGATCGCAAAAAAAAACGGAAAATTTCCCCAATAGATCGCGAAAAACGGTAAATTTCAACAAAAGATCGCGAAAAAATGGCAAAGTACACTAAAAGATCGCGAAAAAACGGAAAATTTCGTCAAAAATTTGCGAAAAAACGGAAAAAAGTCGTCAAAAAATCGCGAAAAAACCAAAAATTTCGTCAAAAGATCGCGAAAAAAGGAAAATTTCGTCAAAAGATCGCGAAAAAACAGCAAAAATCGTCAAAGGATCGCGAAAAAACGGAAAATTTTGTCAAAAGATCGCGAAAAAAACCGCAAATTTTGTCAAAGGATCGCGAAAAAAAGACAAAATTTCTTCAAAGCATCGTGAAAAAGCGGCAAATTTCACCAAAAGATCGCAAAAAACGACAAATTTCAACAAAAGATTGCCAAAAACGGCAAATTTCGTCAAAAGATCGCGAAAGAACCGCAGATTTCGTCAAAACATCGGAAAAAAACCGCAAATTTCGTCTAAGCATCGCGTGAAAACGGCAAATTTCACCAAAAGATCGCGAAAAAACGGCAAAAATCGTCAAAACATCGCGAAAAAACGGCAAAACATCGCGAAAAATTGCAAATTTCGTCAAAACATCGCCGTTGTATTTCCGAAAATGTGATGTGAATTTCCGAAATTTTTTTTTTCACTCAAAATCACCCCTATAAATAGCTACCACCTCTACTACATAGATTCTAAAGACATAGTAAAAAACAGCAGAAATTGAATAACATAAATGGAATGATGGAAATTTGTAGAATTTAGACAGAATCATCGAGTCCCAAATGCCTTTAGTTCCACAAATAAAATGTGTGGTTTCATCTTCATATTAGCCATAAATTAGCTTAAAAATATGAATTTGGGACTACCACATACAGAAAACTGAAAAATAAACCATTAAACACACACACACATATATATATAAACTTTTGGTACAAATAAATCATATTCTATCACATCGATCTTATCTTGAATATGTTACTGTATCCCTCAGGAACTCCATTTGTTCTTTATACTGCCAGGGAGGTTTTGAAGTAGCAGCTTGACCAGTTTTAGTTTTTTCTTCTTTTACACATCTTTTAAAGTATTCCCTCAGAGCATTCCATTTTTTTTAACAGATGTTACTGAAATTAGAAAAATTAAAATAATAAAATTCTTTTCAGGCATTTGATAACTGGAGACTCGTTTCAAAACACCTCTGGAAGCTTCAGGATTGGAAAAACTACTGTGAGTAAAATTGTTCGAGATGTTTGCATAGCAATATGGAACAAATTACAACCGATTTACATGCCTGAGCCATCAACAGAAATGTTGAAAAATTCTGCTGAGGATTTTTTTCATAGATGGTACTACCCTAACTGCGTAGGAGCTGTCGACGGCAAGCATATACTAATTCAGTGCCCAAGCAACAGCGGCTCCATGTATTTCAATTATAAAAAAAAAATTTCATTTGTTCTCATGGCAATAGCCGATGCAAATTATTGCTTCATAGCCATAGATGTCGGAGGGTACGGGAGGCATTCTGATTCTGGAATTTTTCAGAATTCAAATATGGGTAGGTAACAATTTTGATTTTGTGTAATTTGCTTTAAAATACCTTTTAAAAAGCATAATAAATGTGATTTATTTCAAACAAATCAATTGTTTTTAAAAGAAAAAATATAATCAATATTGCAATGAAACGATAAAATACAAGTTTTGAAAACAACTATTACATAAAAGATTAATAAATAGCAACTTTTGAAATGATCCAATTTATATGACTTAACAAAAATACGCTTTACATTATGTTATAAAATATTAGTATGATATACAAATACGGTTATAGTATTAATAACTTGATGTTAGATAACCCGGGACCTCAAATTTTACGTGAAGGATTTTTCAATTAATAGTTTCGGGGAAGTACTCAAAAATTCATTTTTTATGATTCCTTTAATAAAATTTGGAAATTAGACCCTCACATTTTTTAAATATACAGTTCGCATTAAATAAATTAATTTTTACATTCTTTCATAATTCAAAAGGAAATATAACTTTCTCAGATAAGATTTTTCAAAATAACCTTCTCAATTAAATAATAAATTAAAGATAATATAAACTGATATATCAATAAGTTTTATACAAAATTTAAAACATAATTTTTTCAGTTTAAAGCTGCAATAAGAATATTTTCTACCTATTTTCTAAAAACATGTTATATATTCATTTTATGTATATATTACTTTTTTTATTTATTTACAGGTATGAAACTCATAGCTGAAAATTTTGGATTACCACCTCCAAGCCCTTTACCAGGAACAACTTTGGAGATGCCCCATATTATTGTGGGTGACGAAGCTTTTCCACTTAGTGAATTTTTGATGCGACCCTACCCACAAGAAGCCACTGTTCAGTGTCCACAAAAAAGGATCTATAATTATAGACATTGTCGGGCAAGAAGGGTCGTCGAAAACGCATTCGGAATATTAGTTAAGAAGTTTTCCATTTTTCGGCGGCCTCTTGAGGTCAAAGTTCCTTTTGGCATCGATATCGTAAAAGCGGCGTGCGTTTTGCACAACTATGTAAGAAAAAATCGAATAAATCAGCTAAATGAAACCAATAACACATGTCTAGAAGACGCAGAGGCGCTAAGAGACTTTTTGCCTATGGATGACGGGAATGTTTCCCAAAAAATCCGCCACAATTTCTCTGTATATTTTAACTCTGATGTTGGAAGTGTTGCATGGTAACAAAATAAGATATAAAAATAATAAATAATATGTCAAGAGTTCATTTTTATTTTATTTTATTTACATAAAATATATAAGGGGTTAATTCTGTACTCATAAATGTAGTTACCGTATTTTAGGGAAGAAACGCCGCACCCGTCGTAAACGCCGCACTCCTCAAATTGACCTGAATAAGCTTAAAATCATCGCAATCGCCGCATCCATCGGGACGCTACTTTTGTCGACAGCGTCACATTCACCTAACTTTAATCAAAGTTTTCTCAGCAGTGTATGATGCCGCGTTTTTAATATCTTAAGATGTCTGAAGTTTTATTTAAAATATTTAAATCCGATTTTAAATATTTTTATGACTTTTTAAATTAAGGAAACTCAGTTGGTATTTAAAAAATATCGTAAACGCCGCACTTGGAAAAAAAATAACTTTTAAACTCTTAAACGCCGCGGCATTTCTTCCATAAAATACGGTAAATATTTTTAAGCTTATTAATAATTCATTATATGAACAAATTCAGAATCGTTTCAAGACCACATTTAAGAAGCTTCTAGCTTATTAAAATAAAACCTCCCTGTGTGACCACCCCCATTAGGCGACCCCCCTCCTTGAACGACCATATTTTCATGGAACGAAATTTATTCCCATAGGCTCAATATTAATTTTACCTCCATTCAGAGACCACCTCAGTTGAACTCCATCCATAAGCAACCCATTTCTTTGAAGAAAATGAAACAAATTGTTTTTTCCTGGTCGCTTGAAGAAGGTTTCATTAGAAAAATAACTCCTGAGAGCGCATTATTTATCAAACTTCTAAACTAAGCGACCAATTTTTTTTGGAAGGTGGTCATTTTAAGGAGGTTTTACTATAATAAAAAAAAGGAATGGGAAACAACAGAAGCAATGCATTACCATGTACTTTACAGCTAATGTTTGTAACAATTTATCAGTTTGGCGTTGAAAGAGTTTCTTTTACGAATTATTTAAATAGATGCATGCTAAATTTATTTCTCTCTTTATATTGCATAATACAGAGCTGCCACATGGGACAATTTTTAATTCTATCTTGCACCATTTTTTCAAAACAAAAAACTTTTACATAGACATTGATGAAATTTGCAAGAGAAATATAATATGAATTTTTTTTTTTTTTTTTTTTTTTTTTATAGTGAGTGGTGCGAACAGAATATAAAAATAATCGCCTGTGGCAGCCCCTTAATAAGTTTTTAAGATATATATATATATATATATACTTATTTCAATTAACTAAAGATATTTTTAGTAAAATATTAATTGCATTTTAAAATATTTCTAAAAAAAATGTTAAACAAAAAATAGATTAAAAAAATTACCATCCTCGAAACCGCATTGTTCTGCTACTGTTCGCCACGAATTAGCTTTTTTGCGGGCATTCTTGTATTCTTCATCTCTTGTATCATACAATTCCGGAAATTTTTGGACAGTTGTAATTAAAAGTTCTACGTCAATATCATCATCATTCATGATATCTACAAATTAGGAAAAAAACAGTGAATCCTTAGAAATATAGTAGAGTAAAGTGCCGATATTTCGTCCCCTCTCTTAATTTTGTCTCCCTTAACTTCTCCACTTCTGCGAAAGTAGCACCACTTATGACGCAAGGCTCGGGGGACGGAAGGTAAAAGGGATCAGGGTTGAAAGTTTCGTTAAGACGCATACATAAACTAAAGACGGCGAATTTCCTATTTTTAGAAGACCTCAGTTCTTATTACGTCGCTTTTAGAACGTTATTTACTGTACTGTAAGTATTTATTTCTTATTCATTGCATGTATTTTACGTTGGTAAGATGCTGACAGTAGGATACAGTGAGTTTTAGGACGCTCAGTTCATCTTACGGGAACTGAAGATCCGTAATATTGAGAAGTAGCGTGGTCCCAATTTCTTCCCCCTTGCAGTTCTTATTTTCGTCCAGGGGACGAAATTAGGAGTGCTTTTTCATGACATTTTTTTTCTATTTTTTCTTAATGCTTGGATGGCTAATGTATAGTAGACAAATTCCAGATTTTTTGGATACCAGTAAAATCTTATAAAAATGTTTCCTTTATTTAATTGCGTTAAAACTGCGATTGTATAAAGCAAGTATTTCTGCATAAAAATATTGGTATGAAAAAAATCGGGAGGTTGGCAACTATGCTAATATTTCGTTATGTTTTTCTTCCACTGATAATTAGTACATTTCTTTGTGCCTTACTTTAATGTAAATTAAATTACTTACTCATTTAGAAATAAATTTTTATTTACAGTTATAAGTTAAGCCTCGGCGTATTGGATTTTTTGGGATGGACGAAATTGGGACCATTTTTTTTCTTTTGTATTTTTTAGATACTTTTGAAAAAACAATTTTGCACATTGTTAAAATTTTTTGTATGATATTTGCCTACCTTTCTTATGTGCGTGGGTAGTTAGTCTAAAATCCGAATTTGGTAGATTGTCGCTGGAAATTACAACTTCCAAGGACCTAAAAGTGACTGGGGGACGATAATAGGGCACCTTACCCTATCTAAAAAATGCATTTAAGTAAAGTTCACTATATAACCAGACTGTAGGTAAAAAAAAAAAAAAAGTTTAATTCATAAAACATCGCAAAAAGATGTTTATTAAAATATTTCTTGTTTCATTGAAAGACCGAAAACAAGGATAATAGATGGGAGGCGAGAAAGGGAGGGGAAGTAATGACAGTAAAAAAAAAAAAAAAAAAAAAAGAGTGGAAAAATTTGCTTTTGTTATTAGAAATAGGATATTTTCCTTACAACAAGGTAATTAAAATATAACGCGCACACACAAATTTTAATCATAATTTTTCTCTTAAAATAACCCAGTTTTTTTTTTATTTATTTACAGTCATAAAAGCGTACTGTTTAAAAAATAATTTATTATCGTAGAACCTCGATTATCCGAAGTCATTGAGACCGACCCTCTTTCGGATAATCGAGAATGCTTCAATTTTAAGATTAAGGAGAAATATATGCAATATTTCTTATTACGGTAACAAGTGCTTAATAAAAATAAAGCAGTAGCACAATAGAAACAATAAATTACTTGATTTTTAATTTTGAAATTAAGTACCTTTATATATATATATATATCAGATGGATTTGAAAAAATGTTTTGTTTGTCGCAGTTTTGATTGCCTTTGCTTTGAAGCTCCATCACGGAGTTTTTAAATATTATTAGTTCACCAGTATTACAGTCTTTCTGCTGCTCCAGCCATGCCAAACCTTTTGCAAAACATTCAAAAGCTTTCGAATTACTAATTAATTTTGTTTTCTTCGTTCCACTCCGCAGCTTACGGGAGCTCAATTAATATCAGGGGTCGATGCAGGTTTTTATTCTTGGGGCCCATTTTGTGAAAAGTACAAGTTATTTAGTGAATTTTATTATATTTTTGTGAAAAATAACATTTTGTAATGAAAGCTTAAATCCAGTTACTCAAATTCGAACAAAGAATTTATTGACAAAACTTGCCACTTGCTAAAGTTTGTTTTTTGTGAGCTAGTTTTATGTACAATTTACACATTTTAAAACAGTTTTTATGAAAAAGAATGTTACGAAGGGGACTTAACTTTATTAAAAGGAATTTATTTTGTGAAGGCATTTTGTGTGTACAATTTATTAAATTTATTTTTGTTAAGGGGCCTATTTTATTAAATAAATTTTTGTTAAAGGGCCTAAATAGGCCTCAAATTTTCCTTGGATCGACCCCTGAATATTCAAACTCTTAAGAAAGGGGATCGAATATATTTATATGTACTCGTAGTTCGGAAAGCTTACGCACAAGGGATATGGTATTTAAAAAAAAAAAATGAAAATAAATAAAAAATAAAAGCTTTCAAAATGGATTTTTTACACAAGGAATATGACAATAAAAAAAGAAAAAGCTTTAAAAATGGATTTCGGGTAACTGAGAGTTTCGGTTAAAAGAGTTTCGGATAAAAAAGGTTTTACTGCACTAAAATTAGCATGAAAATTTTCATACTATTAATAATCTTTGTTAATTAAAATAAGCAAGAAACTAATCGATGCAATCAAAAATAAATAATGTACTGTTTTGAAAAAGTCAAATTATGTCTTTTTCATTGAAAGAGAAAAAAAAAAAGGAATAGTTGGGGGGGGGGGGGAGAGAAATAATGACAGTAAAAAAAATGGGAAATAGTTCACTTTTGTCATTAGAAATAGGATATTTTCATTACTGCAATATAATTAAAATATAAAACACACACACATAACAAAAAAAAATTCACTTTAAGTATAAAGATTTATAATTATTGAATATACTGGTTTATAATAAATTTTAATCATAATTTTTCTCTTAAAAGAACCCCCCCCCCCTTTTTTTAAATTTATGTTCATAAAAACGTACTGTTTAAAAAATAATTTATTATATTGATTAAGGCTGTTCTCAAATCTAAAGGGGCTATTTTTTAAATTTTAGAACCACCTGAAGAAATTTATGAAAATATGTATTTGAAAATAATAGAAATTTCTTGTGAAAAAACTGTTTTAGAAAGTTCAATATTGAATCCATAACAAAAAAAGTCAATTTTAATCTGTAAACATAATTATCAACAGTAAAATGACTCATGAAAGGAAATTCCTAAACCACGTCCATAATAAGTATAATTCTAAAATTATGATGTAAATTTTATGAAATATTAATAATTGTTGATAATTAAAATAAATATTTATACTGCTTGCTTTGCAGATAAGTAACTAATCAATGCAGTGAAAAATAAAATATATACAGTTTAAAAAAAATTCAAACAATCTGACTAATTGTTATAATTCTGTTTTCATTGTTTTATTGTCAGTTTTCTGCATTTACGTTTAATAATGAATGAGAAACTGTCTCGAAAAGTTTCAGGTTGTTGAGAATGGAATTTGACAACAACATAAGTAATTTATTAATGTATATATTTAAAAAAAATAGAAACTCCTGTTTAAAAAGAAAAAAAAATGTTCTACAAATTGTTCTACTAAATATTAGATTGATAATAAAAATTGTCTATTTTAGACACTTTTAGCACTTATAAATATAAAAATGACATAAATGAAATTCATAAAATAAATATGATAAATATAATCTTGAAAATGCGATGAAAAATCATGTAAAGATAGACAATTTTCATAAAAATAGTAAATGATAATTTTGATAAAGGAAATATAGAACTTGGCTCATAAACTAGGAATGTCGTTAAAAATTATTCTTAAAAAACTATTTCATTTAAAAAAAAAAAAAAAAAAAAAAAAAAAAAAAATCTGTAATATTTTTTTAATAAATATTGCACTATCGGTTTAAAAGGAGGATTGTGTAAAATATTTTTTAAACATAAATCACAAAAAACTGTTGTTTTTAAACAGATAATAGGATGAAACTAAAATGTGTCCTTTATAATTCATTTAGACGCATCACTGACTCTACCATAAAATTACAAGTTCTTTCTATATTTAAAATTTATACGAGTATAAAAAATACAAAAATCATTTTTAAATTTATATATATATATATATATATATATATATATATTTAAATAAAGCTGCTCGATGATATCGATTTGATGATCTTTATGTTGAAAAGAATTTTAATTCTAGTGTGTTATTGTTTGTTATCCATTTTTATTTATAAAAAAAGAAAGAAAAAGAAATGAATAACAAAATTATAAATTCATATTCATAAATCCATGAAATAAAAATAACAAGAAAACTGATAATAAATTCAACAATTGCTAATTATATCAATACTTAAAATATAATATACATTAAAAAATATATGGAAAACGTTATTACCTTGTAATCTTTCAGTTTCAAGGTCGATTTTCAAAGTTCTTGGTTTCTGGATGTCCTGAACTGTAATGTTATATCGTTCACACAATCCGACTGTATGAGCTAATGATACGACGTTGGTTAATGATGACTTCTTCTATAGTTTTGACCATTTCCGGCATCAGAGGAAGTTCCAAGATTGTGTCTTTGTTGCATCCACTAACTGGAACCAAAAAATCAAATGTGTTGAATTGGACTTTTTTCTTCGTAGTGCACCCTGTAGAGCTCTTGGCGCCAGTCCAAAACGTTTTGTTATTTTAAATACTACTATCATTTTAAAGATTGATTCTAGCGGTTAATACAAAAAAGGCCGAAACTAGATGAAGAAATTAGGGCATATCCCCCGGGCGCCAAAGTAAAGGGATGCCAAATGAAAATTTATCTCGTTGTACCATGCAAAAAACAAATGATAACATTTAGGAAAAAATGTCATGAAATATAAGGCAATACTGTTTTTAGGTGCGTTCGTAATTATATAAATACGTAGCACCTAGTCGTCGTTCAGTCCGTCTGTCTGCATACAACAGAGCAAAAACTACCCAACCGAATGGTCTGAAATTTTTTATCTATAATTGATGCACAATTTTGTCGAGTAATTTGAAATTTTATGAAAATCGGATGTAGAGTTGTATGACAGGGACAGTCAAAAGTTTTCCGTTACAGGACGGACAATGGGAAAAAAATATTTCGAGTGCATTTTAATGATATTACAGCCTTTCGAACAGAATGAAATGGATGCGCACTTATTGAAGTGTACTAAAATATACATTCAGTACAATATTCGATGCCAAAAATATTTATAAAACTAACTATAGTACGAACGCACCTCATTTGCCCCATTTGGCGTTCAATTTCCAACTTATTATTGTATGCAGGGCAAAAATAATAACTTTTCTTTTTAACAAAAGAGAGGAAAGAAGGGAGGCTTTTGCAGGAAGGCTTTTGTCATTAGAAATAAGATATTTTCATTACAGCAATACAATTAAAGATACATATACAAAAAAAAATTAAATAAATGAAAAATAAATAAATAAATAAAAGAAAGCAATCACTTACGTGTAAGAATTTATAATTATTGAACATACTAATTTCATAACAAAAATGTAATCATAAATTTTCTCTTAAAAGAACCCAGTTTTTTAAAATTTATTCTCATAAAAACGTACTGTTTAAAAAATCCTTTATTAAAAATACTGATTAAGGCTGTCATCAGAAGGGTAGTTTTATTTATATATAAAACTACATATATAAATATATATATGTATATATTTTTGGCAGATTTAAAAAAAAAAATTGTTCGGAATTGCATGAAATTGGCAGGTGTTGTGATTCATAAACAATGTAATCGACAGACGTTTTCCATTTTTTGGTAAACACAGGAGATCTTTCTGAAAATACTGTCCAAGTGGGCCCGAATTTTAGGATGTGACACGAAGAAAAAAAAATGTCGTCACGTGACCAGAATCGCTTTAAACGCTACACGTAATTTATTTATTTAAAAAAGTAAAAGCTGTTCGATTCCAAATCGCTTCACAAGCCAGTTTTCTACATTTACGTTTAAAAATGTATTAGTAACTGTCTCGGAAAGCTTCGCGTTGTTGACAAGCGAATTTAGGAAGAATTTTAAGAAATTTTTGAAAGTATATATTTAAAAATAATTGAAATTTTGGAGAAAAACTGTTCTACAAAATTAAATATTAGACCAATAACAAAAATTGTCAATTTTAATCTCTTAGCAATTACAAACAGTAAAATGTCATATGAAAGTAAACCCACATCCGTAATAAATGTAATACTAAAATTGTGATGTAATTTTACTGAATATTAATTCAAAATACATTAATAATAGTTATATTATATTAATATTATTAATTAATAATATAATTAAAATAAATTTTATAGTGTTTGATTTGCAGTAAGAAACTAATCAAAAATAAATAATGTGCTGTTTTGAAAAGTCAAATAATCTTTCTAATTGTTATTTGCTGTTTTCATTGTGTTTTGTGCACCGTATTTTATGGAAGAAACGCCGCACTCCTCAAATTGGCCGGAATAAGCTTAAAAATATCGTAATCGCCGCATCCATAGGGACGCTATTTTTGTCGACAGCGTCATATTAACCTGACTTTAATCAAAGTTTTCTGAGCAGTGTAGGATGCCTCTTTTTAATATCTTAAGATGTCTGAAGTTTTATTTAAAATATTTAAATCCGATTTTAAATATTTTCATGTATTTTTAAATTAAGGAAACTCAGTTGGTATTTGAAAAAAAAAATCGTAAACGCCACACTTGGAAAAAAAATTAACTTTTAAATTCGTAAACGCCGCGGCGTTTCTTCCATAAAATACGGTATCTCTCTTTTTTTCATTGTAAGAACAAAAAACACCCCCGTTTCACTTGGCGAAAATGTGAAGCTATTTTCTGCTTATTTTACATCGCCAAATAACTGCAACCTTTTTAAGTGGATTGGAAAGTAAAAAATGAGGAACTGTATCGAATTGACAAAGGGAGTGATACTTTTTCTATGCGATTTTGTCCCCAAACAACAGTCGTAAAACTGTCAACGTGGATTTGCGTCCACTTCCGTCCTGCAACTCCCTATCCTTGTCATACAAAACCCATTAGCCATCAAATAACCCGACAACAGGGAACAAACGTGCCGAAAGGTGACTTCAAGATGCTAGATTGTGTGTACGCAGCCTTAAATTCTTAACTATTTAATTCTGCTTTTAAATTCTTAATTTAATTCTTAAGTAGTTCTAAACTACTTTAAAATTTTCCCCGATGGCTCACAAAACATAAGATACTTCAATGCCTAGTCTGGGTGTTAAGCTGTTTTCACGTAGAAAACCCCTCAATGATGCTCACCTGTTCAGCACCTGTTCAGCAAAATTGCTACTTACCGACCAGCAGTATTCAAGTAATAAAAAAAGCAACCCCAAATGCTGAAGATCGCAATAACTACATCGAAACATTTATCTCCAAACAAAGCTCGCCAAGAAAACCAGAACAGGATGTGCAACTCCCCGATATAACGTTGCAAACAAATTTCCTATCCGCAATACTTATCCGCAATATACCATGTAACATCACAGTAAAAATCTCGGGAATGAAAGTTGTTTTAAAATGTATACTTTGAATATGGGACGAAACTTTCACTATTAAATGCATTTCTCATGTAATATTTTATTTTATCTTTTAAGATGCACTGGCACGTATATTATTTAATTTAAAGGAGGTTGGAAATGTTATTGGTTGGGCTTTTTAAATATGTCCGCATAATTTCACCCCAAAATATTCCATATTTTAGGAGAAATCGACGCGAAATATAATCAGTCGTTTCATAAAATCGTTTCATAAATTCCTTTCATTAGGATTATATATATATATATATATATTGGGTAGATATAAAGCATTTTAAGCGAGGCAATCAAACTTTCTGTTCTGCTGTCTATTTATTTGAAATGTGACTCCAATATTTAACTATAAACATTCTTTCTGCAAATAAAAATACTATTCAGAAGTCATTAGTATCTCAGTGGCTTTTCTCAAGGGCACTCTGGATATAATAGTGTTTTATCTTTATTTAAAATAGAATATACAAATAAAGACCTATTTGATACCACTAAAAATCTAGTTGCTTTTCAGAAGCGTCTGTGTGCCTGAAAAAAAAAAAAATTATATCTGTATCTAACAAGGTGTAATTATATAATGTTTCAACAGTAACTTAAATTCCACCAAAGAAAGACTTGTATAATTTTTTAACATATATCTTCAATCTAGTAAGTATAAATAACATACATATGCTGTAAAAAGATTTATTTTTCTAACAAGAAGTGAAGTGGAATAAAATATTTTCCCAAAACATATATATTTACACTGTACATCTTTTTTGTTTTACTAAGTGTGCGAATGTGTTGTTTTCTTGTTTACATTTTTATTTGCATCTTGAAACAGCGTTTCATAATATTTTCATTTCGTCAAATAATGGAAATGGGACAAAATATTTTCTTCAAAAATTATTCTTTATATAGTACTTCTAGTTTGTTAGGCAATGTATGTCACATATGTTTTCCACTTGTTTGTATTTCGCACATAAAAAACTGTATTTCGTAAAAATATACAAGATATAAACATTGGCCACAAGTGAAACAGAGAAAATAAACTCTCAAAAATACAAAAAATTATTTTCTGACAGGATCACGAAGAACAGATGTGTGACATTTATTGTATATGATTTTTGTCTGGAATTTGTTTTACACATTTTTGAAAGTTTTATATATATTAGACCTTTAGAATTGAATATTAACATATGTTGGCAGCAGTATAGAAGATCTTGTATATATGTTCATTCCATTTTGGGATTTTTCATGTTAAAATTGCAGCATCATATATTTATATTACGAATTTCCCCTTTACTTAAATAAATATATATACTTGAAATCTCTGTAAAAAATAAGAAGATTATTCAATAATTTTTTAACTTATAGACACCGCTTAATATGACTATTATTTTGATATAAATTATTTAGAAAAACAGCTGGATTCCATTTCTGAATAATTTTTTTATTTAATTTCTTAAGTACCTAAAGCCTTTATATCTATTTTGTAAGCCTAAAATGCCCCTATAAAACATATTTGATGATATATTCTATTGAAATAATGTTCGAATGTTCTTCTAAGATGAAACCATACAATTATTTGAGTGATCATATATATAGAAAGTCTGATTAGATGCTGCTTTATAAATAATGAATCATCGAAAATGCAGTATGTTTGTAGCGTTAAATCATTATATAAATCTTATGAGGCACTTTTGACACATTATAATCTCGTAAAAACTCTCTAAGTGAACGATGAGAAGTAAATACAAATAGTATTAGTTAAAACTCTTATTTTATATGTTAAAACCCATGTAAGATACATAAGCTGAACTTCATATCGACGTTTTAAATTATTTATGAAATATTTTCCTGAAAATAAACAGCAAATTTTCACACTTTAATTTTTACTTGAAAAAAATAATTGTTATAATTTGTGTAAGATTTAGAGGGTTTTTTTTTTACTTTTCTTTACAGCTCGAGAGAAATTCTCAGACGGGAGAAAGTCTGTAGAGCATAGATGACATTCCCGTACACTTTTTTGAGGTCTTAAAATATGCAAAATTGAACCGTTATATTTTTATCTCGGAAAATATTTAGGGTTTATATCTATGTATTGCTTCATAGTTACATCTATCATGCTTCGAAAACTAGAAACTTTCCTTCTAAAAGATTGAACAGATTGTGATTGATTTCATTAAATCACGACTTTTAAATCCCATGCTAGCAGATTTTTGTATATTTTCTTAGATAGCTAAAAATTCATACCCAATGGACGTTTAGAGAAAATAATTTGTTTATATCGTTACTTTCAAATATTAAATTTTTGACATCTCAACAAAAGCTTAAGCCGCCATTTTTGACCATCAAATTGAATAAATTAAATTTGTAAGCCAATTTTCTGTGTCATTATTATGGAGGCATTAATGGATTAATCCATTGTAATTTTCGCAAAAAAAAAAAAAAAAAAAAAAAAAAAAAAAAAAAAAAAAAAGCGAGATCCTCTATTTTATTTTAAAGCTTATATTACGAGAGCAACAGAGTCTCGGTTCAATACAATACGAAAAAATTGAACTTATAATAAATAAGCTACTACAAAACACAGAAGCATAGAAAGATAGAAATACTGATTTTGCATTTACTTTAACTAAACTGAAATTATTAATGATTAATTAAATAACAGCATTAGGTATTTTGTTTTTATAAATCTATAAGTAATGTATATCCGAATCGACGCCGGCAGCACATTTGGGTGTTACGGAACAGATCCCTTGAGTGGAGCCCAACAGAGTACGCAGTAACGATATGGGACGAGGGACGGATGCAGAAGAGTTACGGACTCCAAATGTTGCTCTCTTTAGCACGAATGCCAGCGGGAAATTAACGTTGTGTATGGGAGTTGGGCATCTTACATAGATGGGATTTCCAACTCCCACACCACCCTGCTTTTCGGGGCAGTGTGGATAGCGACGCCCAAAGGGCAATGTCAGTGCTGACCTCCGTTCGGATAGTGGCTCAGGGCAAACACAGTGAAGCTAGAGCAGTTGTGCTCCGCCACTAAGGTAGATCTGAGGACAGACGACAGCCCCCAACTCCCGCGCGTAGCAGCCTAGCTATTTTCTTGGGTGAGGAGGACTGAGGGTTTCACTTAGTAACAAAAAATATTTTGCTGAACATAGCAGTTGGTCTTGCAAAGATTCCGAATAGCAGTTTCAGTTCAGGAATCCTTGATAAGGCTTCTAGACTCGACTCCTTTGTAGGTGCTGTTTTCCCGTGAAGTTGCTGGAGTAAACCAGGGGGCGAACCAAATACAAGGACCAATTGGCTTCTCAACCGATTGGTCGTGGTTCTATCGCAGCGATTGGACTGGCAGATTTGTTTGGGCTAAGGCAAATTGATATGCGCTGGACAGTGCTCGACATTGGACGGCTGTGTTTGTCAGAGAGGCATCACATGGCCGGTACGTGTGGCGTAAACTCCACGGAATCTCACTAGCTATCCCGTATGACATACTACGGATAAGGGGCTCCTCAGAGCTTAAGTCATTAAATGAAGTCTGGTCGCGTTGCAAGGAGATATAGATTATATCCGAAACGACATTTTGATTAATAATTATTTTGTTATTTAAAGAGAAACATAAATATAAAATAATAAGTACACAGTACTGTTGATATATTTAGTACGTCTATTTCAGATATGTAAATGACATTGTAAACTGTAATGTGTAAAAATTGAAACTAGTGTTATCTTAAGATTTTTTTATTTTAAATTTAAATATGTGGTTACACTTTAAAATAAATATATGCTTTAAAATTAGTAATCAGGTTTCAATACAAATAGTATTTCATGTGTTGTTTCTCGTTATTTAATATGATTATTAAATTTAACGTTTAAAAGACGGTGGTTCAAATATAGGCTAAACCACAACGTTTCATAAACGACTATGACGGTTAAAATTCCTAAAAAGCAAAGTGTCTTTTTTCAGTTTTATTGATCGCCTGTATTGCGAAATGGAACGTAGAGGATTATTCCGAAAAGAATCATTCCGTAGAACACTGTAAAACAAAATTCGTAAATTCAATAAAATGTTTCTGGGAAACTGGGATTCCTAGAACTTTTTATGTAATAGCAACAACAAAATTTATGTAACAGATATAAATTTGCGCTGTAAATCAAAAAATCAGTAAGGTTGATAAAAAGGTTTTAGAAATCTGGGATGCCTAGAAATTTTTATGTAACAGCAAACCGGGTTACAGATAAGAGTTTAGAAAGATAACTGTAATTTTAGTGGATTATTTTATAAAGCTACAGATTTCTGTAGCCACACAAAAACTAGTTTTGTAGACTTACGCCATTTTTTTGTACAGTGTAGGTAGGGAAAATAAAGCATTCCATATTGTTGAACACGTAACATTTTTTTTTTTTTGTTTGTTTGTTTGATTTAAGGGGGAAAAATAGGAAAGCAGATCTCAGGAATCTCCCGGCTGTATAAGAATCAAAGTGGCTAAACATCCTCCGTGAACGGTTAGTTATCTAAGAGATTCTTAACAAAATCATAAATCTGAATCAGTGCTTTTGAATTTCACAAATAGAAGTAATTCAACTCACATTCAATTTTGTGAAAAATGTGTTCTCGAAATCGAATTCAAAATTTATAATTCGAATTCACTAAATTTGTAAAATACGCGAAATAAGACATAAGATTATTTAATAACGGTAAAAAATAAGAAAATCGTGATAAAAAGGGCAAATAAAAAAAAACATTTTGTTTAATAATATTAACGTACTATAGGTATGAGATATTTCAAAATATATTTGATTAAATTAGTATAGGACAAGACTTAAAACACAACACGATGTAACTGAAATTTTCTTTTTAATATATTTGATGTCTGTCATTTATTTTTATTTTTTTAGGAATACAGGGGCCTTTCAAATTAAAAAAAAAATCTAAATAACAATATATTTTTCTAGTAAGGATATTTATGATACCAACTTCTGGTTATAAAAAAAACATTTAAGTTCATTTTTATTTGAGTTAGGTGCAATTTTGTGCAACAGTTTTTTCAATAACGCCCACTTAAACAACATCACATAGATGCTAACTTTTACTCTTCCTTTCTATCGCGAAATTTTAATAGAACAGTTTTCCTTATTTAATCGCCAAAATATGCGATTAACCCTTTCAGACCCGACTTTAACGCTGTCAGTAAAAAAATAAAATATCATGTTAAAATATCATAATGGGGTACTAATAAAAATGTTACACGAAAAAATTAAAGGAAAAATAATTATTTAAAAAAATACGAAAATGTCCACTGGAATGGACAACCGGTCTATGAGGTTGCAAAATTCAGACATTCAGCCGTTGAACTTCTCTTACGATATTTGCTCTAAATGTAAATTTCTTTACGTAACAAAGTTAGATAAAGAAGCTATAACACTAAATAATGTTTAAAATGTTAATATTTTAGTAATTTTATTACATATTAGGAGATATACATAAATAATATACAATTTTACAAAACATTTTCACATATTCCTGATTTTATTTGCCAAAATAGATGCGTTTTATATTATTTTATATGGAAATTACAAACAAGTTCTCCCTTTAGTGAAGCATAAATGCACAGAACATTTATTGCAGTAGATATGGATTTTACCTCTGCAACCACAATTTTTACACTGTGTTGCTTTAGCGTTTATCATCAAATTTTGCCAACTGATCTACGCAGTCACTGACAATCTCAGGATGAGGCCAAACTCCAACCACTCTTTCGGATATCCTTTTATTTTGCATAATAGGCGATAATGATGGTCTCTTTCTTTGTTTATTTTTTGCTAAACCAACCGTACACAGATATGAAGCTAATCTCATTTTTAAATGTAACAAATATAGTATGTTCTCTTTTTAAACTAAAGTGGCACAGTGTTTTTGGTACTCCAGCCACTGTTAACTATTAATAAATCAATAGCATGGAATAGCATATGCAGAGTCCATTTTTTATTTTGTGGGAATTCGATAGCAACTTACCAATTGATCTAATTTATCTACCCCGCTCATAGATTTGTTGTACAATTTAACTACTTCCGGTCTTTCAATCTGTATATACTTCTTTTTTTGTGCCACTTTTCTATTAAATCTTTATTTCCTACACCAATAAAGTTAGATAATAAACCAACAGGTTTATTGTCATACCATTTTACTAAAACAATTATTCCGTCACCACTTACTAGCTCATCGCAGTGCCCCTCCAATTTTTAGCCATTTCTTTGTCACTTAGAACTGCATTATTATTAAATCTATTTATTCTAATGTTTCCAGCTGCATATATATCTCTCTCCATTAAAGCTTCAAACAAGTTGAAGGAAAATTTATTATTAATATCAATAAAGCAATCATCATCAGAATCTAATTCTTCAATATCTGATACTTCAGCAGTAGTGATGTATTAGAATTTTTCAAATTATATTTTTCAAATTATATTATATCAAAGCTAACGTAAATGTGTTCATTTTTTAGACTCTACAGTAATTAATTTATGTAATAAACATTTATTTTGATATTTAATTTTTTATATTTTTTCCTAATGTGAAAAAAAATAATAATAACATTAACCCCTTAACTGTCGACGAAATCTTACGCGATCTCCAATGCCTTACTTAAATCGCATATTTCTGCATTTAAATAGGGTGTATATTACTTTTCTGAAATAACAGTAACTAAATGCACAAGTTATACTGTTATATATAATGGCCCAGGTGGTGAAAATTGCCTCGCTGTAATTGGAATTCACCATATATTTAATAGATGCATGGAATTTCTACAGCCGTATATATACATCCGGGAAAGTTAAGGGGTTAATTGTTACTTTTTTAATTAATTAAAATCTAGATTTAAACATGACATCCACTAAGAGACTACCTCTCGGAGCGTTCACTTTTTATTGGAACGGAACTTGGTCGCTTTAGGGAAGTTTTACTGTAATGTACAGAGTTTAATTTCTGGAGCTATAATCTAAATACATTTATCAGAAATCCATAAAAATTGGGAAAATTTGTGTACTTGATATTAAAACCTTTAATAGTAATTCAAACGGCATACAAAAGAAACATTGAACATTTAAAGCTAATTAAATCAATCAACAACATTTTTTACACATTGAAGATTTTTTTTTCATCATTTTGAAATGTTCCATATACATTTTATTGCCGAAACGTCAGTGAAGGCTTACTGTGGAGACACTAAATGTTTTGGTTTCTGTTAGTCTGTGTGTTTGTTCCGCGATAACTGCTGTAAAAAGCATCCGATTAACTTGCAATTGAGTGGGTATATTAGTGAGATACCCGGACGTAACTCTATAGTTTTTGGTTAAATTTGGTTCATTCGTTCGAAAAATATGTAAGAATTTATTTTCCTCTGAAATGCTTTTCTACGGCAAGTCAGACGATTTTCAAATTTCCATTTGTTGAAAAAAATGACACGTTTGATTAATGGATTTAAATGTTAAATTATGGATGCTAAAATTTCCAAGTAAAGGTTTTAAATCATTCTTAGTATTTTGAATTTTTGTGAATATATTTGTCACATTTTTTAATTTACGCGTATAATTTTTTGTGGAACTTTTTACATGTATTCCAATAATATAAAGCATTTTTAAAATTAATTTTCTTATTTTACATGATACATATTTCATTTTTTTTTTCTTTTCCTTTTCTCCGTTGCCTAGCAGCTGTTATTCGTAGCCTATCATTAGTCAAATATGAATGAAATTAGTAAAATACGTTAATTTGAATGGAGGCATTATTAAAAGGCTATCACAAAAAATAGTTTATAGCGCCAAATCGATGCAATTTATGCAATTAACAATGAGCACGATAATGAATGATTTTCCAGTGGGTTTATAGATCTCCAGATATGCCTATTTTGGGAGCTTTTAGTATGTTACTGATTTCGCATGGATTAGGTTGCTTAAACTAAAGTTATACAATGCTATAAGTGAAAAAAAAGTCCAGTTAAAGGCATATATATGCTTTTTAACACTTTCTAACATAGATGAAATGTGTTTATGACTTCATTTTGTCTATCTGTAACCTGCCATGTATCTGTACGTGCTCTAACTCGCGTAAATATAGTCGGGATTACACAATTTTTTGCAATTGATATACGTTAGTGAAGTTTGTCAAAGTATATTCGGTATTGAAAATTAAGAGTGTAGCATTCATAGCTCAATTACAGGGGAACTCAAAACTATTTCGTTACATTATAGTCTTTGGGAAAAATCGTCTGCAGTGTGTTTTAATAATGTTACACAATTTTAAACTTTATGAAATTTATATACATTATTATGGTGCTCTAGAACCTGGTTACTATAAAATATGTTATGTTTAGCACTTACAGCATGTGTACAAGGAACTCAAAAGTATTCATAATATTACAATATTTGAAGAAAATGTATTTTTTAATCAATTTTGTAGTATATGGGGTGCAAAGCATATATTTTTTTCCAGGGTCACACAAAAGTCGTCGATTAAAATATGATCTACCGAAAAAAACTCTTCATAGCTTATTTCAACACATTTCGATGGGAAAGAGAATTCTCGTTTTTATTCAGAATACGTCACTGGCTTAGGGAGTGACTTCTACCTCACAGAAAAGACAATTATATTGTGTTGTCCATATTTCTTATAGATTGTAAGACATTATATATTATATCCGTACATTGAAAGATACTTACATGAACATGATTTGCATAAACATGAAAAACATATCACAGAAACCGATTTCCGAAAGACTTTCAGAAGGGGGACGAGCTTTAACTGTTTTAAAACCCAGATTTAATAAACAATTGCCTGTCGTCAGTGTGTTACTCGTGTTGCACTAAATCAAACAATATGAATTTAAAATACATTACTGTGGTTTACTACAAGAAGCTTGAATAGGATTTGTATCGTGTTTGTCGTATAGGGTCACATAAAAGATTTTGGATACATTTCTGGTCTATTAGGGATAATTGCTGAAGAGAGTTTTCGATCATGGTATGCGTTTTAGCGTTAACTAAATTTTTGCTTACTATGTGGTGTTTGAAAATTATATAGACCATATACAGGGCTACACAAATGAATTCGTAAGTATTTATGAAAATGAGCGCAAATTGCTTCAATTTTTTTTTTTTTTTTTTTTTTTTGAGTTATGCATTTTCAAGCTCAGCTACACTCAGCATACTAACAGATGTTAGCAGAATTTAAATAGAATCATATACAGGGCACTGCAATAACTGGATACATGCTGCACACTATGCAAAGTAATTCCTGGAAATGTGATATCAGCAGTTTTAAGAGGTTTTCTTTTGTCTGCATTGAATTTAAATGTAATATGTGACACGTAAAAATTTTCGCGTAATATACAGGACTGTAGAAAAGAATTCATGTACGCTTCCATCTATTGGTAGAAATTACTAAAGGACATTAACACAATCAATTGAAAATTACAAATATAAATTAAATTACATTACGGGTGGTTCAAAGGGGCAGAGACCCCCTGAAGAAATCTACTTTATTATCTAAAAATTACCAGAATAAGTAGCTCAAGAGAATTTCAGAATATCATTACATAATAACGGGTTTAATTTAACGCTTCTAATGTCTGAAGCCTTCGAAATATTTTTTCCTTTATAAATGTTTATGTAATTTAAATACTTTAAATTTAAGCTATTAATTTAACACAATCAAACTGATTGGTAAAGTTATCATACGAATTGATTATTTCCAACTGAGCGAACAAATGCCCAGGCCGGGAATCGAACCCAGAACCTTGGCTTACAAGGCCAATGCTTTTCCGTTTAAGCTAACTGGGCTTTCTGAGCGAAATATGCTGGCTGGTTGTCGGCCCAGTTAGCTTAAACGGAAAAGCATTGGCCTTGTAAGCCAAGGCTCTGGGTTCGATTCCCGGCCTGGGCATTTTTTCGCTCAGTTGGAAATAATCAATTCGTATGATAACTTTAAATTTAGTTTTTGTAGAAGGATTAATATTACTCAAAGTGTGCTAAAAACAGAGTTGCAGAGCTGCCGTTAAGCCTCCCTATCTGAAGATTTACCAGTATGAATAATGTATGATTCTAATTAGGAAATTTCATCATCCATAATTTACCATTTAAATCCTTCAATCATTTGAGCCATTTCCTTTCAGCAAATAAAAATAGTAAAATCGTCTGAATTGCTATAGGAAAGCATTAAGTCTCAAAATAAAATGTTCTATATATGCCGAACGAATGAACCAAATTTAACCAAAAAGTATACAGCTGAATCAGGGGATTTCACCAACATGCATCCTTAATTTTAAGGTAATCGCATGCTTTTTTACGTCAGTTATCGCAGAACAGACAGGCAGACTAACAGACAAACGGAAACCAAAACTTTTCGTGTCTCCACAGTAAGCCTTCACTGACGTTTCGGCAATTAGAATCATACTTTATTCATATTAGTTTGAAATTTTGTGTATGGATTTGTCAGGTTGGTTGGTTGTATTTATGTCGGCCAATTATCAGCACGTGGGATATAAGCCCTAAAGGGGGGTGCCTTCTGTGGAGGTCTTTCTAAGGGAACCTAACCCGTATTAACGCTTGGAGAACCAAGGTTCGAAGAAAACCACAAAAACTCCGAACGATTAGGGCGACGGGCGCGATTGGGATCGAACCCAGCACCTCCTGTCTACCAGCTTCGAGAGCAGAACATCTCGGCCACTGGTGGGGCGCATACATTTGTCAGAGTTATTAAATTCGGTGTATAACTTATGGAGGGATTTTATATATGTGTTCCAATAATATAAAATATTTTTTTTTTTATATTTTTTATATAAATTTACCTTTTTTGAAAAGCACATATTTCATTGTTTTTATTTTCTTTGAACTGTTACCTAGCAACGGAACTACAACAAAAAAAAATCGTAAATGTGAAAATATGTGTAATTGTTTGAAGTCAAATCAAAGTCTAAAGGGACGAATTAATGCCTTTGTGTCTTTACATATAGATGGAATTTACCCCAGAAATAAAGAAAGATTATGTTCTTTTTATTTTGTTCAAATATTTTTCTTTAAAATTAAAAACTTCATTATTTTCATAAGGAATAAATCGACATTTTTCTGTAAAATGTAATCATTTTTTTTAAATTAATTCTTATTATTAAAAAAAAAAAATGTTACTAACATCTCATGGTTTATCGTCTGTACACAGCTAACAGAAATGTTAATTTTTAATCGAAAATTTCACTGAGAGAAAAAAAAAAAAAACTTATGAAAAGAAAGCATATAGTAAATGTCAAAATTATACACCTCAAAATGATCGTTGCGAAAATGACGTCATTGTATTTGGAAATAAATATTTTCATTCCTAAAAACCAAGCATTAACTAGATTGCCTGAAAAAATATTTTTTGACGAGTGCTACTTCTTAATGCCGCCTCATTTCAGAAAATATGAATGAAAACTGTTTTATTTTTTAAAGAAAATTACATTTCCATTAATAAAACCTAAACTTTTAATATAATTGCGTCACTGTAAATCTTTTCCGTCCACCGGTATTGAAAAATAAGGTTCGGAATTGTAAAAAGAAATCTAAGATTTGCGATAACCATTTGCGCAATCAATAAAAAGTTACATATGTAAATTATTGAGACCGTGGAAGTTTCATGGGGGCGGGGCCCTATGATGAAGGTTCAGTGCTTGGTTCGTTTAAATGCAAAGAAATACTCCAACCCTAAATACAGGAACTAGTAAAACTTTATTTAACATTTTTAAGTATAGTAATAAAAGGCAAATGACTTATAATTACTAAACGGCAGAGAGAGGAAATCCGCATATAAAGGGTACGCCTAAGCGTGACCCTAGACCACTAGGTGTTACATGTTTGCACGTTGATATCAAAAGTACAAGTGTGTGATTTCATAAAAAGCATATAATACTTGGCGCTTACAACGTCGCCAAACTCAAACATTAGCACAGTGACAAATAGCAGACAAAGGGTCCTATTTGCGATCCAAAAATGATTAGCCCAGAATCCAGCAACCCCGATGAAAACAATAAAAAATCGCGTGATGCAAAATGGTTGCCAGAAATAACGGTTCTACGTATGTATTACACAGCGACGCCACAAAACCGAGCAATATTTTATCTAAACAAATGATTATGTTAAATGATTGCTACTTATAATTGCGAAATACTAACAAAGGCACAAGCTTTAACACAACTGACAAATAACTTTAACGTACATGTAAAATGATTTAAAGACAGCTTCAATATACTATCATTTACATTATGATATATTATTTCAACGGCCACTTTTACTTAAGTAAAGAATGAGACTCAATTACATGTATCGTGGGCGACGCAAAGGAAACAAAACAAAATAACATAAATTGAAATCAAAGGCAGGTGCATCTAACTTTTATGTTTTTATTTTATTTTAACGACCGCAAATGTTATTGAGAAAATAGCTATAAATCATGAAGTGAAAATTACTGCATTAAATTATAGAGGTTATTGAAAGAAAGAAAGAAAAACGAACAGATAAGATTCGAAATAGATTTTAAGCATAGAGTTAAATAATAAATTTTAACATAATGAAGGGGAAAAAAACATGTTTCAAAAGTTGTTCAAAACATGTTTCATAACATGTTTCAACATGTTTCAAACATGTTTTCATAAATGAATTAAATTAATTTTTAAAGAAAAAGGGATATGTGAGTGAACTCTGTCACAGGCCACCCTGAAGAAATCTACTTTATTATTTAAAAAAATACCAGAATTAGTAGCTCATAAAAATTTCAAAATATCCTTCCATAACAACGTTTTTAATATAATGCTTCTAATGTCTGAAAACTTCGTATTTTTTTATTCTTATAAATACTATTATAATTAGAAAACTTTAAATTGCGGTTTGCAGGAAATTGAATATTACCAAAGTGTGTCTAAAAACAATGACTTGAAGAACTGAAGTTGAGGCTCCTGATCTGCAGATTTACTAGTTTATATATTTCTAAATTTATTGAATATTGTCAGACACGCTCTCCATTGAAGTATAAACAAAAGTTAACAAAATTAATGCCACTTAAATGTTTACAAATAGACCAAAATAAAATAAAATACAAATTTCGTTTTTTAAATATATATATATATATATATATATATATATATATAATGAAAGTCTATAGAATTTAAATTAAATTTATTTATAAAAAACATATTCCTGTGAAATAAACAAAGATGAGTATGAAACTTTTTTATGTATAAAATTATTATTATGGAAGAATTTGAAACTGAAATGTATATAGAGCAATTTAAATATTTCGAATTTTTTGGGATAAAAAAAGATTATTTCTATCAGAAATAATTAAAGATAGATAATTAAAATTTGCACATTGATATTTAAAAATAGTACATATAATCATTTTCCGTATTTTTCACTAAAATTTGTTGGTAAATTAAAAATAATAATAATTTCGATGGTTCCCTGTACTCTTGAATTACTTGAGTGGATTTTAGTTTTAAATTAATAGGGTACTTTTCTCTGCAAAATATGATTTATCATTAACCCAGGTGTAGACGAACAGGGGATTTTTTAATCCAATGTTTTTTTTATTTCGAAAACATAGTTCATACGTTCAGCTCATTAAAACATAATATGCCACTTTCACTAACTTGCTGGTTAGCTTAATGAGTGGTGAACTCTAAACGGTAATAGCATGTATTGAAAATCGAGGTTTTGTCTGCCTGCGCGAATCATGTCTAACCACTGCATGTGATATCGTTCCACATTATTTTCACTTTATGAATATGTTGGTGTATGAATTAGAACAGCAGATACTGTGAAATTCTCGCAAATTCTTTAACCGACAGTGAAATTGACGGAAGCTCTGAAGCTTCTAAATCTAGCATTATTTATGAAAGTGAACATGATACAGAAACGGAATTAGAAGTAGATTCAGATGACTCGAATTTGAGTGATCTATTAAAAGTAATGATGTATATTATCTTGTACTATGTGTATGTCACGACCCCACTCCAGAAAATAACTCCTCACTCCTTCAGAGAGAAAAACATTGTGTCACACATATAGAAGATAAATTCTTATTGCGCATTCATTACATGTGTTTCAGATTCGTTTTTGGTTATCTTTTATATTCCTATGCTCAGTGGTATTGTTGAATGCATGAGTATTTATATTTATTCAAATAAATCTAAATTTAGGCGTGAAAGGATTGTATTGCCAACCAACAAGGAAATAATAAAAGCTCTCTCTGATTTAACCTAATATTATGCCGCTCTGAGAATATCACATTCGAATACGAAATATTTTTTGTCTACGGATAGAATAGAAGTGTAAATATTTTCAGCTACTATATCATTAAAACGTTTTTAGTTTTTCTCCGTTGTCTGCAGTTTGATTAAATAAAGCCATCAAGTGAGAAAATAATTTATAATACATCCCCAATAAAAAAACCTATTTAAAAATAGTTAGTATCTAACAAAGAATTTATTGCAATTCTTAGTATTCTACTAGTGATGAAAAATAGAGAACTTTCAAAGAAATCTTTAGTTCATCATCGATTTAAGAATTACCAAAGAAATTTATTAGTAATAATTTATAGAAATGAATTCACTGATTATATTCTATAATTATTTAAGAAAACAAATTGATAAAATTTACTTAGGTGATTAACAAATATTTTATTCATAAAAAAGGGGGGGGGGAGGCGATATTTCCACTGAATTATATTGCTCAATAGTGTGTGCTTAAACTTAAAAAAAAATAAAATTTGTAAAACAAATGCTATTATTATCATGGTTGGCAATATTGATTTATTATTATTTCACATTTTTTGCATTAAAAGTATCGTATATTATTTTAACTAAATTCTTAACACTTCAAAATAGAGTAAAACTAATGAATGCCGAAACAAAAAGCAAAGCATAAGGCAATTTTGTTTATTGTTTTAAAACTTTATTTTAAAAATATATAACACACCATGTTACAATAAAAATTTCAATTAACACTTGTAGTTTTAATTTTGGGTTTAAAAGTTATTATTTTAGACATATGTTTAAGTCCAGAATTACATTCAAAATAACTTGAAGTGTTAATAAATTGAAGTGTTCAGAACATTAAAAAGTATATATTATTAATACTCTCTTTAATTTATTTGCTTTAACAGATACTCAATTTTTTGAATCAAATGAAGTTAAATATCTCCTACAAAAAATATGCCTGTTCAATAAAAAGTATTAAAATTTTGCATTTAAAAAAGGTATGTTTCCTATTCTAAAAGTTTAATAAACACTTTGATACACAGTTCTACACTTGAGCTTCATTCATTTCTTGTAAATGACTTTTAAAGCAAAAACTGCATTTATATTCAGAAATGATACAGAATATCCTGTCGAATGATACATTTTGCATTTTTTTGCGATATTTTGTTCAGAACACATTATGAAGCTTATATATATGCGGTTATATTTCAGATGAAAGCTGCAAGAAGACAGAGAGGTACCAATTCTAGTTTCGTTTCAATTGATTTAACATATAATATCATAAAAATTCGGGTTTGTGCACTGCTGAAGGCAGTCGGGTCCCCACATTAAACTTCTCAGTTATAAAATGATCTGAATTGAGTACTTTTAAGTGTTATCTAAGGTTATAGCCCCTGCCCGAGAAACGTTCGTTTGTTCATCTCTTTACCGAATAAAACTGAAAAAAAAATTCCTTTTACTTTATTAATGTATAAATATTCTAACTCAATAAAATGAAAAAATAAATTTTCCTTTCCTATTTATTATAATTAAAAATAATATTTTTGTTTAAATTTATTTTTTCGATTTTGTGTCATGATTTTGGATTATTTTTATGATTGTTGAATATTTGTTTAAATTAACCTGACAACATTTATTCTTTTTTTAATATTAAACACAAACAATATTTGTAATTATTATAATTAAACAGTAAATACAATAATTACAAAATAACGCTTTTCATTCCAATCAAAATAATGTCTTATAAAATATATCAATTCTTTATTTTCGTTATATTAAGACAAAAACAAGATAGTTATTTGAAAAAAAGATACATATTATAAAAACATTTTTTTTAATAATAAAAAATTTTAAATGTAGTTTTGCCGGAGATTCCTGTGAACAATAAGAATCTATAATTTTATTTCATGTTTAAATCTAATTAGTTAATTAGAAATTCTTTTCAAAACAATTTTTTATAGTGCAGATTAGACTGTTTCCATTTCCTTTTTATATGAATTTAATAATCTTTTTAGGAGAAGCAATCATTTAATTCAATTCTTTTACATTAGTTAAATTGAAATGTCTTTTGTGCAGGTAGATATTATGTATATTTTATGTAGTTTTTTCTAAACGTAAAGCAAATGAGAGATTTCGATAAGTAAAGTATTTTTTAACAATGACTAGATGTCAAATAAATCTCTAAAGAATATTGAAAGATAAAAGAAAGTACATAAAAGTATATAAAACTCAAAATGTCTTTAACAAAGTTTTAAAAAAATATAATAAACTCGATCCATGATCTTATAGAATAACACCTAAAGAAAATTATTGTACAGTCGTGGAAAAAAAAAAAAAAAAGTAAACACCCTCTACTAACTCCTCAACAAATCATCGTAGAAGAAAGTTACTGGTACCGAACGATTGGAAATAAAGTCTACTTTTAAATGATGTGTATAAAATTTTCTTAGGGGGTCATCTACATATTAAAACGAATCCAAACTTCATTTTTTTTCAATGGCAATACCCAATTTTAACGAGATATTTCAAATCTTCGGTTCAAACAATGCCTAGACACCAAATTTCAAGCCATTTGAATGATAAGTTTTTGAATTATAAACATTCAAAATTGAGTCCTTCATATGTTAAATTACATTTTCATATTTTTATTTATATCTCCCGAAATTATGCTCATAATGTGCTAATTTTTTTTGTAGTAATAATACTAATATACCCAAACATAAATAAGCTGAATTTGCAATTTCTATAATTTTATGATATGAATTCTTAAATTAATATTCGTAAAAATTATGAATTGCAACCTACAATTTTTTTGATGGATTTAGATTTATTAAGTCCTGTTTTATGGAAATTCAAAAATTTCACATTTTTCTTCCAAGTAGTTTTCAAATTATGCTTAAAAAACGGCAAAATGATGGTTTAAGGGGCCGTCTATGATGGAAGTGAGTAGACATTTTGAAATTTATTCTGCTGTACTGTAATCTAACACGCTTCAATGACTCCTTGAGTGGCGCTTAAAGTGCCTTGATCATGGAAGGGGCTCTCTCGGTTAACAATCCAGTACGGAACTTCAATTTGAATACAGCCCTTAAAATACGCTCGTTTTAAAATAATTAATTTCTCGGAAACTTATGGCACGAATTGGATAAAAATTCGTTTTTAGGCTAATTGAAGGTTGTAGAGTTCATTTATGCTGTTAGAATTGGGTACTGCTATTGGAAAAAAAACAAAGTTATGGTTCGTTTTAATATGTAGATGACCCCCTAAGCAAATTTTATATACATCATTTAAAAGTAGACTTTATTTCCAATCGTTCGGTACCAGTAACTTTCTTCTACGATAATTTGTTGAGGCGTTAGTAGGGGGTGTTTACTTTTTTTTTTTTCCATGACTGTACATTTAAAGGATTTTTAAAAACTCACGTGCCTCAAAAATATATAATTAGTAATTAAAAAACTTAAAAAAATAAAAATCGAATGCATTTATTTCTGTAAATAATTTTTGTAAATTATTTTCTGTAATGTAATTTCTGTCCTGTGAAGTTTTCAAAAACGATTTTTTGTAATTAAACTTTAATGGAAATTATACTCAACAGGGTAAAATAATTTCACTCTAAAAAGAAATTTGTGTACTATATTAGTATGTTTATTATTGGGTTAACCATTGAGTTTTAAATGTTTAACCTAATATAGTAAATTTATTAATCCGCTGTCTTTGTATCTGATTTTCAGTTCAATTTTTAGAGTTTAGAAGCATTTGGAGGCGTTTCAGACATTCGTGAATGATTTATGGTTATATTGTTTTATGCTACTTTAGTAAATAACAAACTACTTTAGTAATTGGCAATTTTTTTACAATATTTACAATGGCTTATAATTTTTTTACAATAGCGTTTTTACTATTCGAGATTAACTTTCAAAATCAGTAAACGGAATACGATTTCAACCTTTTAGTCCTGCATTGTGCATCTTGACCTATTTTTAATAAAAAGGTAATCGGGTTTTATATCCCAAATTTTGAATTTATCACTTTTTTTTTTTTTTTTTTTTTTTTTTTTTTTTTTTTTTGCTACATTCTAAAACAGAAATCCAGTTTTAATCGTTTAGCTTAATATAGTGAATTTGTCTTGTGTGATTCTTAAAATTGTAGTGATTTTTTGATTTTTTTTTCTCGTTACCTGCCATTTTTACACATTAATTAGTAAATTGCACCCTGTTCCATCTTTCGCCCAATGAAGTAAATTGGTGCTTTAATGAGAGCCCCTTATTTGGTTTAGAAGTATTTTTGTTAAATTAATGTCAATTGTTGAAATTTCAATATAAGCCTGCAAAAACAATCCGCAACGTAAACTTCCGAAAGCAGTGGTAGAGGAGGATGTTAAATCTATTGTCCCTGTTTATATATTTTTTATTATACTCATCTTTTATTCCCGTGATACTTTTTATACATGATGTAGCGTGAATTAGAAAATGAGTTTTTTAATGTTTTGAATATTTTTATGGAAGAAGGTAAAAAGCTTTACCGGTAAATAAATTATTTCTGTTTAAGAGGTTAATTGACTTCTTTTTGTGCATTTTAAATTTATAATTGATGTCCGCATTATATTCTGAAAGCTGGGTTATTAAAATAACATCATTTTTGACGAAAGATATAAATATAGAAAAACTAACAAAATGAATCAGGCTATCGGTTACCCATAAATTTTTTGATCCAGTTGGTTTTACTGATCCAGTTATGATATGTCTCAAGATGATGTTACAGAAAACATGGAAAAAGTAATTACATGAGATGAAGAAGTTACTAGTGATATAAAAATTGAATTTATTGAATGGTTTCGTGAATTAAATATTTTATAAGAAATTCAGATTCCTTGATATATCCAGTTCACCCCAGATAATTTAAAAGATTGTACCCTTCACACATTTTGTGATGCAAGTAAGTATGCGTATGCTGCTGTTATATTTTTGAGGATAGCAACTAAAGATCGTGTAGAGTTATTACTTCTTGCTGAGAAATACCGCATAGGTTCTGTAAAATGTGGAATTAGACCTAGAATGGAAATTTTAGCTGCTTTGATTGGTGCTAGATTGGCTAAATCAGCAACTCACGCTATCGGCAAGGAAGAAATGGAAAGATACTTTTTGAGCGATTCCACGACAGTGCTTGCGTGGATATCAAGGATAGAGAACTGGTCTGTTTTTGTTAGAAACAGAGTTCAAGAAATAAAAAGAAATGAGTGATCCTGTTTCATGGAAGCATATACCTGGGGATTTTAATCCTGCAGATCTGCCTTCTAAAGGGTGTAAAGCAAAACAGCTGATATCTCTCAAATGGTGGAAGGGTCCATCTTGGCTTAAAGATCCTAAAGAATATTATAAATATATCGATTTCAAGTGCCAAGACATAAACGAAGAAGAAATTGAAAAAGAAAAATTGAAGTCTACAAAATTACTGGTAAATGTTGATGAAAGTCTGAACAGAGAAAAACTGGTACTACCTGTATTTTTCCAGTTATAAGAAAGTCGTACGTCTTATTGGTTGGATACTTCGTTTCAGATATAATCATTCTAATCCAAAGGAACAGATCAAAGAAGAATTGGCAAGTCTTTAATTTAAGAGGCAGAAACGAATATAATTTGGATGATACAAAAGGAATGTTTTCCCCATGAAAGTGAGGGTAGATTGAAAACTCTGGAGATGTTTAAGGATGAACAAGACATAATACGTGTAAAGAATAAGATTACGTATAGACAAGACAACATGGATTTACTCACACCTGTGGTTGTTCCTTCAAATCATGAAGTTGTCAAACGATTATGTTTATACTACCACTACAATTATTGCCATACAGGTCCTAAGATACTTTTAAATTTGCTTAGAGAAAAATATTGGATGTTGAATGGAAGAAGAACAACGAGCTCTGTTCTAGCAATATGTACCATTTGTAAAACATTTAATTCGAAGAATTTGGAATATTCTTCAGTTTTCTCTGACAGACAATCGGGTGAAAGATGCAGCAGTATTTCAAATTATCGGCATTGATCTGGCTGACACTCTGTTTCTTAAAAATAAACAGAAATGCTGGGTTATCTTATTTACATGTGCCGTCTACAGAGCTGTGCATTTGGAATTTGTGACTTCTCTTTCTACAGAGACATTTTTAATGGCTTTGCGAATATTTTTATCTCGTAGAGGAAGATGTGTCTGTTATGTATTGCGACAATGGTTCCCATTTTGATGTTATATCAGATTTTTTAAAAAGATTGAACTGGAATCGCATACAGAAGTATGGAGCAATAAATTCTATCAAATAGAAATTGAAGTCTCCGACTGCTGTTTGTTGGGGCGGATGGTACGAGAGGCTCATCAGATTGATGAAAGATCTATTCAAAAGTGTTTTAGGGCAAGCTTGTTTGAACTATGAAGATATGATAACTGTATTAGCTGACTGTGAAAGCACTATAAATTCGCTAACAATAACTTACATGTCTGAGAAGGAGTCCATAAAACCCATATCACCGGACATGTTTCTGAAAGACATTCATGAATGGGCTTTGCAAGATGTTTTTGCGTTTGAGGAAAGTTCTCACACTAGAAGATTAAAATATAGGCAAGGAATTACAGAAAAATCTCAGAAAACGATTTAGAACAGAATACTTGGGACTCCTTACCCAACGACCAAATGTGAGACGATTGCAACGTTCAATTGCTGTAGGAGATATAGTCTTGGTGGAAGCAGATAACAAGAAAAAGATCAATTGGCGCTTAGGACGGGTTACAAAGCTCATTCGGAGCAAAGACGGAAAAGTTCGTATTTTGAAGTTCCAAACGTCTCATTCGCAGATGATTTGGTCTATTCAAAGAATTTACCCTCTGGAAGTAGATTTCACCAAAAATATTTTCCCTAAACCAACTTTGAATGAAAATCAGGTTGAGCCTCCAAAAGACGAGTCGTAAATTAAAAAGACGAGATCTGGTAGAATGATAAAGATTCCAGAAATACTCGATTTATAATGTTTATGTAAGTGAAGTATTTATTTAATGGGAAGTTTTGATTATAATATATAATCAAAAGGTGGGAGTATGCTCTATTGTCCCTGTCTATTTATTTTTTTATTATCCTCTCATCTTTTATTCTCGTGATACTTTTTATACATGATGTAACGTGAATTGTAAATTGTATTTTTTAATGTTTTGAATATTTGTACGGAAGAAGGTAAAAAGCTTTACCGGTAAATAAATTATTTGTGTTTAATAGGTTAATTAAATTCTTTTTGTACATTTTAAATTGATAATTGGCATCCGCATTATCTTCTGATAGATGGATCGTTAAAATAACATCCTTTTTGAACGCGTTAAACAACAGAGAGTAGCCATATTTGGACCACCGCCTTAAATAGACAGCTGCAATTCTGCCGTTATTTACAGAAAGAGATGCCATCTACCGTAGAAATCGTACTCATCAGAATGACGTCATTTATAATTACAAGAAGCACCCGCCTTTCACGTGCTGTTTTCAGAAAATTAAAAAAAAAAAACCCTTAAATTATCTGTTTTGATCTAATTTTTTCCTACTAAAATGAAGAAGGTACTTTAAAACTGAGGTAAGTTTTTATGTTTTCATATACATATCTAAATTCATGCGTTTATTGCGCATATTTTACATGCGGATTTGCTTGCTTTTGTTTTTGTTCTTAGGCTTCAGATCACCTGTTTTAAAAATTGGCGCAGTTGCCTTAATTGGAGCAATTTGAGATGCTTAAAATGCACAAGATATACGATAGTAAATCTGAAAACTAAGTAATGCATTTCGAGGGCTGTATGACACTATTTTTTTTAATACTAGATAACGTTCTCCATTCAAATTTTTGAATACTTTAATTTAATTTTTTTGTATATCTAGATCTATTTCTTTATACAGTTTACGCCTATCTTATACTATAATGCGAGCAAAAATTGTGTTTGTATGTATGTGTGTGTGTATGTGTGTAAATTTTATCTTAAAAACGGCTCTAACGATTTTGACGAAATTTTGTATTTTACCATTTCGGGCATGATAAGACCAATCGATTGTTCATAAGTTCCCTTGAAGCCTTTGCGTACAAGGCTGTTAAGGGACATCTCCGACGCTACCTCCCAGCAAACACTTATCTTTCGGCACACGGTCGAACCGCAGCCGGCAGTGTCGGTTAACAGTCGGCATCGGCACAGTGGTTTCGGTGAAGTTTCGGCAGCATATCGGCAACTGAAACTTATGAATCTGCTTTTTCGACTGCCGGTTGCCGTAATTGGTCCCTTTATTGTTACATATCGGCAAGCGATTTATACCGGCATGTGACGCAGGACCGATATGTGATATCTGATAGTAGTACGATTAGATTAATAACAATATCGGTCCGAATTCGGAATTTTTAGTCTTAACCGACATTTTTTCTTTTGCTTATAATTTTGTGTGAGTTTGAGTTTCGATAAGAGTTATATATTTCACATAAAATTCTAATAGTGATAAACATAAAAATTGTCAAAAAAGCCTATGTTTATTTATTTAAAAAAAAAATGTTTTGAATTCATTTTTAAAAGGATTTACAATTTTTTGAATCATCAAAAGATTTTTTTAAATCGCTCCTTAAAATTATTATTCATTATAAACTTAACCGTAGAAAGAAAATAAAAGTACTTCATAAGTTAATTCAAATTAATTTCCAATCATATATTCATTTTAAAAATAATAGCTAAGTTTCTTATTTTATTTAAAAATCAAATTATTAAAAAGCTTTTAAAATTATTTTACAAGCTATAAAAAGATAAAAAAATCTACACATCTTTTTAAAGCATTAAAATTTAAAAGAATGATTCCGAAATTTCTTTCTTCTAAAAAATTGTTTGCTAAACGAAAAAAAATAATAATATTTCTATTTTATTTTAAGATTAAAAAATGCTCATAAGTAAAAGAATAAATATTGCTACATTGTCATTAAAAATATATTCTACTTTAAATCCTGAAATGGCAGATAATGAATTCTTATTCTAATTAAAATTTTAATTAAAGTGATTAATTTCCAACTTTATTTATTAAAATAAGTTTTTCCATGTTAAAACTAGTATGTTGTCACCATCACAAAACTTTCTTCTATATAAATCACGTCAATATAAAATCTTCTATATAAATCATTTAAATAGTAGAAGAAATTATATCAATTTATCACCAATTCATATAAAAGTATATCTGAATTTCAAATTTGATAAAAATCCGTGCATTAGTTCTTGAAATAGAGCTACAGCGGAAATTCTGAAAAAATTGTAGCATAGCCGCGCCACCTGTTGAGTGATTTACACCAAAACATAAACAGCACCAATTGATATCAAGGTATACCTGAGTCTGAAGTTTGATGAAACTTCGTGCATTAGCTATTGAGATAGAGCCATAGTGGAAATTCTCAAAAATGCAGCATTGCAACGCCACCTGTTGAGCGATTTGCACCACAACATAAACAGCCCTAATTCATATCAAGGTATACCTGAATCTGAAGTTTGATGAAAATCTATGCATTAGTTCTTTAGATAGAGCTATTGCGGAAATCGCGAAATAGCAGTGCCACCTGGGTGGCGATTTACACCAAAAACTAATCATCACCAATTTATATTAAAGACTACTGGAATATAAATTTTTATTAAATCCCATGCATTAGTTCTTGAAATAGAGCGTCCACAAAATTTGTGTCACATACAGACAGACATTTTGTAAAAACATGTGTTTCGGAATCTCTGACCCCTAAAACGTGTAAATCCGTCGAAAATCGGAAGTCGAAATTTTTCATGAATCCAATACTTTCTTCTTGTAAAAATAGAAGAAAGTAAAAATTTGTTTTATAAATTAACGCAACCCATGTAATTATATTATTATAACTAATAAGAAAATTTTATTAACTGAACAAAACCTCTAAAAATAATTAATTTCATTAAATATTTAATAATTTTTAAATTTATAAAAAAAACAACAATTCGTTTGCTTTAACTAGTTCGGTAAAATATTTATTTCATTCATTTAAATACTAAATTAACTTTTAAATAAATGCGGATAAGACAATTACAAAAAAAAGAGCTTTAAAATACATTAAAATTCTAATTTTCCCATCTACGATCTATCCACAACAACAAGCCATCACTTAAAGAAATGTCCTCCCCGTATTACCCCATAGGAATCCTCCCTGCAGCAATGCTCAGTGGCTGAGTGGTTAAGGCGCTTACCCTCTGTCCCTGGGGTTCTCGGATCGAAACCAACCTGTTCCAATGCCGAAATATGCTCCCTTGAAATATTGACAAAGACACATGTCAAGATGGCTAATAGATGGGGCCGTCAAAAAGGATTTTTTTTTTTCAATTTATGCTGCTGTCGGGCTGCAGCCGGCATAGTATCATGCCGGCAGGATCAGCGAGACTGTTCAGGACAGTCTCGGTGATCCTGCTGGCACCGGTCCAACCAAGTGCCAGCCGAACGGACCGACTATACAAAAGTGTTGGAACCGATATCGGCAACCTGATATCGTGCCGTTACCGCCAGAATCGGCAAGCGGCAGTCGTCCGATTGCTTCCCGATAGCTCTGTGTTTGTTGGGCTGGATCGCTGGAATAGTGTAGAATAGCTTCCCTTTCAGACCTTTCTTGATCCGGGGGAACAAAACAAAGTCACTAGGAGCGTGGTCGCGGCTGTAAAGGGCTTTCGAGAGTATTTCCACGTTGAACTTAGCCATAACGTCGGTGGCAGCAAGCGACGTGTGAGAGGGCACATTGTCGGGGACCAGCAAACACAGAGCTATCGGTAAGCAATAGGGCGACAGCAGCTTGCCACTACCGGCTGTATTGGTACGATGCAAGTTGCCGCTACAGGTTCCGTATCTTTTTTGATACGCCGCGCGAATGCTGCCCGATTCATGAGGCACGCAGCCGGTCCGGTATCGGTAGAAAACAATGCTGACAGCACGCCGATAGCTATCCATATGAATGCCGGCCTCAGCCCGACACCAGCATAAATTGAAAAAAAATCTGTTTTGATGGCACCATCAATGAGCCATCGTGGAATGTATATTTGGAAGGAACGTGTTTCAGCGTTGGGAAAGGCGTGGTTTGATACACCTTACCCAGGGACAGGAAGTAGACGCCTTCACCACTCAGTCACGGAGACTTGTTCAGGGGAGGGTTATATGAGGTCATAAGGGGAAGACATATCGATAAGTATTGGTTGTCGTTGAAGGTAAGTGGTAGATGGGAAAATTTGAATTTTGAAGTGTTTTTATTTTATTTTTTATTTACTTATTTGTAATTGTCTTACGCGCGTGTATTTAAAAATTAATTTAATATTTAAGTGAATGAAATAAATACCTTAGTGAATTCGTTAAAGGGAACGAATTTAAGAATAATTAAGATACAGATATAATTAAGAATAATTAAGAATATATATATATATATATATATTTAAGAATAATTAACTATTAAAAAATTTTTACAGGTTTGTTCAGTTAATCAAATTTCTTTTTTAGGATTTATGATCTAATTACATGCGTTGCGTTAATTTACAAAATATATATTTTTAACATGGAAAAATTTATTTTAATAAATAAAAAGTTGGTAATTAATAACGTTTAATTAGAATAAGAATTCATTTTATGTCGTTTTGATGATTTAAAGTAGAACATATATTTAATGAGTATGTTGCAATATTAATTTGTTACTTATCAATAGTTTTAATTAAAAAATAAAATAAAAATATTAAATTATATATATTTTTTTCTTTTGGAAGACAACTTTAAATGGGGATATTTCTGACTCTTTCTCATAAATTTAAGAATGCTTATTAAATGAAATAAGTGAATTTGAGAGGTTTTTTTCTTAATACAATTTTCTCTTTAGGAATTACAATGTAATTAAATGTGTTAATTCAAGAAATATATATTTGTAACAAGGAAAAACTAATTTTAATAAAAAAATAAGTTGGTAATTAATTACTATTAATTAGAATAAGAGTTCATTTTTTGTAATTTGATAATTTAATGTAGAATATATTTTTAGCAATTATGTAGCAATAACACTGGGGAACAATTTTTAACTCAATTTCTGTTGACTTCGATTTTTCAGCTGTTTTTAAGTGAAAAAATCGTGCTGATTTCAAAACTGCAATTAGCTTTCTTCAATCACGTCAAGTTTTTCCTCTACAGCTTACATTAATGTGATCACGCTACGCTGAATCGGACGAGAGACATAGGAAGGAAAAAGCTTCAGAACTCTTAGCATCAAGACTGCACAAGAAATTTTTGCTTGAAAAGGGAGCTAATGTATCCTATTTTCGATCAAGAGGAAGTGCTTCAATTCTTTCGAAGTCACGGTGGATTTCTTTTTTGCCATAGCTTACATGGTTTAATGGAAGATCTGGGAATTCCATCCCTTACCGCAACTGACTGGCGCTTGTTCATTGATAGCTCAAAAAGGAGCTTGAAATGCGCACTCCTTCTCAACGGAAATTTATTTGGAGCAGTCCCAATAAGCTATCCAGTTTATTTGCGCGAAGAATATGAAGACATAATGAAAGCCATTTATTTATTGCACTATTACATTCACGAATGGATCGTCTGTGTTGACCCTAAAATGGTGCGCTGCCTTGTTGGCCAGCAGCGTGGATATACCAAGTATCCCTGTTTTTTTGTGTATGTGAGACAGCAGAACTCGTGAGAAGCATTAGTTTCAGTCGAATTAGCTTCCACGATCTCACCTCAGACCTGGAGATCCAAACATTTTGCATCAACCACTTGTCGACAGAAAGAACATCACATTTCCACCTCTGCATATAAAACTGGATCTAATGAAGCAGTTCGTGAAAGTTTTGTCAACTGAACGGTACTGTTCCACGCACATCATTTCAAAATTTCCAAACCTGTCTTTTGAAAAAATAAAGGCAAGTTAATTTGATGGCCCACAGATTTGTCAGCTCATTAAAGACAAACATTTCATCGGAGAAATGATATAACTGCAAAAGATGCTTAGTTGGCATTCAAAAACCTTGTCAAAGGCTTTCTTGGAAATAAACGAGTAGAAAATTACACCAAAATTGTCCCGCAACTTTTAGACAGCTTCAAAAGGCTTGATTGCAACATGAGCATTAAACTTCACTTTCTGCACAGTCATCTTGATGACTTCCCGGAATATCTTGGTGCAGTCAATGATGAGCAGGGTGAGCAATTCCACAAAAATTTGAAGCTTATGGAAGAACGGTATCAAGGTAAAGGGATGAACATATGATGGCTGATTATTGTTGGAGCCTCAAGCGAGATTGTCCAAAAATTGACCACTCCAAGAGGAAAAGCTACAATCGAAAACTTTTACCTTAATATGTACTTCTTTCGTTTTGTAAAAGGATTTTACAACTTGTATGAACACAATGTAGTGTATAGTAAGTATTTACAGCCATTGTATGAATAATATATTTGGTAATTGTTTCTTTATTTTCCTTTGTATCCACTTCAAGTATCCTGGGGTATCCTGTAGCTTAAAAAAGTTTACGTGATAGAAAAAGACTGGGGTTATTTTGGGGTTTAGATGCCAATAATTAGCCAAAAACCAGTGTCAGATCGAAGTCAACAAAATGTGTGTTCCCCAGTGTAATGATCAACATTTCTTAATCATCAAATAAAATAGAAATATTAATTTATCTTTTTTTTTTTTTTTTTTTTTTTTTTTTTTTTTTTTTTTTTTTTTTTTTTAAGAAGTCTGAGATTTCTGAATCTTTATTTTAAATTTTAATGCTAAAAAGTTGGGTAGCTTTTTTTATATTTTTATAGCTTATAAAATATTTTTAAACACTTTTTTAATAATTTGATTTTTAGATAAAATAAGAAACATAGCTATTGCTTTTAAAATGAATATAATAGCTAGAAAATAAGTTCAATTAATTTATGAATATTTTTTTTTTACGATTAAGTTTATAATGAATAATAATTTTAAGGAGCGATTTAAAAAACTCTTTTGATGATTCAATAAATTGTAAGTGCTTTTTAAAATGAATTCAACAACTTTTTTTAAATAAATAAATATAGGCCATTTTTGACATTTATTTTCTTTATCACTGTTAGAATTTTATATGAAATACATGAAATATACATATCTTATCAAAACTGAAACTCAATCCAAACTAAGAAAAAGAAAAAAAAAAGTGTCGGCTAAGACTAAAAATTCCGAATTCGGACTGTTATCGGCAAATCTGATCGGGCCACTATCAGAAATCACATATCGGTCCTGCGACACTTGCCGGCGTAAGTCGCTTGCCGATATATAACCATATCGGGACCGATTACGGTAACCGGCAGTCGAAAAAGCAGATTCTTATGTTTCAATTGCCGACATGCTGCCTACGCTTCACCGAAACCAATGTCCCTATACCGACAATTAACCGACAGCTGCGGTTCGATCGTGTGCCGAAAGGTATGTGTTTGCTGGGGTTGAACAAAACAATCGTCTCTTATGTCTGGGCGGATGCGCCGGGTAAGGTTGATTTTGCGCTAGAGTGCTCCACCATTTGAAGGATCGATACCCGTACAGACCCAACCTCGCTGCCAGCAACCTTTTTCGTCCCCTCAAATCAAGAAAGACCTGAAAGGGAAGTGATTCGACACGATTCGAGAGATCCAGGCAGCTTCCACGAGGTCATTTAACAGCCTTGCGGGCGAAGGTTTCCAGGGAGTGTATGAACCATGAAAAAAAACATTGGCAGCGGTGTGTTGATGCCCAATGGTCATATTTCGAAGAAAGTTAGTTCGCTGCACAAAAATGTTTAATAAATTTTGTATTATCAGATCAGTCTAGAAATTATGTGAACACACCATATATACCTTCACAGTCTTTTTACTATGAATACAGACAAACAGTATGGAAGAAAACATCAGTGCCAGCAAAAGTAGGAAACGAAAAGTGAATAATAAGTTATAAAGAGATTGACCCGCAAGAACGCTGCAGCTACAACCCCCCCCCCCCCCCCCAAAAAAAAAAAAAAAAAAAAAAAAGAAAAGAAAAAGCCGAAAAAAAAAAAACATTAGAAATGTTATCTCCCTCAAATGAGTTAAATGAAAGAACAGAGGGAGCAAATAAAAAATTGTGTTAATATCGTCACATTATAAAGTAAACCTTGAAATGAAAAAAAAGGACAAACAGGAAGCTCTCAAAGCACAAAAGCAATTGGAACAGAAGTTAAAAAAAGCGCAGATCAAGTGGAATAAAAATGATGGAAGGGAAGAACTACACTCATAAAGTAATGAACACTTCTGTTGAAAAAAAAATTCTAATGCCTAGAATCTGAGAAAAAATTAAGAAAGTGATGATTGGATTTTCCTAATTTGTAAGAAAAATAAAACGACAGAAAGGATTCAGAGTTCAGATTCCAAAAATGTTTCCATGTTGTGCGAGCTGGAATAAAAATGAAAAAATAAATAAATTCATGTGTAAGCCTTGCATCACTTGTAACATGATAGTCGAGTAAGGGGCAATTAGTTACATAATTTCCGTTCTTTATTACTTATAACTTTTTTTTAATATTTTGAATACGTTTGGATTTTAATCAGTTATTCTTACATTAAAACATTTGATTTCATTATATTTCATTGCAGTTATTTCGTTTGATTGTTTCATTAATCGCAAACTTTGCTTTTAATAAAATTAGTTATATTTTCTACTCATTAAAACAGCCTAGTTTGGTCCAATTTAGTAAACTAGGGGTCCAACTTAGGCAATCAGTTGCTAAATTTGGACCCCATTTGACAAATTTTATCAAATTAAAATAAAAATTAAGATAATTAGAGACAAAACAAGAATTAGAACAAAAAGAAATTGTTCTAAATATTTATGTAGTTAGTATATGAATAGATTGACCACGAGTAGTTATATTTTGTAGATATTCCAAAAATGAAGTGAGTTACACCTGAATATAAGTGAAGTGGTTCGAATTCAGCTACTCTACCCTATTTCCAACATGAAAACAAGATTTTCGTTTAAAATTATAAAATCTATCTAATTTTCAGTGGGTTTTTTTAAATAAGAGATTGAAGAGTACGTACCACGTTCGAAGGCAGTGAGGCAATGGATTTCGCAACACTAAATCCCTCTTGACGAAAATGTCTGAATGTAACCCATTTTATTCTTAAAAATAAGGGTCCGGAATTGGGCAACGCCTGATTCATCAGCTATTCGTAAATAATTAGGCAATAAATACAAATAATGATATGTTGTTTAATTTATCTCTGAATGTTCCTTTATCTACCTAAATATTAATAAATGATAATTTTATCCAACAATAAACATCTTAATTTTTAAAATAAGCTTTATTTGATTCAAATTAATATTTAAATAAATATAATGCAATTTTCGTAATATATCAACCATGGTGTAATATATATGATAAAATGTCTCGAAAAAAAATCACATTCTTCGAGATTACATTTTTACAAGATTTGACTTGGTTTTTCTCAGCGAAATGTTTCATAAGAATAAAACCGTATTTTGTTACTCATTAAATTCGACATATAGAATCCAAATGTGATTTTCTATCAATAAATCAGAAAAAATTCCTATTTGGTCAAAGCTGAAGTTTTTTTTGGATTTATTTTTCTGTCTCTTTTTCTGTAATAATGATTGGAATTCTTGATTTTTAACTTCGGAAAAGGGGTTTAGAAAAGTTTTAACAAAAAAACCAAATCAAATATATTACCAATAATATTTTGATAATCATGATGAAATCGACTGAGTGCATTGAGAATTTTTTGAGTTTAAATACATCTAAATGCTGAAAAAATTAAAATTAAGAGCAAAAAAATCACATTGCAAAATATCAGTCCACATAGGCAAAACGTAATCGTAAGTTCCTTAAAAAAAGAATTGAAATGAAAATCTGTGAAAATGAACGTAGTGGTGTGAGCCCAATTTCTTTTGGCAACGTACAACACGGTGCTACAGACTCCCCTATCTGTTTTGGAAAACGATCCTCTACCTTCTATGATTTTATGTTTATTATACGAAATGGTTCCCCCGTTATTCTCGTTGCCTATTTGATTTCTGACAATTAAATATGTTACAGTGCCACTTTTGGCAAAACATTCCTGGGGATGTAAAGATTGATGGAATTTGCCATAAAAAATAAAATTACAATAAAACAATTAATCAATAATATAGGCCTTTGAAAGTGGAGAAGGGAAATTAAATTAAACATGGTCAAAAATATAAGTTCAGAGACTAAAATCATTTGAGGGGAAAGCTTATTCCAAGAAATTCTCTATAAAAGAATCCTAACGTAAAAAAAAAAAAAAAAAAAAAAAAAAAAAAAAAAAAAAAAAAAAAATCTAAGTTGATTGTATTCCGGAACGTAAGAAATGTTCCTTCCAGCTTGTAACGAAATGGTAACAAATAAATCTGAAATAATACGAAAATCAATATCGCTAGAAAATACGGCAGTGTCGTTATTTGTAGAGATCACCGTTGCTTTTAATATATATTTTATTTGAAGTATTAAACGCAATACATTACCACGTAGGGAAACTACCAACTAAAAAAATTGTTTTACTATATTTGGGAGAGTCTTGGTTGCTAAAATTGCGATGGCATCAAAAATAGCATGTAGGTTAAGTGAGTTAGAATCGCTAAAGTACTTCTAATTCAGTAGGTATATCGTTTGTAATGCTAAGAAAATCCTGAAAATCTCATCACCTGATTTATTAGTCTAGGGTAATAATTTGCATAGGCGATTGTCGAAATTTAGAAATTGTAACAGTTGGAAGTTTTAAATAACGACACCTTAGTTTTACATCATATTTGGATTTTTCAGTAAATTTTACTTTCGAATAACAAACTGGAAATCCTTCATATATTTCAGAAACTATACAGGTTTAATGGATATAAATCCCAGTATTACATCCATTTTCAATTTTGGAATGCTCATAACTGTTTATTGATAGCTTAAAAACTATTTGGCAGAAAGAGGCTATAACCTTGGTTTAGTATATATCAAACTTCTAGAAATGTTAAGAAAATCATAGATTGCAATTCACTTTTGTTAAATGAATGTCCATGTGTATGAATTTTGAAGTTAAATAGATTTGAAATTATTTCAATGAATATTAAAAAAAAAAAAAAAAAAAAAACCTCGGATCTCATAAAGTCGTATATCTTTCTTGGTAAGCTTTCGGAAATTGACAGCCAAACATCATCATTCCCCAGACAATTTGGAGGATGTAAAACGATGTCTTCAAGAGGTTCTAAGGGACCGCCTTATAGTATTCTAAGGAGCTCCCCAGTTCCTGCTTCAGGTTCTTCCCAATAAAGTTTTTAGGACGATTATAGGAGGTGATATCACGGGAAACTAAAAAACATCAAGGTGGCATAAAAGTCTAAAATCCATTAGTATTTATGGTTATTCGAAGTAATACATGGTACAAAATGCATTATTATCATAAAAAATTACATGCATGTTTTAGTTCATATTTATTAGTTTAAAAAATATTAAATTTTTAAAATACTTTATTAAATTCAGTCTACAAATGAATATATGCGTTACAGATATCTAACAAAATGTCGCTCTTGTAAATACTGACAGACCGGAAAACAGGAATATCTATCTAGAAGCATGATCAATTACTATCAAAGACACAGACTACAGCTGAAAGAGACTGGTTTCTGACAAACGTCCACTCGAACACCAGATGCGTGTTCTATCACTTCTCACCTTCCGCTAATCCAATTGCATGATATTTGCCATAGTGTTGTTCTATCTTCTTTCTAATCTGATGAAAGAACTTTCGCCGTTTTGTAACAATATAGGACTTTTTAATTTTTTTTAATGATGAGGTCAGCTGTTTTAAAATTAGAAATCAAATTAAATGTTTAACATTTAATACAGAGGTAAATTTAATAATAATTTGAAAGCATATAGAACTAGTTGGAAGTCGCAATCCCAAAACTTTCTTTTATCAAATCCATCTTAATACTTCCTGCAACATCCAGCATATCAGTGCCACCGGTTAGGTGATTTACACCAAAATCTAATCATCAACAATTTATGTCAACGTCTAACTGAATCTGAAATTTGATGAAAATCCGTGCATTAGTTCTTGAGACGGGTTTTCTTGAGACATTCTTGAGACGAGTTTCTATTGCGGCAATCATGAAAAAATCAGCATAGCAGCGCCACCTGTCGGAGATTCACATCAAAAACTAAACAGCACTAACTTATATCAGGGAGTATCTGAATCTGCAGTTTTGTGAAAAGTCGTGCATTAGTTTTTGAGATAGAGCTATTGCGATAATCATGAATAAGGCAGCATAGTAACAACACCTGTTAGGCGATTTTCGACCAAAATTAATCAGCACCAAATTATATCAAGGACAAACAAAACATGAAGGTTTGTGGAAAGCTGGGCACTAGTTCTCGAGATATAGCTATTACGGAAATCCTGAAAAATGCAGCACAGCAGTGCCACGTTTTGGACGATTTACCCCAAAAGGTAACAAGCACCAGTTTATATTAAGTTCTAACTGAATCTAAAAGTTTGTGAAATTGTATGCATTAGTTCTTCAGGTAAAGGCTTCACCCACTTCAGGCTTCACCCACAAAGTTTTTGTCACATACAGACTCACAGTGTGACAGAGTGAGAGATAGACTCACAGACAGACATTTTCCAAAACAATAAAATCGTATTCAGGACCTTCTAGAAAGTGTAAATCCATCGAAAATCGGAAGTCAAAAATTGTCACGAATACGATACTTTATTCTTGTAAAAATAGAAGAAAGTAAAAACATCACACATATAACTCATTACTCATACAGAAGACATAAATCTGACTGGATTTGAAGTTCTAAATGAAAATGATGTTTTCATTAACCCATTAACCGCCAAAACTATTACGATAGAAATTTTCAAATTTCTTGTTGAAAGTAGCTTCCCACCACAAATTCAGTAAGGTAAATTTCGCTTTACTAAAATAGCAAAATTCCTGCCAATAAATAAGATTTTTTTAAATTCTAAAATAGTGGTACGAATGGACTTAATTCATTGCATGAGCAATTATTTTGACTGTTGCGTGAACGCAACGTCAGCGGTTAATGGGTTAATAAAAATACTTTTGTCTTAGTTTTTACTTTTTTTTAAAATACATATTTTCATTTAAACAATATCCCGCTATAATTTGGCCTAAACTGCACTCCCCTCACGAAACAAGAAACGCGAAATATAACAATAAAAAAGAGAAAAATTACAAAAATATAACATAGAAAAACAAACGAAAATCAGGCTGCGGCCTCATCGGTAGTGGGTATATTTAAAAATCCGTCAAGCATAAAAAATATAATATAAATATGATTAAAAGTATATTAGTGGCAGTTCGTTTCAGCTAGAATGTTGAGTAGTAAAATCAAAATACTAAGCACTTGAAAACTAAGTATCAAACGTTACAGCACTGGGCCCTTCTCATTAATACTAAATTAATATCTCACTTGGAACAGAGTAATAGATGAAAAATCTTGTTCGTTGAGAAAGCCACTCTACCAAACGAGGCACGTTTTCACAAAAAAATAAGCTAACTAAACAAAGAAGAAAAAATCTTCCAAAGACCAATCCAAATTCTTTTCAGTTCCGTTTCTAATGAAGGCAGCCATCATCGTAAAACCGTTCTAGTAAGGCTTTAGACAATATGAGCCATTTACTGACGTCTAAAAGCAAACAATTAGTTATGAAGAACGTCTATAACAGATGAATATTTTTTAAATTAAAAGTAATATTGTTTTGTAACAAATTACGTTTAAAATGAAATAATTCCGTTTGAAACAGATCATTTACTATACATATTCTAAAAAAAACTAATATATTTGACTAATAATGATATTAATAAAAAGTTAAAATTTTTAATGCCTAATGCCTAATTCACCTCGATTTACAATCAAAATTTATCGAAAAATACAAATGAATGCATCATCATTAGTTAAAATTGCGTACAACACAAAAAAAATTCAAGGTATATTAAAATAATATATGAGATTTTAAAAGGACTTTAATGTATTTTAAATGTTTTTTAATGTGTTGTACAGACCTTTAAGTAATAATGATACATTTATTGTATTTTCCTATAAATTTTAATTATATTATTGTAGATATGTTTGTGTATCTTGGAGGTCAATTGAACGAACTCACATTAAATTGGAAACTATTACTTTATCATAAATTTAATATCTTGATTTGAGATTTTTAATTAAAAATAAATTACAAATTTCGGCTTAAAACAAATATAATAGCTTGCCATTTAATGTTAGTCAGCATGTTCACTGGTCCTCCGACATATTGCCAAAAGCCTGTAGAAGTTTTGTTTTATGATGATGGCTGTATTTATTGGCAAAAGAAATGGAATAAATAGGGATTATTCTCTGGAAAATGGATTCTGGTTTGTTTAGCTTATTTTATTTTTACATGGTGCAACGTGAGTTGGTAAAGTGATGATTTTTCGACGGACATAATTTTTCATATCTTACTGTGCTTCAAGTAAGATATTCATTTATTATTGTGTCATATGTTGCGGCTGGGGATCGTCTGATATCTACCTTTCAAGTGTTCAACATTTTGATTTTGCTACTCAGCGTTCTGGCCGAAACCCACTGCCAGTAATACATTTTAAATTTTAAACATCACATTTTTTGAATGCTTTGCTGCTTTTTAAATGTAACCAATGCCGACTAGGCCGGATCCTGATTTTCGTTTGGTTTTCTATGGTTTATTTCTGTAATTTTTCTCGTTTTTAATTCTTATACTGCGTGTTTCTTGTTTGGTGATGTGGAGTGCGAGTTGAGGCCTAATGCTGGTTTATTTTCAATTTGTGAGTTTCTCTGCAGCATTTTTGAGCTATTCAAATAATTGTGTACTAGCAGGGATGGCCAAGCTAAACTCGTTCAAAATTAGGCTTGTGTTCAATTCGATATTTTATTCTCACTGTATCAATTTAGCTGTTTAGATACAATTGGCATCATCCAGAGACATAGTGACCCAAAAAGACCCACAAACTGAATTTTTTCGAACATGCGACATAACCAATGCTCTTCTCGAACCCGAAAACGATAGAGTACAAAATTTCGTCAAAATCGTTAAAGTCGTTTTATAGATAAAATTAACTTGACCCATAATTACCAAAAACGGACCCACTTATCTAAATTTATAGAACATGTGACCTAATGGTCTTCTCGGGCTGGGAAACGATGTAATAAAAGGTTATGTCAAAATCGTTCGAGCCGTTTTTTAGATACAATTAGCTTGACCCACAGTAATCCAAAAATGACCCACTTATCAAATTTCCTCGAACATATTATTTATACCAATGGTCTTCTCATGCTCAGAAAAGATATAATACAAAATTTTGTCAAAATGTTTCGAGCCGTTTTTTCGATACATGTAGCTTGACTCACAGTGACCCAAAATAGACCCCAATCGAATTTTCTCGAACATGTGACTTAGCCCAATGGACCTCTTATTCCCAGAATCGGCATAATACAAAATTTTGTCAAAATCGTTTGAATCGTTTTGTAGATAAAATTATCTTGACCCACAGTGACCCATAAATGACACACTAATCGAATTTTCTCGAACATGTGACTTAGACCAATGGGCTTCCCGGAATGGCATGCCCGGAAATGGTATAATACAAAATTTTGTTAAAATCGTTTGATTCGCTTTTTAGATGCAATTAGCTTGACCCAGTGAACATGCGGCCTAGCCCAGTAGTATTCTTGTGCCGAAAACGATAAAAAACAAAATTTCCTCAAAATCGTTAGAGCCATTTTCTAGATAAACTTAGCTTGACCCACAGTGACCCAAAAATATCCCACTAATCGAACTTTTTCTAACATGTGACTTAGCTCATTGGTCTTCTCATAATCCAAAACAGTGGATTACAAAATTCAGTCACAATTGTTAGAGTCGTTTTTTAGATAAAATTAGCTTTACCCGAAGTGACCCAAAAATGACCCACTAATTGAAATTTCTCGAACATGTGACCTAGCCCAATAGTTTTCTTGTGCCCTAAAACGGTTGGATATAAAATTTAGTCAAAATTGATTGAGCCATTTTTTAGATATAATTAGCTTGACCTTGACACATTATGACCCGAAATGACTCACTAATCGAATTTTCTCAAACACATGACCTAGCCCAATGATCTTCTCGTGCCCAAAAATGATATAATACAACATTTAGTCGGAATCGTTAGAGACTTTTTAAGATAAAATTTACATCCCCCCCCCCCCCCACACACACACACAATTTTTGCTCGTATTATAGTAAAAGATTTTTTTTTTTTTTTTTTTTTTTTTTTGTGATTACAATACTTATTGCTTACATATATATATATATCTAAAGAATAAGTATTAAACTGTTGGTAAACTACGTATTTATAAAAAAAATGTATTTTCTTGACATAGTATATAAAACTAATTTATTAAGAAAAATATTTATATATATACATTTTGACACACACACGTAAAAAGACATTAAGTAGGAAATCTTGTTATTTAAATTTTCTATAACCAGGCCATAATAATTATACACATTTAATTCAATTAAATACTAAAAATAATATTTTAAGGTTATGATATCAGCAGAGTTTCACAAAAAACTACAATTAAATCCTATTTAATTAATTTTATGTATTCAGAAGAAAGCTTTTAAAAATTTATTTAGTAATTAAAAAGTTCTCCAAATGCATTTTGAAAAATTAAGACTACACTTGCTGGCGTAGTCTCATGATGTGTTTCACTTGCATTGTATGTGATATTTTGATTTGTGCGGGGAAAATAAGAAATCGTATTTTATTTTATTCCACATTTTAAAATATCACAAATTAGATAACAGAATTCACAAATTCATAAATTAGATAACAGAAATTTGTTTACTGTTTAATGAACACTAAGTTTCAAAGTTGTATCGTCCATGTTTTAATCCTCCAATACGATCTGTATCATTTCACTTGTACTGGACCGCCCAGTCCCTTTTTTACGAAGCCCACTACTAGTCTCCATAAACATCTGCGTCATGTAAGTATTGAAGGTCTTGATGGTGGGTGGTTTCGGAATTTTTATCGAAAATTTCTTTGGCCATGTGTATCTGACCTGATCTCAATGAAACAGTAAACACGCTGGAACTTTTCCTGTGGTGTAGACATCACCAGTTATTGACCTTACTGGGTCGTATCTGAAAGTAAAAACATTCTTTTAAGTACATATATAACTTTATGAGTTGCTATCATGCGCACACAAAACCGAACTCCACTACAATATTTCGTATATGTTATATGGAGGATCAAAGTTGTTAAGATAAACCTGGGACACCGTGTACTTACACTGTAAACAAAAGACAATTTATATTTTGTAATTTATGTACATTTGTTGCAATTATAATAGAATGTTTTTATAAAAAAAAAAATGTGAGATATGACAGTAAATGCTCTTTGGTCGAGAGGATTTGTGTTACACAAAAATTTGGGAACCTGCCAAACATGGATGCCTATTTGATTAACTTGCAAATTTATGCAGGCGAGAATTATCAAATTCTGTTATTTGGACAAACTCTGTTAATTTGAGAATACATTCTATGCGTATGTCCCGATACCATGCTTAGGACTCCATTTTCTTTCGCATTCCATTCATCTGTAATTTAAATAAACATAATATAATTTCATCTCATTATTTACCATTATTTTACCTTTCTTTCACTAACACTAGAGCAATTTCATTGTTAATGAATACTAGAATTTCATCTTAAAATATCTATAAATTAAAATCCTGTAACTTAATTCAAACATTTATGTTCGGAGAATTATTATGACATCCTCTGATCGACGTGAATAGCCAGTGATAATTTCATCTCCCAACGATCCATATTCAAGGATCTCAAAATGTGAAATAAAAATATATTTCAATAGTAATAGGGAAGTGAATTTTTTATAAATTTCCAAATTTGTGGCATAAAAAGTTAATAAAGTATGATTTACATTTAACAAACTACCAGAATAATTAAGATTTAACGAAATTCAATAATTTAGGTTTAACAAACTACCTGGATAATTTAGATTTAATGTACTTTGTATATTAAATAAACAGCCAAGTACGAGTATTACTCGTGCACAGAGGGTTCCGTACAATAAATATAAGAATTAGGAAATGCATTAAAAAAAGCCGTTGCTAAAAGAATACTACGACTTTGTAAAAAACTATACAACGTAGGGTTGGGTATAGCTGTATATACTGCAAAAGAATAAATAAGGATATACCATAAGAGTTCAAAGAGATGTGGAGCCTAAATAATATCAAATATTCTGTATAACTTTTTTTTAAATTTTATTCTAATTTGTTTTTGATAAACTTCATTCGGTGACAATAAAAGTACTGCATATTTAAACTTCATTTGCCATTTCATAAAACTAAATTCAGAGTTTATATATTTTCCTTACAGCGCACCTAAAGCAAAACCATTATTCAAAATTTAAACTTAGCATTGTCCTAAGCACGCTTCGAAAGAGGTCGCAAAGTTGCAAAGCCACTTTGGTCCGTGCCACGTTTTCCAGATAGGTTTTTATTAAACCTTTAAAGACATGGGAGGTGTATTAAGAGAGTCACTCAATGCAAACTAGTCGCGAATCTCATAGTATTTATGTGATTCATTCTCAGTAAATTACTCTGTTTTAAAAAAAAATTGACGTTTATTGCTTTTATACAGCTAATGTGAATTACATTACACAATTATCTTCTTAAAAGTTGTTATATAGGCTTTAAAAGACGATGGAGCATAGGGTAAGCCGCCACTGTCATTTTGTATGTCCAAACTGCCAGTGTCTTTAAAGAATAATATCTCGGCTAATTACCGACGCTTCTTTACGAAAATCATTATCAACAATGCTTATATACTTTCGCTACGATAGGTACCTACAGCGCTGCTCAACACTTTTGCGGAATGCTCGTAAATCGAAATTTGTGTGTAACGGAAAAATGAGATTTTCTCCAAAAATATTTGACACAAGGCAATCTCTATAATTTTCCTGCAAGGTTTGAATTAACGTCTACTACCTCTATTTGTTTCAGAATTTTAGTTTCAGTAGATTCTCAATTAGATAGGGGAAAACATATTTTTGCACTACATTTTCGACGATAAATTTGAAAATAAAATACCTAAAATTGAATGAAATGTGCTTTTGAGTTCAGCGTTATGAAAGCTTTCACACGATACCCCACACGATATACATAGAAAAGATTTTTGTTTTCAAGTAACTTAATTAGCCCTTCTACATTTTTTTTCTAAACATATTTATGAATGTTTAATAATCCTTAAATATGTGGGTTTATAATCTTTATTACTTCCCCGAATTTGAACTTTCCACGTCCCATTGTTTACGAGTAAAGTGGCTGTGACAGACAGACACAGGAGTGATCTTATAATGGTTCCGTTTTTACTTTTTAAGTACGCAACTCTAATAAACTGCCATTTATATATTGATAATAAATAGTAACATATTTGCTAGTACATATTTTATTATTTGCATAAACGGAAACAAGAAAAAAAAACATAAGATGAAAAGAATAAATAAAAAAAAAAGATTTTTCATAATTAGCGAAAAATATATTTATTATTTATTACATAGAAAGAAGTACTCAGAAAAATTACTTTTAGATCTATGATTTATAATTTTTATTTTAAAGAATATGTTAATGCTCAAATTATAAAAGTGACAGTTTTTTAAGTTTCAAAAACTATTACTGTCAAAAATAGCCGTTTCTGTTACATATTCATAAGGCTTTTATGAAATTTTTAAATCGTCTTTTCAGAATTTTCATGGAGGTACTTCAGGCGTTATTATTTTAAAAGAATGTACTAAGTGACGTTCAAAATGACCTTCTGTCATTGAAGCTTACGATATATTATTGCATAACGCATATTTATATCAGATAAAAAAGTATTAAATAAATTAAAAGTCTGATATTTAAATAAATAAATTAAAAAAAAAAACATACCACTTCAGAGCAATGTTAAACAGATAAAATTATTGCATGAAACAATAAAATATAATGAATGCTTTAAAGTAACTGGCTTCGAATCAAAATATAGTGTTAAATTAGAAGGAAAAGTGTCAAATTGTGTGAAGATTTAACATCTCAAAACAATGATTTGTTCGGAAAGGAGGATTTATGCAATTGCATTTTCTGTGTTACATCCTATAATTCTTTCAGTATTATTTTTAAACAATGTAGTAAATATTTTTGGTAGTTGCAGAAAATTTACATTCTAAAAACGGCATCAGCACATATCTTATTGAAAATATTTTCCAAAAATGTTTTTGGAACTATTAATACAATTCAAAAGTTCCATTTGTTCTTTCGAACATTTTTATGTTTTCAAATCCATTAGTATATCGTATCAAATTATTTAGAGATTAAACGTATCGGCGTTTTTCTAAAAATAATAATAATAATAATAAAAATCCGTTAATGAGATTTCTTTAGGAACGTACTTTTTAACCCGTCCTAGATAATTTGTTGTCTTGATAAATAAAATCGGTTTATTATCGTATTAAGCTGGATATTCTGTGTATGTTTTGTGCCCTTTTCTTATGCTCTTAAATGAAGGTGCGCTAAAAATAAGCTAGTTCTCTTTTTAGTACTAGGTGACCATGCCTTGACGAGCTATTGTCACCGCAGCAATTAAAAATGATAATCTGACCATAGTAAAATAGATTTCGTTGTTACTGATGTCTGAAAGATATCACGAACGGCGACGAAATTCGTTAATTTGGTTGTCATGCTTTTTGGTTGTACTGGGGCATTTTTTTTTTTTTTTTTTTTTTTTTTTTTTGTTCCAATAGGGTCTTATCCAGTAGGGTCGGCCAAGAAAATTCAAAAATTGATTTTAAAGTCATAATACCGCGGAAAATTTGCAATTTGGGGGCACAAAAAAAGATATTAAAAAAAAAGAAAGAAAGAAAGAAAAACGGTTTATGTCTTCCGGTTGCGCATGTGTTGTAAATTTTGACGAAATGGGGAAAATTCACATTTTTATGCAATTTTTCAAATTAGCACCTTCATGAATGTAATAGCTAAAATTCTTATGTATTAGAATAACAAAACACAATGTTTAAATTTTATATAAATGAATAAACATCTTCCAGTCGTGCATGTGCTTTAAAGTTTGCAGAAATTTGGCAAAAATTCACACTTTTATGATAATCTTTTATCTGACTTAGCTCCTCAATATTTGCTCAAAAGTATTGTGAACCATTTCAGAGAAAGTAGAGATGTGCTTAAATGTTATCGACAAAGTTATTTAATAAATTTAATAATTGCTCTACAGTTTATTTTATCCAAAAATACATTAAATACAAATTATTTAAATATAACCTAATCTATGAACGTAGAAATGGTTATTATAAAATACTGACGTATCAGAAATATTGAATGACTTTTTAAACAGAAAAATGAAATTGTTATTAATAATTAGTTATTCGAGTTATATAATTTTTTTTTATTTTTGTTTACTTGCATTTAGTTAACTTAAAATATCTGCTATATATCCTTAGTAGAAAATTGTAATTTCTGTTTTCTTAAAACTTTATTATTATCAACCTAAAATAATATTTTTTGAGAAACATTAACAAAAAATTAGTTTGAAATAATGTATATTTTTAGCACCATTTTGCAAATTATAATTCCTTTAATTTAAATAAACTTTATGTCAAAAACCTTTGAATTTCTTGAAATTGTTCCTACATATTTTATATTTTAGATTCATTTAAAAAATCTAAATTTAAAAAAGTTTTAATAAAAACAAAAATATGATTTCTAATTGAAAACAGATTGCTTAGAAAAAACGAAAATTAAATGATTTTTTGAAACGAAAACGCCAAGAGACTTTTAGGGAAAAAAATGAGAATCTTTCATATTGTTGAAAATCAATTTATTTGTGACATGAAAATGAAGAAAAATATATCATTTGGCAATCAAAACATTTTTAAATTAGCTACATAGGATAAATTTAATTATCTGTAAACAAAAGGAAGAATAAAAGAAGAGAGGTTTACAAACTGTAATATATTTTGTAGTAAATTTGGAAAATCATATAACTTATAAGATTATAAAAAAATATCCTAAATGAGAGCCTTTCTTTTTATAAAGTCGCGTTACAGAATTTAAAATTAGTTGTACTTAAAAAAAAAAAAAAAAAAAAAAAAAAAAAAAAAAACTAAAATTTTAATTTTTTAGGCATAGTTTCTTAATTTTATGTAATGTGGTATGATGAAATGAATCTTAATAATAAATTCTGCTTCTGAAATATTTATAAAATGTTTAACAAGAAACGAGTTTCGTTGTTTAATCTAAAATTTTTTGAAGCCGACTATTATTATGATATGCTTTGTAATAATTCGTATCGCTTATGTGTGGTATGAAATTTTGCCGGTTGGAATGAATAATAACATGAAACATTTACAAAAGAAAAAAAAAAGTGATTGATAAATATGTGTATAAAATCGCTGAAAGGACCAATATGATTTGGTTCAATAGTTTTGGAAACAAACCTATATAAATATATGACTAGGTTTAATAAAATTCGACATAAACTAGCACTTATAAAAAAAACTAAATTAAATGTACCACAACATTTTTAGATGCTGCGGTGACAATAGCTCGTCAGGGCACGGTCACCTTGTACTAAAAAGAGAACTAGCTTATATTTTGAAGTACAAAAATTATTGCAGTTAACGATTGACTTCCAACGATTTCATTTGTACAGATGCAGCGGCATAGTAAGAAAAAAAAAAGATTAGCATACATTATTTACACAAAATTTTGTATTTAAGATTTTTATTATTTTAACTTACGCTTTCATAAAAATTCGTCTGTATACACTAAAGTATTCGCCATTTTTATGCAATAACTTTCGGTACTCCTAGAAAACATGCTTTTCCAGTTAATTCTTCACGTAATTCTGAAAACGAGGGAAAATTATGTTTGTTCCTCACACGCATGTGCATTGGCTGTATTAATACCAAAGTTAGAATTTATTTTTAAAAGTAAAAACCAAAAATTCTATAAATTAAAAATTTTAATTTATTTAAAAACAAACAAACAAATGTAATACTTTCGAATTTAATTAATAAGCATTTTTTTTTATTCATTTAAGATTATTCACGATTTGCTCTTTAGAGTATTAAAAGAATATTTGCATACAAAATATATTCTAAACAAACACATTTGAAAACCATAAAGTAGTTCAATCAACATATAAAAATCGATTTTATTCAAAAAAGCAAACATTCCTTCTCGAATTTAATTAAATATATACTATTCATATTTTGCATCTAACAAACAAATTATGTCTTAATAAAAATGTGCCTAATGTGTAATAATTTTTATCCTCTATTATTCTATAAGTGTTAAAATACCAATCATTATTTCATAGCAACAAAATATCCCGGGAATTCAGTTTAAAATTCCGAGTTTTTTTAATAAGAAATTTAACATGTCTTACCAATCAATCATTTCAAGAATACTCGTATCTTCATTTTAAAGTTTCCATTATAGAAGTGAACGCTGGCGAAGGGTTGAGATGCACGCTTCGAAAGGCGCAGTCCCCGGTACAGACTTAAGGGGATCCACGGAAGAACAAAAAAAGTATTTTTTAATAATTTTTTTTTTCTTTTTTTTTTTTTTCAGATACGGAAATTTTTAAACCTAGAACGAAAAATTTCTCTATTCCCTGGTACATATGTGGCAGCAGTGCTGCCAGGAATATTTCCGTGAATTGAAAAAAGTACTTCTGATAGTGTATGCTACAAGTCTGATTATCACAAACAGGTTTCCATTAACAATAGAGAGACTGTTGTCGTTTGAATGGCTCTCATATATTTTTATCTCGCGTGCACACTGAAAAGGAACAAGTGTTCGGTTTTTACCATTTTGTTTACATGTAAAAGTCATGATTTAAATGTGCAAATGCAGCAAAAGCTATAGATTTTTAACGGTGTAGTCTGTATTTTATACCCGTAAAACCATTTGTCTGAACTTAAAGTCCTTTCTTAGTTATTTTACGTTAGAGCGCAACACATCCGCTGACTTATACGTTGTGGAAGCCTAGGCATTTTACGCAAAATGACTTTTTTAAAGGGTCTAGGCGGATAAGCATAGCGAAATGCCCCCCCCCCCCCCACGGCCGATGTTTAAAATAACATGTGTGGTAATAAGGCTCACCATCTGAATACAATATAAAGTGTTTTTAGCCTCTGACCGTGAACTGTCCTTGAGATAATCGGCGAAGTATGCGCCGACGGTACTATTTTTCAAATGCGTTTTTCACAAAAAGTATAAAGGTTAAAAAAAATGAAACGAACGCCAATTATTGAACATTATATTAGTTCACATTATATATTTTTTTCACATTTTCACACAAATTTTAACATAGAAAAATAAACAAAAATATTTTTGAAAAAAAATTATTCATGTAGTAATTTTATATTTACACCAACCAAAAAATTACAGAATAATGCTCAAAGTATGTACTTTTTAGAAAAAAAAAATCGTTAAAATCGAAGATGCGCTTTTTGAGTTTTAACAAAAATAATGCTAGCAACTTGCTAAAATATTCGTAACTTTTCCTGTTTGCATTTGAAGAAAAACGCTACTGTCAATGAATTGGTCGATTCATGACATTTCTACTCGGGCAGGATGCGCAGTACGTCAAAATAAGATAATGTTTCCCTTTATACTACTTCCCTATAGGCTTTTTCTTGTTTGCAAATATTGTGTTATTTTGACGTACTCCGCATCCTTCTCGCGTAATAATATCAAGAATTGACAAATATAAAGATAACATTTGCCTTCTATGATTTTCACATTGAAGAAGGGTATGGGGCTATACACGTACAGTGTACATATATAACGTATCACTTTAGGAGGGAGTGTGTGTGTTTGTGGGGGGCGCGTCCTGGCACTTGGCACCGGAAGATGTCCGTAGGGAGAGGGGGGGGGGGTTGTCATTTGATATCGTTATCATTTTTGAAAAAAAAACAAAATATACTTTTTTCGTATCTTTTACTTTACATTTGTTATCTTAATTATTTTAAGTCTGTTTTCTTCTATTTATGAAAATACAAAGTTATTATTAAAACCATTGAATGATTATAAAACTTTTCATTCGAAAATATGGAATAACCCAAGGTTCACTATTAATATTCTCCTGCCATATGCGTATATAATTCTTTGTTAGAGAAACCAGATTCGAAATGATATTTGTTATTTTCGCTAGTAAAAGATGGGGAATAATGTTGGCCAACTGTTTTGTTTAAAATAAGTTCTGTATAGCCCCGTCAAGGGCGAAGTGCAAGAAGACAATATTACTTTTCAATGCATAATGTAACAATGTATTTCTTTAAAATGTTATTTGATATAAAGTTATTTCTTATATAATAGTGATATTTTATGAAATTCTTCTCGTGATTTAAATCCTTAAAATATGCAAATAAAAAATGTACAACCTATCTGTATATCATTGCAAACGCATAAAAAGAAAAAAATGAGAAAAAAAAATGCAAAAAAAAAATAATCCTTAGACACTGATAGCAATATTATTAGGGGGAGGGGATTCGAAAAATGATAACGTATGATATCGGAAGGTTGGGAGGGGGTTTAAAATTGCCAAAAAGTTCATAAACTTATATATTGACAGCCTCTATTTAACTTCACCTACACAATCGACTTGATATTATTATGCTTGAAGGACGCCAAACTAATGTGTGTACGCCAAACTAATTTGTGTTTACAAACACGAAACAAACCTATAAGGAAGTAGTAGGTATGAAAACATTCTGGTATGAAACGCACTGCGCATCCTTCCCGTGTGTAAATGTCATGAATCGATAATTCGTTAATCAATGACGTCAATGACGTCAATTCATTGATAGTAGCTCTTTTCTTCAAATGCAAGCAGGGGAAGTTACGAATATTTTAGCAAGTTGGTAGCATTATTTTTGTTACAACTCAAAAAGCGCATCTTCGATTTTAACATTTTTTTTCCCCTTAAAAGTAAATACTTTGAGCATTATTCTGTAAATTTTGGTTGATGTAAGTATAAAATTACTACTTTAAATTTTTTTCAAAAATATTTTTGTTTATTTTTCTATGTTAAAATGTGTGTAAAAATGTGAAAAAAAATATATAATGTGAAATAATATATTCTTCAATAATTGGCATTAGTTTCATTTTTTTAACCTTTATACTTTTTGAGAAAAACGCATTTGAAAAATAGTAGCGTCGGCGCATACTTCGCCGATTATCTCAAGGACAGTTCAAGGTCAGGGGCTAAAAACATTTTATATTGTATTCTCATGGTGAGCCTTATTACCACATATGTTATTTCAAACATCGGCCGTGGGGGCCATTTCGCTATGCTTATCCGGCTAGACCCTTTGGAGGGATTAGAACGCATAAGCTTTTACACCTAACTTGCTATTTTTCTTAAATTAAAAGGAATATAATTTATCCTAGATTGTACTACTTTCGGCCATAAAAGAACCTTTTTAGAAGCACACCAATGTGCAAAGAAAAGGAATAAAAAGTAGACTTTTTTTTTTATCGCCGACACATTGTTGATTTTCAACTTTTTCACATGAATATGCTTAAAGCTCCAGACAAACTTATTTACTTTCAAAATCCTTAACGAAAATTTACTGCAAAAGACTTTGTCGCCGGGCGTGCCCGCTAGGATAATTATTCAAGCAATTCGAGCCGCATCATATTTTTTTTATTTTAAAATTATAAAAAATAACTACGAAAACCTGAAACTAAAGTCTTCATTCATATTTCAGAGAAAAATATGACAAAAAACAACCTTTTTCCGTCGTTCTATAAACAAATCTCCCATTAATGCTACAGGGGCATTTGTTTATGCTTGCATATATACGGAAAATGTGGAGTCATTTTTACGAGGAAGTGTCCCAAATCATTTTAAATATATATAGTTCGATTTCTTTTTACTAGTCAAATAAGAAAATAAATAATACTGAAACTTCTTAATAGGTCATCTCCAGTCCTTATATGTGTTGTCGAACAGAGTTGTTGTTTACATTCTACAGCTAATTCACGAGACTGGCGGAATGTTGATATCTCGCTTCCAGTAACGCTGTATGAAATTACATTTTAAAAAATATTTATTTAACATCTTTATTTGATGTAATAATTTTTGAATATTTAGCCGTTAGACATGCAGAAATTAACAACCACGTAAATTATAACAAATATATTTCTGGATTCAAAGAAATTTTCTAGTTAATCCTCGGAGAAGCAAATATTTTAGTTCTGTGCGAGTGTGGTAGATCTGTATAGGGATGTTTTTGCAATTGGTATTGTAATTGTTTTACAGACGTTTTGTTTTATTTTCGCATAATATGTGATAATGCTGTTCATATGATGTAAAGAGAAAAATTAAATGTAATACATTATCACTGTACTTGTTATAATATATTACGTTAATTACATCGCAATATAAAAGTACATTACAATCCTCCGTTAGGTTAGATAAGCATAATGATAAAAAACACAATATGAATTAAAGAAATAACAAGTATTATCAATGTACACAATATGTTATAATAATTGAAATGTAACTGAGTATAGCACGAAAAGTAAATAAACTCAATTTGCTATTAAAAATCGCGAAAATTTAAAAATAACTGCACGAATAACTAATTTTATTGGAATGAGGAAAAAATACTATATTGGTTGACATTGGAGATTAAAGTTAGATTCCTTTTACATGATTCGTACGCCTCCTTGAATTTTTCAGACCAGAAAATTTTTTGGCACCAGTATTATCTAACATAAAATTTCTTCTTAAAAAAAGGGAAATATTGCGCATTTAACATACATTTCTTTTTCTAAAAAAATATACTGGTAGTTTCTTTTAAAAATAACTGTATCCATACGAACCATGTTTTAGTAATGTGGAAATTTCGCAGAGAATTGCGAATAAAACGTTAAATGTCTCTTAAAAAATTGTTAATCTGTATTTCAAAAATCGTAGAGTACACAAAAGTTACTATATTGGACTAATACTTTAAAGCGGTATTTTTTTTTTTTTTTAGAATGTCAAAAAATAGCCGCGTAACGAGATAAAAAGTTCTAAATATCTTGTCAAATATTTTTGGAAAATTCAAAAACTCTCTACTAATTGCCAAAAAAAATTATTCAAAAAATATAAAATTTACTATTGACTTATACACTATATTGACTACTAATGAATATTACACTTATGACTAGCAGAATAAAACTCAATTTATTTTAGTAATGAGAAACAAATTCCGCGAAACATACAACAAACTCCACTTAAAAACACCACAAATAATTTATTACAGTTACTAAAACATTGCGACCAGAATATCTCCGCAAATATAGCAAAATGAGAACGAAACGCAAAAAATCGTAGTGACAACCGTGGAAGACCGTAGTTAAAACATTGGAAGACATGTAAATCGTGGTTAAGCTAAATGTGCTGAAAATCTAAAATTAATTGTCTTAATATTATAAAAGAATTAGTATAACTTACCCTTTCAGGGGTAAGTTATACTAACTCTTACCCGTAGTAACTAACCCTTTCAGGGGCAAGTTATTGCGTTTCTGTAATGTTGAAGTCACACCATAAATTTCGAAAAAAAAAATTTCAAAATAAGGAAAACAACATTTTAACCCTTAAACGCCGGATTTTTCAAAAATCATTGTAATAATGTTTTTCGGCTTTCATTTTTTTAAATAAATCATTGAAAAAATACGTAAAAAATCCTATTTTGGTTTAAGTACGGTTTACGACTAAAAAACAGTTTGTTACTAATCGGCAATACTGGTCTTTAATTGAAAAAATAATTTCCTTGATAAAATTCTATAATATTAAACACACAGGAATTTGGGGAACTATAATAAGAAATAAATTTTACTTGCTCACTGCAGAATAAAATAGGATATTTCGCAAGCCCCCAAACAAACCAAAAAGAACATGTACCAACAATTGAAAAAATAAATCTATCATTATTCTTAAACATCACAAGTGTTGCCATCTACATGTTGAAAATAGATTTCATAATATTATCAGAATGTATTTTATTGGCAACATTAGGCATTATAGCTTCAATATTATTCTAATAGTATTTTAGAAGCCTTAATTGGGTATGTTGCCGAAAAGCAACACCAGGCATTTAAGGGTTAAACTTTTTTCCAGCAAAGTTATACAAGTAACATTTTATAAAAAAGTTTCCGGTGCAAATCTTGATTACAATTGGGTGGTATATTATATATCACACCTAATATAGAATATATCCAACAGCCCCTGAAGGAGTTAAAATAATACCTCGGCTAAATAGAGTGTACTCTGTAGGAAACTATATTCTCTATAACGGTAAACCTTATTATAAGAATAATTACTTATGTCCTACAGTATTCCCTATTACAATTAAAGTATGTAAAATATGGCTTACAATATGGTACATTCGTATTTGGAAAAACTGATATATAAAAATGATTTTCGGAATTCGTTAAACTTTTTGTAGCTGTCTTCGAATTCTCAATATCAATAAAAATTCATATGTATTGTATACTCTTGATTAATTATAACATATTTGATATAGATTTAAAAGTTCTTCTTTTTTACTATGTTTTGTCATTTTCTTCTATGGAGGCAAATATCACTGAGATTTAATTAATGAACATAGCGTAAAATAATGCCAAAATAGTTCAACTAAAAATTACAGACCTATTGACTTGTGAGGTCAAAATTTTAGATCTTGAAATTGTGTTGTATTTTCAACTTTGGATAACAGTAGGTAGTAAGGAGAAAGTCGATTAGTAAATTTACATATTATACATATATTTCTGTGTAAAGATGTGTTCGCTTCCATCTATCTACAGACAAGTTTTCTCGTTTCAGATGGCTAGTTAAATGAGTACTTGTCACTGTCTACAATTTTTGGCTACCAGTATTTTAGAACTGTAAAAGCTGACTTATTTTATTAGAGATGAAATTGATTGAGATGATACTTCATTAAATGAATAAGGCGAAGCAAACATTTTGAAAATAATGGTGGGCAACAAGCATAGCAGTTATTACCTATATGACTTACTCTACAGAACCTATGGGATTAGCCAGTTGCCTTTTTTCAATACATTATTACTTTAGTGTACACACATATTATATTTTTAAATTAACATTATTGACGGTATTACATTGAATTATATTTTATTATGAAATACAGTTATTACAAAACATACATTCCATCTACATAAAATAAAATTTTACTATACATTATAAATTATTATTATTATTATTATTTTTATTTTTTTTTACGAAATCTCAACTCTAGCTAGAATTTTATTTTATGGAATTAAATACGATTCTTTTTTAAAAGTTTTTTTTTTAAATAACTTTATATTATGAATGGCAATATTACACATTTGCTCATTTCTATCCAAATTAAGAAGCTATTACTTTAAATAGTATTAAACTTACAAATGAAAAGAACGAAATGGATAAAAACATTTTACATATAAAGCGATTCTTTTTCTTGAAACGGGTTAGGCTTTCAATTGAAACTAATGTGAAGCATCCATTTCTAATATTAATGATAACTGATTCACTATTCTTTAATAGATACTCTTTTTTTTTAAGACTGGAAAAGTTGTTTATTAGAATACAATCAGAAAAATAGGCATTTACTGTAACATTCCAAAATCATTAGCCAAAGCATAACAAGGTACTGTGGATAAAAATATTACATTTGTATAATCAGCAACAACGAGTATATTTATTTACAAAACATCAGTTTTCACTGCAATGCAAGATTTAAATTAAAGTTCTGATAATGTTATAGTTTAAAAAAGATTTTAAAATGTTAAGGAAGGGTTTTACCCCTAAGGATATATTTTGTTATACAATGTGATTCATAAATATTGAAACAATAGGCTTTTTTCTCAGACATTGCCCCAGACCCATACTTCCAACTGCAAAGTTTCATATAAAAAGGTGCTAAATATGATGACATAAGTTACAAGTCAATGGGAGGTCTGTTTGAAAAAAAAAAAAGAATACGAAAATTAAACTTTTATACGGTAGTACTACCGTAGGGTAAAATTTCCAATTAGGAAAACTTTCCTTATCCATTCCTTAATTAAACACAAATATTTTCATCTTCATATCTGCAAAACTCGCAGAGTTATGGTCGTTTAAAAAAATGCACCAGGTTTTAAGGGATTCCGCACAAATTGAAATGCGTGCAATTCAAGAAACAATGTTATTTTAAGAATTCTATGAAACATGTAAAAAATATATTTGTTGAGTTCGAATTTTAATTTTTTGTGATAGTTAACCAAATAATTTCAAACAAAATCACATACTAAAATTTCACATAAAGTTAAAAAAGTTTTTAAATGATTAGTTTTTTTTTAAGTGGATTTAATTTAAAATCGTTATAACTCAAAACATTATTCATCGGATTTCGAATTTTTTTCATTTAATTAAAGAGGAAAGTATAATTTTTGTTTTGTTTCAGAACTTTTTTTAAAATATTATTTTTTAAAATATTAAAAACATTTTTTTTTTAAATATGTAACTTACTTTAAAAAAAAAAATTATATTTTCAAAAGTAAAACTTTTTTCAAATTTGCCGAAAAAAAATTAATGTAAAATAATTAAAAAAGACATGTGCCAAGTCTGCACATATTTTTATTTACCGATTCTTGACTTTAAATAATTTAAAGACGAAAATTGTAAAAAAACGTCATGAAGAAAAACGCATTTAAAATTTTAAGCATAGATTGCAGTGCTCCCAAATGGTCCGCCAACTGAGTACCAATAAATTTTAACAGAAAATTTTATGGTAGGCTTGCGCTAGAATTAACTTTCAAATGTGATTCCGGGGCGGTTTGTAAGAAAAATCTAAAAAGAACTTTTTTCTAAAAAAATATTGGTATTCAGTTGGCGGATTTGGGAGCTCTGAGATTGGCTCCTAATAAAATGTTTCAATACTTTTTTTTTTTAAACTGCATGTTAAATATTTACTTCTTTCTGTATCTTAAACTTTCGAATCAATTTAACCGTTGCTGTTTCCATCTCCTTTCTGTACTATTTAAACAACCGTAAATAAATGTTAAATGTGTAATTTAAATAATGCCTTTTCTAGCATGCCGATTAAGAATTTTTCACAATTTTAGCAATGACAGCTTCAGTCTTTTTACCGTCCCGGTGAGGCCGTTAAAAAAAAAAAAAAATCTGTATTCTGGTGCCCGGTCGGGCCAGGCCCGGGGCTGCGACATTTTTCTGAAGACTCAGCCAGACCGGGCCTAACGTGTGATTTATGACGGTCAATTATCTATACGAGGGGTATTGGCCAGAAGGAGGGGGATGCCATCCGTATGGGGTCTTTCTAAGGGAACATAACCCGTATTTACGCAAGAATATCGAAGGTTCGAAGAAAACAAGGAAAAACCCCGAACGATTAGGTTCGAATCCAACAACTCCCGTCTACCTACTTAGTAGACCTACTTAGTAGTCTACCTACTAAGAATAGTAGATTTTAAAGCAAAAAAATAAAAATAAACAAATAAATAAATAAATAAAATACAGTAAAACGTGCAAAAACCTGCCTATGATGGAATTCTATATTATACGGAAAAATATATTGATCTATGGAAAATTAATATAATAATACCTGAGAAAAAATACAATTTATTTACAACTCCTAAGAAGGGAACTTGTCTATTGCGCATTTTTTCCCTTTCCTGTGTGATTTCGTCTAAATAGATTTTACTGTATAGCATTTTTCAAAGTCTCCAACACACGAAATATGGATTAACGATATTAAAGGACAAGTGAAGCATTTACATATAAAGTGAGATTCATTAACCCTCTTTTCTTCAGAACGTTATCAGTCGCGGTCGGTCTTTTTGCCACTGGAACCCCGCATACAGAAAATGTAAAATAAGAAACATTTTTCACTTAATATTTGAATATTACATTTCAATGAATGTTTAAAATTTGCTATTTACTTGAATTATCAATTTTATTCATGAAATTTGGAATAATAGGAAAAAGTAACAAGAAAAAATTAAATTTAAAAAATAAGAAAACCCGACTGCGTAAAAAACGAACTAATTAATTATTTCTGATCAATTTGAAACTATTTTTTTATATTACTTAGCTATTTTTTTTAATTTATTTATATTGATAATTTTTAAGTTGTGTTTAATTGTTAGTTCCTTTCTATAAAAACTGTTTTGATGAGGCCTATAGATGTATCTGAAGGTTAGAATTCCAGTAAAGCTAGAGATCCAACATATGCACCTTCCAGGTTGTGTAATATTTAATATGTATTCTGACTGTAAAATAGTCAATGAAACATCGTCTTCGTTTTGAAAGACCTCTCCAATGATATGCCACTTAGTATGGAACGTAATTTTTTTTCGCCTCTACCGGTATTTTGTATTTTACGGCCGGCCGTCATTTTAAATGTATAAAAATAAGATCTAGCCTATAACCATTGGACGGTTAAGAAAAATTGATAGAGACCTCATTCATTAAAATCCATCCAGCCGTTGGGATGTTTCGAGGGTGTAAAGAAATTCACATACCCAGATATGCGTGAAACACATAACCCTTTTTGGCAGTCGGGTAAAAATGAACTGACTCTAGGGATCGTTCCGTCGACTTTTGCACCTGTTTCAACTTTCCCTGTAAAAATGTACCTGAAGTAAAAGCAGAGATGTCTTGTTACCTCAGTATGTTGGTAGAGAAGTGTTTAAAGTCAGCTACATGGTAGTTCGCCATTGTATTTGAAATGGGATGCGAGTTAGACAAGATAACTTATATGGGTGGCAAAAAGACCGACACGCGACTATTGCCAGGTTAATAAAACAAATAATCACAACTTTTGGCTCTTCTTTAAAAATAATAATTATAAACATGAAAAAAGAAAAGCTATAATAAATATTTTTAGTCAGATCTCTTCCATACAAAACAATTTTTAATCATATCGATGAAAAAAAAAATATGTAAAAATTCAGTCAAGCCGGGTCTGGCTATGATGTGATCTTTTTTCCAGACAGAGCCAAACTTTTTTCCCTATGGGTCGGTTCGCGATCGGACCAAGATATTTCGACCAGTGCAGACCTCTAGTGCAGACCACCAGTATATTTTGAAAGCAGGTTTAACGTAAAGTATATACTCTACTATTTTATGTCCAAAGGAGAGGTACTTCTTAAATCGACTTTTAATAATGTGCAATTTGTGAAATATCCCTATCTTGCATTCAAAATGAGTCAAAAGCTCGTCGCTCAAGGCATGAATAAATGTTTTAAATCATGAATTTTGGATATTAATATCTCTGCGAATTTTGAAGATATCCAGATGATTCTTGTGTGTGTGTGTTCTTGTTTAATTCAGGAATGGATAAGGAAAATTTTCCTAATTGGAAAATTTACTCTGCGGGCGCCGTATAAAAATTTTATTTCTGTATTTACTCAAATAGACGCCCCCCCCCCCCCCAATTGGGTTGCAACTTATGTTATAACATTTTGCACTTTTTTATGAAAATTTGAGATTGGAATTATTTGTCTAGAGGCAATATTTAAGGAAATAACCTATTATTTCGATATTTATGAATCACACTGTATAAAGGAGCTCTTCATAAAATGCTTAAATTGTTTTCATTTAAATGTATTAAAAAACTATTTTCCTATTTTTCTGTATACTGCAAGGTTTTCAACCAGTACTTCAAACAGTACGGTGTGCTGAAAAATGTGTGATATTTTTAACATTAAAATGAAATTATGTATTTAGTGGGAAATAATTATTTTAAATATAAATAGTTAATATAACAATTCGAATTATAATTTTTTTTCCGAAAATCAGATTAGAATTACACAACCCTCAACGTGAGTTAAATTTCTGATTAAAAATATTGCCATATACGAATATGGTACTTTATCACACATATTTTTCTAAATTTTCCACAAGAATCACAGTAAAGAAATAAATAATAAAAAAATATAAAATAAAAAAAAGTATCATTTAAATGTTTATACAAATAAAAAAATACTAAATAATATCAGTAATAAATATAAAAATAATACGCATATATGTGTGTGTTCTATATGTTTATAATTAAAATGTATAAACTCTGTTATGTATTTTTTTATGAAAAGTATTATAAATTTTACATTTCATAATAGATACATTTTTGGTGTCGAAAATCTATTATCCTGTACATATTTTAGAGACTTGTTTACACTAATAGAAACTGAATAAAGTATTTCCATAAACTAATTTTCTAGACACAAAATGTTTTTCACAAAAATATATCTTTATAATCTCAGTCCTGTTTTTTTTCTTTTTGTTGACGTTTATCTACTTATTTTTTTGCTACATGTGTGAATTATGTTGTTTGCTTTTAATTATTTTCTTCTAGATGCAGTATTTCAGGAATGGGGTTTTCCGTCGAATGATAGAAATTGGATAAAACATTTTTCGAAAAAAATCAATCTTTATACATCGCTTCTTGTTTATTTCGCAATATATGTCCAATATGTCTTTCATTGTTGTTCTTTTCTATACGGAACAATATTCATAAGGGACAAAATGATAAAAATACATAAAAACTAGGGAAAAATGTTTTTCAGGCATGACAATATAGAACAAGTGGTATGACATCTGTTGTCTCAATAAAGTTGTTTCGAAAAAACAATACTAGTTTTACCCATTCTTATATGTTAAAAGGGACATTTATTACAAGAAATTATTTTTACTTTGGGAAAAGGTTTTGGAATAATTCTTTTAAATTCGTGCGACATTTTCCCTGTTCACTATTGTAAGAAATTCGTGCCAAACTTATTTATTATCAATAAAACTATACGATATTAATATAAATAATGAAACCCAAATGTTTACTTTTATCTATCTTCAATAGAAGAAAGTATTGTAATCAAAATTTTTTCGGCTTCCGGTTTTCGACGGTATTACACGTTTTAGGGTCAGAGATCCCCAAAACATGTTTATGCAAAATGTCTGTGTGTCCGTCTGTCCGTGTGCCGCCATTGTGCCATCAAAAAATGTATGAAGTTATCCATAGAATTGAACAATTTTTTTTTTTTTTTGTGTATGGTTTTTGGCATGGTCAACAGGACCTTCTTGATTTTGGAAATATTTCATTGGAAGTATTAAATAATAATGATGAATCCTGTAATAATGATTTTTGTGACATTTCCATTTTTGAAAATCGAATCGTGTATGAAGTTATGCATAAAATTGAACCAAATTTCATGTTTATGTTGTTAGCTATGACAAACAGGTCGTCATTCATTTTGGAAATATTCCACTAGAAGAGTGCGCTATAATAGAAATTTGTGTATGATTTTTTTTTTTTTTCGTAGTTCTATTTTACACCAGCGGCTCCTACAGTGAAAGGGACTTAGCATCTTGCTATGTTGGCTATTGGCAAACATTTTTATTCGGATTAATTTACTGAAGCAGGAATAGAAGAATAAAATCGAAGTTGATGTAGAATTGAATACAATTAAGTAATAACATTTGTAACTACTTTTTAAAATATTAAGATGTATAAGACAGAAGGAAGTTGGCAAGTTTGTGGTTAGCACATGCAACTAGTAGTTGAAAGGTAAATCGTATCTGCATTAAATTGTAAACACAGAATTTCGTTATGCCATGTGTAAATAATGACTTTAAAAAAAGATTTTTTAGAATGTTATTATAGAAAACATTTTTATTCAATTGAAAGTGTTAAATTTTGAGAGCAATCTTTATGTAGAAACAATATGAAGCAGCAGTTATTACGCAAAAGTAATTTATGGTTTAGTACGGAACAAAATGCTGAGGTTTCGGACATCGATAACATGTGTTAACGTACAGTTTACAATTAAAAAACAAGAAAGAGAAATCATACTTCAAGCACAGATTATGAAAAACTTTGCAACACTAACACAATATTTTTATTAAATTTCCTTTTTTATCCATTGAAATATATAAATATGCAATTCAAATAAACTGTACCAAAAACGATTTTCTGCATGCCCCCCTCCCCCCCATAGTGTAACAAAAATATTTTCCGTGTGTCTGTAAACAAACTATAGATGCTCAGCAATTCATTGTCTATAGTAAATATCATACACATAATGTTAACTGTAGTAAGCGACGTGCCTATAATGGGCCACTAATTTTCAAAGTTTAAAAACACGCTCAAAATTCATTTCAGAAAAACGACTGAAAGAAATCTGATTAGCTAAAGTCCTTAAACGTTAACTTTACACAAACTGCTTGAAATAATCATTATTTTCCTCTAGATATATCTGTTTATCTTCTAGAGTGTCGTTAAACACAGATTTTGTGGCAAATTTTTAGTGATTTCATTAAAGGATAAGGTTTTATTTAAAGCGATGTTTCTTTAATATTAGGTTTTATTTCGAATGAAACTCACGTTCAAACACTCGATTACATTGTAAATAATTTGTTATATTAGCTAAAAACTTAAAAATTGAATTTCATAATGATTTTAAGGGGTGGCCCACTTCTGGATCGCAATTTCTTAAATTATACCAGTAGTGGGCATGGGTGCCCACTAGGTTGTAAGACTTTGTACATAACTTATTTAGTTTTTTCTTTCTCATTGTAGTTCATTTCTCCTGCTTTATATTTTGGTAAATCGTAATAAAAAATGTATAAGACATACTTTTAACGGGAATACAAATTAATTGATCGGTTATTCTGAACTAATTCTTCTAACAAACTAAATGTCTTTTCCTTTAAAATGTTGTCCTCGCAACATTTTTCCCCTTCTGTAATAATTTTAATATGTGCCAACTTTGTTGCAGTAGTTGTGGTGAATGAAAAACAAATTTTTATGAAACCTTCTACTGGATGCTAATATAGTAGACTGAAATATTGGGATATTCTTAAGCACATACTCAGTTTAATTTTTACCATTCTTCAAGAACCTGAAAGACTTCTGTTTAAAGCATCAGTGAATGTATTGCATTTTTTTTTTCGACAAACTTCATACATTTGCTTTATTATCTTCACTTTTGTTTTCAGGATTTTTTTTCTTTTGTTTTTGTTTGTTCTACTCTATGTACTTATTGAAAGTAGCAAAAAATAAAAAATAAATAAAAAATAAATAAAAATAAATAAATAAATAAATAAATAAACAGTATCATCAAGACATATTTCAACATTAATGGAAAATTAAATTAAATTAAGTTAAATTTTAGGTGTAAGTATGATTAGGTGAGTGCATGGTATAGTTGAAACGTTCATTTAAAGCAACTTATGAAAATCTGATAATAGATATTGGCGAAAAAACGTCGGTATATTTATTAAGTATACATATTTTCTCCCATATAACATTCCTCACATTTTAAAATCTCAACTCAAGTGATTTTAATTATTTTAATTCCACATAAACATCACTTCACTTAAAAGAAAATTGTTTTAAAATATTCTTCATTAGATTCTTCAGTATGGCCGCAATCTAGCGATTCTTTTCAACAAAGTTGCTTCTATGACGTTTGATTTTTTTAAAGATCCGCAACCGTTGTATCTACAGTTCATTTACTTTGCATTTTTAACATTAGTATTACTTGTTCCAAATATGTTGTTCCACTAGCAACAATGTAGATTTGGAGAAAAGTATATTATTTTCGATATTATTAGTCTTTTATGCATGCACACAAGACAAAAGGCGCAATATCCAGCGGTGATAGGTGTTCCTTTATATTTAATTTAGAATATTATTTTGTTTTTGAAATAATATATGCAAATAAGTAAACTAACTGATTTTCTAATGCAATTAAATTTTTCTAGAATTATTTTCTTATAAAGCATTTATTTTCTATAACATCATATCCCTATGACTTCATATATTATCATATCTTCAAATCACATGTGTATTCATGATTCAAAATGCAGAAATTCAATGAAATACAAATTTTTAATTTTAGTAAATGTAATATACGGAATTTAATTAAACAGAATATATTGATATTCTAAGAGTTGAACTGATAAATCACTTGGAATGTTGTAGAAAGAAACTAGTTATAAAGTTCTTTATAAAAACGCAATTTTTACCTATAATCTACACTTCATCGAAAAATGTAAAATAAAACAGATTTAAAGGAAAAATCTAAAATATTTATAGAAATCACGAGGATTGAGATTACATATGTGGAATAAATTGATTAATTTTTCAATATGAAAAAGCTATACGTGCGGGTTTTCCTTTCTTTCTTTCTTTCTTTTTTCTTTTTTTTTTCTTTTTTTGGTACACATTCACTAAAAAAAAGTTCTCATAACTATAATAAAAATAACAGAAATGATATTTTTTTGTACACTTTATCTTTTCTGTTAAAAAAACAAAAGCTGTATATTCGATCGAAATTATTTATTTTTTGAACCGAAAAACACGCAAGATTAAATAAAATAATAAATAGAAAAATTGCAAAAAGAAAAAAAAAAGAAAAATAAAGAAAAAGGTATTGTACTTTTATTGGTGTAATATATTTTCTGTATCTTTCGATAATTTTAACGTTATAAGTATTTATGTATGTTCATAATTTTTTATTACTCTCATCTAATGGGAATTGAAAAATGTTTTAGGACAAGAGTATTTCGCAGAATTTGCCTTTTCTCGTGAATCTTTTGAATCTATTTTATATGGAACTGTTATTTACCATAGCGGATTCACGATTTTTATTTAACTATCTTAATTTCTGTAAATGTAGAACCAAAAGCTTTTCATGGATGATACATAAAATATGTTATAAAAAGTAATGCACAACAGGAATATAATGATAATATATTGTATTGTTTGAATTTATTTAACTTAGTCTTTTAATAATATCTATTACAAATAGTTTGAACATACGAATACAAAAAATAAATTCTTTTTCACTTAAAAATTCAGTTATAAATGATATTAAATTATCTCGTGAACAAGGCTTCACTTTAGAAAAATGGTAAAAACACCTTCCGCAGTTGTTTCCCTGGATATAATTTCAGTAATTTTCTCAAAACCAATTGTCATATTTATTAATATAACACTTATGCAGTTAAAACAAATTATTAGTGGCATGATTTGGATTTGACATCAACATTGCTTGTGAATCCAATTACAAAATATTTGCAATGTTCCGTTAGCGGATATAACATAATTAATAGTTTCATTTCGGATACCTCGTAGTATTTTTAACATTTTTTATATCTACCCTATATATATAAAATGGAATGAAACGGTTTTATAAAACGATTTTATGAAACTACTGATTATGTTTCACGACTATTTCAACTAAAATATAGAAGATTTGGTGTTAAATTTAACACCAGTTATCCGCATTGATCAACAGGTGTCACAACCGGTCCTAGAATTTTAAAATTTGTGTTTAATTTTTTTAATCTAATTTAAAAGAAATTTCTCAAATAATGGTAACCAAGTTACTATATTTTTCGACATGTTTCATTGCTCCGGCGGCAACATTCTCAAGATATATAATGAAACAAATATTTTTGCAAAAAAATTTAAATTGAAATCATTCCAACAAAAAATCACGGAAACTCATGCACAATGAAATTAACTGCAATATTAAAATGGATATTAGTAAATTTATGGCTAATACTTACTATTTTACACTATTGTTTCATTATTCTGCAGAGCATCTCGTTCCAAATTTTAGTAATCTCCATGGAGAAACTATCCATCAAGATATCATGAGGATTTTATTTGCAGTGCAATATCCGAGAAACAACATATTTCTTTTTAAGCAGTAAGAATATATGCAATGTTTCAAACTCCATGAAGCTTCCTAAAATGTAGAAAGAGGTGCTCTACAGAACATTGAAAAAAAATATAAAATAATTCACGTTCACTAATATCTGTATTAATACTACAGTTAATTTCATTGTGCATTTAGCGTGATTTTTTGTTTACCAGTTTTCAATTTACATTTTTAGCGAAAATATTTGTCATTATAGATCTTGAGAATTTCGGCACCAGAGCAATGGAACATGTTGATCTGAATAAATAAAGATACTCATTTGTCTTTTAAATGTATTTTTATTATTTTTAGTAAATATTAAGTTAATTTGAAGTTTTAAGTGATTTTCATATAAGGTTTTATTAAAATATCATATCATTAAAATAAAAACATGTATAATAAATACTTATAAACAGATTAAGTTAAATAATGCTATAAAAAGTGATAAAATATCTTTATTAATTTTGACGATCGTTTCGTCACAAAAACGGCGACATTTTCAAAATCATTCACGATAGAAAATATTTTCACATAATTTAAAAACAATAAACCTAGCAAATAATGTCACGAAACATGATGTAGAATGAAAAACATTGCAAACATAAAATTAAATAAAATTAAATTAGCTATTTGCGAGGGTAAATTATTTTTCATATAATTTAAAAAACAATAACATGTAAAACATGTCACGAAACAACATGCATAATGAAAAGCATTGCAAAACATAAAATAAAAATAAAATTATCTTGGCAAATTGCGAGTGTGGATTAAATTTTACTATTACTAAAATTACATAGCATCTCTTTCCAAATTTTAGGTCAGTCAAGGTAAATCATTAGGTAAATCAAGGGACACTTGAAGGGTATCATGTCTTGTGACATTGTTTACTAGGTTTATTGTTTTTAAATTATGTGAAAATATTTTCTATGGTAAATGATTTTGAAAATGTCGTCGTTTGCGCGACGAAACGATCGTCAATCTTAATAAAGATATTTTATCACTTTTTATATCATTATTTAACTTAATCATTAAAATACTTTAACTTAAAAACATTTTAACTTTTAAACTGAAAGTATTGTGAAAGCTAAATTCTCAGTATTCACCCGTCGTTGAAAAATATATATTGGACATGTGTTTATGAAGCGAAGTATAAAACAAAATAGAAATCCATGTTATTTACTCTGTGTGAGAATAAATAGCTTTTCCAATGAGATTTTCCACCACATGTTAATGCAGGGTAAAATTTTAGAGATCAATACTTGTTTTAATATTCATTATTTATTTCACCTCACTGGAAAACATTAATTCCGACGAAAATTACTTCAAGTAAAAGATTGTACTTTCCATCAGAGCGTGGAATTTTCTGAAGTTAATTATTAACTCAAGCATCACATTTGTTAGAGATGAATAAGACTGAGTAATGTCAAAAGATTAATTTATCGAACGAATATTCTTTATCGCAGTTAGGAAGTTTACGATTACGCATCTATAAGCAACAGTAAGTTCAAGATAATCAAAGCAGAACCTCTTTTGATAAAATGAAATACTTACCTATAAAACCGGAAATAAAAATATATAAATCAAAGCAAGTTTTATTATAATAAAGAAGCCATTGTTAAGCATGTTGTTAGTATATACTATACAGCGGCAGGGGCGGACTGGCGTAGTTTGGCCCACCCCGCTAGATTTATGCATTGGCCCACCAATCCACAAGCCCATTGTTAAAATATTTGAATACTGACTATCAACACAAGCCTTTGCTCTAATTCTGTGAAGATAACTTCAATTCGAGACACATTATAGAATCTTTGTAATCGTTTATTTTCAATTGGCAATAATTTCCTAGTGAAAAAAATCTTGCTTGTCGGGGGGGGGGGGGAGATAACACTTGCGTAACCGTTATTATTTTTTGAATATGCAAACTTGAAACAATTAAAACCTATATACGTAATAAATAAAAACGTTTTAAATACCTTATGGTAATACTCTTCAGATATTTTTAATCCTTGTATTAAAAAGAAAAAAATGTTTGGTCCAATTGCGCTGCCAGCATCGGCCGATGATTTCATTAGAATGGATGATGGCCACTTGTGAAAGAGCTCCCATCAGGAATAGGGCACCGCTGACCTTAACCTATGGTACAATTTACAACACTTAGGAACATCTATCCCTCACTCGGAATCCGGACCCAGGCCCCTTTACGTGGAAGGCTAACCACTATGCCGAGAAAAAAAACCTTAGTCTTGTCTGTACATTACACTGTAAATTTTATACTGGAAAGTGCTGTATTGACCGGAAAGAGTTAGTACTATTAAAATTGATACACATACATTGATTAATTTGTTATAATATTTGAAATATCATTATATTCATTTGCACATTTTATTTTCTTATTTAAAATTATCAACATACTAGCAATCCCCGCGGCTTTGCTCGCGGAATAGTTGAAATATGCCAAGTGATAGTTGTATGTCTAAATTTTATTAGAAGAAATTATACTTTTAGGAATAATTAAAAAATTACTAATTGAACGACAGTCTGACTAAATTTTATTATTACACTGCATCAGGCAGAAATGAGACTTAAATTAAAAAGAAGAACTAAAACTAATTCTAAATAAATAATAATTTAGAAAGTATTTTGAAGCTTTTATGCTCATTTCAGTATTCATTTGACGTTTTGAATTTTTTAGAAACCATCTTCTTAAAACGCATTTACATCTTAAAATTAACCATCATGTCAAATTCCAAGCTTCTTGTCTAACGGCCAACCACCTCTCTAATGGTAGTGGCACCAACATAAAATGCCTATGTTGAAACATGGACGTTTATCATCAATTTACAACCATTACTTTTTAATCGGTTTGATATTTCCTGTGATTGAATAAAAACCATTTAGAACGCTTTTGGCCCATTTTCACACCTTTTACATTTCGAATTTTTTAGGAAATTTTCTTAGAGACCATTTATAGCTTATAAGTAACTACCATGCCTAATTTCAAATTGCTAGCCCGTGTAGTATCACAGAAATCGCGATTTAGGACGTTTTTTCTTCTGCAACACCCAGCTGGAGTTACACCGACAGGAAATAGAGCCTATGTTATAGCAAGAGCTCTCACCATCAATTACCAACCATTACTTTTGAAATCGGTTTGATACTTCCCTATATTGCGTAGAAATCGCCATTTAGAACATTTGAGGACGCTTTTCGCGCATTTTCACCCCTTTTAAATTAAATTTTTTTTAAGAAATATTCTTAGAGATCATTTATATCTAATAAGTAACTAACATGCCAAAGGCCTTTCAGTATCACAAAAATTGCATTTTTAGAACGTTTTTCGCTCTTGCATCACCTTTGGGATAGCGGCACCGACATAAAATATAGCCGATCTTGGAGCAAGGTCTGTCACCCTCATTTTCACTCCATTATTTTTTAAATCAGTTCCGTACTTCCTGAGATTGCGTAGAAATCGCAATTTAGAACATTTTTAGAACGCTTTTCGCGCATTTTCCCCTTTTAAATTTCCAATTTCTTAAGAAATGTTCTTAGAGATCATTTATATCTAATAAGCAATTTCCATGCTAAATTTCATGTGTCTAGGCCCTTCAATAACACAAAAACCGCAATTTAGAACGTTTTTTTGCTCCCGCTTCCCCCAGGTGATAGTGACACCGACATAAAATAGAGCCTATGTTAGAGTTACCAGTAGAGCCACCAATTTCCAATCATTACTTTTAAAATTGGTTTGATACTTCCTGAGATTGCGTAGAAATAGCTATTTAGGACGTTTTTTAGAACGCTTTTCGTGCATTATCACACCTTTTAAATTTCGAATTTTTTAAGAAATGTTCTTAGAGATCATTTATATCTAATAAGTAACCACCATGCCAAATTTCATGTTTCTAGGTTCTTCAGAAACGCAAAAATCACCTTTTTGGAATGTTTTTTGATCCTGCACCCCCTTTGAGGTTTGTGGCATGGACATATGAGATATAGCCTGTGTTCGAACAAGGACTAACACCATCATTCTGATACCATTATTTTTGAAATCGGTTAGGTAGTTCCGGAGATTACCTTGAACAAAAAACCAGAAAAACAAACAAACTTTACTTCTTTATAATATTAGTATAGATATACACTTTGTGCATTGATTAAGGTTTGTTTAAAATATCATTATAGTACCAGAAAATTGAATAGTTTGTTTTGAATCCTCTCTACTAATTAGAATGTCAGACATTTGAACAAATCTTGAGGGAATTCCATCTATTACCTTATCATAATCGTAATCAAAAGATCATTCAACACTTAATAGGATAAAATCATCTAACAGTTCTTGTCCTCGAGATGAACGAAAGTAGTTCTTTGTAATTGACGACAAGCATTTCTGACGTCATGCAACGTCACGATGGATTATAGCTAATCAGTTTCTCAATTTTCCCCACAAGCGTTCATTAAAAGTCAATCAAATACGGCAATGCTTGTGGGAAACATTACGAACTCCGCCCAGTGCGTGTGGTCATTCACAAGACACTTGAGTGCATCATAAAATCAATATGTACTTATAAGCTATGTGCAAGGTTGTATAAATCCGACCATAGGCATTCAACTCGCACAATAATTCTAATTCACAAGCTCTTCGTCAGCAAGTTCACTTAACAATTTAACCTCACTGAAGCGGCGAGAATCGAACCAGGTAAAGTCTTTCATGAGTAAGTCATTTCCAGTAAATTATGTGTTCAACTGCGGAATAGCTGTGCTGTGTCTAAGATGATATTATAAACGTTTACCTTAAATACTTCTGATGGTGATCCGATAATGATAATACTTCTTGTTTTATTGCGAGAATATTCACCACATCGACGTTTTTCTATAGATATTCTCTTCTCGGGTTGGAAACTCTCAAATTTCAATGGTGTTCTCCTTTTCTACTTGTTGCTTCTGAAGATGTTTCGCAAAATCAGAAGCATTTTTCAGAACTATATCAAAATTATTTCTTTGGTGTATCAGATTGGATTTTGTTAGCAGTAGTTAAGTAGTCTAGGACGCTTAGTTGTAGATACTTCGATGTGGGCGTAGATACATTGAATAGGTCGCTGAAAATGGCTGCTATTAATATATACTAAAACTTGCACCAATTATTAATCAGTGATCTTACCGAAAATGATACATGTGACGGAAATTTGTCCATTTTGGTGATAGCTTGTAGGTTCTTAAGCAATGTTAAAAACTTACGTTGATATCAGATGTAAATTTCCAACTGGGCGAAAAATGTCCGGACCAGGATTTGAACCAGGGATCTCTTGGCTGAAGCCGCCAATGCTCTACCATCTGAGATATCCCGGACGAATCTGGTGGAACTTTTTCACCCAGCTAACCTTATTGATTATGGCATCTGGTCTGAAATTGCTCAACATGTTGAGCTGAACCAGATTTCAGACCAGATGCCATAATCTGGTCTAATAATAATGCCAAGAGATCCCTGGTTCGAATCCTGGTCCGGGTATTTTTCGCCCAGATGGAAATTTACACCTGATATGATTTATTTGTGTTGATAGTTAAAAGGTTTTGAAGAATCGTCAAATATGCTATTAAGTGCTGATCCTTAATCCACCACCTAGTAGCATATACTTTTTGTAATCGTCGAAGAAGTTTATTTACATCTACAGACTCCTTATTCACTGATGTCCACGCTTGCATTCGTTTATATGACTCGGAGATAAACACGATTGTAGCTTGTATTAACCTCAAGAAGTCCTTTGCCAATTTGCAACATTCTGCTGCATCTATCAGGACCAAATTTAGCACATCTGCATAACAATGCACATGCTGTATATTTGGATTGTCCTTTTTCAATTGTGCCTGCATACTTTTATATCTCCCACTCATTATTTGCCGCACCATCAAAAGAAGTGCCAACTATTTGTGAAGAAGAGATTTTAAACATTTATAAGTTATTTTATTTGGAAATGGAGGGTTTTCCCTGTTATTTTGGGGCCATCAACCAATTTTAATAACTAACCTTCATTTATCCTGCTGCACAAAGCGAACACAAAATGCCAACTGCTCCATTACCGATATATCTTGTGTGAAATCTACTTCAATACTGAATGAACCTGACTGTTTTACTTCATCGGCAATGTTTATTTGGATCTGAATGGAAAGACTAGCAATTAACTCATTTATAAATGACTTGGACAGGAACTTGTTCAACAAAACTCTTCCATGTCGTTTAGGATTTCCATTTTGTTCTTCTTTCTGCTCTATTCTAGCCGTCTTCACAGGCTTCTCTTGATAGCCTGTGCTACATAACCTTGCAAAATCTGATCATATTTACATAGCAGCATTACCAAATCAAAATATTTGCCGTGATATTATGTACCGTGATTCTCTATAATGCCGTGATTCTCTATTATTCAAGTCTGTTCCTGTCTCCCCTCGTTTTTCTCTATAAGCTAATTCTTAACACCCACTATCCTTGATCTGTAGATCATCCCAGGGTATGTGAGCTAACATTTGACTGTCTTTTGTTACTACGCAAATGTTCGTAGTTAGACCCATCTCACCAAAAAACTTCCCATCCTTCACTGATCATATGTACTTTTTACTTTATCCCCTATCTCTCGGCTTCTGTACGAAATGAGTAATTTGAAGATATCTTCCAACTATTGCTGATGGAAAAGGGAAAGGGAAAAAAAGATTTACAGGGGGAAAATAAGGAAAAGAAAAACTGAGTTTCATATATTTTTTTAGTTTTATTAAAGAAAAAGCTCAAATTTATTTATTTTTGGCCCACTACACCAATTTGGCCCACCCCGCGATCGCGGGTTAGCGGGGTGAGCCAGTCCGCCCCTGTACAGCGGCTTACGAATAATACTTAAATAATAATTTTTTACAGATTATTGGATACATATTTTACTTGAAACAAGCTTTTATAAATTTATAGAAGAACAGTATGGGAAAAATTAAAGTAAATGCGTGGAATTTTTTTTGTTGTTGTTTGAATATTTTACAAGCACTGCTCCGAACTTATTTTAATCTATTAATTCGTCTCACAATCTTTTTTATATTTTGTAATGTAATATATCTCAGTAAAAAAATGTACTTTTCATCAGCACATGGAATTTTCTGAAGTTAATTATTAACTCAAGCATCACATTTGTTGGAGATGAATAAGATTGAGTAATGCCAAACGCTTTATTTATCGAACGAAAATTCTTTATCAAATTTAGTAAGTTTACGATTACGCATCTATAAGCAACAAGTAGTTCTAGAAAAAAGAAAATGTTTTGATTAAGTGGAATATTTATCTATAAAAATAGAAATTTAAAATAGAAAATAATAAATCTCAGTAAAATTTATTATATTCAAAATATCACAGTGGAACAAGATATTAGTGTATAATTATACAGTGATTGACAAATAATGGTATAAAAAAAAACCGCTATATTACAGAGTGTTTTGTTTTTCGCAATTTATTACAAGCACTGCTCCGAACTTATTTTTATCTATTATTTCGCCTCACAATCTTTTTTATATTTTGTGATGTAATATATCTCAGTATTGTGCTATTATTTTTATTAAGAATCATATTATTAAAACATATTAACTTTAAAGCATTTGAAGTTTTAAAATGAGAGTTTTATAAAATCTCAATACTCACTATTCTCCTGTCTTTAAAAACACAGTGCTTCCCACAAGTGTTCGTACACTTTCGAATTTCAATGAAATAGTGTCTTATCCATTAATTAAAATTCATATTTAAAAATAGATATTAATTAATAAGATCTATAAATTATTTTAACAAAACTACATAAAATATTTCAAAAACATTCTAACACTTTATTTTGAGCAAATAAATAATAAAAAAATAATATAAATATTACCTCAGAACTATTTCGCACGCTTTTAAAAAAGCTCTATATATTAGTAAATATTGTAAAATCTCGTTTAATTAGTGCTCACTAGGATATCCTTTAGCATCCATAGCAGCCTTTAAACGTATGGTAATAGATTTACGAGTTTTTTGATTTGTTTTTTTGTAATTGCTTCATCAATGTTCATCCATTCGTAGATCATTACTGCTTTCAGTTTGCTTTCCGTTTTAATGTCTTTTCTTTGTACTCAATCCTCCAGTTATTTCCAAATATGTTCTGATGGGTTTAAATCCGACGATTGAGGTGATATTTTTAGAACTTGTGGAAATTTACAGAGACACAAGACGCGAACCATGTGCTTTAGGATTGTTATCTTGATGAGAAAAAAAAATCCAATACCCAAATTTAGGGCGGATAATATTAAATTGCCCTTTAAAATATTTAAATAAAGAGCATGATTCATTTTGCCATCAATAAACACCAAATTACCTAGTCGTATGCTGCCACGCACCTCACCAAGCCGACACATCCACCGCCATGCTTAATTGTTCCAACAGCGTTCATTCGAATCCTTGAATTTCCGGACTAAGAAAGTATTCGGTACCAGTATTTTCTTATAGAAAATCTCTGCACAAATAAAGCGAAATTTCGAGTGTTTAAACTAGTTTTATTTTTCAATAAAAAAATACTGATATTTGGCCTTGAACAGAACGGTACCCGTACAGCATCTGTCCATCTATGTTCTTGGGATTAAATTCTGCATTTTTTCTTCTCCATGTGCCTATCATAATTAAAAACGTTAAATTGGATATCATCGCCAAATAAGGCACTATTTCAATACGATTGGGGTATATTTATCATTGATTTGAGAGAGGAAAGGCTAAGCTTTCTGTTTTTCAAACTAACAAAAAAATTTCTACAGCAGATCACACATATAATCCAGCCGATCTCATCACTCGTCGAACAGTTTCAGGTAAAATGAATGTAGAAAATGTTGCTTTAAATTCTGTAGCAACTTTTATAGTGCTAATTAATCGTGGATTTGTCGCAATTCTAGTTATAATTATTTGATCACTTTGTGTAAACTTTGACGGAGGACATTTTCTTACTTTATTTTGGATCCGACTTTCTTCTTTAAAGCGTTTTATCATAAACTACACCGTAGAATGATATAAATTAACTAATTTAGAAATATTCCGAACTGATTTGCCACTACAATTATTATCAATTTTTGAAAGTTGTCAGCTGTTCCTTTAAGAATACGAGTCATTTAAAAAAATTATTGTAATATTACGAAGGTAGCAAGAAAAATTAAATCCAAACGGTTTCGTAAATGTCACCACAGTTCAAAAATAGCAATAAAGCGTCTGACTATAATTTTAATTATGCATTCATCCGAAAATGTTTCTGTGTACGAAGACTTTTGTAGCGAGTTCTTTCTCTGTCTCCTTCCGTTTTCCTTTTTATATAAAAAGAAAATCAATCAATATTTTTAGAAAAAAATGTAGGGAATTTTTTTAAATAACACAGATGTTGTGGAACTATATTGGACTTCACAGTCGAATTCAATTTCAAGATACTTCCTCTTTAGTAATTTTTTTAGGAGTACGAACACTTTTGAGAGCCACTATATGTGTGTGTGTATATATATATATATATATATATATATATATATATATATATATATATATATGGGACATACCTTTGTGAAGCTCAGTGTAAACCAACCTAGAAATAGTTCTCCACTTTGTGTCAGAATAAATATACTTACCAATGAGATTTTCCGCCATATGTTAATCCTAGAGTTAAATATTTGTTTTAACATTCATTATTTATTTCACCTCAAAAGAAAATACTAATTCTAGAGAAAATCAAGAAACCAAAGTCAAATAAGTTATTAGTATATAGGTGAGACTAGGGAGGGTTGACCATTAGGGTGGAATGAAAAAAAAAGTTTTTTAATTTCGATATGTAATAGAGGTAAAAAGTTGTCTAATGCCTTTGTTAAGACAGTATTAAAATATTTTAACAAACATGATATATTTAGAGGTGCCGCAAAAGACTTGAATATATGTATTTATAAGTAAATTTTACGAATTTTGATAAATTTGGTTTAGTAAAAAAAAAAAATATATATATTTTTAAATACCAAATGCCTGTTTTCAATTTTTAAATAATACACATAAATTACTTTAGAGTAGATATTTATAGCTTTACTAGGGGGTTCTGCCCCCTGCAAGCTACGCTCGCCAATCCCCATTCAGACACCGCAGAATCTAAAAGCACGCTAATTTGATCGGTCTTAAGAAGATTAGAGAAGACTGAATTATAATTGAAAAAACATATAGCGATCTCCCTGTAAACGGGTTTCCATTCAATTCCCTTTGATTGCAAAAATTTAAGGCCGAATCATTTGCTATTAAGACATCCAACGGTTGTTTTCGTGTTTGATTAAAGAAGACCAGTTAAACATTTGAAAGGAAGCTAAAATAAAATGAATTAAGTAAACAGAGTCTTTGCCTCCCGGTATTTTTTAACAGCGTTATAAAACGATTGACATAATACAATTTACCACAATTACTACAATTTACCGCTTTAACCACTTCATTAGTTCATTTTTGGACCACTTAATTTTAATTCTTAAATACATCAGAATATTGGAATGGAAATTTTTCTTTTATTATTAAGTGAACAAAAGCATTTTTGTATTTCGAAATTTGTTTGCAAATTCTGGTGCCATTTACTGATTTCAACATTTTACGAATAGAAGTACCTTCCCCCTGAAAGGGTTAAACGCATTTTAATGTATTTATTATTTTAAAGTTTCCTTTCTCTTTTAATATTCACGTATAAATACAATTTTCAATAATTTCCTGCTTGTAACACGTACTCATTTAATAGTAATTTTAAAGGGTTTTTTTCTGTTTTTAATAGTCACGTGTAAATAAATTTTTAATCGTTAGGAAATATTACTCTTTGCGCTGTTTTTAGAATTGAAAAAAATCTCTATAATAATACCCTAAATCATGTGACTATTATCAACAATTCTGGGAAGTTTCCTTCGCTTTTTATATTCCAGGCGGTCATTTTAATACTTTAATGTTAGCCAGACAAAGGCGATAAGTCGCCAAATATTATTCTATCGCCATGATTTCACTTATATTACAATAGTCCAAGTCATGTAACTGCCATAAACAAATACAACAATTCGCTTTTCCTAAGTAAGGATTCCATTTTAATTAAAGAATCAAAGTTACTTTTTCGAATAAAACTACATAAAAGATGCCATGATCACAAAGAATTCTTGATACTTTTATGTTAGCCGGGTGAAAATCTCGCCAATAGCTTTTTTTAACTCGCATTTAGCATTTTTTTTTCGAGTGGTAAATTAAAACGGTACTACTTGGTTATTCCATCGACCAAATATCTATCGCAAGACTATAAGATTAAATGCCGATAATGGTTGATCGTAAATGTCACATTCACTTGACTGTAAGGACGTTACACGTGTTTACGTCACCAAGGGATTTTTATTTCGACGTTTTATTTTTATTTTTATCAATGCTAGGCACAGATGTCATGTACGCCCCATATTGGCGCGACTTTTTTCCGAAGGCAATTTAGCGAAAACATCAGCACCATAAACAACAACATCCGGATTACCATATCGCGCAAAATAACTATACTTTGGCGTCAGTTAACCTTTAACTTGAATCGCTAAATTGTTCCACACTAGTGGAAACTTATGTCCAAAAGGACCCTTTAATTAAAATCCAAGTTATTTTCTAATATATGTGAAATTACCACTTAGATGTGTTATAAGCGCATTGAAAAAAGTTTCATGTACTATATAAATCAACTTTTATTCATATATATCTTGAAATTATATATATTTTTTTTAATTTAGTTCTTTAAGTGTTGATGCGCGCGTTTCAAAATTAAACGGTTTTTTTTGTCGTTGTCCGGTCAAAATGGACCCACGATTCCGGTTAAGGGTTAAGTACCTTTGCGTATACGACATTGGCGTCAGAAAAAACCGCGCCAATATGCGGCGTATATGACATCTGTGCCTTTATTTGTTCTTTCGTTATTTAAAATAAAAATTATGTCAATTTGTATAATTTGGTGAGTGCTTTGGCGATTTATATAATTTGGCAAAATTGGTCTACTGGATAACTACGAGTACATTTAAAACATTGCTTTGATTTTGAAATTAAATGTCAGGATTTCTTGCAATATTTAATCGGGTTTGGCGTGTTTTTTTTTTTTTTTTTTTTTTTTTTTTTTTACGACAATTTGGCGAAAACCTCGTTTTCGAATACCAGTTACGTATGTATATGTATTTTTAAATTATTTTCTATTATTTTTAAAATGAACTAATAATAAATAAAAATAATTAATAACTATAGAACAAAGCAATTTATAACTTTTTTTTTGTTTTAAATAAAAAGAAAATAAATGTAAATAAATAAGCAACAGTAGCCGGGTTACCATGTCAGGCAAAACAACGCCCTTTGGCTCTATTTATGTAATCCGGTGCGTATATGACATATTTTTCTTTTCGTTTCGTTTTTTAAAAAGAAAGAAGTTAAAGCCATTGATTTTAAATTTTTCAGTTTGAAATGAAAGCTTTGTATTAAATAAAATGATAATGAAAGAAAAAAAAGTCCTTCCGGCCAGTGCCGGGAGGAAGAGGTAGCTTTCAAATTCCTTATTTTAAAAAAGCCAACTTAAATTATTCAAACACACGAAGCTCAATTTAGTGTAAACCGAATATAGGAGATTCAATACTAATTTTTATCAATACTAAGTCATTATGAATGAGAATTTCACGAAATTAGTCAGCTTTTATTTAAAGTAACTTATATTTGGCTGAGATGTTGATGTATACTATCCACATGCCTTCTTACATGGAAATAGACGAATACGTGTGTTATCGCGTGGCAAATACAAGATCGTTTCAAAATGTTAGCCATACTAGAAATTCAAAGTGCTATAATTCAACCATTTTTTAAGATATAAACAAAAGAACAAATTTTCAGAAATAAAATCTGCTCCGGAATCTTTGTATCAAGGCCAAACACATAAAAAAACTTTTTCATTTTCCAATTTTTTAATACATCATTTTAAATTTTTAATTTAATTTGTTTTAAATGGCAACCCCTTTGAAACAAGATGGCGAATGAAGCTGGCCAACGAACTCGGTCGAGGCATTGATATGTGCTATGTAACGACCAAGTAACATACAAATCTGTTCACAAATACGCTTGTTATCGCGTGACAAAAATCAGGTCGTTTTAAAATGTCAGCCACAATAGAAATTCAAAATCCTATAACTCAGCCATTTTTTTTAGATGTAGACGAAACAAAAACTGTTCCGGAATCTTTGTATTAAGGTCAAACACATACGAAAAAAATCTTTTTCATTTTCCAATTTTTTTGTATCTCATTTTAAATTTTAAATTTTTTTATTTTTTTTAAATGGCCGCCATTTTGAAACATGATGGCGGATGAAGCTGGCCAACGAACTCGGTCGAGACATTGGTATGTACTATGTACAAAATAAGTTACATCCAAATCGGTTCATAAATACGCCTTTTATCGCGTGACAGAGTTCAGGACGTTTCAAAATGTCAGACACGCTAGAAATTCAAAATGCTATAACTCAGCCATTTTTTAAGATATAGACGAAACAAAAACTGCTCCGGAATCTTTGTATAAAGGTCAAATACATAAAAAGAAAATATTTTTCCTTTTTCAATTCTTTGGTACCACATTTCAAATTTAAAATTAAAAAAAAAAATTTTAAATGGCCGCCATTTTGAAACAAAATGGCGGATGAAGCTGGCCAACGAACTCGTCGAGACATTGGTATGTACTATGTACATACCGAATTACATCCAAATCGGTTCATAAATTCGAGAGTTACAGTATGACAAATGTCAGATATATATATATATATATATATATATATCAACTTTTGAACGGAGGGTGGTTTCGGGGTCTGGGAGTCATGATCGATGAAAATATACCAAAATTTTTTGAAATCGCTTTCCTCCGAACGGCTGCAATAGGTAGCTTTTTGTAATGAAAGCTACATAAAAGAAACATTGTTCTTAGCATAGATTGAAGTGAGGCCAAACTGGTCACAAATTAATTAAAAATAATAACTCTTTCTGAAATCCGAAAAGAAATATCAGTTATGATTAAAATTTGAGTTGCCATCATTAGAAAAATGTATATAAAATTAGAAAAAAAATAATATTTCGAAAATTAATTCGAATTTAAAAAGTCTAATACCAGTTTTGAAATCTGCGGATCAATATTGATTTTTGGTGTTAATTTCATCGCAAAGTTTTCCATATTTTAGGAGAAATCGCCGTGAAATATAATCAGTTGTTTAATCAATCGATTCATACTTGCGTTACATACTTCCGTTTCATAAAATGCGTTTCATTAGGATTTTTTATATACGAGGTGGAACCCGCCGAATTTCGACGAAAGAAAATGTTTACAAAGGAATTATTGCATCAAATTCATAATACATCAACAGTAATTAGACTAAAAAATCCATCTTACACTTGTTAATTTAACTCTCCAAAGACATATTTTAACCTAAGATTAACAAAATACTTTTTTCATAAACTTTAACTGTTAAAATTATTGAAAAATTAAACTTAATTCATATACGTCATCAGTAAAACATAATCAAGATAATTAATTTTGATTAAGTTGGTATTAAGGAATGAAAAATCCGCAAAAATGATTTCACCTTGACATAATCATAGAATATTTCTACCTTTACATCTCAGCCAAAGCAAGTCATTTTCCACGTTTCACACCCATATTAACCATTTAAAAACATTTTTGCGCAATAGGTTATTAATAAATATATTTTCAAGCTCGAAGTCACGTTTGTCAACTATTACAACTTTTCATGTTAAAATTCCCACCCGTGATTTGAGGTCTTAGTATAATCTCTGTACCTGCGCGTAAAAATTCCAGAAATTTATAACTTTTAGACGTATTCTAGGGTAAATATCTCGTTTTATCAAATAAAATTATCGTTTACTTTTAAATATGACGTCATTTTCAGTCGCTGAAATATTTTGCCTATTGACTCAAACTCAATATCAGCGAAATGAAAAAATAGTGAAATATAACAGCATCATCAGGGAAATTGTGTCTTTTTTAAAGCGTAACGTCATTTTCTGTTCAAATTTTTAAAAATATATTTTCAATTGTAATGAGAAAATGGCATCAGTAAGAATATAATCAATAAAGATAACTAATCCACTTTTAATAGAAATGAAGTACTTCAGTTGCCACTATTAGAAAATTGGTATTAAAAACTATAAAAAAATTAATATCTCAAAAATAAATTGAGATACAGCTTTCAAACAAATTGCATTTTAAAGTGCATTTTTTTCTGCATACGACGGTGTAAACATTTAAAATGTGGGATGTTTAGAAGTTTAAAAATTTACAGTAGCGAAAATTGCAAAAGCGAAATTTCATTTCAAATATCAAAGTATTGCCATTCGCATAATGACGTATGCGTTACGCACAGATATGTTTGTCCTTTATAATATAGATAGGGTAGATACTGCATACCTTTAATATTTATGCTACTAAATCTCCATCTTTTAAACTTCATTTTTTTTAGATTTTAACAATATTTCGTAATAGGAAGGATTAACCTTACTTTTAACTTAAAACCGCGGCAAAATATTTTTTAGTTCTGAAAATTAATAGTCAAAAGGAGAACGGTACGTGGTTTAAAATGACATTGATTCAGGTGTCATATTATTGGCTCGTGTAGGGTAGCGGAGGCGGAAGAGAAGCATATACCTGTAACAATGTTCTGGTCACATGTTTCGGTCGTCAGTCAGCGCAGGCAAACGAATTGTTTGAGTAAAAAATGTTTTTATTCTGTTCTTTACTGGATTTTGTTTTGTTTATGAATATATCAGCTTGAATATTAGTATAATAATTTATTAATTAATACTTAATCTTTAGTATGATGGCAGTGTTAAGACCAGTTCAGACCAAACGAAAGTAACCCAATTTTTGGGTACCATAAACAATTAAGTGATTTAAGTTTTCAAACTTATTATGACATTATGAAATATTATCTTTATATTCGACATGAGCCGAAACCATACAAAACATCAGAAGAACCAACGGTGAGTGAAATACTTGATATTCTTTTTAAGAATGCTGAATCTATTTGGTCGAAAGCGTCTATTCCTGTAGTATCTCGCACTCGCATGTTACAAATGGGAAAAACCTATCACGATAAATACGATAAATGCAGAAGTATTTTAAGATCAAAAGGCAGAAAAGGTACAGACAAATATGGTTTAATTGCAGCAAAGTTTTTAAATGAAAGCAAACGTCTTTTTGATGTAGCAGCCTAAGTGCGAAGAATTTTCTGTCTGTAAGTGCGAAAAAAGAAAAAAGTACCTAAACTTAAACAAGATTTTTTACTTGACCAAAGAACACTGAGAAAAATGTGCATAATAAATCGTCATATGCATAAAATAATAGCCGATAAAGTTATTTCCAAGATTTTAGCACAAAGAAAAGAGAGTACTTTAATGATAACAATCATTTGAACATATCAACTGAAACTGCTATTGGGTGTTATGAGACAGCCACAAACACTGGAGTTTATAACTGTGTTATTGCTTTAATAGAAAAAGATCTAAATAGGACACTGCAGTGGATGATTTGTTTGTACCACTTAAATGGATTGCCTTTGCGCCACCTGTTTCGTGAATTAAACAGAAAACAAAGGGCCCTAATGAATTTGGCGGGCTTTCAGGCAAACAACTTGAAAATTGTAATGAACTTCCAGTGGTTACATTCTTGCCTATACAACACAACCTTTCTAATGTTAAAATAATTGAAGATTTGAGCACAGACCAAAAATATTTACTTCAAACGTGCACATCAATCTCAAGCGGTGCATGCTTTCCAGATCTGTCTTAAAAAAAAAAAAAAAAAACAGGAAAGTTGGCTCATTCTCGATGGCTTACGTTAGCAAGTCGCATTCTTCGGTTATATGTTGGAACAGAGAGTCCTTCAAAAAACCTTAAAATTTTTTCAGAGTATGTTATGAAAGTGTATGTACAGCCCCCATCTGGTTCCATATTAAGCTTAAACCATCAGGTGTAAATGGTTCCAAACATTTTTGGAGAATGATAAAATTTTCACGTTACCTTTGTGAGCAACTTCTAAAAATAATCGAACCAGTTATTCAGAGAAATAGTTATTACGCTCACCCAGAAAACGTGCTTCTCTGTATGTTAAGTGATGAGAGAAAGCACGTAAGAGAGTTGGGATTTCGCCGATTTCTAAAAGCAAGATTGTAGGAAAACAATGGCGTCAAAAACATTGTGGTCCTCAAGCTTAGGTCAATTAAACTTAATATTATTGTTGTTATAGTAGAGAAGCATCTATAGATTGCTATTAAAAATAATATTTGATTTAAAAAATGTAAAAATAAAACAGTGGAAAAATTAAAAATTTATGTTAAATTTGGACTTTTTGTAAAACAAAATCCTTATTTTTAAGGCTCTTGCGGCACCTCAAGGTATAAATTTAGAACGAAAAAAATTCGTAGTTTTATTGTTAACACACAAAACAACTTTTAATTGCTCTCAGAAAATTATTTGCTGACAAAAATATTTTGCCCTATACTTTCGTTCCACCCTATTTACCATAGGGAGGCTTGACCCACCCATCAGTTTTCATATTTAAAAGAATTTCAGAGTTTTATCAATAGGTATCAACCGAAGCTACTGGAATGCTCAAACAACAGTCACTGTTTCATACTAATGATCGAAATAGTTGTGTAAAAAATGAATTGTGAGTTTTCAACCTAAAAGTTGTGTTTTTGGCGATATGTTGTAAGTTTTTTTTCAGATAAAATATATCATAGAAATTTAAGTAAGTAGGTTTTAAGTAATGCAGTAATATCTAGATTTCATTCCAGGCATAAATATTATACAGTTAGTTAGGCTTAACATAACAATGTGCTATTCTTTAGAAAATGACTACGTGGGGAGGATTGACCTAGTCAATGTGAGGGAGGTTTGACCAGATGCTCAACGCCCCGTAACACATGCACGACGGTAAACGAGAATTCTCGTTTTCATTTAAAAAACATCATTGACTAAGGGCGTGGTTTCTACCTTATAGAAAATGCATTTGTATCGTGTTGTCCATATTTTTTTTAGATTTATAAAAACTTTTCAAAATAACAGACATTACATTACATTACAAGATAAAAACACTAAAAACAATATAAAAACACTAAACACTAAAAACAATATAAAAACAATATAAAACAAACAATATAAAAACAAAAGGACGTTTCGGATTCATTCTGAATCCCTCATCAGCTAATTTCGAACGTAAAAGTCATACTCGATTTTAAAGTTCAACAAGTAGAAAAACATTACATCGAGTTGCCAAAAAATTATAGTTAAAACAAAACTGAATATTCTAGTGGTAGAGATGTTTTTTTTAAATTGTAAGGAATTTTATATTAAATTCGTACATTGAAAGATATTTACCGATGCATAAACTTGGGAAACCTATCTAGACCACCAATTTACAAAAGACTTTCAGAACAGGGCGGAGCTCCTTCTGTTTTAAAATTCAGATTTGATAAAAATTGCCCGTCGGCAATGCGTCAATTAAGAGGTTTTGCAAATCTTTTTATTATACACTGTGCATGATGAAAGATTAATGGTTATATATAAAACTGAATGTAAATTCTGTAAATCTACAGAAAAATGGGCTGTTGAAAAGAAAACGTTTAAAACTGATTAAAGAAAGATGTAAAAAATTGCTACAGTATCCACTGTAAGAAAAATAAATTAATGAAATATAAATGGGAAAGTTTATAGGAACTTTTTTTCCTTTATATATTACTTATAATAGGTAAATAGAAACAGTAGAAAAGACGATAATGTATGAAAGCAGCTGTATTAACCGTTTCAGGGGCAATGGTATGTTTATGAAACCACTTAATTTTAATTCCCAAACGCCACAATGGCACCAGAATTTTCTAAAATATTTTTCATTTAATACGTATGGGAAATATAGCCTTTTTCAAATTTCCAAATAAATTTGTTCGTATATTCCGGTGCCAGTCATTTATTTCAACATTTTAGTACTAGTACTTTGCCCCTGAAAGGGTTTAAAGATGTTAATGGTACGTTAAGTACTCGTGCGGCTGGAAAAGAACATAGCATTTATTGAAAAACTTTAGGAAGGTATGTAGACAAATTTCAGCATGATGAACAGAGTGAGAGGAAGCCAAACTATGTGACAACTAGAGATGTTAGATCGAATGTCGCAAAAACTAGGACAAGGAGACAAAAAAAGTGGGAGGGTTACTACTAAATCCGGACATAATAATGCATGAAATCCTAAGAAAATAGAAACTGTCTCTAGCGGAATGCTGTCTTAAACGTTAAAGTTTCATTTTCCCTGCTGTACAATTATACCTGCTCAGATAATATCCTGTTTAAAACAAAAATGTTTCTCCTCTGACTTGCGATTGCATCTAAACAGTTTTGTTTAAGCTTCCTATTTTGAAAAATATTTTATTATAATAATTAAAGCATGTAACGTACAGTTATTTAGCTTTTTTTTTTTTTTTAAACGGATTTTATTTCTCTTCAAACATATTTCAATATATAATACAAAGTGGGTCAAGTCTCCCATATAGTGTGCCAAGCCTCTCATATGTGGGGAGACTTGATCTACTATTTTCTCAGGATTAAAATCAAAAATTTTTGAAATTTCTTATACTATACACTTAAGAAACAAATTTATTTTGATACATGATTGTATAACGAATAAAATGATATATAAAACTTTATTCTACGTTCAATATTTAAAAAATAAAATATCATTTTGTAAAAAGTAGGTCAACCCTCCCTAGTCTCCTTTACTATATAATGACTGAAAAATAATAGTTTAAAAATAATTTTTTACGCTATATTGCAGACACATTTTCTCAACGAAGACATTTAAAAATTTATAAAACAAAACAATATGGTAAAAATTAAAATGGAGGTGCGGAATTATTTTTTATTCACTGGACTAAACTCTAAAATAAATCACGTAACGAATCAAGAGTCGGAAATCTTTTACAGGCATTACTCAAAACATATATTGAATTATTAATTCGCCTAATTAATTTCGTTTTATTTTCTTATTATTGATGAAAATCCATTCTATTTACTTTGTGTCTGAATAAATATACCTGCCAGTGAGATTTTCCACCACATGTTTATGCAGCGGTAAAATTATACACATCATTATTTGTTTTAATATTCATTTTTTATTTCATCTCACTGGAAAAAAATTAATTCTGGCAAAAATTACTTCAAATAAAAGATTTTCCTTTCCATCAGCACATGGAATTTTCTGAAGTTAATTATTAACTCAAGCATCACATTTGTTAGAGATGAATAAGACTGAGTAATGTCAAATCGAACGAAAATTCTTTATCACAGTTAGGAAGTTTACGAATACGCATCTATAAGCAACAGTAAGTTCTAGATAATCAAATCAAAACCTCTTTTGAAAAAACGAAATATTTATCTATGAAACTGGAAATAAAATAATTTTATTATATTAAAGGAACCACTGGTAAACATGTGTTTTAGTATATGCTATACAGCAACTTACGAATGATACTTATATAATATTTTTTTACAGATTATTGCATACCAATTTTACTCGAAACAAGCTTTTATAAATTTATAAAAGAACAGTATGGGAAAAATTAAAGTAAATGCGTGGAATGTTTTTTTTTTTTTCTTTTCCGAATATTTTACAAGCACTGCTCCGAACTTATTTTAATCTATTAATTCGTCTCACAATCTTTTTTATATTTTGTAATGTAATATATCTCAGTAAAAAAATGTACTCTCCATCAGCACATGGAATTTTCTGAAGTTAATTATTAACTCAAGCATCACATTTGTTAGAGATGAATAAGATTGAGTAATGCCAAACGCTTAATTCATCGAACGAAAATTCTTTATCAAATTTAGTAAGTTTTCGATTACGCATCTATAAGTAACAAGTAGTTCTAGAAAAAAAAGAAAGTGTTTTGATTAAGTGGAATATTTATCTATAAAAATAGAAATTTAAAATAGAAAATAATAAATCTCAGTAAAATGTATTATATTCAAGATATCACAGTGTAACAAGTTATTAGTGTATAGTTATACAGTGATTGACAAATAATAGTATAAAAATAAATTTTTACGCTACATTACAGACACATTTTACTCAGTACAAACATTTATAAATTTTAAAAATAAAACGATATGGTAAAAATTAAAATAAAGGTGCGGAACGTTTCTTTTTATTCACTAGACTAAACTCTAAAGTAAATCACGTTAGGTATAAAGAGTCGGCAATCTTTTACTAACAAATTCCAAGCCTATATTAAATTATTATTAATAAAAATCCATGTTATTTACTTTGTTTTAGAACACCTGTAAGTATCTTTGAAATGAGATTATCACCAGATGTGAATGCAGCCGTAAAATTTTAGAGATAATATTTGTTTTAATATTGATTATTTATTTCACCTCACTGAACCATAGTTTCTGGCTAAAATTATTTAGGTAAAATATTGTACTTTCCACTAATACGTGGAATTTTCTGAAGTTAATTATTAACTCATGCATCACATTTGTTAAAGATGAATAAGACTGAGTAATGTGAAAAGCTTAATTTATCGAACGAATATTCTTTATCACAGTTAGTAAGTTTTAGGATTACGCATCAATAAACAAGAGGAAGTTCTAAATAGACAAAACAAAACTTCTTCTGATAAAGAGAAATATTTATCTATAAAACTGAAAATGTAAAAAATAAAATAATAAACCAAAGTAGTTTATATTACATTGTAGCACTCACAGTCATACAAGCTATTAGTAGGGGAAGGCGATGCAAAATCGGCTACCATAAATGTTTTTATATTATGAAATGAAGTGAAATGGAAAAAAAAAACTTAAAACACCTTTTTGAATATAAAATGAATATTTGGTTATTATAAAACTTATTCTTTTCAATAAAAAATATAATTGGTTACATAAAAAAATAGCTTTTTTTACATATATGCGAAAATCCGGTTTTACCCCACTGGTTGGGTAGAGCCGGGTATCCATTTAAAACTCGTGGAAAACCCATTTTGGTCAAAAATTTCTTGTTTAATATAGTAAAAAATGCATTTTTATATTTTTTATCAAAACGAAATTGCACATGCGTTCTTCCATGTGTAAACAATAAATCGGTGGCAAATTTTTTACGCTCTATAAGCCTACCTACTTTACACTGAAAGTCTTAAGTGTTCTTTTAGCTGCAAAAATCACAAATGAATTTGTCATCAAATTCTTCTGCATTACTTCATGCTTAGTGCACCCACCCGTTTAATTTTAAACATTGTATCCAACCTTCTTTGGATTTAGAATTTCAGTAAAGTTCATCGCAAAAAATACAGGTTTCATTGTCTTCTTCATCTTCTGAAGATGACTCCGCAACCTTTTTTGGTTTCTGTTGACTATTAATTTATTTTTTTTCTTTTAAAGAAACTTCTGTTTTGTCTTGCAGTTTGTTTGGCTCATTTGTCCTTAATATCTTTTTCGATCTCTAATTTATAGGGAGAAAAAATCAAAATAATAGTTCTTCCCCTTCTTTTGTCAGCTTTTTTCTCAATTCGGAAGCCTTCCTTGGGAGCGGATAATAACATTTGAGTGAAACTGGACATTCAGATTGCTGGGCTACATAGTCTAAAGATGTCGAATGAATAATGTTACTAATGTATCCTGAAGATGTAACATTTTGAATCACTGATGACGTGTATGATTGTGATGTTAACTGCTGCAGCTGGAAGCAGTTCGACGTGAAAGACGCTGTATGTTCTCAACTGCTGGATATATTATGCCAACACTTTTAGGTTTGAAGACTTAGCTCCATTATCATGTGATGTTTCAGAAATATTTATTTCTGCAACTATGCCATCCTGTGGCTGCATAGACCTAGGTGTGTTATCATGATTTTCATGGGCTTCTCTGTCGCTTCCAAAGGAGCAAAAATGTGGTCTGGAAAAAATAATTGTTGTAGGGGAAAATCCCTGTTTTCTCAAACCCTCTGATTGCAGTATTTACATCTGCTGCTCTCGAAAATTCAGCTTTTGCCAATTTGGTAAATTGCTACATATCGCTTCGGGAGAATTTTACAGGTTTGGAAAGTAACCATATCCTCACCTCTTGTTCAAAGTATGAGTTTAGAGGTGCATGAATGACATCAAGTGGCTGAAATTAATATATTGCGTAAGGAAGGAAGCATAAGATAAATACATTATCTTTCTCTTACTAGATTGATTAACTGGATGCATTTAGTATGAGTTGAATGCCCATCTAGGACTAAACGAACAGGTTTTTTAGGACAAGGATTGGAAAAAGCTATACATTTTTTAACCAAATAATGAAGACCTCTTTCTTAATCCATCCACTCCTATTATTTTCTGCAAATGAGTTTGGGAAAACATCATTCATCAAGAGAAGTTTTTTCCATACCTGTTTAATATTTATTTGAGAAAAAAATTTTGTTATATATTATGTAGCTTAGTTATATGGAATTGAGATTTTATAAATTATTTGTCAGTTAGGACAGATTATTTTATTTAGAGAAACAATTACTGAAATCTATTTTGAATCTTAAGTTGGTCTATAACACAAGTTATTATACCTCAGATTAGAAAGGTTTTTATTAAAATGTAATAAGCATAACATAAAATTATATAATAATAAGTACCATTATCTTGTTCATTAATAATTGCAGTTTTTTTAATTTCATAAGTTTAAGTTAAAAATTAATCGCACTTTTTAATATAAAACAAAATCAAAATTAAAGTTTTCACTATAACTAGATTTAGAATTATAAAGTAACTTAACAGCATTAAAAATGCAAGTTAAAGATCATTGATAATTCATTAACTATACTAAAAAATCATTCCATCAGTGTAGGACAAAACCGGGTATACCCGGTTGTGACCCACTCTTAAGTACCCGGTTTTACCCCAACATGACACGGATTTTAAAACTTGGCGTTAGTGCTTTTAATCCCATAGTAAAAGATCAATAAAAATGTTAAAATATTTGCAGGGAAGCAGATAATTAGATATACTACTCACCAATATTTAACATCCTGAAAAAATAGTGGTTATACGCGTAAAACCTAGAATCAAACAAAACAATTTTTTAAGAGTAATTCAAAGTAAATCCTTCACACAAAAAATAACCGCACACGTTTCGTTTAGCTACAAGTTCGTCGTAGCGTTTCGTTTAGCTACAAATGCCATAATGATGATCAACAAGTAATTTCTCATGTTGACAGATAGACAAAAGTACAACTGAAGGAGGAATCTACGCTACCCTGTTTTACCCGCCTACCCGGTTTTGTACAACTCTCCCCTATATAGGGGAAGGTGGCCTAAAATGATCCTAGCGGGCAAAACTATCTACATAGGTTTTCTTCCAGGCAAGTCTAGCTATGTACAGGGTAATACATAAGCTGGTGGCGGAAAGTGAAGAAGAAGCAATTGCGGTATTCAAACGATCGTAGTGTTACGCGTCTGAATAGAAATGTTTGAAAAAGTGGGTTTTATAACACCTGTTATAACATAAGCTCAAACTTTCATATTTATTTACATATACAGTCTTTCATGTACAGAAATATGATTTGGTTTACTTAATAGAGTGTGTTGTTAGATGTGAATTGCACATGCTATATTTTTTATGTTTCTCGGCATGATCCAGTTATATCACCTGAAATGGACGGTCATGTTGCCGTTTAAAATGATCCATCATGTGGATTGTTTTACTACCATTTTGTTGGTTGAAAGAAATCCGGTACCTGTTTCTAGTCATCATGGGAGCTAAATGTGTACCAGCCCCAAATCATTCTCTTTGAGTCCGCGTGTTAACTTACCGTCTCCAAAGAAAACGTAATCAAGCACTTTGTGAAAAAGAAAATCAATGGAGTACCATTTTAACGAGCAGTTCTTATAAGAATCAACTGTGCTCGGAAACGAAAAATAGAGAAAAGAAAGAGAAGATAAAAGAGGCTGCAGCTAAGAAAATCCAGTTGAAATATGCTATATCTAAAACGAAATAGCCATAACAAGCAAAGAAAAGGCCACGAAGTCAAAGCAAAGACGTATTTCTATCAGTCTTGCCAGTGGGCTACATTTAAAAAAAAATTAGATATCTTGATTGGCACCATTTTTCTGAAATGGTAAAATTCCTCTTGCTTTCGCCGTAATTAATATGTCACTAAATAAGGCGAATTTAAATATTTCAAAAAAGAGGTACCAATCAAATTATCTGAATTTTAAAAAAGTAGCCCACTGGCAAAACTGATTCCCATAAAGAAGAAAAGGGTGCCTAAAAACAAATATTTTGAATATATTGAAACAGATTCAGAAGATAAACACAAGTGTATTTATTGCGATGAAGTATTTGCCTCCTCTTCAGCAGTTGAAGGATCGATCTAGTGTTGCATGTGTCGTAACGGAACGCAAAATGCATGCGCAGGATAGATAAGAATGACGATTATGTGTATCTTTGCAATATGTTCTGAAATATTCCGAGTTTTCGGATGGGGCGAAATAGGCATTATTTAACTTATTTATGCGTTTATTATTGGCTATTTCTTTTGGATCATGATTTTCAAATATTCCATTTTATTGTTTTTTCAAAATTATTTGTGACACTTTTTTGTTTTAAAATTTACATAAAATAAATTATGTATGCTATTTGATTGTAAAATGTATTTTATTTCATCATGTATTGTCATAATTATTTTTATATCCTTTATTTTGCTGATTAAAAACAATTTACACTAATTTTTAAATGTCGAATCCTTTTGGCCTTGAAGGGTAAAATGATCCTTTGTACACGTTTTCGAGAATCTATTTTTTTTTTCATTACTCAGTTTGTTTAAAAATATTATTAAAGTATATTTCTCATTCAAAATATTGTGTAAAACATATTAGTATAGGACCAACGTTTTATTTAAACAGTCACGTTATTTTACAGGGAATCGTCCCCTACTATGAAGTTTCTAACAAATAATCCATAAATAATGAATTATTATCGTATATTGCAGACGCATTTCACTCAAAAAAAAAAAAAAAAAAAAAAAAAAAAAAACATTTAAAAATTTATAAACGGGCAGTATATTAAAAATTAAAAGTATATTCGTGGAATGATTTTGTCAGCAATCTTTAACAAGCACATCTCCGAACCTGTATTAAACTATCAATTCGCCTGACAATATTTGTATATTTTTTTATATTATTGTTGTTTACATATAAAATTAAATTATATTCCGTTTTACAATCATTTAATGTATTAGTGTAATTGTCTTCAGAATACATATGTGTTATTACAAAAATAATTAGTTCTAAACTATTGTAACGTAACGTTACGTCTGTATAGTGAACAGCAATCTTTACCTTAAAAATACTTTCAATAATATAAAATAAAATTCAGAAATTTACAGAAACAATTGCTGAAATCCCAGCTACCAATAAATTTGCTGTACATTTTACAAACTGCTGCCTTTAAGATTGCTGTAAATTTTCTCCACTCAGGGAAAAGTCACTTTGCTATTGGTTGCAAGATGCACGTGACAGAAATAATTCGGTTTTTACTTCTCTTATTCCTTTAATTCGATTTCACAGCATCGGTGCTTGAAGAAATACAAAGAAAAGTACAGGAAAAATCACAACATTTTTATTGTAATATTTTTTTGGTTAAGTATGATTTATTTATGTTGAAGTACAATCTTGCTTCTATAATGTTACATAATTTTGTTACTAACTGATAACATAATAATGTTACTAACTGATGAAACTAAATGTTTTCCACTAGCTTCCCAGCTAGAAAAAGTTTGCAAAAAAAGTGTAAAAAAAAAGTGTACAAAAAGCGAGCGTATTTGGCACCTCTGCTTATGCATAATGAGTGCACACTGAATTGTGCACAAAAAGTGTATACCTAAATTGTTCACTTTTTATACACAATCAGAGGTGCCAAATACGCTCGGATTGTGTGCACTTTTTTGTTTACACTTTTTTTGCATACCTAAATTGTTCACTTTTTATACACAATCAGTGGTGCCAAATACGCTCGGATTTTGTGCACTTTTTTGTTTACACATTTTTTGCATACCTGAGTTGTGCACCTTTTATACACAATCAGTGGTGCCAAATACGCTCAGATTTTGTGCACTTTTTTTTTTACACTTTTTTTGCCCATCTAAATTTTACCACAAAAAGGCTTAATTATTGCAGTTCCCGGAACAGATGTCATAAGTTCCCACGGCTGCCACCTTGGAATTTTCTTGGCGTGAAAACCCCTTTTCCGCCAAGTAGTAAATGTGGCCAAGCACCAGTTTATATGCATGTTTCGCTTAACGAAAATAAAATGTAAATGATAATCAAAATTCGCTAAAGTGGCAATCAGTAATCTTGTATGAGCGCTTCGTGCACATTAACTGAAAAAAAACCATCACTGCATTCAGCAGTTCTTCCGGTGTAGCATTCTCAAAATTCAGCAGTTCTCGCTTTCTAGCAATCTCAAAATATAAAAACTCTTAAGGCAGCAGAATATACATAAAAAATGAAACTCGCTAAAGTGGCAATCAGTAATCTTGTATGAGCGCTTCGCGCACATCAACCAGAAAAAAAAAAAAAAAACATCACTGCATTCAGCAGTTTTCCCGGTGTAGCATTCTTAAGATTCCGAAGTTCTCACTTTCTAGCAATCTCAAAATGTAAAAAACTCTTAAAGCAGCAAAATATACTTAAAATTATCAACATACCTTAACAGATATCTGCTTTCTTGAAAGCTCCAGTACGAAATCTTTCTCATAACACCACCATCATTTTCCAAAATAGGGTTATGAATATGCATTGAGACACAATAAACAAACCTACTTTTCTTCTCAAAATTTCCTCATATTTCTTAATTACTTCAGCAAAAGCTTTTAAACAGATTACAGAAACCATATAGTCAGTCAAATACATCCAATAAATTTAACATAAAAATAAAAAGACAGAGCGATACAACACAATATCAAAATCCATCCACAAAATCCACCACTTCTCAGTGGTTGCCAGAACACAACACGTCAGAATACATATGTCACACGGGGTTCCACATATCGAGGTTGCCATATTTTAAACACTGCCAACACACCAACAAAAAATCGCCAAACAATTCAAAACAACGGCTGAGGGAACATAAGGCATCTAAGCCCAGTTCAGTTCCCTTAACCAGAAACGTACCATCTGTGAGATGGTTTCGTCGATATATCTGCCCTTAATATTTTCGCACTCCGGCATTCAAAACTTATTTTTATGCTGTTATATAAAAAAATTGCTCCTATTAATGCATTACTATTAAAGATTAAATGTTTAAGTTCACTATTTGATAAATTATTAAGTGGTCTGTTTGTGCACAGGATTTTCACATTTCCGGTTAAGGGTTAAACATATTGCTATCACATACATAATTCACACTGCAATATCAATACGGCAAAATCAATAATAAGACCAAAAAACAAGCATAAATTTATTGGTGTACCTGTAATGGAACAGTGGCACAACAGAGAGCTGAGCAATATTCTTATAATAGTATGAAATTTAAAAAAAAAAAAGATGTTTCTATAAATATAACCTAAAATTGAACCTTATAACATACGATGAAGCTATATTTTAAATTTTAAAACATTATGATGAATTCTTCACAATTTTTTAATTTCTAATTACAGCTGAAGGAAGGTTAAATGCTTGTAATATTTGGTACTTTATTTCGGTTAGCCGGGCGCCAATGTTATAGATACATATATAAGTCTATATACATGTTTATATAAATATATATACTACATATATATGTATATAGGTGATATAGACAATATATGTATATACATATGTGTGTGTGTATACATATATATGTATGTATATATAACACTGGCACTCGGCTAAACTAAAACTACCTAATATTTTTACGAGTGGTGCACCAAGTACTCCTGTGAGTACCAAGTAATTGTGTGCAAGAAAAAAGCACTTATGTGCACATGATGTGAGCTTAGGGGTGATACTCCTCTGTGTGCATGTGTTTATAAATACACATAAACATTCATCATGAATCAGGGTTGCAAAAAAGCCGGCTAAAATTAAAAAAAGCCACGCCGGCAGCTTTTATTGTTTTTAAACGGCTTTTTTTGGCCAAAATTGGCCTTTTTTGGCCATAATCGGCTTTACAATGAAGCATTGTAATTATAAACTACATATTTTAAAGTGTTTTTAATTAAGAGGACAATAGTTACTTAGTTACATGTTTCATTACTTAATTAATTTTAAGAGCTATTAATATACAAGTCTTATTTTATTTCTAATAAACATTTAAAATTATACATAGTCATATAATAAAAACATCATTTCTCACTATTAAAAAAACATTATGAATAGCATATACATGAATATGCTTAACAACAAGCTTTTCGAAAATTTATTTAGAGAAATTTTATTTATTTATTTATTTTCTTGTTTAAATGCTCTATTTTTTATACACTTATGTACCTAACTCTCCTCAAATATTATATCCTTTCTAATTTTTCTTTTAACATTTATAAGTTAACTCTCCATATGGACACATAAGAATGTTTCCATTTTGATGTGCTACATTTTGTCATTGTTTAATTAAATATGATCTTTAAAATGTGTAGTATATGTGGAGCTATATAATGTAATATAAAATTTCAAAACACCAGTTTGGAGTCTAACTTAATATTCTTTTCAATATTTATATATATATATATATATATATTTTTTTTTTTTCAGACATAATGCCTTCACAGTTGCCTTCTAGCAGTTAAAGACTTAGTTATTTGACAAAATTTAATAGAAATTTATAATTTTCTTAGTAGAAAATATTTATAAGTGTATTATAAATTAATTGATCCAAATTTAAAACAAATTAGTTAAAACAAATTTTGTTAAAACAAATTTAAAACAAAAAAAGCCAGCCGGCTTTTTTTGGCCTGGCTGAAAGAGGGCAACCCTGTCATGAACATATAATATTTTTTTAATTAACTTCAATTCAAAGTTTAATTTACTGTATACCTTTTGAAGATAATTTTTGTAAATTTCCATGCACTATAAAAAAAACTTTGGGATATTTAGACACCTGATCGACAAAATTCACAATTTTTTCAAAACCAATCGATAAAATTCCAATTTTTCCGCACCCAATTGACAAAATTCGCTATTTTTTCACACCCGACTGACAGAATTTACTATTTTTCTACACCCGATAAAACACAAAATTCCCTTTTTTCCGTGCCTGATCGACGAAGTTCGCTATTTTTCCGTGAATCAACGAAATTTGTGATTATTCCACTCGTAATCGACAAAATTCATAATTTTCTACAACTGTTCAACAAAATTTCCTTTTTTTCCAGCGCCTGATCAACGTAGTTCACTATTTTTCCATGAATCAACGAAATTTGAGATTTTCCCGCACTTTATCGACAAAATTCGCACTTTTTCTATGCCCGATCAAACAAATTCGCAATTTTTCTACGCCAGATTGACAAATTTCGCTATCTTTTCATACCCGACCAGTGAAATTCGCTATTTTTTCACACCTTATTGACAAAATTCACTATTTTTCGACACCCAATCAACAAAATTCCCTTTTTTTCACACCTGATCAACAAAACTCTCCTTTTTTCCCGCACTTGATCGACGAAGTCTGCTATTTTTTCGTGCTTCAATGAAATTTTGAGATTTTTTCCATTCCTAATCGACAAAATTCATGATTTTCTACACCTGTTCAACAAAATTTCCCTTTTTTTCCATATCCATTCAACAAAATTCCCCTTTTTCCTGCGTCTGATCAACGTAGTGCACTATTTTTCTGTGAAACAACGAAATTTGAGGTTTTTCCGCACATTATCGACAAAACTCGCTCTTTTTCTATGCCCGATCAAACAAATTCGCGATTTTTCTACGCCAGATTGACAAATTTGGCTATCTTTTCATACCCGACCAGTGAAATTCGCTATTTTTTCACACCTTATTGACAAAATTCACTATTTTTCGACACCCAATCAACAAAATTCCCTTTTTTTCACACCTGATCAACAAAACTCTCCTTTTCCCCGCACCTGTTTGACGAAGTTTGCTATTTTTTCGTGATTCAATGAAATTTTGACATTTTCTCCATTCCTAATCGACAAAATTCATGATTTTCTACACCTTTTCAACAAAATTCCCTTTTTTTCCACACCCGTTCAACAATATTCCCCTTTTCTGCTGCGCCTGATCGACGAAGTTCGCTATTTTTCCGTGAATCAACGAAATTTGAGATTCTTCCGCACATTATCGACAAAATTCACACTTTTTCTATGCCCGATCAAACAAATTCGCAATTTTTCTACGCCGGATTGACAAGTTTCACAATCTTTTCATACCCGACCAGCGAAATTCGCTATTTTTTCACACCCAATTGACAAAATTCACTATTTTTCAACACCCAATCCACAAGATTCCCTTTTTTACACACATGATCAACAAAATTCTCCTTTTTTCCCGTGCCTGCGAGTGAAGAAGTTTGCTATTTTTTCGTGAATCAATGAAATTTGAGATTTTTCCGTACATTATCGACAAAATTCACACTTTTTCTATGCCCGATCAAACAAATTTGCGATTTTTCTATGCCGGATTGGCAAGTTTCGCAATCTTTTCATACCCGACCAGCGAAATTCGCTATTTTTTCACACCCAATTGACAGAATTCGCTATTTTTCGACACCCAATGTCATCAACATATATATTTTTTTAATTAACTTCAAAGTTTAATTTACTGTATACCTTTTGAAGACAATTTTTGTAAATTTCCATGCCCTATAAAAAAAACTTTGGGATATTTAGACACCTGATTGACAAAATTCACAATTTTTCCAAAGCCAATCGACAAAATTTACTATTTTTCTACACCCGATAAAACACAAAATTCCTTTTTTTCCGTGCCTGATCGACGAAGTTCGCTATTTTTCCGTGAATCAACGAAATTTGAGATTTTTCCGCTCCTAATAGACAAAATTCATAATTTTCTACACCTGTTCAACAAAATTTTCTTTTTTTCCATATCCAATCAACAAAATTCCCCTTTTTTCCTGCGCCTGATCAACGTGTAGTTCACTATTTTTCAGTGAATCAACGAAATTTGAGATTTTTCCGCTCCTAATAGACAAAATTCATAATTTTCTACACCTGTTCAACAAAATTTTCTTTTTTTCCATATCCAATCAACAAAATTCCCCTTTTTTCCTGCGCCTGATCAACGTGTAGTTCACTATTTTTCAGTGAATCAAAGAAATTTGAGATTTTTCCACACATTATCCAGAAAACTCGCACTTTTTCTATGCCCCATCAAACAAATTCGCGATTTTTCTACGCCAGATTGACAAATTTCGCTATCTTTTCATACCCGACCAGTGAAATTCGCTATTTTTTCACACCTTATTAACAAAATTCACTATTTTTCGACACCCAATCAACAAAATTCCCTTTTATTCACACCTGATCAACAAAACTCCTTTTTCCCCGCACCTGATCGACGAAGTTTGCTATTTTTTCGTGATTCAATGAAATTGAGATTTTTTCCATTCCTAATCGGCAAAATTCATGATTTTCTACACCCTTTCAACAGAATTCCCTTTTTTTTCCACACCCGTTCAACAAAATTCCCCTTTTCTGCCGCGCCTGATCGACAAAGTTTGCTATTTTTCCGTGAATCAAGGAAATTTGAGATTTTTCCGCACATTATCGACAAAATTCATAATTTTCTACACCTGTTCAACAAAATTTCCACTTTTTCTATGCCCAATCAAACAAATTCGCAATTTTTCTATGCTGGATTGACAAGTTTCGCAATCTTTTCATACCCAACCAGCGAAATTCGCTATTTTTTCACACCCAGTTGATAAAATTCACTATTTTTCGACACCCAATCCACAAAATTCCCCTTTTTTTCCACGCATTATTGAAGAAGTTTGCTATTTTTTCGTGAATCAACGAAATTAGAGATTTTTCTGTACATTATGGACAAAATTCACACTTTTTCCATGCCCGATCAAACAAATTCGCGATTTTTCTACGCCAGATTGACAAATTTGGCTATCTTTTCATACCCGACCAGTGAAATTCGCTATTTTTTCACACCTTATTGACAAAATTCACTATTTTTCGACACCCAATCAACAAAATTCCCTTTTTTTTCACACCTGATCAACAAAACTCTCCTTTTCCCCGCACCTGTTTGACGAAGTTTGCTATTTTTTCGTGATTCAATGAAATTTTGACATTTTCTCCATTCCTAATCGACAAAATTCACGATTTTCTACACCTTTTCAACAAAATTCCCTTTTTTTCCACACCCGTTCAACAATATTCCCCTTTTCTGCCGCGCCTGATCGACGAAGTTCGCTATTTTTCCGTGAATCAACGAAATTTGAGATTTTTCCGCACATTATCGACAAAATTCACACTTTTTCTATGCCCGATCAAACAAATTCGCATTTTTTCTACGCCGGATTGACAAGTTTCACAATCTTTTCATACCCGACCAGCGAAATTCGCTATTTTTTCACACACAATTGACAGAATTCGCTATTTTTCGACACCTGATCAACAAAATTTCCTTTTTTTCTGCACCTGATCGACGAAGTTTACTATTTTTCAGTGAAACAACGAAATTTGAGATTTTTCCGCACATTATCGACAAAACTCGCACTTTTTCTATGCCCGATCAAACAAATTCGCGATTTTTCTATGCCAGATTGACAAATTTCGCTATCTTTTCATACCCGACCAGTGAAATTCGCTATTTTTTCACACCTTATTGACAAAATTCACTATTTTTCAACACCCAATCAACAAAATTCCCTTTTTTTCATACCTGATCAACAAAACTCTCCTTTTCCCCGCACCTGTTCGACGAAGTTTGCTATTTTTTCGTGATTCAATGAAATTTTGACATTTTCTCCATTCCTAATCGACAAAATTCACGATTTTCTACACCCTTTCAACAAAATTCCCTTTTTTTCCACACCCGTTCAACAATATTCCCCTTTTCTGCCGCACCTGATCGACGAAGTTCGCTATTTTTCCGTGTATCAACGAAATTTGAGATTTTTCCGCACATTATCGACAAAATTCACACTTTTTCTATGCCCGATCAAACAAATTCGCAATTTTTCTACGCCAGATTGACAAGTTTCGCAATCTTTTCATACCCGACCAGCGAAATTCGCTATTTTTTCACACCCAATTGATATAATTCGCTATTTTTCGACACCTGATCAACAAAATTTCCTTTTTTTCTGCACCTGATCGACGAAGTTTGCTATTTTTCAGTGAAACAACGAAATTTGAGATTTTTCCGCATATTATCGACAAAACTCGCACTTTTTCTATGCCCGATCAAACAAATTCGCGATTTTTCTACGCCAGATTGACAAATTTCGCTATCTTTTCATACCCGACCAGCGAAATTCGCTATTTTTTCACACCCAATTGACAGAATTCGCTATTTTTCGACACCTGATCAACAAAATTTCCTTTTTTTCTGCACCTGATCGACGAAGTTTGCTATTTTTCAGTGAAACAACGAAATTTGAGATTTTTCCGCACATTATCGACAAAACTCGCACTTTTTCTATGCCCGATCAAACAAATTCGCGATTTTTCTACGCCAGATTGACAAATTTCGCTATCTTTTCATACCCGACCAGTGAAATTCGCTATTTTTTCACACCTTATTGACAAAATTCACTACTTTTCGACACCCAATCAACAAAATTCCCTTTTTTTCATACCTGATCAACAAAACTCTAATTTTCCCCGCACCTGTTCGACGAAGTTTGCTATTTTTTCGTGATTCAATGAAATTTTGACATTTTCTCCATTCCTAATCGACAAAATTCACGATGTTCTACACCCTTTCAACAAAATTCCCTTTTTTTCGACACCCGTTCAACAATATTCCCCTTTTCTGCCGCACCTGATCGACGAAGTTCGCTATTTTTCCGTGAATCAACGAAATTTGTGATTTTTCCACACATTATCGACAAAATTCACACTTTTTCTATGCCCGATCAAACAAATTCGCAATTTTTCTACGCCGGATTGACAAGTTTCACAATCTTTTCATACCCGACCAGCGAAATTCGCTATTTTTTCACACCCAATTGACAGAATTCGCTAAATTTTCGACACCTGATCAACAAAATTTACTTTTTTTCTGCACCTGATCGACGAAGTTTGCTATTTTGCCATGAATCAATGAAATTTGAGATTTTACCACTCCTAATCGACAAAATTCATGATTTTCTACACCCGTTCAACAAAATTCACTTTTTTCCCACATCCGTTCAACGAAATTCCCCTTTTTTTCCTGTTCTTGATCGACAAAGTTCACTATTTTTCCATGAATCAAAGAAATTTGAGATTTTCCCGCACATTATCAACAACCATTAGAAGAGCAATTTGGGTCAGTGAAAACATTTCTTAAAAAGTTACGAAATTTAAATTTTATACGATCCCCCGGTCCTATAAGTTATATTTAGTAAAATTTTCCTATTACACTGACAAGTAAAACAAAAAAGCCCCGTTATTCTACGATTAAAATTGACCGAGTAATGGCTGTTTGAAGTTGGCGCATATTTTTTGCTGCAGATTAGGGGTCATTCACAAATTTAGTAGAAATATAATTTCGACAGATATATTAAAAAGATAGATGACAGCAAAATTAACTTTGCAATATATATTTGAAATCTTTAATCATTCTGAAATACTAATGCAAAATATACAATTTGCAATAAACATATAAGAAGAAGAAAAAAAAACAGAATTTTTGTTAAACAAAATCATGAAAATTAACAGCTTTAATTGTTTACAAAATGATACATAATTTAAAATGTCATTAGATTATACTAGCCTGCAAAAGTCATGTTTTTTTTTTTTTTTTTTTAGATTTTAATAATAGATTCTTATGTATTCTTTACAACTGAGTCCAAAGTTGACCTTAAATGTTTACCATCACGCAAAGATTTTTTGCAAATTGCAAATTTTAAAGTTAAACAACGAAAAATAGCAAAAATTTTAAACTATAAAATAGATGTGATTTTTGTGTTTTTAACTTTAGATAATTGATTTTTATGTTTTTTTTTTTTTTTTTTTTTTACCGTTGAATCCGAAAATGGCCTTCATTTTTAACCAACACTATAGCAGCTTATGCAAATTGTAAGTTTCAAAGTTCAAAAATTAAATTTGAACACCCCCCCCCCCACTACATCGAACCCTTCAGTTGTGAGAATCCCAGTGTAAGTCAAAAAATTGAATAAGTTATTGAATTAAATTAAACTAAATTAAATTTAAAAAGTTTTACATCTGTTTTATAGTAACAGATTTTCGCCATATTTTAGCTTTGACATTTACGATTTGCAAAAAAATTCTAACGTGATGGTTAAAAATTGACGTTATTTTCAGATTCAGTTCTATATGTACGTAAAAATCAATTATCAAAAGTTAAAAAACACAGCCATCTCCTCTATTTTATAGTATCCAATTTTTGTTATTTTTTAACTTTGACAATTTATGATTTGCAAAAAATCCTGATATGATGATTAAAAATTAGGGTAATTTTCAGATTCAGGGGTAAAAAATAAATAAAAGTTAACAAACACAGCCATTGCAGTCTTGTGTCATCTAATCTAAAACTTTTTTCTTAAATATCTTGGCGGTAATATATCGGAAATATTTTGTGTTATCCTGTAAAATAAGTATATATGGTAAACACCGAAAATCATAATAATATTAGACTGTCATCGGATTTATGTCAGTATGTAAAATTTAATCTCGATCGGATATTTGAAAGTGAGTTAAAGTTCCAGTAAAAATTTGAACTGGAAAAGCAGACATACGATCGTTGAAGTTAAATACAATCTTATAAAAATAACATAATTTTTTGTAAAGAAATCATGAAAAGAAACATTCTCAAATCCTTACATAATAAAATATATGTTAAAATACAATTATTTTACCCAATCTGAAACTTAATAAAAGTTAACTGAATCTTAAACTTGTAAGAGTTTTTTCAAAGCGCATGAAGTAAGTTCTTCGAATACTTTAAGCACTTGGTAAATGACCTCACAAAGCTTTACCGAACTCATCTGTGTTCCCATGCAGAAAAGTGGTATAAGTCATGCATTTTAAAGTTTCATAACTTGATCAATTTTGGTCTTATACAAACGGTCTATTTTTGACATACTTGTCAGTGTAATAGATAAATTTTACTAAATATAACTTATAGGCCCAAGGGACCGTATAAAAATTTAAATTTTTTATGAAGTCTTTTTATCGACCCAAACCGCTTTTAAAATATTTGTTTACCTCATTTAAAACATTTTCTCAATTGGAACTAAACGTCTATGACTAACGGTTTAGGAATTAGCCACTGGACACCTTTGAGAGTGGGCACCCTGTATATAATTTTTCACCATGCATGATCTAACTAACGTTTTTACAAGGGATTCTCAATCTAAGGCACGCGAATGAATTTTTAAGTATCTGTTTTTCTCATTTCTTATAGATGACAAAGTTGAAGAAACAAATATTACTATCTAATAAAAATCGCGTTTTTATTGATTGTTGAGTTAGACTGATTGTTGAAGTTGAGTTAAATATTATAAATAAAGAGTTAATAAAATAGGCCGTTTAGTGGATACTTATAGGAAAAGAGAATATCTCATTAAGTGAGTGTTAAGATAGGAAATGCGTTGTGTTTAAAGTTAAAATAATTTCTGCAATCGCAGAAAATAATAAGCAATACCCTCCAAGCAAACATAGTTTTACTTCTTAAGTATAAACAACTGAACGGGTGTATAAAAGACCTAAAGGAGTAAACAAATGATATTCCATTTGGAAGACACATTTATTAAGACACTCTTAAAATTAACATAAAAGCTGCACTTCAATTAAAGTATGGAATAAATTCGAACTACAGCGATTACACTGAGACTTAAGAGATACATAATAATCGATGAAAATATTACTCAAAAATGGTGAGTATGAAAACATTTGATATTCTCGAGAAGAGAGACACGTGGTGTGAGTTAAAGTTAGTACTTAAGCTTTGACTCCTGTAGTTATTCACAAAAAAATTGGCCTGACATGCCGGAAATAAGTGACATTAAGCGATTGAGTGTACCTTGTCTGAAATACCTGTTCACTTGTAGAAAAATAAACGGCTTGCTTTCAGATGAAGTTATATCAGGTCAGCGCCAGGAGGGCCTCCCGGAAGCTCGCTCAGATTTTCCCTCATTCCTTACATCTTCTTCAGTGTCCCGTCAAGTACTGACTCAGCCGGTAATCGACGAAGCTAATCTACAGAAGTGTTGCCAGGGGTAAAAAAGAAAAACTCCAAACTGAAGCGCGGCGCCATCCAAGAGAAGATGGGTATTGCAAAGGGGAAAAACGACCAGCGTGCACTGTTCCACCGATAATGGGAAGTCAGTACTCGCGGTGTGGATAAACGCAGCTCGCAATGAGTTGCAGCGGGAGTTGCGGAAAGGAATGAATCATTTTCGCAAAAGAGAATAACTTCTATTCGTCTGAACACTACATTTATTAACGATCTTTTAACTTTGTGTCAAGTAGGTATAATGTAAACGTCATTTACCCGCTATGGTATCAGAAATACTCTCGGACATGTTTTCCTTTATAATATACATTAGGGTGGGTCGAAAAAAAGATTTTTTTTTCGGAACGCTTTAGTGCAGAAAACTTGCCTATTGTAATAAGAAGAAAAACGGCACAAAAAATTTTAAAAACGGTTAACATCTTTCATTTGCGAATCGTACTTAAAATTGATGAAAAATTTCAAATATCGCGCCTTTTCTATAATTTTCTAAGTTAATTAAAACTTTAAAAATAAACATGCTTTTGCTTTTTACGCTTGTTTTAAGGTTTGCATAACCTAATTAGATTAAATTCTAATCAATAATCTAATTTTTCCGATCGCGCAACATCTTAGAAAAAAACAGACATTTTGCAATTTTTCGCAATTTTCAGCGTGCAACTCTTCGCTGGTTTTGCTAGAACTAAACGCCCCAAAACTAAACACATGGAGAATTTTCCACGTAGGGTGGAGTGCACCCTATCCAACCAACCATCTAATTGTTGAGTGTGGCATTTACATTATATTTGCAAATATTTACAAAGGTTTTCGATAGAGTAGCATTCTTTGGTAACTTTATTTGCGTTTTTTACGTTTACTTTTTATATCTACTACACTTTTAAAGTCTGATTTTTTAGAGAAATGAGGCATAACCGATTTAGACTTCAGTGTTGTTCGGATATAGGCATCTCTAGCTTCATGTCCATATACTTTATCCGAGATCTCTCTCAAAAGTTCAACGCACATCTTAACAGCCTCGGTGTTACAGGGAAACATTTGTATTTCTCTGATGAGAGTAGCGTCAGAAGTCATGAACGATTTAACATCAGCTTCACTTAGGTCACGCGGCTTTGGGGAAACATACACCACACAAGAATTCCATAAGAATAATTTCTATGTAATCGGAGGCTTGAAAGTATCCATTCGGTGGCATTACATTTCTAACAGTCTTCTTTTACGATCCTTCTGTAACCAATGTCCCGAATATGTTTTCTTTAATCGACAATCATTGCCAACAGAACATTCTCTGAGCGCGCAAAAAACTCATTTCGTTCTATTACTGGATCTACAACTTGTAGTAATTCGTCGGCTATATAGAGAGACGTTTGGATTACTTGAAATACATGTTTTAATCCGTCAGTAAAATATTTGCTTATTTTATGGCAAATTACACTTGCATGTATGATTTTATGATGAAGCCAACAATTTCTTTTAAGTTTTTGGATGAATCTGATACAATCTAAGGACTCGGTTTGCTGCAATTATTCATCTGGAATCGAAAAAAGTACCAGGGTCACAATTCGCCAAGTCTTCTGGACAACATCCCGAGGTGATTGCATTCAAAATGTCCCAAAAATACTGTTGTTCTTCGCTCGAAAAAGTCCTGTCTGTATCAGGAATCGAACAATCTAAGGGTTTACAATCGACCAAAGGAGTTTTTTCACAGCAAGTAAGCTGCTACCCGATTGGTGCACTAAAAGATTAAGGCCCTTCAGTTTGACCGTGAATATGTTAGAAAATTTGGCGTTAAGAATGCTCATTAAAATACCGCATGCATATATTCTACATTTTAAGATTTTCTAGTCAGTGGAAAGCACCGTTATTACATCCAGTGTTTGTTACAGTACCATCACACTCTACTACTTCTAGTTTTTCTAGTGATATTAATAGTTCAGACAAACAAAAAATAATGCTTTGACTTATATCAGTTGATGAACTCGAGGAAGGACATACATGTCCAATATAAGTTAATACAGATTCCTGGATATAAGAATAGTGTCCTTATTTCACATTCGGAATTGCTTTGTATTGAATTTTTCGACTAACAAAGTATCATTTTTTTTCGTCAAAGAATAGACACCAACTTTCCTCCGGGGTCGGGTGGGGTGAGGGAGTGATTTGACTTTTCAAATCCGTCATAACATGACTCTTGTCTGTGTTTATTTTGCACTTATCAACCACATAAGAAGAATCTGTGTTGGTTATCCAGAACACTTGACTTATGACAGCTTTTGCCCAATCAGAAACACCGAAACGATCGCTGTTCAGCGCTGTTGCGTTAATTTTAATTCTCATCTGCCATTTAGGTTTTTAGTCGATGTAGTCGGTTTGTACTTATCTTCCTCATACTCCGAGTCTTCAAAAGAAGTGTGTTTGAGTTCATGAATTCCATAGTATATTGTCACTTTCGGAACTTTAGAACTATTTTAGGAAACACTTAGTGCTTGCTGGAGATCACGAGCTTTCCGCTCGGCTTTCTTTAACTTTAACTTTTTTGTAACTGTTTTGTAAATACATCCGATTTTCCTCCAAATTGTAATTCCTTTTAAAAATCATGAACCTCAACTCAAAGAAACGAATTTTCTTTTTTTTTTTTACATAAGCATTTAATTAGAATTACACATTGACATACATGTGGTCTTTTTAATATAATATAAATACCTCACCCAACAATTTGACGGTTGGTTGGTTAGGATGTGGATGGAACTCAATGTGCAACTATGGTGAATTCTGTGTAGTTTCGTTTTAGCAAAACTAACTAAGAGTTGCACAATAAAAATTACGAAAAATTAGCATTTTTTTTCTATTGGATTATTGATCGGAATTTAATTTATTAGGTTATGTAAACCACGAAAAAAGCATATAAAGCTAATGCGTTTTTATTTTTAAAGATTTAATTAACTTAAAAAAATTAGAAAAAAGCGAGATTTTTGCAATTTTTCATCAGTTTTAAGTATGATGCGCGAATGGAAGATGTTAACCGATTAAAAAAAAATATGCCGTTTTTCTTCTTATTACAATAGGCAACTTTTCCGCTCTAAAGCGCTCCGAAAATAAAAATTTCTTTTTTTCGAAGTGATAAAGATTTTTTTTTTTTTTTTTGTTTACATATTAATAAATATTAGGCTTAAATAAATATTTCTGGAAACGACACTCGAATTTCTTTTATTTGTAAATCTAACTTTGAATAACTTGATCATTTTTTATTTTAAACACTTTTTTAAAAGTCAAAAATTCTTTGGAGAATTGTTGTATTCGAGAAAATAGCCGAAGATATTGAACGCTTCAAGAATAAGACCTTCAAAACGGGAATTCTGCTGATGTCATAGATATTTTAATTTTTTGAGAGAAAGTTATTTATGCTCTTCAGCAAAATCTTCAGCATCAGTCGATAAGAAACGGGTGAATTTTTTAATGGTATTTATTATTTTAATTATAAAAATGACATTTAATTTGATTCACCGGAAACGATTAAAAATCAAATTTTTTTTCCGCTTTTTTAAATCTCGCAAAAATAAGTTTCTATATAAGATATATCTTATTGAGGTAATGAAAATTTCAATAAATAATAGATTATAAACGAATCCGAAATTATACATCAAACGTGGTAAATTGGTGTGCGTTCTAGTTCATAACGAGTTCATTACTAGTTTTATACATGTTCAGATGTTGGTGCAATAACTGTTGTGCATTTATCTAATTTATTACGATTATATGTATTAAATTCAGTAACACGGAAAAAATGTAACTCCATCTTAAATATTACACAATCATCATGCAATCTAGAATCATTACCTGTCATGGGATGTCATTGAATTCATTATGTATGATGGGATATAATAAAAAGAAGGAAACATTTACTAATATCTTTTTAAATTTTGATTTGATTTTTAAAAAAGTCTGTAATGACCCTACAAAATTCTGCAACAAATACGAGGGTGTATCGATAAGTTTTTGCCCTCACATCGAAATAATTGAATAAAATTTATGAAATTACTACATTGTATTAGTCCTTTTCTATATAATCACCGTGCACAGTAACACATTTCTACAAATGGTATTTCAAAGAGAGAGAAGAGGATGTATTCCAGGATGCGCGATAGTAGACAAAAAGTGGGGGATTTTTCTAACTTTTGCAGACCTCCACAACTGATATATTCTTGGGAAAAGCTGCGACCACTTATTTATGCTATGCACCTCCTTCTCCTCACTTCCCAAATTCGCCCTCCGTGGAGGTATTTTCTGAATTTTGAGGACGTCATTCATGGCTCCCGGGGGCACATTTGGGAGGAGGGGCTCAGGAGTTCATAACATAAATAAGTGGTCACAGGCCTTTTGAACAATATGTTACATGTGAGGGTCGGAAAAAGTTAGAAAAATGTCCCCTTTTGGGTCTACTATCGCGCCTTCTGGAATACATCCTCCTTCTTCTCATTGAAATACCGTTTGCAAAAAATTAGTTACTGCCTCATCCTGAAGTTCCATTGGATTATTATAAACATCAGCAGTGATTAAACAATGAATAAATTTTTTTCCGTAAAGTCGTGTCGGATTATTCAGCATGCAGGACCTTATGATACCGGATTACAGGATGTTTGGTGTACTACTGAGTACTTATAATTTACATTTTCTTTTAGCACGCACCTTTTGCTTTTGTATTTATATCGAAATTCCGGATAATCCGAGTTTTTCTAATCCGAACAGGCAGCGCTCCCAATTAGTTCGGATTAGCGGTGTTCTACTGCAATTAATATTTATAAAAACGCGTCAAATTCCTCTTCTCTAAAGGCAAGCAGCTACACTGTATATGAAATAGGGGTGTTTTATTGCTCGCGTATGTTAAAACCGAAACAGGTACCCGGGTATCCCAGTCATCGGATACAAGGGCAAATTTTATACATTGACATAAGGGTTAAACTATCAGGCTACTTATTTTTGCTTCTAAAAGTTTTCTTTATATTAGCCGAAAAAATAGCATCGTTCATAATAAATTTAATTACTGCATGGATTGTGTTAGTTACGTTTTTAAATGTAGAGGGAAACTTTAAAATATTTTTTACATATAATACGTGTTTTTAGATTCTCACAAACGGCACTAAAGGCATTTTTATATGAAATATATCTACTGTGAATTCATATGACATTTTGAAATTTTTTTAAAGCCATACTTTCTCCTTAGCTGCCTGCCAAAAATTTATAGCAGAAGAAATTTCGCTATTCACAGCAGCATGTTGGATTCCTATTTTTTCACTGTTTACACATGCAGTTCAATTAAATGTCTATAAAATTTGTGTTTATATTATTTTACTTATTGATTGGTTTATTGATGAATAGTAAATTATTTTTTTTATCTTTTCCGGAAACAAACTCTGTTATATTTTTATTACTGTTTTTATTTCCGTGATAAACAGTACCCATATTCGTGTTGCATGTAATAGAGACATATTATCTAAAAAATCATTCCTTTAAGTTTGTTTAAAAACATAAGAAAACGTTAAAATGACTTACAGTTTAAAAATAAATTTCACTTTAAACTAGTTTTTCTTCATTTTTGAAAGTGTAAAGATTAAAATTACACAATAATTCGAGATAATTAAACTTTAAATGTAAAAGATAAAAATGCATGACTTAGATCGATGGTACCTTCAATATGACATCGGAGTTACTGACGGGTATGTTTTTTTCTTTACAATATAGACGTATTACAAATATATTTACATAAGTATTTTATAATGCGTATTACAAATATTTTTTTACATAATGCTCAAATAAATATTCCTCAAAATAACACTCAAATTTTCGTTCATTGTATTTCTAAGATTGAATAACTTAATCATTTTTTTAAACGCTTTTTTTAAAAGCAAGAAATACTTCGGGATATTATTGTAATCGATAAAATAGCCGAAGGTATCGAACACTTCAAGAATAGAACTTTCGAAATGGGAATTCTGCTGATGTGATAGATATTTTAATTTATGGAAAGAAAGTTATTTATGCTCTTCAGCTGATCTTCAGTATCAGCCGATAGGAAACGTGTGAAATATTGAATTGCATTTGTTATTATAAGTATAAAAATAACCTTTGATTTGATTCATGGGAAACGGTTAAGAAGCAAATATTTTATATCCGACAGAAATAAGAACGTTATTCTTAATAATTCTATACAACATAGTTTAAAACATTTTATATGTATCTATTTGTTTTTCTGCCATATGTTCGTGCCCTATCTTCCGGAAATATCCTCTCATCTTTATGAAATTGATATATGTTATTTAAATTTACTGTGGTATTTTCGGTATTGAAAGTCATATATGTAGCGCGTATATTTTGTCTACAAGGACGCTGAAAATAATTCCGTTACATTACGGTGATTGGGGAAAAATCTTTTGCTTTCGATTTTAACAATGTTACACTATTTGAGACATATTGAAATTATATAGTGAGGTCCACTACAGCATGTTTACTGTAGAAAATGGTGTGTGAAGCATTCATACTTTATTTACAAGGACACTTAAAAGAATACCCGTACATAAAAGTCGTTTATGGTGGAATTTAATCATGTTACACTCTTTCAAACTTATTGAAATTATATATATATATATATCAGTTAGGTGCATTGCAACATGCTTACTGTTGAATATGGTGTGTGCATCACTGATACTTTATTTACAAGGTCACTCAAAAGAATTTGGTTACATTAGGGTCTATGGGGGGGAAATCGTATGCAGTGGATTTCAATAACATTTCATTATTTTAAACATACTGAAATTATATATATCAGCAAGGTGAATTACAACATGTTTATTGTTGGATATGGTGTGCATAGCATTCGTCCTTGATTTACAGGGACACGTAAGAGAATTCATTGCATTACGGTATATGGCGGAAGAATCGTTTGCGCTTGATTTTAATGATGTTACAATATTTGAAAAATATCGAAATTTTTATGTATGCGCTACATTGTGTGTACATCCCTGATACTTTATTTACAAGCTCACTCAAAAAATTTGGTTACATTAGGGTCTATGAGGGAAAAATCGTATGCAGTGGATTTCAATAACATTTCATTATTTTAAACATATTGAAATTATATATATCAGTGAGGTGAATTACAACATGTTTATTGTTGGATATGGTGTGCATAGCATTCGTCCTTGATTAACAGGGACACTTAAGAGAATTCATTACATTACGGTGTATGGCGGAAAAATCGTTTGCGCTTGATTTTAATGATGTTACAATATTTGAAAAGTATCAAATTTTTTATGTATGCGCTACATTGATTATTCATCTTCAGTGACACACAAATGAATCCCTATTACAGTACTGTTTATAAACAAAACTTACCGGAAGTGTGCTTTCAGTTGTGGTACGCGGCTTTAATGTATCGCGCTATTTTTAATATATTACTTGGTGTATATAAATTCTCTAGATAATTTACAGTGCAGCCGAAAAGGTCTAAAATTCATTTCTGCATATTGAGATTGTTAAAGAGGAAGTTTCAAATGTGCAATACGTTTATTAAGTGATTTAAATTTTACTATGGTATGCAATATATATATGCAAATTTTATAGATTATATATAGTTTCACAGGAGAAGTCGAAAAATTTTCCAACTATATATGATAATTGCAGAAATTGGATTTTGAAAAGCGTCATGCGCTTTCCAAATTACTTACTTAAACCCTAAAAAATGCTTAAATTTACACATTATACTGGCGATACAAAAGCGATTTATCTATATGTCTAAAGTGGCGCGTAAATTGCTAAATACAAATCTGCTGGATAAGTCTCTTGCTTAAGTTATTCTGCTTAAGCGTTTAGTAAGTCAAATTATTCTGAAATATGCAGTTTAAAGTATAAATTGTACAAGAGTACACACATATATGAGTAATAATAAAAAACGATGTATTTTGTGTACATAGTACATAACCCCATAGCTATGGATGTAACTTTCGAAATAAATGTTTTTACGGCTGCAAAAGAAATTTGCATAAAGAAAAAACTCAAGTGTTTGGAGTCTTTATTCTCTTTCTAGCAGATTTGTTTTAAGATAAGAAAATAGTGTAACTTTAATTTTTAAGAAACAAGATTGTCTGAAATTATACTTACTGCCTGTTCTTTCTCTGTAGTTTATTGTTTAAAGTTGTTTTGAAGCTGTAAAATAGTATAGTCACAATTTATGAACAGAACATGTATAATCTGAGTAAGTACACCGTAAAAAATAAAATAAATAAAAAATGTACAGAACGAAATCGAAACGCCAGTACTATTTCCATATTTTGTCGGTTTACTTTTCTATCAACTTCAGTCACAAATTTTCAAAGATACATACACAATAAGAGGAGAAATTCTCTATTTAATTTAGCCTGCAGTAAACAAAGTAATACTTACCGAGACGGGTTATAAACTCAAAAACTACATATTTCCACATGTGAAAAGGATGCCACAGGTGTAATTACCTTAACCATTCAGCTACTATTACGCAAGCGATATATCTAAGTATCGATATTTACTGTGTTCATATAAGTGTACATGTTTATGTGTAATATTCTGTTGTTACACATATATCTGCGTAAAATTGTTACACTTAATCATTTTTAATATTCTCTTCTTACACATATAGCTGTGTAAAAGCCGTACGGGTATTTCTGTGTATTATTCTGTTCTTACGCATATATTTGTTTTACCCATATTTCGGTGTTACATGCAAAATACAGAGATATTTGTGTAATGTGCAAAATTTGTAAATTTACATTAACACACCAATTCAGGTAAATCTGTACAATTTTCTACCACTTACACACTTCTTTGGGTTTTTAAAAGGATAGCAAATTACTCACTTCCATTAAGCCGTTAAAACACATAAATACCGGTAAATGTTTACGACAAGAGTGTAAATTTTATGACAAAGGTGTAATTTAACGAATTTACACGTATACATATGCAAAAGTGACTAATTTATACATTCTTTTTTTAGAGTGTATGTATGTTTGTTACCTTTTGAACGATTGAAAATTTCTTAAAATAATATGAAAGTTTTAGAAAAAGTTTCAAAATATTTGCTTGTTGCACGATTTTTCTCCTTTTATTGGAAAATTAACAATTTCCCATTGTGTTCTCATCTTCATCTCGGTTTACCTTCCTGCTATATTAAATATGTCTTCTACAAAATTAGTCTTCAAATAAACCTGAATATTTAAAAAAAAATATATGTATTTTATTATTTAAAAAATAAATTGAAATTTGGTAAATGCAGTTGTACTAATTATGCGCTAATTATGACTCTATAATTTAATTCTATTCCATAAATTTTAGAGGTTATTTAAATGAATCTTTTACGAACTCCTTGTATCATTGTCACTTTTTAATCAATCTTTTTATTCTGAAATGGAACAATATAGAAATATGAAATAGCTTTGCGAGAATAGAAAATATTTTCTTTGGATTATCGCATTACTTCAAAAAAGAGCAAAAATATATGTATAACTTAATAACAGATACTCCAAATTCTGAATTCTACTGTTACCATTAATATATTGGTTCAGAGGAGATAGTTATGTATTTTATATATCACGATCATGAGTCTCACTCGATAACAAAAGTATCGGGTTGTTTTGTATTGTGTTGGAGAATGATGTTTGATTGCATTGATCGTTTGAAGATGAACGATAAGATTCTGTTTTATTTCATTGAATATGTATTAAAAAAGTAATATTTTACATATTATTATGAAATAAAGTAATATTTGACAGTATCAAACCGAATTAAATTATGATTTTACATTTCAAAATATTTAAACTATATATATATTTTTTGTTTTAATAGCGTAGGGCATATTGGATATCTAAAATAATTTGGCAACGAAACTATTTAATTACATATTCGTGATTTATAAGAGTTCCAAACATTTTATCAAGCATAAGTTTAGCAATAAAAATAATAGTAATGATGCCTATTATTTTTCATAGTAATTCATGAAATATATCATTAGACATGTTATAGCATAGCTGAAAGCTTCTTTTTGGAGATAATAAAGAACTAATATAAAATCAACACTTGCTGTACTATCGTAATTATAATATTGCAAAGTTTTTCATACTCTTGACACTCAAGAAATTTCCACGTTGTCGAAGTTTGTCATTTATCATGACTTGTAAAAGGTGAGTGCTGATATTTTTTCCTATTTATAGCTAATTTAATAGTTTTAGAAATAATGCATATTAAAATTGGCAAGGCATGTATTGTAGTATGGCACAATGTAAAAAAAAAAAAAAAAAATCTGTAAGGTTGCTAAAGTTTTTCTAGGAAACTGGAATCCCTAGAACTTTTCATGTAACGGCAACAAGGAAAATTACTGTAACAGCGTCTATTACAGGGATTTTTCTTGTTGCCGTTACATAAAAAGTTCTATAAATCCCAGTTTCCTACAAAAACTTTAGTAACTACATATTTTTTTTTTTTTTTTTTTGCAGTGTACGTCTTAAAAGCCACGTAAAAAAGGGCCTATATTTGAATTATTTGTAGACTAAGCACAGGGGTCGTACGTTTCTCGAAATTTCAAGACCAGGAAATTTTTAGGTACCAATATTTTCTCATAGAAAAACCCTTCTTAAATTAGGAGAGATATCACGCGTTTAACCGCGATTTATTTTCTATAAAAAATACTGATATTTGTCCTGAAAATATTTCTGAAGCACAGGACCCCTGCTAAGCAACGAAAAAGAATTGAAAAGAAAAATAAAAAACCTCATGCAGTCCCAATGATGAAACTCAAGCGTTAAACTCACTATTAAATGATCGTTTTAAAATATTCTTGTTAAAAATCATTTGTATTATAAGTGTATCATTCACAAAATGGCATACATATTTTCTTCCTTTTTACTACATCACATTAAATAAAACTTGAAACCCTCTAAAAATATTATCAAGCACTTTTGTCAAGAGAGAGAGAAATTGTTCCTCAGAATGTAGCAGCCCTTGAAATAATATCCTCGGGTATAATGTGTGTAATAATGAATTCTTATAAATGGATATTCTGATGACTTCATGAATATTTTGATTTATGAAGAAGAAATATTTATGCTATTTTTAAAGATGTGTCATTTTTTGCGAAATGGAGCAAGTATTGATTTATTATTTTAAGTTTGAATATTATATTTCATTAGTTAGTATGGAAGCACTTATTGGAAAATTAAATTTTTTAAATTTAATAATATAAAATAAGAAAGAAAAGGGTGATATGTTATATTTCATTATATTATATTATATTATATTATATTATATGTCATTATTTTGTATGGAAGCAGTTGTTGAAAAAACTATTTTTTTTTTAAATTTAAGAATATAAAAATATTAAGATGACTTCTGTTAAAATAAAATTTTTAATATGGCATCAGACCGGTTTTCTGTAAAAATTGAATATTATGAAAAGATATAGCAAACCAAAACTAAAGTCAAAACTTCCGTTAACGGGCATTAAAACATGCAGAAAGTCGGATTTAGGGTAAAATAAAAGTTTAAAGTCATTTAAAATTTATGTTATATAGTTTATTTAAATGATATTCGGAAATTTAAGGTGGAAGCAATTGTTGAAAAAATGAATTAATTTAATAATATGAAAGAAATAAGATACTTGCTTTTGTTTATTTAGAATATTTAATTTGGCATCGCACCTGTCTTCTGTTAAACGTTCATAAATAGTGCGTTTACAAATATTATGAACAATTTTCACAACATAATTAAAATATATAAATTAAAACAATTATTTTTACTATGTTCTATCTGTTAGTACTTGTTGTGGGCTAAGATGTTGCTGCAGGATTCCTAAGATAGTAGGGTATCCTGTAGAACTGAAAGTGGAATTTTGTTTCATTCCTCCACCACACATTTCCAGAGTCCACTCAGCATTGTTAGTCGACGTTTAGCAAAATCTTATTCTAATAATCTAAAGGTACAGTAATACATTGATGAAACATTTGGGAACTTGGTTGGAATATGATTAAGCGGTATACACTTGAATGCAGTTTATATTGTCATTTTTCAAAAAAATCGACTATACATTTGGATTAGGGTGGGTCGAAAAAAAAAAAAAAAAATATATATATATATATTTCGAAACGCTTTAGGGTGGAAAAGTTACCTATTGTAATAAGAAGCAAAACGGCATAAACAATTTAAAAATCGGTTAACATCTTCCACTCGCGCATCGTATTTAAATTTGATGAAAAATTTCAAAAATCGCGCCTTTTTTCTAATCTTTTAAGTTAATTAAAACTTTAAAAATAAACACTCTTTGGCTTTTTGTGCTTGTTTTATGGTTTACATAACCTAAATAAATTAAATTCCGATCAATAATCCAATTTGTTTTGTTTGCGCAAGAACTTAGAAAAAACATAAATTAACCAAATTTTCGCAATTTTCACCGTGCAACTAACTCTTAGTTCGTTTTTCTAAAACAAAACTACACAGATCTCGCCACGTGGTGATGGTTACACGTTGAGTTCCACCCACAGCCTACCCAACCAACCGTCCAATTGTTGGGTGTGGTATTTATATTATATTAAAAATACCCCTCATGCAAGTCAATGTGCAATTCTAATTAAATGCTTATGTAAAAAACAAAATAGAAAATTCGTGTATTTGAGTTGAGGTCATGATTTTTCAAAATAATTACCATTTGGGGTGGGGAGAATCGGATGCATTTGCAAAAGAATTACAAAAATGTTGAATTTGAAGGCCGAGCGGAAAGCTCGTGATCTTCAGCAAGCACTGAGTGGTTCCCCAAATAGTTCTAAAGTTTCTAAAATGGCAGAGTACTGTAAAATTTATGATCTCAAACACACTTCTTTTGAAGACTCGTAGTATGAGGAAGATAAATATAAACCGAGTACTTCGACTCAAAGCCCAAATGGGAGATGAGAATTAGAATTAAATCAACAGCGCTAAACAGCGATCGTTTCGGTGTTTCTGATCAGCCAAAGCTGTCATAGCGTCGTGTTCTAGATACTCGACACAGATTCTTCTGATGTGGTTGATATTTGTAAAATAAAAAGAGACAAGAGACGTTTTAGGACGGATTTGAAAAACCAATTCACTTCCCCTGAGGAAAGTTCGAGTCTTTTTTTGACGGACAAAAATGAGAAACTTTGTTCGTCGAAAAATTTAATGCCAAGCAATTTCACAGGAATGTGAAATAAGAACTCTATTCTCTTATCCAGTAATCTGGATCAACTTATATTGGACATGTATCTCCTTCCTCGAGTTCATTAAATGATATAAGACAAAGCATTATTTTTTTATTTTCTGAACTATCAGTATCACTAGAAATACTAGAAATAGTAGAGTGTGATCGTAATGTAACAAATACTGGATGGAATAACGGTGCTTTCCACCGACAAGAAAATCATAAAATGAGGAGCATATGCATCCGGCATTTTAATGAGCTTTCTTACTGCCAAATTTTCAAACATATTCACGGTCAAACTGGAGAGCCTAAATAACTTAGTATGTCAATCGGGTAGCAGCTCACTTGCTCTGAAAAAGCTCTCGTGGTTGATTGTGAACCCACAGATGGTTTGATTCCTGATATAGACAGGATTTTTTTGAACGAAGAACAAAAGTATTTTTGAAACATTTTGAATTCAATCACCTTAGGACACTGTCCAGAAGACTTGACGAATTGTGACCCTGGTACTTTGTCCGATTCCAGATGACAAACTGCGGCCAACCGAATCCTTAGATTATATCAGATTCATCTCAAAATTTAAAAGAAATGGCATGTTCATCATAAAATCATATATGCTTCTATATATTATTGTGTGTACATGTGTGTGTACACACAATTGTACATTGTGTGTACATTGCCATAAAATAAGCAAATATTTTATTGACGGACTAAGACATGTATTTCAAGAATTCAAGTTGCCGATTCAGTAATAGAACGAAATGCGTTTTTTGCTAACACAGACAATATTCTGTTGGGAATGATTGTCGATTAAAGAAAACATATTCGGGATATTGCTTACAGAGGGATCGTAAAAGCAAGACAAACCGTCCCAAAGAAGAAGACTGTTAAAAATGTAATGCCACTGAATGGAAACTTTCAAGCCTCCGATTACATAGAAATTATTAATTGGAATTCTTGTGCGGTGTATCCTTCACCAATGCCGCGGGACCTATAGAAGATGATGTTAAATCGTTCATCACTTCTGGCACTACTCTCAACAGAGAAATACAAATCTTTCCATTTTACAACGAGACTGTTAAGATACGTTTTGGAATTTATTTTTTTAAATGGGAATTAGAACAATGTTTGATAATAAGTAAAGTTAATTTTGGCATTTTTCTGAATTTTTCTGATATTTAATTTTACGTTGTAAGATATTCCTGCAATCACCATAAACACATTAGAGAATCATTTTTAGCAGTGTGTAAAAGAAAGTTGTAAAAGTGTTTTTGACCGCTTTTATGGTAATAAATCGATCTTTTTTTTATTATTACAGTCAATTAGGTAAATCCAAGCTTCATCGTGACGTATGCTGCCCTGCGTATCGCCTGCTAAATGAATTTTATAACCGGAATATTAATAATTACCTCCAAAATCAGAAAATATATAACCCTCAAGGAAGTTGCTTCTTTGATGTGTATACAACATTTCGCTATAGTACAGCCTTTAAAGTGGGTTACAGCTGAATTCACCATGAATTTAACGTATGAACAAAAAGTTTTTTATCCTTCTTTCTCATGGTTATTACTAACTATGCAATGGGGAAAATTGAGTTATTTGTAATTTTCGTAATAAATGTAAAAAAAATACAATTTAAGTTCTGCCCTTCAGAAAACCAATAGTTTTATTATACTGTCAATTGGAAATGAGGGCACATTTTAAAGATATGTTGGTTATTTCCTATTATTTAAAAACAGTTTTACGTTAATAGATATAATTATTTAGATTTCAATATATATATATTTATATATATATATATATATATAGATATATATATTAATCAGGATTTTCGTATTTTTAAACATGAAAAATAAGCAGAATGTTTTTTGCTCCTTTAGTACAAGTAATTACAGATATTTAATAAAAGTTTTGACACTTAGAAGTTTGAAACATCTATATATAATGTGTATTGGAACTGAGGACATAGTTTGAAAAATATGTTGCCTATTTTCTATTATTGAAAAAAATCATTTTTTAATTGAAATATAACATTTAATTACATTTAAATAAAAACAATTCACATCTTTAAACATGAAAAAGTAAGCTACATTTGTTTCATTAGTACAATTAAAATCGCGCATTTTTACTTTATACTTGTATAAAATTTATTATCAATAAGCAACATGTAACAAAATTCAAATCAACACATCCAGTTATGCATAAAATGTTAATTTTATATTTTCTAATGTGCGTAATTTGTTGATTTAAATAAGATTGTTTATTTTTTAGAATATTTTTATTTTAATTCATGCTAATAATGTACAATGAGTATTGAGATAGTGAACTTGATTACAACTTGTCACGTAGGTGTTCTCTAACCCCAAGAACGTGCTCGGCGCAGCATGTCCCTAAAGGGGCTTCGCACCAGAAAACACTATACAACCAACCAAGCACTTGCATCAGCGTCGAGTAGTTAGACAATCTGAAAATCAGGAACTGCAATAATCCTTAAATAATGTGTAAAGGTATTTGGTAAGTTATTGCGCTAATGTTTCTGAAAATAGAAATGCCCATTGTGTGCAAAGAACTCTTAATCATACGTTTTTCTGTGTTTTCTTTTAACTTACATTTCAGTTTGTGTGTGGCAGTCAAATGTTCTGACTCACATTTTCACCCGCTTCCTGTTTATACAGATCCTTGAAAATTTTTAATATATACAAGGTGTGTATTTTAAGCAAAGAGACTGGCCACTGGACGGCACACCAATGTCTACAGAACAATTTCCATGGGAGGGTATTGTGGTGGGAGATCTCTGCTAATCAACGCACCACGCGTCATTTGGCTCCGAGCTGGGACGGGATGTGTATCGCTGGTTGTGCGGAATGCTTATGCGAATTTTGGTCGATAAACGACGAAATTGGTGCGTTCAATCTAGCAGCGTTACTCAATAAAGTTTTCATTCGCTTGGACAAATGACGTACTGCTACGTTTTTCCTGACCAAGAAGGCTTTCAATGAAGAAGTCCTATCAAAACCCCAGGTTTTCCGTTGGCATACACTGTAAAAAAAAATCTGTAGTTCTACAGATGTAAAGTTACATGCTTACTAAACTTTCACCTGTAACTGTACGAAAAAAGCTGCAAATCTACAAAACTAGTTTTTGTAAAGCTACAAAAATCTGTAACTTTACAAATGAATCTGCTAAAATTTCAGTAATCTTACTAAACTTTTATTTGTAACCCTGGCTGCAGTTACAGGAAAATTTCTCGGAATCCCAGTTTCCAAAAAAATTCTTAGTAACCTTACAGATTTTCTGATTTTCGGCGCAAAAGTGTGTCTGATACATGAAATTTTGTTGTTGCCGTTACATGAAAAGTTCTAGGAATCCCAGTTTCCTAGAAAAACTTTAGTAACTTCACAGATTTTTTTTTTTACAGTGTACTGAATTTCGGAAGGAGGGGAGAACATCGAGGACTTCGAGTTGGACACAAATCACGAGTCACAAACGACGAAAACCTGACAAGAGTGAAGAACCTTCTCGACATAGACCGTCGTTTAACTTTCAGTTTATTCGCTCAAGAGCTGGAAATGATCCAGACATCATTGCGCAAAATTGAGTCAGAACGCGCTGGCCCACATTGTCTTTGTCCTGACTTACTACGTGACTCGAATGGTGGTTGCAATGTTGCCGCAGACTCCCTACAGCCCAGATCTATGTCCGACCGAATTCTTTTTGTTCCCCAAGCTGAAGACTTCCTGGAACCGAACCCGTTTTGAATATACAAGCAGCCGTGACTAAAACTCTAAAGTACATGTAGGAAACTGACTTCCACGGAGCGTTCGGAGCTTAGAAATCTTTTTGGCAACGTTGCATTGACGCAAGGGGAGAATACTTTGAATACTTTTAAGTCGCTGTAACAATCGGATCAGTAAAACATTGTTTACAGACACTATATCAATTCTTAAGATACAGACCTTGTATGAATTCCTGAGGGCAATACATGAATTTAACTTTTAAAATTCGATCCCTAAGGGTAGCATCAGATGGAAATTTAAAATTAAAAATATCACCATATCTTGTAATCGTATGGAAATAAACTCTTGAAACATGGTATAACTATATTTCAATTAAAATTATCAAACACGTGTTTAAAAAATTTTCAAAATTCGACCCTAATTTGGGGGGATGGATCTTACCTATAAGCGCCTGGTTACTCAATTATAGTTTTCTTTCCTATGGAAAAATCTGTATCAAATTGAACAATTGGTTTTTGTCGAGAAGCACTAATGGCAGGGTTTCCATAATAGCGCCAATTTTTGACGAACTTTGCTGTAAAAATAAGTTGTAATTTATGAACTTGGCGATAGCTGGCGAATTTTGAGAAATTCCCATTTAAACCAATTGATCCTCATTTCTACATTTTTTGTAAATTTTAATGAAGACATTTTTAAAATTACATTAAAAACTATTTAAATACACCATTGAAAACTGAAATTTAATTTCGGATTTATAAAGTGTATAGAGGGCACGAAATGCGTGATTTAATGTTACAGAGATGGGTGTTACAACTTATCGAAGACTGATGAAATATGCTTAACCAGGAACGTTGCGGTCAACAATCCCTCTATCTCTGCAGAAAATCGAACTTTTCTTTTACATAGAAGTCCCATTTTAAATATGAAATTTTTTTGTCATGGCCAAAGGCTTAGATTCTCGATACACAATGTGTTACCATTTGGATATCATCGAATACGGCATGATTTTTTAATATAGGGAAAAGGATATTTCTTTAAGATGAACGCCTCAACAGGTGTAACCATAATGTTGAAACATTATCTAAGGTTGGCAATTAAGCATACTATAATATCTTAAGTTCCTTTATATTTCGCATTTCTTTATTAATGAATAGAACTTATTTCTAGTACTCCACAATTTGGTGTATATTTGCGTCTGCTTTTAAGGACATCTACATGAGTTAAATATTAATGAATTGTGTGCATATATGCATACATGTTATAAAAAAAATAAAAATGTTATCAGTTCAAACATTTTTCGAAATGGCACATTTATTTCATCCAGTGTCTAATATATCTTATACAGAAAAACAAAAAAACATTATATAACATCTTAGAAAAGAGAGAGAAACGGTTCTTTGATATTTCGCAGCACTTCAGAAAGTAGACGATGGTGTCTACAATTGAATAATAGATTCTTCGTAATGGGATACGGCTGATATCATCATTAATTTGATTTATGTAGAGAAAAGTATCTATGCTAGTTATAACTGTCATGAATATCACTACATACGGAATGGGGGAAGTACTAAATTATAGCCTGTTGAAATTGAAATATTACACTTTATTGATTTAGCTGTAGCATTGCTTAAAGGGTTTTGTATTATTAAAGATCAATAAAATAATATACCTTTTTATTTATTTAGTGTAATTTTATTAGGAAATTATTTTTTTGCTTATTTAAATTTTAGCATTATGAAGCGAACATATATGAACATACCTAAAACTTTAGATCAGTACTTTCATTTGTAGTAAAGTGTGTATATGTTGTACTTTTAATGTCTACAAACATTATGTTCTCAGCTCTAAATCGGACTATTCCGTTATTATTTGCTTTCTTTTACTTTCAATGTACCTAAGATGTAAATATCGAAAATTGCTTCTGCTAATAAGTTCCCCAATATATTGTACACAGAGAAAAAGCTGTGTAGAAACATAAATTTTTCCTAAAAATACATGTTGTAAATTATTTAATACACTGTTAAAAAATTTGCAGCATTCTGGCCGGTCATTCGACCGTTTTTTGAAAAAACGATTTCATGAAAATAATTTAACTATATTCTGACCATAAAATGGCCAATAATATGGTCAGAATAGTATTAAATTACGGTTGTTTTAACCGTTTTCGGAAAAAACGGTCAAATGACCTGCCAGAATGCTGCAAATTTTTAGCAGTGTACATTCTTGAACAGTTATATATATTTCAACTGGTTATATGTATTATGTTAGTAAACTTTTTTATAAAATTTTTCAGAACATGCATAGACTTACACTGCTATACTAAGAAGTATTTAAAAGTACTATTTAAGAAATTATCCTAGTAAAAAAAATATTTTTAAATGGTTTATATTTAGAATTTTGCAAAATTGCAAATATTTTGTCATCCCCTGTTACAGTGTCGGATAAATCTAACACAAAAGAACAGAATTAGATTATTACCAGACACAACTGCTCAGAGGGATACATTGTTCTTTCGAATATCACAATTCTTTACGAAGTCTCGAGCTGAATAATAGGTTTTGCGAAATGACAATCTATTTTATTGTTGATATCATCAATATCTTTATTTACGAAGATAATGGAATTTATTAAATTTATTACGATTTTGATTGTCACTCGATATACAATATGGATAGATCAAATTGTATTTCATCTAAGACGAAATATAATACTTATTTCGATTTCAGGAATACTATCCAAAATTATCAATTTTTATATATATTTATATTTTATTCTGCTATTTAAAGGAAATAATAAAAAAATGCATGTAGTGAATGGTTCTAGTAAAATGTATTTTAATATTATTTTAGGCTTTCTTATCAAAACCATCAAAATTTTACCCTAATGGCATAGTGATTGTTTTACTATACACTTTATCTGCTATGTTTATCTGAATAATTTTACAACACAACTTTCCCAAGATAGAGATGTTTTTGTTCTTGTTGAATAACACAGTATTTCAGAAAATACACAACGATGCCTTTCGCTGAATAACAGATCATTCGAAATCAGAATGCTGCCAATATTACCAATATTTTAATTAAAGAGGATTTCTTTATTCACACTAAATAATAAATAGTAAAAGTATTCAAATATAAATAAGTGAAATGTAAATAAACTACAAATCAATTGCTAAAATGGCGTATACACATTTAATATATATTAAAACATTAAAATAACTAAAATACCTATTCTACGGTTTCAGCGCACCTCCGTGGCCTTCTTCAGGAATCTAAATGAACCAAGATGTCAGCTATGTCAAAACTCCGCTCAACAGAAAATTGTACACATGGGGAGAATCAACCAATGAACGGGAAATACAAATTTACTGGCGCCATGTGTTGAGATAATATAAATGCTCTGTCGCCATCTGTTGATATGATGATAATATAAATATTCTGTTGACATTTGTTGAGATATGATGGTAATATAAATACTCTGTCGCTATCAATGTGTGAAAAACGTTGTTAAACTGCACAACACAGAATCAGACGTTTCTAAGAATATGTAACCAAAGTTTTGGAATATTATATGATATATTGTCATTACATACTTCATCTTTTCTTAACGAAATTTCTTTTGATTCTCTAATTAATTTTTTATGTGAGTCATTTCCTGGAACAATAATGTTAGCATTCTCAAAATCAATATAGCAATGATAATTATTGAGATAAAATCTCGATAAGGCTGTTTACGGTTTTTGATATTTTATGTCATAACGGTGCTCCTTTAACCTTTCTATAAACTTCCTTTTAGTCATGCCTATATAATATTTCTTACTAATGTCCTCGTTAGTAATGGGTACTTCATAAATGCCAGCTCGAAGTCTGAGAGTTGTGGGGTCCAAATGCTTGACCGACAAATCCATCAAACTGGGAGGGGATGTAGCTACGAGAGTTATATTAAAATTAATTTTTTAAAAAAAATGAGTCTTTCAAACAAAATAGGTACATATTGAAACCTCCTAAATACTCTTGTGGGGGAATCCATATCTTTATGTTGAACCAAAGGGCTATCAAACTCCTTGATAATTTTATTAATTTAACCACTAGGGAAGCCATGGTCAGTAGCAATTCCCCTGATAAAATCCAGTTCATTTTGCAAATCAGTACCAGAACAAATCAAGAAGCTCGTTTGATAAAAGAATTGAATGCAGCGATACGATAACTAAAAGGGACGTTTTTGACACATCTATAGCGACAGAGTATTTATATTACCATCATATTTCAACAGATGGCGACAGAATATTTATATTATCATCATATCTCAACAGATGGCGACAGAGCATTTATATTATCTCAACAGATGGCTCCAGTAAATTTGTATTTCCCGTTCATTGGTTGATTCCCCCCAATGTGCACGATTTTCTGTCGAGCGGAGTTTTGACATAGCTGACATCTTGGTTCATTTAGATTCCTGAAGAAGACCACGGAGGTGAGCTGAAACCGTAGAATAGTTATTTTACTGATTTTAACGTTTTAATATATATTAAATGTGTATACGCCATTTTAGCAATTGATTTGTAGTTTATTTACATTTCACTTATTTATATTTGAATAACATATGGTGTAATAGTCCAAAATTGCTTATAGTAAAAGTATTGATGAATGGTATTTCTCAATTTAAATTGAAATATTTTGCTTTGTTAGATTTTGTATAAACATTATACGAATTTGATTATTTTATTTTTGACTAAGGAATTGTTGATTTAGTAGAAGTTTATTTTAAAATCTGAAATAAAAAATCGAATACCAAAAGCCGAACATGACATATTTAGTTTTAGATTTGACTAAATTTTGATACTATGAATAAACGGATATGAGAAAAATTAAATTATCACTTCTATTTAAAAAATGGGATATGTTTTATATTCTGTAATTTTTTTAATGCAGTTCGAATTTGAAGTTTTATAACTCTTCTATTTAATAATAAAGAGAGTAAATAGACTTCCACTCCTTCAAATAGAAAATATTAAAACTCTTTATTTAGAAAGAAATATGCGTCAGCATTATTGTATATTTTTTATTAAAGTTTTCAACCAATTTCTTACCTATTTATTTCTTTGTACTATATCTGCTCCATCTAATGTGGAAGATCCAAATAAGAATACCAAACACCTTTCAAAAGAAAGAGAAAAGGTTCTATGGAAAAGAGCAGTACTTCAGAAAGTTGCCTCAGGTGTTTAGAACTGAATAATAGATCCTTTCAAACAAACGTTCTACTGATAACATCGATACTTTGATTTATGGAGAGAAAGTTATTTACCTTATTTATCATTAATGTAACTTTCAGCCGATAACGAATATCAAAATATCAAATTAGATTTGTCATTTTAAGATAGAATATAGGTTTTCTTCTGATTTATTGAAAGTATTCTACAGAATATAATTCTTAAGAAACTTAGAAATATACTAGTTTATTTAGTTTTTATAATAGTGTATGTTTAATTATTTGTTTTAATTTTTATATTGGCATATTTTGATATTTTGAAACAGTATATTTAAAATAACTACGCATAACATTTCCATTTGTAGATTTTTCATCTGAGAATAGATCTGATTAATTTAAATTTCAGTTAAAAATTTCAGATTTCACAGTATTTGAGTACTTTACTACTCACGGTTCCGTTACTACTTTAAATGGTGTTTAGTATTTTGCAAAATTAAAATTTCAATGTAGTATATGTAGTCCTTTAAATATAGTTTTTAGGCGCATATTCGTAATAAAAAAATAAAGCGAAATTTAAATAATTCTTTAATTATTGCCTTTATTAATTTATAACTTTTTCTGTCTAGAAGGGTTTAATGGAGCATCGCCTTTCTTCCTTTTGAGTTTCACTCGATAACAAAATGGAACATTATTTCATTTTAATTAAATTTTTAAGGTAATATTTAACGATTTATTTGAGTTAAGGTAAATATTCCTATAAAACAAGAATTTGCAATAGTGGAACATATACATTAATATATAATTTCACAGTATTTGGGTTTTCTCATATTAATTCTACTTGTAGTAAATGTGGTTGTTTTAAAATAATATTTAGAATACAAATAATGGATTCTTAAATCGAATTTAATAAATTATTGTAGATTCAAGCATTAAAAACTGGTAAAAATAATTAAAAATAACTGAGTTTAGAAGTTACGATTTCCTCGGGATTTTTTTTTTTTTTTAATCTCACTTAGTATTGAAATCTAAAGTAGTTTATAACATATTTGAGGAACGTTAAATTTTCGAGAGATTCAAATTTTATTAATAATAAAATAATTATAACTATATAATGATTGCATCCATATCCATTTTCAAACGCAATACTTCTTATTAAACTGAGTTCATTTCTTATATAATGTACTGTACAAACTTCGAATTCTCTTTTAACCATAAAATTATATGCTGCTTTATCACTTACCAATCAATTACTAAACACATCTCGCATAATAGTACGTTGTGTTTTTTGTAATTTCTACATTTAAAAAATAAAATTTCAAGCAACTTTATTTGCTGATGAACTAGGTAGTCCAAGGCATTATATAAGAATGACAACTCAGAAATTTGATTTTCTTTTAAATGAGACTTTGTATATGTGAAATGAAATTTGGCAAAAATATCACGTCACTTGCAAGATTGAATTTTCATGAAAACATTGAAAACTGTTTTTTGAGAGATTAATTTTAGAGAGCGTGGAATTTCCAATTAGAATATATCGTAAAATTTATTGAGTACTGGTATAGACTCTAAAAAATAAAAAATAAAACATACAATTATTAAAAATTGTCGGATTCACTAGATGACATAACATCAAAGCAGGGTCTTCGATGTCAACTACACAGTGAGGGAAAGAATGGCGAAATATATGATAGTTTCAGATATAAAAATGATCTGAACAACTTATAATGATGTAACAAAAGCGGTTTTGATTTCAATCTTACGATAAAAGTTTTAAAACGAATTTTTTTAAAGAAATCACTGCTAATGACTTTTTTGAGTTACAGTTAATAAGTAACAGTTTTGGATAAGCAAATTCGTTTAGTGCATCTCTTTATGTAAATTATCTACTTAAACATTAATAATATATATTTCGTAAAAACTGAATGAATTAAATTTTGTACTGAAATATAATCTCAAATATATAAGCTTTATTTTATTTAATAAGTTTATTGATTTTTTTTTTTTATATTGTTAACTTATTTTATGTAAACAGCAATTGCAAACTGCAAAAAAATCTAGATAAAAAATAACCTGTCTCGTGACATTTTAAGTAACATAACAAGAATAAAATAATAATTTATTGTACATAAGTTTGCGTTGTTTTAATTTTATATGTAAATAAATAAATAAATAACTACAAAAAACTGTACTAACATTGCGTAATCCTTTATATTCCTTGCTTGCAATTTGCTGCCATTATTCCTGCCATTTTAAAAATTATTTTGCCTTCACATTTAACAAATGTTATTTTTAAATGGAGTGATTAAAAAAAAATGATACCCGCATATTAGTAATACCTGGATGTGCAACAAATTTAATAAATATATGCTGAAATTACATAAATCGCTACTGGGCGAAATTTCAGCCTCACGAACATTTTAAAAGATAGTTAATACAATGGATGCAAATTCTGGCACAAGCTTCAAAATGATCGACAAGTCAGACATTATTTTTGGAATGATCTTTATAATATTAATAAAGTATGTAAAATACAATCCTTTACAAACTTTATTTTACATCGAAATATCTACTTTTAAAAAATATTGTTGTAGTAAAGACATTTTCTAGGTTATTACATAACATAATTTTATTACTTTACAAACTTTTGAGGATTGTTAAGCCCATTAGTCTGTGGTCTCATAGAAAGCAATTTTTTGGCCTTTGTGCAAATTTAAAACAGATCATTTTTTTATGTTCTTCAAAATTAATTATTCATATATATTTATCAAAGTTTATGAAACATATTTTTGAAATTATTTTTTTTTTATTTTAAAAAAGTGTGTAGTGTGCAAACAAATCTTATAATCATTTATAAAATCAAGACACAGTCTTGCATAATGTTATACAAAACACAAACTTTAAAAAGTTAAAAGTTAACTTCTACGTATTGAACTGTTTCTACAGCCGTCTTCAGGAAAATATGATGGTAAGAAGTCTCAAAGTTCAGAGACGAAAGCTTTCGTCATCCATTTTTTTTCGAAAAAAACTAAATGTTTTTTGAGAGGCTCAAAATCATAGTTGATCAAATCTATTTTGAAAAAAAAAAAAAAAAAAAAAAAAAAAAAAGAGAGATAGTCCAGTTATAAGGTGTATAAAATCTGTTTTATTCTCTCCCACAGTGCAACAAGTCTGGTTTATCATATTCTACAGTGCTCAGCAAAAGTTTAGACAATGATCTATTAGGCTTCTGTGCTGAAAAATAAGTAACGAATTGTTGTAATTCAACTGTTATATATTACTAGGGACTTATCCTTCATACACAAACAATAAATTTTAATTTATACACTTTACATAATATATAATGACAAAAAAACGAATTTAACATTGTTGCAAAAGTATAGACAATCTGTCTGTTAACAGAAAAATATCCATAAATTAAAATCTAACTGCACCTACATTGTCTGCTATTAATGCAAATATGTGACTTTCCATCGAAGAAACTAAATCCTGCATCACTTGGGGGTCTATTTCGTGCCAAACACGTTCAACATCTGATCGAAGTTCATTTACGGAGGAGTATTGTTAAAAAATTGCATAAACCGTATGAGATATGATGCCACAAAAGTTTTCGATTGGTTCAGATCAGGGCTACACGCGGGCCAGTCGAAAACAGTAATATTTTGAGAGTTAAACCAATTTTTTGATTTGTATGCAACATGAATAGACGCATTATCTTGCTCAAATACATACTTTGGAAGAGATAAAAGTCACCAAATGGCTGTAAATTGTTTTCCAATGTATGTATGTAGTCTTACGCAGCTTGGCGAACACTGAGAAACTCCAGAGATACTTGAGAATTAAAACAAAGTGAGGCCCAAGTCATCAACCCTTTCGAGGGCAAAGGACACATAATTTTAATTCCAAAAATGGCAAGAATATTTAATTAAAATTTTCCTTTTGTAATATGCGTGAAAATAAGCAATTTCATATTTTCTAATAACTTCGTTTATAAATTCTGGTATCAGTCCATTATTTCATCCGTTTATAAAAAGAATTACTCCGCGACCGGAAAGGGGTCAATTTGTTGTGAGATTTCAAGGCTGGTGGTTTTATCATTTTCACGTAAACTAATGTACATCTTTCTTTAATGCATCTACGAAATTATCCGTTGGCACAGAAAGCTCTAACTCACTTTTAATGCGATTAGCAGTCATCATTTGTCTAGATGCCAGTTTATGGATCCTTCTATAATCTCGTTTTCTGGCCACACGAGTCCTTCCAGATCTATGTTTTGCTTTGAAAGAGTCACCCTTAGACAGTACTTAATAGACAGACTTCTTTGGCCGATTGAAAGTAGCTGAAATTTCCGCAACAGTCTTCCCTTTCGATTTCAGCTTCCGTGCTTTAATTATTTCATCTGACTGAAAATTTCTTGCTCGCGCAATTTCACTAACCTATGCTATCGCGAGGTGCACTTAAATACTTCATGCATGTGACTTCATAAGTTTGAAATATGCGGTTTTCGGTGAACAATATCCAAAAAATCACAAAAGTGTCTAAACTTTTGCAATATGCAAATTTCACTTTTTTCAGTTAAATGAAATAATATCCTACATTAAAACCGTTATTTCTGTCCTAAAACGTTTAAAATATATTTAAAAATAAGTACAGTCATTTGTATAACCCAAGTGTTCGTATTTTTTATTTAAAGGTTAAAAATCACCAGTGTCTAAACTTTTGCTGAGGAGTGTATCGTATATGGCATTTGTTTATAGACATCGTTTATTATGGAAATGGATAAAACAGATTTTATGCTCCTTCTAAATGAACTATCTGATTTTTTTTTTCAAAATACACTTGACCTACTATGCTTGTGAGCACATCATTTTACGAAGTGTTGTACCTGAAGTGCATAGTTTATAAACAGTCAATATCAGTTGGACTATTACTTTTCAGGATAAGACAGAATGCGGTATTTCATCTTTAATGTATCTTTATTAATGTTATTTTAATTATGGTATATTTTCAAACGAAAAATTATTTGTCCAAATATCACCGCACATTTCTAGTGCCGTAACTACAACACACAGTTGTCAAGATAGATCAGTGACCAAAATTCCACCATTCTGTGGTATCAGATTGTGACATTGTATCTAAAATGAAAACTTTTTCAAAAACTTAAAAAAAAAAAAAAAATCAAAATGTGTAGTTCGTTGTAAAAAATACTATTTAAATTTTGTCTGTAATGCGACCAAAAACTACCAGGATGTGAAATCACACTGTTCCCATAATGCAATTTTTGAAGATCTTTGAAAATGAGAAAATATACAAGGTGGCCATAATTAAACTAACAGTACTCAGAGTGTTCTGCAACGCGATCTAATTGAGAGACTGACATCAAGTTTTCTAAGAAGATTAAATAAGACAGGAGACGAAGGATTCCGCGAACAAAAAAAATTAGTTCTAAAAGTCACCACTAGAGGAATATGTGGCACTGTATAACATAAAAGAGATTTTTAAAAATGCAGATTTAATACTGAAATAAAATTAGCTTTTATTTAGCTTATTTAACGATTTTAGTATTGATTCTGAATTTTTTAAAACTCCCTTTTTTGTTACACAGCGCTACATATTCCACTAGCGGTGTCTTTGGAACTAATTTCTTTTTGCTGAATCCCTCGTCCTACGTCTTGTATAATCTTCTTGCAAAATTTGGCGTCATTCTCTCAATTAGATCGCTTTGTAGAACACTCTGAGCACTGTCAGTTTAATTGTGGCCACCTTGTATTTTAAACAGGGCCGTTTTAATTCATTTCTACACTTTTAAAAATTTTGCAGCATTCTGGCAGGTCATTCGACCGTTTTTGAAAAAAAAACGGTTTCATAACCATAATTTAACTATATTCTGACCATAAAATGGCTAATAATATGGTCAGAAAGTATTTAAAGTACGGTTGTGTAACCGTTTTCGGAAAAAACGGTCAAATGACCTGCCAGCATGCTGCAAATTTTTAACAGTGTAGGTGTCTATCATTGGAATATCAAATTAATCTATATTTGATTATTTATCAAGCTAAATGAAGATGATCTGCAAATATATCAATCTTAGTTGATATTGAATTGGAAAGAGTAACGCAAACAAGTAAGTTGCAAATTCAGTATAAAAATGCTAAAATATTAATTAAAAAAGCAATAATAATAATAAAAAGAAGAAGGATCGGAATATAAGTATAACCTCCTTCAAATAACGTAGTTACACGTAAAATGCTATATGAAAATAAGATGTGACTTAGCGCTTAATTAACGGCAGCACATGAAAAATCTTATACAGCCTCAAGGAATATATTAAAAATGCATCCTTATCTCGGTATAGATTCTTATCTCCATCCCATCATCAGTAGAAAATAATTTCTAAAAAATTGCTGAACAAGCAACATTCCGGCAGAAACAAATTTTATTCACAACTAAATTTTATTCAAAATTATCTAGCCTATCATATACTTCACGAAAAGAATATATATAATAAATTACGAGAGTTTTGCAGTGGCGTTTTAAGATACAAAAAAATAATGACGTAAATAACGAACATTTTTAAAATATAAATTATTGTTGAAGTCGAATTGAACGGAACTCATTCAAATATGGTAGGATGATTTTTTTTTGTGTGAAAAAATGGTGTCATGATATAATAAACACAAGTTTTATACATCATTTGAGATGAATATTTTATTACAATCCGTATAACAAAACACATCAAATATATATATATATATAATAAAGTTCAAATGTCAAAATGTAGGAGAAGTATACAGAGAGATCTTCACATGCTTAATTAGTACTCATAACTGTTATAAATATAATTTCAAACTGCATTGCGTTTTTTTTTTTTTGAAGACCCGCATTTCTTTAAACGGTCATGGCTGCATAAATATTTTTGGTCACATTGGGAGCTCATTAACCTACAGCGGACAGGATTTGGGCCTGAGTGTAAAACTTTTCCGATCGTAATTTTTCATAAAAAGAAAATGAGATTAACAACCACTAATAGCTCGTTTAAGTCACACCCATCCCTTATATGGCTGGCACTGATTGAAAGCACTTATGTTCAACTAAGAGTACAATCTTTTCAGATTAGTAAGCATAAATTTATTTTATATACGTATTACATATGTATTAGGACAATTATAAATGACAGCAACTCATGAAGGAAAAAATGAATAGACACAAACTCCTGTCGTCATGAATATATGCTTATAGCATACATTATAGGATATATCTAGGTTAGAAAAAGTGTCTGACACAGCAGAAGTGTTCCACACAGTCAGTACTCTCAGCAAGTATCTTTTCTGAAAATATTCGTCCAGATTTAATGCTTTAAAATTTGATTTTAATGTAATAATTCGGGCGTGATAACTTTGTTGAAATGGTTCTGGTATATTCCATTGTTACTGACAAGCAAGGTCTCCATACTGGGCATACTCAGAATATTTTGAAAAAAATACTAATTAAACTACTTATGTATGTAATATAGGATCGGTCAAATTTAGCGGCGGAACTACAGTAGAAAGTCTGTAAAAAATAAAATACCTTCGAGTATTTGGCGCGAAAAGGCGAAAGCGTCACGCTATTTAGCGAGCAATACTTTTCGTAAAGCTTTTCGTTCGTACTTACCAAAAGCAAGCGATTTTAGTGCACCTGAAAATTGATTGTTAATTGGTTTTTAGAATTCGTGTAAATAGTATTTAATTTAAACTTAAACAATGAGAGAGTTTTATAAATACATTTTTTTGTATTACATATTTATGTTGCTTTTTATTTAATTTTATTACTTTAAAAACAATTTCATGTATAAAAAATACTTTCATATCTTTAAGTGTATTCCAAAATAGAGGCAAGATTCATTTACCAGTTATTCATTTCAAAAAATTCGTCGTTTCCACAGCAACAGAATTGAATCTACAGTGCTCAATAGGACTTAATTTTGAGACATTAAAACAATTTTAATTTATTTTAATTTTGTTTTAATTCATAAAATTTTATGTTTAACTTTCATTATAAATATATGTATGACAAAACTATAGTTAAATCAATCTAAAACTGACAAAACTAAAGTCATATACATTAAATTTATTTAATCAAGTTCAACATGAAACATTTTTATTTTAAAGAGTTTTCTGCATAAAAAAGTATTTTTTGAAATTTCATTTCATCTCCAACCGATGATAAATTGCCAAATAAACGAAATTTTCATTATATTTTTACGAACGTTCTATCGCGTTCCCGCCAATTTTTTTTTTTATAAACATATATATCCACATCAGAAGAACACTCTGTAATTTTTTCAGATTTTTCTGAATATGCCCATATGGAGACCTTCCTTGTGAGTCCATTTCTTGAAACTAATTCTTATAGAATAGGATTTTTAGACATGTTTGCCCAGAAGAGTAAAAAATAGAAACGGGAAGGAAAGCGGTATGCATTTCCCCCTAAAGCATGTACTATAAATTTAACACTATAATAATGGAATTTCGTTCGCCATTCCAGATTTATTTTTTGTTTTGTTTTGATTTTGTGAATTCTTTAAATTCCTTCAGTTTAAAGATATGCAGCGTTATACATTCAACATTATTTATGTTATAGGTTAATATAGAAATATTGCCATTCAAAATATAATTATATTTATTTGTTTAATGTTTATATATTTATAAATGTTAGAATAACTTAATGTGTAATTGATTAAATATTAATAACAAAGAGTTATGTTTTAACTTCAGATTAATGCTGAATATTCGTTTCGTGTAAATGCTTTTTTGTAAACGGGGTGATTGACTTTCCAGTAATCAAAAATAAAACAAAAACACAAATTCTTTCTTCTGTGTTATTAGAATTAATGTAATTAGAAATATCAATAGATTACCAAACATTTGATGTTAGTTTATCATATCAAACATGAAAATTATAAAAATTAAAATTACATCTAATAATATGTAACTAATGAATTACTTTCAAAAGAAAATTTTCAGAAACTATTCTTCTCTAAAATGACCTTGCATTAAATTTAATTCGGAATTTGACAAATATTTAATGTTTGATCTCATACACTGCACTGTTAAAAATTTGCAGCATTCTGTCCAGTCATTCGACCGTTTTTATCGAAAACGTTTGCACAACAGTAATTTAATACTATTCTGATTATATTATTGGCCATTTTATGGTCAGAATATAGTTAAATTACGATTATGAAACCGTTTTTTCAAAAAAACGGTCGAATGACTGGACAGAATGCTGCAAATTTTTAACAGTGCGGTCATCAAAGTTAAATGATAATGAGGAAAAAAAAATGCTAACTAAGTTAACGTCGTAACCAATGCCCAATGCTGCACAATGATTTATGTTAATTAAATACAAGAATACAAAGTTCAACTTCCGCGCATTTGTTAGCGCTTGAAATGTGCAAATTCGGTGATTGACAATGTAGTGCGCAATGGACGCATGTTAGAATTCTGGTCTGTAGTGTTGTTTAAATTTCATCTAAGTGGTGTCTAAGAGTGATCAGTATTCGTTTGTTATCGCTCAAAGCCATAATTTAAGAGAAGGTCAAATATGACAAATAATTGGTGGAATTGAGAAAGGTCAAACACAAATGAAGATCTCCCAAAATTAGAATAAACCTCCAAGTGTCGCATCAAGAGCTTGGAGCCGCTTTTTTAACACTGGATCAGCTGATAGACATCCTGGACAAGGACAACTAAGAGCAACATCTGCAAAAATTGTTTTCTGTCATTGTCAGCTCGAAAAATCCGCGAAGCAAGTACAAGAGATTTTTATTTAGACCTTCAGCCTGTCACAAGAACTCATATTAGCCGTTCTACTCATGCCTGAAGGCTTAACGAGCGTAGACTGTTTGCGACAAAACCAATAGATTGTATCTCACTTATTCCAACTTCCAGAAAAGGCCCGTTTAAACTGATGCCGTCTTTCCGTTCGATGGAGCCAAGAAGACTGGGTAAGTATTGTTTACTGATGTGTCCAGAGATACTCTAAATACTGTTTCTACAAGTGTTTTGATCTGTAGAGATGAAAGCACACGCAACTTGGCTTACCTTGTTCGTGAAATATCCCGCTTCTGCAACCGCGGTTAAATGGTTTGTGTGTGTGTGTGTGTGTGAGGGGGGTGGGGGGGGGACATGACAAATGGCAGCACCGAGCTGCATATCTTTCAAAAAGGTTCTGTAACCACTCGGCGATATTTGGAGGTGGTATATCCTCTTGAGACCCAAGCTCGCATTTTTCGCACAAATTTTATCATTTTTAGGATTAAAGCTCTTTTTGGGGCTGGAAAACTTTATATATATTCAGTTACTTTTAAAACTAAAAAATATATAGTGTTTTAGCTTGTCCAATATAATGGACATTGGGTCTTAGTCGTCTAAAAATCATATTATTGAATTACATGATTCTGAATGAAAAATTCTTAATTGAAAAATATTTTTTCCCCGTAAAGGTGTTTTTATCGTTCATACATCACCTTTAAACATTACGCAATTTTAATTTTTTTATTATCAAAGAGAAAAAGTATTTTTGAATGAAATTTATTTGAAAAGTATAAATCAATTTAGTGACTTTTTAAATAATTTTTTATAAAGAATTAAAAAAAAAATCTATCGCATCAATAGAAGCTTTTTCTAATATATATATATATATATACATATATATATATAGTTAGAGGCATGGTTATCACAATTGACATTTGTATGCCAAAAGGAAATTAAAAAGAAACAAAGTTCAGTTTATTTATAATCTTAAATTCTTGTCTTCTGTTACATTTCCTTTAATTTTTTTTTATGTTTAAAAATTTTGTTTCATTATAAATTGGCTTTTATCGTTCATATATCACCTTTAAGTATTGCACAATTTTAATCTTTTTATTATCAAAGAGAGAAAGTATTTTTGGATGAAATTTATTTGAAAAGTATGAATCAGTTTAGTGACTTTTTAAATAGTTTTTTAAAAAGGAATTTAAAAATCTATGATATAAATTTTTTCTTAAAAAAATTATAAATAGTTAGTGGCACGGTTACCACAATTCACATTCGGATGCCAAAAGGAAATTAAAAAGCTGTTTATGTATAATCTTGATTATAAATAAACTTGATAACTTGATTGTTTATTTATGCTGTTTATTTATAATCTTGAAATATTATCCCCAGTTATATTTTCTGTAAATTTTTATTTCTGTTTAAATTCGATTAAATTAATTAATTTAATTATAAACAACATACGAACAGTAAAATAATATAAAAAAGCTTGCAATTATTTTTTTTTACAGTTAAACGAATATACAAATACAAGTTGCATTTCATGCACACAACCTCATTATATTTCATACTTATCAAGTAAGATAAGATCGCTACATAGGTTTCAAAAACAAGATTTTTACGGTCAAGTTCCTATTTCTCTGACTACAATTTTTTCTGACACCAGAAGTGTGTTTTTATCGTCTATACATCACTTCCAAATATCACATAAATTCAGTTTTTGCAGCATCAAATAGAAAAAGCATACTTTAACTAAGAAACGTGTTGATCAATTTAGTGATTTTGAAAAAAAAAATAATATTTTGTTTTGTTTTCCAACTCTTCTAACACCAGTCATTTGTTTGTTAGAATAATGATAATAATTAGTGGCGCAGCCACTACTATTGGCAAGTAAATGCAAAGCAGAAATTTATAAGAAATCAAAATGAGTTTGTTTATAATCTTGTACTGTTATCTTTAGTTATATTTTCTTAAAATTTTTGCTGTTAATTAAATATGATTAAATTTATGTAATTATAACTAGCATACTAACAGAAAAATAATACCAAAAATAGCTAATTGTAACTCTTTTAATATCAATGAGTAAAAATAAAACATAATAAAAGCTTAATTATAAATATCTATATTTACCAAACGCGGAAATATATATATATATATCTATATATTTCACTGTATTAAAAAATTTAACAATTTACTGATTTAGAACAGGCATTTTATCAGTAAAATTATACATTTTTAGGATAACATTTAAATATCTGTTTATTTATTTAAGAAAATATATTATCTACTTCTGTATATATTATATATTTCAATACTGTGTTGATTTTTAATTAAAAACTAATGCGTCTCTTCAGTATACAAAAACAGTCTAATATGAATAAAAACAACTGATGAAGACCCAACGTCCAATAGAATGGACATTATCAAAATTTTTGTTTATTCTCTAAAATATACATTAGATTACTTAAACTGCGATGTCATTTCATTGACACAGCATTTAAAATTAGATGTGTGTAGCATTAATATCAAAATAATATTTAAAAATTATAAAATTAGCGTTAAAACTGTCTGCTTACCTTCAAGAGTCTTTCTCTTGTTCTCTGTCACTTTCAAATGATTAAAATAGATATTTAGCTGCAATTTTTTTTATTATTTTGGCATACAGATAGTAGCACTGGACTATCTAGTACAGTGGGCAGCAAGTATTTACAAGTTCAAACTGAAATTATTTTATATAAAAAATATAAATGTTCAATAGAATTGAACAGGATGACAACGCTCGGCCATATAGAACGTATGCAGTTTCAGATTACTTGCAAACAGAAGATATAATTTGAATGGATCGGCCACCTTGCACATCCGACTTAAACTCGATTGAGCGTATGTGGGATGCCTTAGTCCGCCGACTTTTTGCGCGCTAAATCCCTGCCCGGACACTCCAGGAGCAGAAATGTGCACTTTTAGAAGAGTTATACAAGACGTGAACAACACTTTAGTGAAGTCTATGAAATCAAGATGTGAAGTAGGCATATCTGTCCGAGGTGACCATACAGTATATTAAACGAAAAAAAAATCCCCAAGAGGTGACTTAATTTAGAACAGACTTTGGAAAGGGAAAACCCCCAAAAGTTAGAGGACTTTAATAATTACTTTTGCATTGCACACCACAATCTAATGAAGTACATGCCGAACGCTTTGTCAGTTTTCGTAACGAAATACTTAATTTAACTCTGATTAAGATACAGTTTAACACATAGTTGCTTTTTTGAACGTCTTTTTAATACCATGCCTCTTACGTTATTTCTTAAACTTGCACTAATTTTTATCCCCACGTAAAAATTTGTAAATAATCTTCTAAAAAAATTCTATTAAAAATGAAATAATAATTGCTCAAATCTTCGTTTAAATCTCAAGAATTTCACATATTTTATTACAATAATAATAAATATATATATATATATTTTTTATTCACAACATATCAAGATTTCTAAAGGATGACAAACGTAATAATTGTAATAGATTTTAAAATATGATTTTACACCAATGTGTTTTCTTTTATTGAATTCGATTTGCCATCTTATCAAATACATTAATAATAACAAATTTAAGTATTTTCTCTAATAATAAAACCTTCCAAAAATCAAAAAGCAGTAGGGTTACATTTTTCTGAATTTTAAATAACTTAAACATATAGAAAGATGAAAGATTAAAAAAGAGCACAATGATGTGAAGAAGCAGAAACAAAGACAAACGTTGGAAAGAAGAGAAATGTTAAAGCTTAAAAAAAAGTTATAGCTGCAATTTAAAAACAAAATTCGTCGAAAACTCGAAATCAATCGTTAAAACAATCTAAAATTAAGGCGAAGCATAAACAGAAGTTGCGAATAAGAGTAAACGTCAAAGAAACCTATAACCCTACTAATCAGTAATCGAAGTAAAACGAAGTTTATATGGATATCAGAAGCATAATCGATGTAAAAGAAATCTGAAAAGTAAAAGCATTGGTAAAACTTGTTGCATTAGTCATTTATTATGTACTTCTTGTTTCTTCTATGTTTGTACATAATGAATATCGAAGTGTGTATTATTTAATTTCAATATATTTAAGAATATGTCTCTCAAAGTTATTTATTTGTTTTATTAAGTTATTATTAAATAAAGTTATTAGTATATTAAGTAGTCAATAATAAGATATTCAACTTTCAAATTTAAGCATATATTTTATTTTATTATTTAAATTAATTTTTTCAGTTAAATTAATATTGTATAATATTCACATTTACAAAAAGCATTGTCACATTTAGGGTTTTGGATATCTCATTTAGGCTTTAACTACCGGAAATGCGACAATCACATATTGTTTCCTTAGATTGGAGATAATGATTCAATTTCTATAAAACATTTAGTTTAGAACTAAAAGCATAGAATTTAATAAGTTTCTGCTTATAAAAATATATATCTACTTAATTAAATGCCAAATATATGCTAAAGGCGAAAAAAGTATAGGAATCGCGTCGCATTTAGGAGCAACAACCTTACAGAAAAACCAAAATACGTAAATGTACTTTACTGGAAGTTCTAAAAGTAAATGTTTACTGACGGTAATAAATATGAAGGTACTTATATGTACCATTAAAATAACTTATAAAATACATTTAATACATCGATTAGAAGTAATACAGTTTAGAATGAGTTTTAGATGCATTACGTCATCTTGTTATTAAAGCAATATTGGTTACACCAAACAAATTTTTTTAAAGGATGATTTCATTCGCCTTTACAGCTTTTCAAATTTCTTGGCGTTGGAGGGGAGGGGCGGGGGGGGATTCGGAAATATTTTTACATTTCTATTGTAAGAGCATTATATTTGTAAATTTAGTATTCCTACACAATAATAAGAAAAATATTTAAAATAAAATATTTGAGAGAGATTATAAATATTGCACAAAATCCCCATAAATTAAAATTTAATTAATATTCCTTAATCCTTCAATCCTTGAAAAAGCCTTCTGAAATTTATTAAATGATTATGTAAATCTTCTAATGTAGTTTGAAAAATTCACGAAAAAGGCTTTAGAAGATATAACTTTCATTATTTCATAATTCTGTACATATAGGGTTAATATTATAAAAGCGATATTCTTAAAATAATATCTTAGCTACACACAGGAAACTCTGTAGGAAACTATATTGTCTACAACGGTAATCTACCTATAGCTATAATCCTTGCAGTATGCCCTATTGGATCTAATGTATGGAAAATATGTCTTACAACATAGTATATTCGTATTATGGTAAATTTGAATATAACAAATGCCTTTTTGGAATTCGTTACTTTTTTGTAGCCGTCTTCGATTTCTAAAGGGCAATAAAAAGTCACACGTATTGTATACTATTGATTTCTAAACGTATCAGGCAATGATTTTAAGGTTCTCAGCATTCTGAAAGCGAAATTTATATATATATATATATATATCTTGCATGTTAAACACCTATATTTTATTGAAGATTTCGATATAATTTTTTCGTGAAATTCCATTTAAAACAAAAGGTATGGATTTTATAATTATGCAAGCTCAATAAGTGAAGCGACGTTTCCGAAACTCTGAAGTCATTTTTCAAGAAAATGAAGTTTTGGGGTATAAACCGCAGGGTATCTAAAAAAATTTCTCAATAGTTTTTATGAAACTTTCAAAATATCATGTAAGTATGCATGAACTGAATCTAAAATTCCCTTTTTATTGTTCTAAAAAATGCATTTTTACGTTTTTATACTGTTGAAATTTTCAAAATTTTGTATTAGCTAAGTACAACTTAGTATTTAAAATGTAAAAGTGCTTTAAATACAAATTTATTTAGGTTCAGGCTAATTATTATAAACTGAGGTATGATTAGACGGAATTTTTTTTGTCCTAGTTACAATATTTATTTTCTAATCGTGTGCGTGTTTCCTCATACCAATATTCAGATCAAAAAAGCTCTGTCAGTTTGAAGCTCACAATAAATATTCATTCTGAATCTTGTATTTTTTTAAATATATAAATAAAAAAGAACATATCTTTCATACCTCTAAAAAATGTATTTTAAAATCATATACATTTTAAATTATAAAAATGTTTTTTTTTTTTTTTTTTTTTTTTTTTTTTTTTTTTTTTTTTTTTTTAACTGGGACACCTTAACTGAGACACCTTAGTACTGAGACAACTTTATTAATTTTTTTCACTATGTTTTGAGATTGTCTTCTATGAAGGCAAATATAACTGAGATTTGATAAATAAACAAAGCTTAAAGTAACACAAAAAAACAAAAAAACAAATTGGTCTAAAATTATAGACCTATTGACTATACTCTAAGTGTAACTTAAATAAAGTCGTGATTTTAGATTTTTTAATAGTTCAGGATATGTTGTTTTGGATGCAGTTTGGAAGTAGTAAATTTTTAAGTTATAGATATATTTGTGTGTAAAGATGAATTTCCTCACATTTATCTAGGGACAAGTTTTCTCATTTCAGTTGCATTTGTTCTATACACTATTACTCTATTGTACACAGTTATTATACTTATATTAACATTGTTAACGAGATTACATTGAATTATATTTTAGTTTGGAGTATGAGAATTACAAAACAGACATTCCATCTACATAAAAACAAAAATAAAAAAATTACTGTACATTATAAATCAAACAAATTTTTGCAAAATCTGAACACTTGCAATTTTTTCCCGACTATATTACACAGTTGATCCTTTCTATATAAATTAATCTTCTGTCAGTTTAAACATGTAATAGTGATAAAGTAAAGTTATAGATCTAAAGAACGATTTGAATAACAACACTTTTCATATAAAAGGTACTTTTATCTGAAAAGTGTTAGCTTTTCAATTTTAACAAATGATAAACATCCATCTCTAATATTAATGATAACTGATTCACTGTTCTTTAACATATACTCAGATTTTATTTGTTATTATAATTTTGTGGGCCTTTATTTGAGTTAAAATTGACCCCAAAATTGACATTTCTTTTTGTGTGCATTATTATTCTCCAATTTGTAGCACATCATTCGTGGAAAATCGCATGCAGATGGGATTATTTTACGCAAAGTTACAAGTGTTTTACTTTTGTTCAGAAACAATGTTTTGCCCTTCTAAAATATTTTATTAAATCTGTCTTTCTCAATACTGATGTTTCATCTTTTTTTTAATCTTTGAAATACTCTTTGCTACGTGATTTTTGATCAAAATTCTTGAAACTGATAAGAAAAAAACCCTGATTTGCTTAATAAGAAACTGTGTATGCATTTTAAAATTCGATTTCATTAAGACAATTAAAATTGATTTATAACTTATTCTAAGGCAGAATTTTGATGAAAATCGATATGGAATTCAGAAAAAATCTCTAAAAAATTAACTATTTCAGGGATTAAAAAATCGATACTCAGATTTGTTTGTACTACTTTTACAACACTTTTACGCGATTAAAATCCAAAATTGAGAAATATCTAAAAAACTTTAGACGCAAGCAGCCTTTTAAAATTTCGTATTAAAATTTTTTAAAATCTGAAAATTATAATAAGATTGGAATTTTTTTTAAATATACTCAACCTACTTATGTTGAAATGAATATTTGCACACAATTTCAAATCTCTATTGTGAAAATTATCAGAATTTTTTTTAACCCGTTAATAGTCGCGCGTTGTTCTTTTCCCCGCCCGAAATTCGTTATCTTCCTGTAACTCATTTCCTGTTAAAGTTACGATAGCCAAATTCCGTGTAGCTGACCTTGAGTGTTCACACTCTTGTGTAGTAAAATTGCAAGTCGTTCCTGCTATTTCTTAGCATTTTATCGCATTCTTGAGTTTCAATCGGTCTAAATGACCGTGTTGCGACCACTTGTGTTAGTTGAATTTCCCCCCCTCGTGTTCATCCTTTCCCATTTCCGCGAAATCTGCGGGGGAAAGTTTCTTCGAAGTACGGACTCTCTGTCTGTTGTTATTTCGTCTTTCTTCTTTCTGCTATTTTACCCGTTCATTGAGTACTTTTTTTACTTTTAGAATGTTACTTAAAATTGTTTTATTATATTAGTTGTGAAGTCAGTTCGCACAAAAAACTGATCGATGGTCACTTACATTTTTTTTTTTTCATTGTCAAACATTGCGGGAATAAATTCTTAAATTGATAATCGTTTAAATATGGAAAAAAAGGGAAATTCATCATCATTATTTGAAAGAAGTTGCTTTCCATTTATTACCGGAACATATAAATGAAAAAAAAAAACAGACAATAACACAGCCAAACCATTTATTATTATTATTATTATTATTATTATTATTATTATTATTATTATTGAAATCCAATAGAGGCTTGGGGACGGTATCTAACAAATTTAAATTTGTTGTCCTTCATCAATTGTTCAAACTATTTTTCAGAATAATGTTTTTCAGAATACGAGAGAAAATTCATTTAAATAAAATTATTGCTGCATATTTATAATTTCGGAGGAAAATTTCTTATTGTTTTTATTATTTTAAGGAATGTTATTATAAAACAATAAATTATAACAATAATACCTTATTATGAAATGTACAATTGAATAATTATTTTAATTAAATAGTTGCTGTAAAATACATCCCTATTAAGATGAACCTTTCAGTGATTCTATTAATTAAAATAATTTATCCATCTTAGGATTTAAATCTACAATTGCAAATGTATTTAAATTAAATATATAAATTCAATAACTTATTATTTACTTTATATAAGCGAAGTTCGTATCCAGAGTTTTTATTCAGGGGCGCTGCTCCCACCCTGAAATAAGTAGAAAAACTACAAATCGTGCCTTTTCATTTGAAAAATGGATTTAATCATAAAATCTCGAGAGCCTCCCCCCCCTCCTATCCCCCTCATACACACATAGACACCCCACAAAATAAATAAATAAAACGTAGTTACAACATTTACATTTATAATTTCGAAATTAAGTATTTTTTACCTTTTTCTTTATTATATATATCTATATATATATAATATGCTGGTGAATTAGTGGTATTGTACTTGATTTGCTGTTGCATGTCATGGGTTCCATTTTTATTTTCAGTTTAATTGTTCAATTTAATGTCAGTGTAATATATTGATGCTAAATTAATTTATTTTATTTTATTAAATGGATATCGAGTGCCGGGGTATCATAAAAATCTACCTGACTCTTATTCTGTCCTTCCAAAAAAAAAAAAAAATAAATAAATAAATACCTCTATCACGAATTTAGATTCATATTCGTAAATGTTTTCCTACTAATTATTGATTCATAGTAACATCAGAAATTCAATCAAATCATTTATTATTTACTTTTAAGTATTTATGCAAAACGAAGAAAGAGTAATTAAAAACATTTATCTAGATGCCAACTGAATATATACTTAAGCGAAATAAATAATTTGCTGTAAAAGGTTGTAAAATGAATAATTGCTGTAATCTTTTAAAGTCCAGTCAATATTTTCACCCTACGTTATCCGTTTTCGATCATCTGATAACACCAACAAGTTTCCCCTTCGTTTTCGGCCTGCTGGTAACGGCGGCAAATGGACCGAACGCGACTACTAACGTTCTAAAAAATGTCGCGACTACTCTCGGGTAAAACGTCCACCGTCCTCATAAACATAAAATAGTCTTAAAGTAAAGTTATGGGTGTAAAGAACGAATTAAATTAAAACTATTTTAATATAGGGTAACTTCAGGAGAGTCGCCGCATTCGGGATAGATGCCGCACCCCTTGTATTTCTTGTAATTATCGATAGATGGTCGTCAAACGCACAGTATATGTGTGGAATGAGATTATTTTAACCAATGTATAATTTGAATCATATACATGTCGCAGTTTCTTTCGTACGTGATGATTAAGTGTTATTAACTTTCCATTTTCTTTTTGCACAGACTAACCAAGTTAGGCATGCTATCAAGTTTACTAAAACCAAAGGAGAAAAAGGGAAAAATAAAAAGTAATAAGGGTAAGAAAGATGCAAGTCAAGATAATAATAATGAAAAATTGGATTACGCGTAACGCAGATGTTCTTTGCAAGGAATGTTTAGAAAACTATTCCAAAAGAGGGGAAGTGTAATTGGCTTCTATGCATCATGTGCTTAAATGTAGTTACATAAAGTCTGTGCGTTTTCGACAATGTTTCTGTAAATTGTAGTCGAAAAAATAGATCACTTATCCCATTCGGGACCATAGGTGCATATATGCAACTACATAAAGATCATACAAAATTTGATTCTGGCACCAGTAAAAAAGAAAAGTCATATTTGCTTTCTTTAATTAGAGCATTTTCATGATTACTTAAATAAAGGTAGCTTCTTTATAAAAAGTGGTGGCAATCGAACAAAATTTGTGTAAAAGCTACCGGTCTCGAAAGGGTTAACAAATAAATTATGTAAACACAATTTTCGTTTTATCTTTTCCACCTCTAATACAATGATTTTACGTTGTTGCAGAAATAAAAATTGAAATTAAATGTAAAAAAAAAATAATAAGTCTATAAATTTAATAGGGAATTTAGGCAAATAATTATTAATTTGAATCTACTATCACGTTTCATTATACTCATTTAGTTTAATTTTGTTATTACATCGTTAATTATAGTACAGATATGAATATTTATTTGAATATTTTTATTTATAATTTCATTCCGTTGTTACTGCAAGCGCATAATAACTACCGCACAAGTGCTCTGTCTCAGCCTGAATGTACGTGTGACGTGCCGTAGTGTAATGTTTTAGAAAAAAATTGTTAAAAAATATTATTATTATTATTTTATTTTTTGTCGCTGTACACGCGTTGTATATTTAACACTAAATAGCACAGCGCGATTTTTTTTTAAATTTTATGTCTACCATGGGACTTTATACACAAATTCCAAAAAATATGCAGCATAAATCCCGGAATTACTCTAAAAGATTTCTTTATCAGGAAAGTGCTAGGTTTGCAATTTTAACTTATATAAAACATCAATTTCTATAACTAATAATGATTGACTCGCTTTTCTTTGATAGATATTCAAATTTTACTTTTATTACCAGAGTAAAAGTTGTTTATTAGAATGAAATAAGAAATTTAGATTTTTAGTTCGACATCCCAGAAACATTTGGCAAAACATGTCATGATGCTGTGGATAAAAATATTACTTATTTATCAAAAGCAAGATTGAGTATATTTATTTACATATCTGAAGTTTGCACTGCAATATAAGTTTAAAATTAAAATTCTTACAATGTTGCAGTTTTAACGAAATTTTAAAATGTTATGGAATGGTTTTACTCCCAAAGATATGGTTTGCTATATAAAGGAGTTTTTCATATCATGTTTTAATTGCCTTCATATAAGTGTATATAAAAAACCCAACTATCACTATTTTTCTTTTTTTCTAGGCACTGATAGTTTTAAAGTGTGAATTGTTTCAAACAGCACGATTTACTGGAAAATGTGTTATATTTTTAACATAAAAATCAAATTATCCGAAATATAAATTTAAAATATAAATGATTGATAATTAAATAACAAACGATTGATAACGATACATTTTATACGATAAATTGAATTGCAAAGAAAGTAAAAATCATTTTTTCTTATATCACATTACACTTACTCAAACCTATACGTGTCTTAGATTTCTAATTAAATCCCACATACGAATACGATATTTGAACACACATATTTTGCAATTTTTATTATTTTACGATTTTTATTATTGCTATTAGAGTAAAAAAAAATATATATATATATATATATAAAGAAGATAAAATATAAAATATATAATTTAAATGTTTTATGAAAATTCACAATTGTAAATAATATCAGTAATAAAAATAAATAGTAAGAAGAAGAAATATTTTTTCAATGATAATTATTAAAATATATTATAAACTGTGTTATGTATATATTTATGTAAAGTATTATAATTTTTATATTTCGATAAAGATACATTTTTGGACTTTAAAATCTATTATACTGCATGTATTTCAGATATTTGTTTGCAATAATAGAAAAGGAATAAAATATTTCCATAAACAAAATTTATAGACACAAAATATTTTCCACAAAAAATCAATCTTTATAATGTTCGTCTTATTTAGTTTGCTATATGTGTCAATTATGTTGTTTGCTTTTAATTCTTTTTTTCTAGATACAATATTTCTAGAAAGAGTTTGTCCATCCAATAATAGAAATTGGATAAAACATTTTTCGTAAAAAACAAGCATTATTTATATCTTCTTGTTTATTTCTCAATGAATGTCACATACGTTGTTTCCTTGCTGTTCTTTTCTATACGAAACAAATTCATAAGGGACAAAATGATAAAAATATATAAAAAATAGGAAAAACAATATTTTCCAGACAAATAAAACAAATTAAAGCACAAGTGGTATGAGATCCGTTGTATCTATAAAGTCGTTTCGAAAATAATAATAATAATAATGGTTTTAACCAATTATTTGTTAAAAATTACATTTATTAGCAGATTTTTTTTTTTTTTTTTTTTTTTTTTTTTTTTTTTTTTTTAATACTTTGGGATAGGGTTTGTAATAATTCTATTAATTTTATGCAAAATTTGCCCTGTATATTCTCGTAATAAATTCTTGTGAAACCTATTTATTATCAATAAAACTATACGATATTAATATAAAAAATGATACCCAAATTTTGAAAAATAAAGTGTACTAGTACAAAATTTTCAAAACTGCATCTCGTTATTCCATATGTAAAGCATTAGGGAAAGGCGTTTTACCACAGTCTTATTTTGAAATTTAAATTTTTTATTTAATTGAAATATGTAAATATTGAAATATATAGCTGTTTCTTAATAATTTATCGTGTTCTGCTTCCCTCATAATTTTCTTTAACTCTAATTTTAGGCCAATCTCAGTTTTAATGTTAATAATAATAATAAAAAAATAGTAATTTTAGAACAAAGGTGCAACACACATGTTGTACTTTCGCCCTAGCATGGACCATGCATCGTTTTTCTATGAAAAATACCCAATACCTATGATTAGTGATGGGCGATTCTCGAGAATTCGACAATCGAGAAAAATCGTCATCGTAAAAAATCACAATCGATACAGCCATCGATTAATTCATAGAATCTACAATCGAGATGTTTTACAATCGATTATAACGAGAAAAACTAAAAACAGTTATTGGAAAACTTAGCTATTATTCTGGCCGACAATTTCATAGTAGTGATAGGGCTTAGTGATGGGCGATTCTCGAAAATTTACCAATCGAAAAAAATCGTTATCGTAAAATACACAATCGATACAATCATCGATTACTTTCGAGAATCTACAAAGGAGATGTTCTAGAATCGATTATTGAAATCATTGTTTTTACATATATATAAGGCAGATTTTATTAAATATAGGGTAACTGAAAACAGATGGAATAAAAAAACAACAAACCAAAGGGAAACTATAAAGGAGCCATAAGACTGGAAAAGTCTTGTAAGGGTGCCCCCTGGTTGAAAAAAAGCTGAAAAAACGCGAGTAGCTATGAAGCTGTAAGGGGAGTTTAAGTATCAAAAATTAGAATTTTTCGGCAATTAGCACCAAAATGGCCAAAGAAATAAGAATCAAAAGCACCCCCTAGTGGCAGAAATATGAACTAAAGGATGATAAAAGGGATCAAAATTTTTTATTGATTTTTCTACGCCATTTGAGATTGGATCTTTAATTTCCCCATTTTTATAAAGTCTTCAACTGGAATACATTAAACGAACTCCCGCGGGGAGCAAAGTAGGAGGGAGGGGCAAGGAAAGTGCATAATATAAATAAGTGATCACAGGACTTTCCAACGATATGGCACATGAGGGTTGTCGGCGTCGGCTCGGGGGCAAAGTAACGGTAGGGGCGCGGGCGATATATAAAATGAAATAGTAGTCACAGAGCTTTCCAATGATATATCGCATGAGGGGTGTCAGCAAAAGATAGAAAAGAGTCCCAACTCCCAGGATTCCAATTATCGCCCCTCCCCCCCCCCGAAATATACCCTGCCCATCCTTCTCTTTGAAATTTTCATATATTAAAAATTATTTATCGGAGGGCTCCGTAAAAAAAATCCGATCTAAAATGTTTAAAAACGCTACGATTTCAAAAAAGTTCGAAAAGTGTCTCTCTCGGGGCGCCAAACTAAGGAAGGAAGAAGAAAGGTTCATAATATGAAAGAGTAACTTTGCGATGATAACAGAAAACTTTCCGATGATAGATCAAATGACTGGTCCAAAAAAAGTTTGAAATCTACCCCTCCCACGTGGGTTCCCTCTTTTATCCTAGATTATACCGGAAATCACGCAGCCCCACTTTTAAAATTTTATATTTAATAAATAATATTTATCGGAAAGCTCCATTAAAAAACCTCATTTAATGATATTTATCGTAGAAATCTCTACAATTAAAAAAAAGTCACCCCCGCACCGCTCCCCCCCCACCCCGAACCCCTTCCGAAATTCAACTCTGGGAGGAGAAAGGTTCATAATATGAAAGAGTGGTGAAAGGACTTTCCGATGATATGTCAAGGAGAGGTTTAGTAAAAGTTTGAAATTTACCCCCCCCCCTGCCTCCCTTTGTGCACTCTCGCGCACCCCAGAATTCACTCACCTTCCTCTTTGAACTTTTTATATTTAATAAATAGTATTTATCTGAGTCTCCAGGTATGGGGCAGCTTGGCAGAGCTAAAATAAGAGAAACATTGAAAATTCGGGGCAAAATGACACTAAATTTAACAGTAAAGTTTGAAACTAGGACTATAGAACTGAATACATAAACCACTATGCTTCATAACCCACATCGGTTAATAGCAATAAAATGATAAGTGCCAGTTAAACTGATGGCATTGAGCTCACAGGTTATTAACACTAACTGTATATTATACTCTTATTTTAAAGAATAATGTCCCTCAAAAAATAAATGAAGGGAAATATCCCTTTTATACTTAACCAATGAACCTCCAAATCTAATCAGGGAAACTCCTTAACTATAATAAATCAGTATATCAAATTTGAAGCAAATCAGATAATTCTGCATGAAAATAAGAAACATATCGCTAAATTAAGGGTGGTCTAACCCCTTTAACCCTTTTATACTTAACTAATGAGCCTCCAAATCTAATCAGGAAAGCTCCTTATCAGAACAAACATAGGAAAAAAAAATAAAGTAAATTGAATAATTCTCCATGAAAATCCATTTATCTAAATAAAGGGGAGGGGACTTTCCCCCTTTTCGCCCTTGTATACTTAACCAATGAACCTCCAAATCTAATGAAGGAAGCGCCATATCGGAATAAATCGGCATATTAAATTTGAAGCAAATCCAATAATTCTGCATGAAAAACCCTTTTATCTAAATTAAGGGGAGACTAGCCCCTCAACTTTATACTTAACCCATAAACCTCCAAATCTAATCAAGGCAGCTTCTTAACATAATAAACCGGTATCCCAAATTTGGAGCAAATCGAATAATTCTGCATGAAAAACCCATTTATCTAAATTAAGGAGGGGGTCTACCCCCCTTTCCCCCCCTTTATACTTAACTAATGAACCTCCAAGTTTAATCAGGGAAGCTCCTTAACATAATAAACCGGTATACCAAATTTGGAACAAATCGAGTCATTCTGCATGAAAAACCCATTTATCTTAATTAAGTGGGGGACCAGTCCCCCTTCTCCCCCTTTATCCTTAACCAATGAACTTCCAAGTTTAATCAGGGAAGCTCCTTAACATAATAAACCGGTATACCAAATTTGGAGCAAATCAAATAATTCTGCATGAAAAGCCCATTTATCTAAATTAAGGGGGGGCCAGCCCCCCTTCTCCCCCTTTATACTTAACCCGTAAATCTCCAAATCTAATCAAGGCAACTTCTTAACGTAATAAACCGGTATACCAAATTTGGAACAAATCGAATAATTCTGCATGAAAAACCCATTTATCTAAATTAAGGAGGGGGTCTACCCCCCTTTCCCCCTTTATACTTAACTAATGAACCTCCAAGTTTAATCAGGGAAGCTCCTTAACATAATAAACCGGTATACCAAATTTGGAGCAAATCATATAATTCTGCATGAAAAGCCCATTTATCTAAATTAAGGGGGGCCAGCCCCCCTTCTCCCCCTTTATACTTAACCCGTAAACCTCCCAATCTAATCAAGGCAACTTCTTAACGTAATAAACCGGTATACCAAATTTGGAACAAATCGAATAATTCTGCATGAAAAACCCATTTATCTAAATTAGGGGGGGGGACCAGACCCCCCTTCTCCCCCTTTATCCTTAACCAATGAACTTCCAAGTTTAATCAGGGAAGCTCCTTAACATAATAAACCGGTATACCAAATTATGAGCAAATCAAATAATTCTGCATGAAAAGCCCATTTATCTAAATTCAGGTGGGGGGGTCTAGCCCCCTTCTCCCCCTTTATATTTAACCCGTAAACCTCCAAATCTAATAAAGGCAACTTCTTAACATAATGAACCGGTATACCAAATTTGGAGCAAATCGAATAATTCTGCATGAAAAACCCATTTATCTAAATTAAGGAGGGGGTCTACCCCCCTTTCCCCCCTTTATACTTAACTAATGAACCTCCAAGTTTAATCAGGGAAGCTCCTTAACATAATAAACCGGTATACCAAATTTGGAACAAATCGAGTAATTCTGCATGAAAAACCCATTTATCTAAATTAAGTGGGGGACCAATCCCCCTTCTCCCCCTTTATCCTTAACCAATGAACTTCCAAGTTTAATCAGGGAAGCTCCTTAACATAATAAACCGGTATACCAAATTTCGAGCAAATCAAATAATTCTGCATGAAAAGCCCATTTATCTAAATTAAGGTGGGGGGGGGGTCTAGCCCCCTTCTCCCCCTTTATACTTAACCCGTAAACCTCCAAATCTAATCAAGGCAACTTCTTAACATAATGAACCGGTATACCAAATTTGGAGCAAATCGAATAATTCTGCATGAAAAACCCATTTATCTAAATTAAGGAGGGGGTCTACCCCCCTTTCCCCCCTTTATACTTAACTAATGAACCTCCAAGTTTAATCAGGGAAGCTCCTTAACATAATAAACCGGTATACCAAATTTGGAACAAATTGAGTAATTCTGCATGAAAAACCCATTTATCTAAATTAAGTGGGGGACCAATCCCCCTTCTCCCCCTTTATCCTTAACCAATGAACTTCCAAGTTTAATCAGGGAAGCTCCTTAACATAATAAACCGGTATACCAAATTTCGAGCAAATCAAATAATTCTGCATGAAAAGCCCATTTATCTAAATTAAGGTGGGGGGGGGGGGTCTAGCCCCCTTCTCCCCCTTTATACTTAACCCGTAAACCTCCAAATCTAATCAAGGCAACTTCTTAACATAATGAACCGGTATACCAAATTTGGAGCAAATCGAATAATTCTGCATGATAAACCCATTTATCTAAATTAAGGAAGGGGTCTACCCCCCTTTCCCCCCTTCATACTTAACTAATGAACCTCCAAGTTTAATCAGGGAGGCTCCTTAACATAATAAACCGGTCGAAATTTGGAGCAAATCGAAGAATTCTGCATGAAAAACCTATTTATCTAAATTAAGGAGGGGGGAAGGACCAGCCCTCCTTCTCTCCCTTTATCCTTAACCAATGAACCGTCAAAACTAAACAGCGGAACGTCTTATCAGAATGAACATAAAAAAAATTGAAGCAAATCGTACATTTTAATCAAGAGTTATCGCGTTACGTACATACATACGTACGTATGGTATATGCATACACACACAACCGACGGGTACATTAGCTCTCAGACTTAGATAGCCTGTGAGCTAAAAAGTGATTGGATAAGCAGATGGACTCCTTTGAGAAATTATGACTTAAACCAGAAATGCGATAAGTTTGACTCTGAAAGCTTCATTTCCATCTCGCATTTCGGCAAATCTCATCTCGATGATTTTTCCAGCATTTCGACGCTTCCAGATGGGAATCTGCTCGATTGTTGGTTCTCTCGCGGTTTTAAACCTTTCGGGATGGGAAGTCTCTCGAGAGTTTCCTCTCGCCCTTTTCAACCTTTCCCGATGGGAAGCCTCTCGCTTGTTACTCTCGTCCTTTTCGAAATGTCCCAATGAAAAGCCTTTCGAGGATTTCTCTCGCGCTTTTCAACATTTCGCTATGAGAAGCTTTTCGAGGATTTCTCTCATCCTCGGCAGAGAAGAAAAGTAAGAAAATTTATCGAGAGTACCAAGGGACGAGATAGAGAAAAAGGCATGACAATGAGCTGTGAAATGAAGCCCTAATTTTCAAAGTTTCTCTTATTTTAGCCCTACCAAGATGTCACATACCTGGAACCCTCCGATAAAAATTATTTATTAAATATAAAATTTTCAAAGAGGAAGGTGGGTCGGATGATTTCGAGGGAGGAGGACGTGAGAGTGGACTCATGGGGTGCAATTTTAAAATTTTTACCGAACCCTTCCTGTGGCATATAATCGAAAAGCCCTTTGACCACTCTTTCATACTACGAACCTTTCTTCGCCCAAAGGGGGGTGGGGAAGGGGCGAACAAATTTTTAAAACCGTAGCCGATTTCTATAATAAATTTAAACATCACTTTAAATATGGGTTTTTTATGCAGTCTTCCGGTAAATGTTATTTGATGAACATAAAAATTTTAAAGTGGCGGCTGTGTGAATTCCGGGGTGAAAGAGTGGGCCCACGGGGGGGAGAGGGGGAGCAATTTTCAAACTTTTTTTGGACCAGTCATGTAATATGTCATCGGTAAGCTCTCGGATGACTCTTTCATATTATGAGACTTTCTTCCTCCCCTCCCCAATTTGGCCCCCACTGCGAGGGTAGTTTTTTCCGCTTTTATCATTTTAGATCGGATTTTTTTATGGAGCCCTCCGCTAAATATTATTTATAATATATGAAATTTCAGGACACTTTTCCAAATTTAGCCAAGACCCCTCATGTGACATATCGTTAGAAAGGTTCGTGACTACTTATTAGTGCTATGCCCTTCCGGTGGTCGCCCCCCCACTCCCCCCCCCGGAGGACACTTTTCCAAATTTAGTCAGTACCCCTCTTATGAGATATCGTTGAAAAGGTCTGTGACTACTTATTGATGTTATGCACTTCCGGTGACAGTCCCCCCCACTCTTTGCCCCCCCCCCATGGGGACACTTTTTCAAATTTAGTCAAGACCCCTCGTGTGAGATATCGTTGGAAAGGTCTGTGACTACTTATTGATGTTATGTACCTACGGTGTCCCCACCACCACTTTGCCCCCCCCCCCCCGGTGGCACTTTTCCAAATTTAACCAAGACCCCTCATGTGAGGTATCGTTGGAAAGGTCTGTGACTATTTATTGATGTTATGCACCTCCGGTGACAGTCTCCCCCAATTTGCCCCTCCGGGGGACACTTTTTCAAATTTAGTCAAGACCCCTCATGTGAGATATCGTTGGAAAGGTCTGTGACTACTTATTGATGTTATGCTTCTCCGGTGTCCATCCCCCCCATTTTGAACCCCCCCCCCCGGGGGGACACTTTTCCAAATTTAGCCAACACCCCACATGTGAGATATCGTTGGAAAGGTCTGTGACTACTTATTGATGTAATGCACCTTCCGTGACCGCCCCCCCCACTTTTCCCCCACGGGGGTGTTTTTCTAAATTTAGCCGAGACCCCTCATGTGACATATTGTTGGAAAGGCTTATGACCACTTACTCATGTTATCCACCTCCCGCACCCCTCCCCCCCTTTCCCCCCACGGGGAGGGCATTTTTATAAATTCAGATCCAGACTTCTCATGTGACATACGGTTGGAAAGGCCTAAAGACCTGTTACGACTTAATCATATTATGCAGCTGCTGTGCCCCTCCGCTCGCTTTGACCCCTCCCCAAGAGATCTGGTCCGACGTTCATTCGTTTCGATATTATATTTTTTACAAGATTTTGTAGTGCGTGCACACCACACCCGCCTGCTATCATATATCAGTGCCGTATATAGCGGGTAACTTGTTCGTGATTTCATATTACAAGATTACGTATAAATTAGGGGCCCCAATTAAAGGAGGGGCCCGCTAGCGGTCGAAGTCACCTAGTCTTTATTAACATCGACTCATTCCAGTTCACCCGCAGACTATTCTTGATAAATGTATGACGTATATAATACATAATATATGATTTATAAAAGAAATTTGCAAACTGTAGTCATCGAGAAAAAATTTATACAATCGAAAAATATCGAGATGTCCATACAATCGAGAAAATCGAGAAAAACATCTCGTTATCGCCCATCACTACCTATGATACCCAAATTTTTAAAAATAAAGTGTACTAGTACAAAATTTTCAAAACTGCATCTCGTTATTCCATGTGTAAAGCATAAGGAAAAGCGTTTTACCTCAGTCTTATTTTGAAATTTAAATTTTTAATTTAATTGAAATATGTAAAAAATGAAATATATAGCTGTTTGCTAATTATTTATCGTGTATTGCATCCCTCATAATTTTCTTGAACTCTAATTTTAGGCCAATCACAGTTTTAATGTTAATAATAATAATAAAAAAATAGCAATTTTAGAACAAAGGTACACACATGTTGTACTTTCGCCCTAGCATGGACCATGCATCGTTTTTCTATGAAAAATAAAAATAAAAATAACGAAATACTTTTGTGATATATTTGAAAAAATATATATATAAAGTGTATTTAACAACATTTGTCATAGGTACCTAATTAAAGTTGTTTTAAATTAATATAAAACAAAATGTGTAAATTAGATATCAATAGATATCAATTGCATTTCAACTGTTTTATTACATTTATATATATTTTTTTAAACATGATTATTTTTCAAAAGCTGATACTGTAGTAGGAAATATATAAAGAATGCTTCTCCCTCTTTAAATAAGATTTTGGAAAAATGCTAATGCTTTAATCGCAACTGGTTGGAAAACATATTTTCCTCAAGTATGAATTATATTCTAGTGCTATTAAAACCTTTCATAGACACAACACAATAATCTCTTTTTCACCATTGCCGTCATTTATGCTCATATTTTGTATATAAGTGATGTACATATCGAGTTGAGTTAGGAATTTGTTTCATTTATGATACAAGGACAAACTTTCATTGGTCGGCTTTTCGCGAGTATAATATGTAATTGTGTTGTGCTTTGGATCTGTTCAATGTGCAACAGTATTGCTATGTTCAAGGTGACTTAAAAAATAATGGCTTCTTACCCTTTTTTATAGCATTCTGTACCATGGCTTAAAATGATTTGAAATTCACGTTCATAATGCACAATAAATATTCTTTCATGTGTAACTTTGAATTTCTGTGAAAACTGATGATCAAATCTTTATATGATGACTATATTAAACAGAACAACTGCTAAGTGATATCTAGTAGTATATATCAAAACTACATTGATTAGTTTCATACAAATCCAATAAACAGAGCTAAAAACTTCGTAGGATCAAGGTTAATAATATATATTCAAGATACATCTATTTCCCCTGCTTAAAAAAGTTTTTTTGAATGTCATGATAGAAAATAATTTTATTCAGCGAAAAGTATTCAATGTTCAGAGCAATCATGTGAAAAGAACATAAAGCATCAGTTATTACGCAACAGTAATTTATAGTTTCGTGTTCCCCACTAAAAGTATTCTTAAGATTATCTGAAGAAATATCTACTTTCTCCAGAAATTCTACAGAAATCTGAAAAGGTTTTTGCAGATTTAGCTTTACCTTTATAATATCTGCAGATTTCTTTCAGGCATTCTTATAAATATCAGCAGAAATGGGTCAATTACCTTCAGATTTTTGGACCATTTGCCTACAAATTTTCTACAGATTTTTTGTGGAACTAAATCCTGGGACAGACAGTTTGCAACTTAAAAACAACAATGAAAAATAATACCTTAGGTACAGATTATTAAACTTATTACAGCAATACAAAAATATTTTAAATAAATTAAAATATTTTTGTACTATGAAATTAGATATCTAAATAAGCAAATTAACCCTTAAATGCCGTATGTTGCCTTTCGGTAACATACCCAATTTAGGCTTATAAATACTATTAGAATAATATTGAAGCCATAATGCCTAATGTTGCCAATAAAATACATTCTAAAAATATTATTAAATCAATTTTCAAAATTTAGATGGCAACACTTGTGCTGTTTAAGAATAAAGATAGATTTATCTTTTCAGTTGTTACGCAACATGTTCTTCTTGTTTTGTTTGGAAGCTTGCGAAAAGTATTCTTAAGATTATCTGAAGAAATATCTACTTTCTCCAGAAATTCTCCAGAAATCGGAAAAGGTTTTTGCAGATTTAGCTTTACCTTTACAATATCTGCAGATTTCTTTCAGGCATTCTTATAAATATCAGCAGAAATGGGTCAATTACCTTCAGATTTTTGGACCATTTGCCTACAAATTTTCTACAGATTTTTTGTGGATCTAAATCCTGGGACAGACAGTTTGCAACTTAAAAACAACAATGAAAAATCATACCTCAGGTACAGATTATTAAACTTATTACAGCAATACAAAAATATTTTAAATAAATTAAAATATTTTTGTACTATGAAATTAGATATCTAAATAAGCAAATTAACCCTTAAATGCCGGGTGTTGCCTTTCGGCAACATACCCAATTTAGGCTTATAAATACTATTAGAATAATATTGAAGCCATAATGCCTAATGTTGCCAATAAAATACATTCTAAAAATATTATTAAATCAATTTTCAAAATTTAGATGGCAACACTTGTGCTGTTTAAGAATAAAGATAGATTTATCTTTTCAGTTGTTGATACATGTTCTTCTTGTTTTGTTTGGAAGCTTGCGAAATACCCTATTTTGTTCTGCAGTGAGCAAGTAAAATTTATTTTTTATCATAGTTCTCAAAATTGTTCTGTGTTTAATATTATAGAATTTTATCAAGGAAAATTATTTTTTCAAATAAACACCAGTATTGCCGATTAGTAACAAATAGTTTTTTAGCTGTAAACCATACTTAAAAATAAAAATGATTTTTTAAAGTATTTTTTCCATGATTTATTTTTTAAAAAAAAGCCGAAAAACATTTTTTACATGATTTTTGGAAACTGAGGCATTTAAAAGTTCAATAAAATGCACGGCGATGATTTTTGTCCATTGACCATACAGTAACAAAAATATTTATTGTGTCCCGTAAACTAACAGTAGGTTCTACACAGTTCCATTTCTATAGTGAATATCATTCACATGCTTAAAAAAATCATTTCCACACGAGTGTATTCACAGGAGTTAGTGCACGGACAGACAGGCAGATTGACAGAAGGATAGTTTGCTAGACAATCTATCTTTAGAAGTGTTAAAAATTGAAGAAATCGTATCTTGATATCACTATCCTACGGAAGAAACGGTATGTGGTATTCAAGGATTGCACAATTCCCGAAATCGTGTACTGTTGTTTTTAGTGTTTTGTTTGTTTTTTCTTGTTGTTCGGTCTGACATCAAAATCAGTGCTTACACCTTCCACAATGTAAAACGAACAGAAAGAGGTGATTTTGAAATCTACATTATCTATTTTTACATTCATTTATGAAATGAGAAAAACCTTAAGTAATGAGATAGAGAATTCTTTCCGCCCCATCAAGCGATTTCTATATATTGGCTTTTAACTGTTTCCTTTTGCCTGTATGTGTAATTATGCATAAAATATCATCACTTATATTATTACGTACCTTATAACAATATTTTCTGGTTTTAAAACAGCTATTACCTTAGAAGTATACTCTTCCAAATATGACTTATTACGTTCTTAAAAAAAGATGAAAATTGGAATTTTTCTCACTGTAGCAATTATCCTGGATCTTTCCTCAGCTTTTATGGATAGATAATTGCCACAAAAGTTGTTCAAATGCATATTATCCTGACTTAAATACGATTGATCATGTCTGTGGACGACGAATTGCTACGCGGTTAATGCTTTCATCGGCTGTGCGGGTCTGTGCAATTTCACTTCTTGAACATTTGGAAAGAATTCTCCACAATCTTATCGTCAAACTCATCCCATCTATGAAAAACAGGTGAGCATACGTCTTAGCGGTTCAAAGTGACCAAACAAAATAATAATTAATTTCCTCTTAAAATTACGCATTTCTTATCATTTATAAATATGCAAATTGGTGCCTTGTAGCGTTTCTTTATTCTCTTGTCATTGTTTTAAAAATAAAAATTTCATTACACAATGTTTTCCAGTATTGTTCTTTATATTACAATGATTTATATGTACATTTCCCATTTTTTTGTATTTGTTTATAAAAGCAATACATTAAGGCTAAAAAATACTTTTTTAATTATTTTTAATACTTTTATTATTTTTTTAATATTGATTTTAATACTTTTAACTTTTTCTTCTTTGCTAGGACTCAGTTCATGTACACTTTTTTAACTTAAAATAAATTTCAGGTGTGATTATCCGGAATCTTGAACTAGCAATTCTCTGACTTATTATGATATAAAATTGATTTTTTTTCAAATAAAAAAAAAAAAAAATTGGCGGAAAAAAGTTTAATTAAAACTTCAACTATTAATTTTTTTATTTATTCAAATAAAATATCCTTTTGCCATCAAGAAAGTGTTTTTGAATATACAAAAATAAATAAAATTACAATTACAATTAAATAAAAAGTTGATTTCTAATGTTATTATACATATATTTACATATTTTGTAGTTTATGTTTACGATTAATAATTACAATAAAATTAATATTCAAATACTTTGTAAATACTCAATGATAAAATTATTCCTTTAAATAAAATTTCATTGTATACCTTATATTCTTCTATAAAAATCTGAAGAAAATTGAATAATGCTTAACACGAACCGTAATTGAAAAAAATGTTTCTAATAGACCTAAATGAGATTGCCTGAATCGATTGCATTATATTAAGTCTCTGACGAAAAATAAAACTATTTACGTGCCTTGTGAAACACCTTCAAAATTACATTTTTCTAATTTCAAAGTTTTAAATGTTTTAAGAGAGAACAATCAATAATTAGATTTATTCTAAAAGAAACATAAAGATTTAGTATCGAAAATTTCAGCCACGTCATGTTTAATTATTAATTTTCATTGTAACATAAAATCAATAATTTTGAAAGAAATTTTGTATTATCCTTGCTGTTAAAGCAGCCGTTTTGAAAGAAATTTAATAACATAATATATTGATTGTGATGTTGTTACTAAACTTTGCATGAAATTTGAAAAAAAATAAAAATGCTGTTTTTAAGTTAGATTATTTCGTAAAATATAAATTTAATTATTAACTCGAATTAGCGCATTTATTATAATTTAATACATTAACCTTTTTCGAAAAATAAAAAAGTAATTTTAGAATATTATTGAAAGTTACACTGACATAAAAAAACTCTGTAAATTCTAAATTTGTAATAATTTTAATATAATTAACATAATTAACAGATAATCTTTTTTCGGAATATGCTATGTCCTTCCAAATATATATATATATATATATATATATATATATATATATATATATAAGAACCCTAAATTATAGATGCATTTATTTTCTGAGAAAAATGTTAAATGTTCTGATAAAATAATTTCAATCTGATTTCATTTAACTATTAAAAAATCAAAAAAAAATTCTTTTTTGCCACTTAGGTATTAAAGATATTCAATATCATCCGGGCTAACATTGGACCTCCTCTACACTTTTGATACAGCGAAACAATAACGAACATAAAAACAAGACAACGTATGTGCTTATTACTTTCAGGTTAAATACTTTCACATATCTACAATAAATAAACAGTAACCATATTATCATACCTGAAAAGACAAATATAAAAAAATATATACATTCTTTTAAAGAAAAAGAAATAGAAAAGAGAAATTTTACTTTTATCACAACTTATGCAATATTTTTTATACAAAATATTAACTTTTTCATTGACACCTTATTTCGTTTAGATGTTGATATTGATTTGCTATTTCAAACAAAAGTCTCTGAAACAAATTTATTTTTCGCTGTTTTCTCTAAAAGATAAAATTTACAAGAAATGAATCCTCATATTAACTAGAATCACCATGAATGCGTTTTATTTATGTATTTATTCTTTTTTTGTTTTGCTATTTTTCTGATTCAGAAAGACAATTAATCATTCCTATAGATACACCAGATTTCAAATCTCCAAAGCACTATTTATGGTTTACAATAAAAAGTTAAATTTTCCACTCATTTAATTTGTTGGAATCATTCGTTGCTAATATCATTGTTCGATTCTAATAAACTTAATCTAAATATTCATTGCAAAACTAATCAAGTATCTTATGTGATCCAGTGTCATTAATTCCCTATTTAATATTTTTTTCAATTGTTTGCATAAGTTTTGCATCCTTTCTACAATCGGAAATTTTCATAAGTATAAAAGAAAAATAGTTACTCTGATTTAAGCATCTAATGTTTATCTTGAAAATCACACATAAATTCATCATGCTGATCCAAAAATTTCACGTTACAATATATTAATTTTGTATGAATGCCGTTTATTGAAAAATCACCACTTCGATTTATACTTGGTGGAAAGACCAATTAGTGAATTAATCAAAAAAATACATAATTTGTGCTTTATTTCTTCAACAGGAAAGCAAAAAATAATTTTTTAAGGACCTTTTTATGAATTTTAAATTGTTTTGCTAACGTATAATCAAAAATATTACACACTTTATTTATTATTTCAATCTCATTTTTTACTTTTATCAGCCTAAAGTGTTTTAATTTTACTGTTTCACAGCCTGTTAACCTACTTTGCCGAGATTGGTTTGCCATATAATTAACTTCCTTATTACTGTAAACCGATTAACTTGTAAAAATAAAGAATATTTGGCAATTTATCGGCTTCACCTGGATAATGGAAACATCTATACAAATAAGAGAAATTTTCGCTCTGCGTGTGTGTGTACCTGTTCTGGATAGATAGCAAAATCTACGACTCGTACGAGGCTCAATTTCTTTGCAAAACTAACCCAAAGGGTCTCATTATGCATCTGAAATTGAGAATTTTAAAATTCTAATGATTAGTTAAGAAATTAATTAAAAACCCCAAATTAAAAAATGGAAAAACATTCATAATTCAGCAAATGCATAATATTTCTTCGAAAACTGGAAGAGAGGGGTGTAGTTTAATAGAACTACAGTGCTGCTTGGGCGATAAATATTTCGGACTTTATTAAAAAGGGCAGAACTTTAAAATATACTGTGCCTAAATACTCGAGAATTGTACAGCCTGACACAAAAAAATTCCCTTTTAGAAAAAAAAAAATAAATAAATCTTGCATTGTTACAAAATGTAAAAATATCCACGAAAAACTTATTTGCAAAAACTACTTTTATTTCATTCGAAAGAAAGCAGATTTTGGAGATATATTTCAGAGACAATGCAGACAGTGTATGTAACACGTGATCCCGAATAATAAAAAAAAAGGTTAATTTTTAGACAAGCATTCTTATGCATGGTATCGAAAACTTAAAAATAGAGATTTTAAAGTTAGTCTTTGAACCCTAACTAAGAATATTAAATTTCAAAAAAATTCATTTAGAACATTTCATTTAAAAAAAAAATCTATTAAAAAAAAAAAATACTTTTTTAAATACAGAATGAACGCGAATTTGTTAAAATTCGGAAAACTAATTATCCTATCCGATCGATTTGAAACGTTTATATAGTTTATAACATATAATAAAAAAAATTAAAAAATGAGGGTGCGTTGATTTTGATGGGGGGGGGGAGGGGGCTGCGGGTGGCACATTTCTAAATTTTGCTGACACTCGTCATGCGATATATCATTTGAAACCCCTGTGACAACTGTTTCATAGTGTGATGTTTATATAGAACACTATGTGCTCTGTTACGATGGAAGGTTGAACTAACCAATATTTTCGATTAGCAATTTAAGCCAAATTCAATGTTTTTTTCCGTAAATTCTTTATTTAAAAAAATAAATTTAAACCAAATTAAAGATATAAAATCATACAAATTCGAGGTTCATTTAAGGGACCTTCATCACAGGCCCGGGTAACTTCGGGCTATCAGCTAGTTAATTTATAATTTCTAAAAATATATAAGTGCAGCTTCGTCATCAGAAACACAACTGTCGGCGTAATTTTTATAATTAAGGATAAGTTAGTGAAAACTCGATTACGAATTTCCACATTTACCTGTAAGTATCAAATTAAGTTAAATTAAACTGTGTAATAAAAAGCACTTTCTTTTTTTCTCGGAAAATATCACCAAAAATCAATTGTTCAATAAGAATTAAGACATTTTGTTTTTCAAAAAAGTAACTTTTAATATATTTATGATATCCTCCAATATTTTCTTTGGTATTTGATGAATTGGATAAAAATTCCAGTTCGTGCAAGTAATTGTTCCGTTCATTTGTATTTGTACTTAGCACAATTGGCTTGATTTTTAACTATGTAATCGAATTTACTTCTTCTGCATATAAATCAATGAATTTACTGCATGTAACTATGAATTGCGAGATAAAAGAAGATATTTCATTTTGTTTCGACGGATGATTCTCAACATTCATTTTAAAAACCCAAACTAAACCATGAAAATTGTTACTTTTCAATTATACGAAAACAAGTCGTAATGCTGCGCAAATGTGGCGAAAGTTGTAAATGTATTATTTCACGTTAACACGTGTATAAGCACGATTATTAAACTAGCAAAAAATAAATTTTTCTTTAAATATTTGATTCTTAGATTTTTTTAAAGATTTTTAATGGCTTACTTAGTTTGAAATTTTATGCAAATGAATGGAAATAAATGCAATAAACTAATTAATTATTTTGTGAAATTGCTACACCAGGAAGAAATGCAGATAACAAAATTATATTTATTGGACAAATATATTATACATAGAAATAACAAGTGATAAAATTTTCAAGAAATTTGGGTGCATAGATCGTAAGAAATTAGTAGCCAGAACCTCTGGCAGTAATAACAGCGCTTATACGCCAGGGAATTGAGTCAAACAGAAATTGGATGGCATGTACCGGCACAGATGCCCATGCAGCCTCAACACGATGCCTCAGTTCATCACCGGTAGTGACTGGCGTATGGTGACGGGCCAGTCGCCAAGCAACCATTGACCAGACGTTTTCTATTGGTGAGAGATCTGCAGAACGTTCTGGACAAGGCAACAGCCGGACATTTTCCGTATCAAGGAAGGTCCGTAAAACACCGGCAACATGCGGTCGGGAATTATCCTGCTGAAACGTAGGGTTTCGGAAGGCTTGAATAAAGGGTAGAGCGACAGGTCGTAACACACCATAAATGTAACGTGCACTGTTCAAAGTGCCGTTGGTACCCCATACCATCACGTCAGGTGATGAGCAAGTATGACGATGACGAATGCACACTACCAATATGCGTTCACCAAGATTTCCCCAAACACGGATGCGACTATCATGATGGTTTAAATAGAACTTGGATTCATCTGAAAAAGTGACGTCTCGCCATTCGTGCGCCCAGGTTCGTCGTTGATCACACCATTGCAGGCACTCCTGTCTATGACGCAGCGTCAAGGGAAGCCGCAGCCATTGTCTCCGAGCTGAGAGTCCATGGTGCTGTAAACGTCGTCAAACTGTTCGTGCAGAAACAAACTGTTCGTTTGCCGCGCAAAGGACCCCATTTCTTGACACAGGGCTCGTGACGTGGCTTCACGATCCATTGCGACCACGAGGATAACATGCCTGTCTTCTCGGCTGCTAGTGATAGGGAGCCGTTGAGATTCCACACGGCATTCCGTATTACCGTCCTTAATCCATCGACGCCATATTCTGATAACAGTCATTGGATCTCGACCGACGCGAGCATCAATACTGCAATACCATTAACCGCAATTCTGGTAGGCTACAATTCGACCTTTATCAAAGTCAGAAACGTGCTGGTACGCATTTCTAATCCTTACACGAGGCATCGCAACAGCTTTTCATTAAGAAGCAACTTTCAAATGCAATTTGTGTATGAAAAACCGGCTGAACAATTTCTTACTTTAAACACGTCCTAGGTGTCGCTACCGGCGCCTGCTTTGTCTGAATGCGCTGAACAGCTAATCATTTGTATATCATAGCACCTTCTTCATGTCCTTTAAATGTCACGTCTGTAGCATGTTGACTTCTTGGTGTAGCAATTTTAATGTCCAGTAGCGTATATACAAAAAACATTTCTTCTTGATTTTAGTGCATCAAAATCGATCTGCGACATAAGAAAAAAGGATACACACCTTAAAGTATACGCACAGAAATTTGATTTGAATTTTACCACATTCTTTCAAGAATATATGACTTATTTATGTTCGTGAGTTCTTCCTCAGATTTCGGTGCATATTCCTAGAATTGCACGTAATTGAATTACAATTAATCATAACAGAAAACATCAAATTGTTTCAGGTAAGCTAAATGAAACCATCAAATTTATGTCGACCTGGTAAATAAATTATTCTTTTTTTTGTCACAATTTTTATCTGTATTTTTTATTTACAAAAATAGCCATTCCTATCTTCAAACTCAGTTAGCTTCCAAGCATACTTTTTAAGATTATTTTCTAACGACATCTTTGTCAGCGTTTGCTCTAAAACATTTGCCCATGACGGGATAGCCGATAATGGGATCGGATAACAGCGATGATAAACTATTCCATGTCAAAAATGGGATAATTTGCATTAAGAAAAGAACAGAAAATGCAACTAAAATAACAAAACAAAATTCAAAAAGAAACGTCAAAATAAGTTATGTAAACGTGCATTCAAATTCTTATTTATATAACTATTTGTTCAATATGCATGTATGCGCATATTTTTAATGCGTTCACTTTCTGCTATCGTTGATGCAATAACTAGGCGTAGCGTGTATCATTTCGTAATACCAAATTTGTGACTGCATCTTAAAGGTACATTTTTTTTCCGATTGAAAATCATGATTTGGTAAAACTTGAATAAAGTTCTCCATTGTTACACATTGATCAAACTAATAAACTCTAATTGTTCTCAATAGAACTGAAATAAGTTAAAACTTATTTGCCATCAATTAAATGATACAATTAAATATAAACTCTATAGTATATTAATAATTCTATATATTAAAGCAGGATGGCGAGCAAATATCTAAGATAATATTAATAGATTTTCTACAAAATGCAATAAGTTTTTTTAAGAAAGCTATTGATATACCACAGCATTCCTTTGAATTCTTTGAAACGATAAGTTTTTTTTTTTTTTTTTCATTATACCAGAAACTATACGCCGTAACTTTACCGTTCGGAAAAATCGTTCAGGTTATTTTCTTAGGCCAAGCTAAGAATTAATCCACCTATTCGCACCACTAAAATTTAATTTCTTACTATAGAAGATAACTAGTTCAAACTGAGACGTCCATGATAAGCTATGACGTGCACGACTCTCACTTACTCTCCGCTTGATATTCTCTTTAAAAATTTGGAATTTTAAGAACCCAAAATTGTTCAGTGTAGTGACTGTTAAAATACGAAAATCTGTTTGATATATTATTTGTTAAATAGTAGGTATTTCCGTTTCTAGACAGTTCCGTATTTGCTTAAGTAATAGTCGTAGCTTTTTGACAAATTTTTCATGTAAAAGACTAGGTGCGACTATTTTGCGAAGAAATCTACTACACAATATCGTACACTCTAATACTTAAACATTACTGTGGAATTGCATTTACAAGCACTTTTGTCCAAGGCGCCACTGCGTTCTTTCAGCGCCTATCTTATAATGCGCCGCCCAGTAGCGATTGGTGACAGCAGTTCCGTCCAACGCATGCGCACTAGAGGTAACTTCGCACTAGAGGTAACTCGTTCATTGTCAGCGGAGAACGAAAGAGAAGAGAGCCGGTTTGGGACAGGAAAGAACATTAGGTTGTATTTTTGGCGGTGAATGAGAGGTGGTCTACAGAATGAACAATGTCCGATGTTGTAACAACGAGTAGATCTAATTTAAGAAGTGATATGATCGAATTTTGTAAATAGCATTTTCTTTTGTATATATATTATCAGCTGTTGTAAATAGGTTTAATTAAACATAAGTACAATTAATTAAAAACTGTCTGTGGTTCCGGGCGTCAAAGATGTTTTTTATTTGTGTCAACGAAGCTATCTACTTATAATAAAATATGAGTGCAGGAAACCGTCTGAACCATGCCGATGCGAACCATCCTGGTCTGCGAATTGACCGTAGCTAAACGCCATGTTAGGCTTTATGAAAAACATATCCTAGCATATGACGGCTAAATGATAATTTTTTCTATTTGAAATCATGTCTGTTTAGCATATTTTCACATAAAACATGTCTATCATATCCATTTATATTGTATTAAGTTCTAAATTAAAATTAAGCTATTATAAACATAGAAATCAGATCTAAAAATACGATACTTTTGCCATTCAGATGCAAATTCCATCAAATCTACAAACAAATGAATGACTCTTTGAACGTTTTATTAAAAATATATATAGTAGATATAGGTTAGAGCCGATGTTGGGCTTAAAATTTTTCTAATAGTATATTAAAACCTTTAAATGTTTTAACGTTGCATAAAGCATTCAAAAACTATTAGATTCTAAACAAATAAGTTCTAAATTTAAGGACCAAATCAACAACAACAACAACAACAAATTCTAAATTAAAGATAACGGATAACTATCATCATCTGGTGGAGAAAAATATAACTTTCGCTCTAAAAAGTACCGTTCTAGCACATTTCATTAGATGTATTTTTAATTTATTCACAATGATTATTCTTTTGCACAATTTTATATTTCCCGTGACATTTGAAGAGCTAAGTGGAAGGACATGTTAAGTAACGAAAATTGAAGTGAAAGTGTTTGCTGTAAATGTTAATGATTTATTTTCTGTTTGATACCACGTGTTTAAAATATTAACAGGTATGGTACTAAACTCTCTCAGAATAAATTATTCATATTTAATTCTCAAATATTAAAAATCATTAATATTATTGATATTATTAAATATTAAAATATTAAATATTAATGAATAATGTGTTAAATCTTCAAGACTAAATAGAATCTTAGTATTTTATCTTCACTATGTGATAGGATACTTTTATAACGCTTTCATCCAAAAGATAAAAAAAAGAAAGAAAATGTAGCATAGCATGTTCATCCACTCAGCTCTTCATCTGCTTTCTGTCTTATATGGCAAAGTAAAGGTTATCCGAATTTGAATATCTAAAACTTTCAAATGCATTTACAATAAAGAATTATTTCAATGGCACTTTAGCATTATCTAAAGGGAAATTAACCCTTTATGTACTGAATTATCAATTTATGAAATTTTCATCTTCTAAAGCATTTTTGTGAATTTTTGAAACAAAATTAGAAGATTTACATAACCATTTAATAAATTTTAGAAAGATTTTAGAAGGATTGAAGGATTTAGAAGGATTAATTAAATTTGAATTTATAGGGATTTTGTGTAATATTTATAACCCCGCTCAAATCTTTTATTTTAAATACTTTTCTTTGTATTTTGTAGGAATTGGGAAATCGGAATTAGAAGTTTTACAAATACAATTTTCTTATAATAGAAATATAGAAATATTTCTGAATTGAAAAATCTATCCCCCCTCTCCAACGCCAAGCAAGCTGAAAAGATTCAAAGGCAAAAGAAATAATCCTTTAAAAAATATTTTTGTTTTGTGTAACCCATAATCCTTTTGGAACATCATAAAGTAGTGCATCTATAACTCATTCTAAATTATATTACTACTAATCGATGTTTTAAACAAATCGATATCAAGTTATTTTAATGGACTTATAAGTACCGTCAGTAGATAAAGGGTTAAGGGGATGATTTCATCTGTACCGAAGGCTGCGAGCAGCACCTTTGTAGGCCGTGTTATTTCCAAATAATTTAGGAGCTTATGTTTCTTGCTAATTCTTTTGTCGTCAACTTTCTGTTGTAATCGTACTTTTCTTTACAATGCATTTGATCAGATTTGAAGACATTGCAAATAAAATGAATATTTCTTATCGGTACAACATATTTTAATTATCTTGCAGATAAAATTATGAGTTTTAACATAGTTTGTAGCGAAAAAATAAACCCCGCTAAACAACAAATTTTTAATGTAGATGGGACCTAAACAATAATTTTCGTCATAGAATGTGTAGCTAGAAACGGCGCGTTTACGCGCTGGTGACTAAATTGTAGTTTACATAATTTTTTTGTTCTAATCTTAAAAAATAAAAGGATAATACTTTTAATTAACAATATGCATGAGGCATCTTTTTATTTTAAATCAGAAAAATATTTTTGTAACTATTGTTCTGAAGATTTATATTTCATTTACCGTCATTTTGAAGTTGGATTATATAATAGTTATCCATAAAATTGGCGATCAGAACTGCGATTAGAATTCTACCCCCGGAAATTTAAAGTGTTGATATGAGGTCGCTCATTAAGTGTGTAAAAAGTGATAAATGGAATGGTGTTGACTGACTTGTCGCAATACAGTAAATGTTTTGAAGCGGCATATCTATTTATGAAGTGAGTTTTTTTTTTTTTTTTTCCTTTCCAGTTATGTCAAAGTTGGTTGATTTTAAGGAATTGATTTTAATCTTTCGTTGAAAGCGGAAAAGTCATCTAGCATTAAACCATTGCATAAATTAATTTTTGGAGACGTCAGTGATAGAAATAATAGACATAAAAATCGGAATATTACGGGATTTATTTTGAAATTTATTCTGATGTGTATAAATCAAAATTACAAGATGTTAAAGATAATTGTTCAGTAAACGATTTGATAACGATTTTCAATGCTTTATGTATAAATAATTCTGGAACTTTCGAAGAAATTTCTGTCAAAGTAAATTCTTGTTTATGTGATTTTGATATATTGAAATTTAATTTAATTCCTGACGAAGGCGCTAGTGATGATGAGAGCGATAATGATTCTAATATTGTTAATAAAATTAATGATATTTCAAGTATATATTAAAACAATTTGAGAAATGATTTTGGTAATTGTGAAAATAAGGAAAATCAGAAAATTGTAATTCCTGATTATGTTCTTAAACCTGCTATTTCTATAAATGATATTGAGAATATGCTTACGGAATTTGATAGTATTCAATTCCAAAATATTGAAAAATGGCTTGCCGACTTTGAAGCTACTGTTTCTTTATTTAATGTTAGTGATCTGCACAAATTGATTTTGTCTAAACGCCGTAGAGCTAAATTATTTATTGAAAGTGAAACAAAAATAAATTCGTGATCTAACATGAAGGCATTACTTAATTCTGATTTTGGTCAAACGCGCAATTCAGCTGAATAATATGAATTGCTATCTAAAAGGAAAATTAAACCAAATGAATCTTTAGACGAATATTATTTAAGTATGAAACTGTTGTGTTCCAAAGGCAACATAGAAGATTCTACACTTATTCAGTATGTGATTAATGGAATAAATGATCCTGTTTCTAGAAAATCTTTTATTTATTTTTTTTAATTTTTTTTTTGTATGGCTGCACCAATACTGTTGAATTCAAACAAAAATTAAAAGTTCATGAAAAGGTCGGAGTATGAAAATACAAAGTCTTATAAACATGAAAGAGCTGATCCTAAAATAAAACCGAAGTTGAAGTTAACAATGGATTTAAGACTGTAAAGCCAAATATGCGGTGTTACAATTGTGGTGGGAATAAACATAAGTGTATTAACTGCGTTAATAAAAATAAAGAGTCTCTTTGTTGTAGTTGTAACAGTTATGACCACAAATCATTTCCGTATAATAAATTGAAAGATGAAAATGTCCGAAACGGTCAGCCACAAGTTAATACCATTGCATCCCAAGATTTAATTCTAAAAGAGATAAAGCTTTATTCCTTACATTTAACCTCCTTTATATATACGGGCAGTCAAAAAACTCTCTTAAAGAAAAGTGTTTATGATTATCTGAAGAACACTGTGCAATTAAAACCTACGGGTATCACTTTGCCCGGTTTAAGGAAATCCTCAATTAAGCCAGAAGGTTATTTTAATTCAGAAATTGAAATTGATAATTCAAAATTTAAAGTTGACATTTTTGTCGTTTGAGAATTTTTAAAGAACAGACGATGAATTATATACTTCGAATAAGAGATTTTATCACATCAATTCAATAAAATATGCAGAACGATTTTTATTCATTCAAAGTAAATCAGAACTCTAATAATTAAAACTCTGTTAAAACGAATATGAATAATATTTATTATGACCAAGAAAAGCCTTGGTTCAGATCACTTATAGCGGTGATCGCTCCCTTCAGAATTTACTTACATCTACATTAAAAAACAAACTGAAAAATAGTAAAGTAAAATAGGGTTGCAATAATTCTTGGCGATGACTAATTTTCGCCAAGTCAAACAGAAAGAAAGGGGGTTTTAACATCCTGCCCCCGGATGAACAATTACTATTGTTCATCATTAAAAATAAATTTTTATCATATTTTTCAAACTACATTAATAAGACAATTAAAAGTTATAACATACTTACAATAATGAGACATACAATTAATTCTATTTTCACAGGAACAACTACTGAAACTAAAATATAAAAAAATATTGGATTAGATAAGGTTAAAAAATGAAAATGTAGACAAAATATCATTTTTAAGTGAAAAGTTCAATGTCAGTCTATAATGTCGAGTTCCAGTTTATGTAGCATTTGCACTGGTCTTTTTATCACGCCAGATTCAGTAAGAATTGCACAAGATCTAACATTCGAATCTCTTCCTAAAATGAACTCTGTAATTCTACCGCATTTCCACATGTGCCTTGGAGTTTTATCTTCTTTAATTAATACCACATCACCGATTTCGAAGTTAGTCGGAGCTTTGACAGGAACTGAAAAATTGGCAGATCGAAGTTCTAGCAAATATTCCTGCCTCCAACGTTTCCAGAAATGATTTAAAACTTGATCTCGATATTTCAATATTTTTCTTAACGCTACTTTATTCGATTTAAGGTCAGTAACACAGTGAAAGCCTGGAAGAGAATTTATTCGCTTGCCAATCAGTAAATGTGAAGGAGTAAGTGGAAGAGGTTCACTGTTTTCTTCATAAATATAAGTTAATGGACGACCATTAATCATTGCTTCAATTTCAGTTAAAGTGGTTTGTATTTCTTCATATGAGAGACAAGATCTTCCGAGAACTTTCTTCAAAGGAGTCTTCACGAACTAACCATGCGTTCCCCAAAACCGCCCCACCAACTGGCTCTCGGAATAATGATTTTCCAGATGTTGTTATTTTTATTAAAATATCGTAAAACTTCCTCTTTCGATATTCAACTCCAAACTTCTCTAAGAAAATGATCCGTTTTGATAAATGTTTTTGCATTATCACTGTAGATTGTTCGCCAAATTTCTCTACGAAATATAAACCGTTTGAATGATAAAAGGAAAGTTTCTGTATTCAACTTGGTACACAGTTCAAGGTGCACACCTCTAGTGACGGCGCATGTGAAAAGAACTGTATATGCCTTTTCTTGGCCAGTTTTTGCTTTGACATAAATAGGTCCTGCAAAATCTACAGCACAGGCATAGAAGGGTGATGATTCACCACTAATACGATCTTTGGGTAATGGTGCAATTTCTTGCCTCCCAGGAGAAGCTCTAAATTTTGAACAAATAAAGAAATGTTTCAGTACAGATTTTATCAATTTTCGTCCTCTAATTATAAAATATTTTTCTCGTAAATGAGCTAAAGTTGTTGCAATTCCATAATGGAAAAACTTTTCATGGGCATTCCGAATCAACAATTTGGTATAAACACTCCCATATGGAAGTACAAAAGGATGCTTTTCCCTTTGGATAATTCTGAAAATTGTAATCTTCCAGATAAAATTAACAAATCATTATCATCGAATTTTGGATTCAGACTATACAAGATTGAATCTTTATCGATGGGTTTTCCCTTTTTCAATAAATCAATTTCACGATTGAAGACAGATAACTGGGTTTGTTTTAATCAATAAAATTCCGCCTTTTCAATTTCTGGAACTGTGAGCCCACCTGAAATTTTAGGTTTTGATTTGTTGATATTATTTAGAAATCTTAAGATCCAGGCTGTGATGTTAAGTAATTTGGAAAGATAACAAAAATTTTCTAATTTTAACAAAGACTCTGGAGGTACAACACCTATTGTACAAGATAATTGAGCAGAACTCAAATTTGGTGATTTTCTTTCGTTCAAAATATTTTCCTTAAATGATATCTTTTCAGGTTTTGGCCAACTGTCCTTTGGTAATGACAACCATTCAGGACTGTAATATTATAATTTATTTTCTAGGAGGTTATGTAAATTTTCGCCTCGAGTATGAAGATCACTAGGATTATCCTTACCCGGAATATACTTCCATATTTTAGGATCAGTTAAAGATTGTATTTCTACAACCCTATTAGCCAAAAAGGGCTTCCAATCCATGGCTTATCCCTTGATCCAATATAACGTAATTGTGGAATCTGACCAGATATGAATTTCAAAATTTTTCAAATTAAAAGCATTTTTCAGATATTTATACATCCTTGCAGCTATTAATGCCACCATTAATTCAAGCCGAGGAATTGTCAAACATTTAATCGGGGCGACTCGACATTTTGCCTAAATAAAACTAGTCATAATTTTATTATCACTTGTGATACATCGAAAATAAGCTACGGTCCCATAAGCCTTAGGACTAGCACCGTGAAAAATATGTATTTCGATTGGGTCCGAAAATTCTTAACCCTGTGGAAAATATTTGCGTAGTACCTCAAATTTATGTAAATGTTCGATTTCTGCACACCAATTTTCCCATTCAATTTTTAAATCATCAGGGAATTTTCCATCCCATTCCAAACCCCTCTTCCATGTTTCCTGTAGCAAACTTTTTATACAAACAGAAAATGGTGCAATAAATCCAATAGGATTAAAGAATATTAACATAGCTTTAAGAATAACGCGTTTCGATGGATTAAATTTCCAATCATCAGGAAAGGATTGAACGTCAAAACGTAATATATCCCAAGTAGTATCCCATAATAATCCCAACATTTTTAAAGAATTATTCAAAGTTTCTTCTGAGTCACATAATTTATTTTCCTTCCATAATTTTCTAAGTTTAACAGAATTAGTATTGAATTTTCACAAATTCATGCTAGCTTCCTTAAAAATATGCGAAGCTGTTGTGGATAGATAATAAGCGTATTTATCAGATTTTGACCACGTTATCAAATCATCTACATAAAAAGAAGAGTCCAAATTCTTAACAAATTCAGGATGAGCAACATATTTACGTATATGGGATTTAATCGTTGCAGCCAAAAGAAAAGGACTGCAAGTTACCCCAGAAGCAGCTCGTGTAAATCTCAAAAATTTTAAATCATTCTTTTTGTCACCAAACCACAAGAATCTTAAATAATCTCGATCTTCTTTTATTATCCCAATTTGAAAAACGCTTTCTCTAAGTCAGCGCCGCTAAATGCAACATTAATTTTTCTGAAATTAAATATTACATTAAGTATGTTCGGGTTAAGATTAGGTCCTGGATATAAACAGTCATTTAGAGAATTTAAATGTTTTTCTTTAGAAGAAGCATCGAAAACTCTCCTTACTTTGGTAGTTAGTTTATATTCTCTTAAAATCGCTCTCTGCGGCATAAAATAACTACTTTCAGTTGTTTTATCAGGACATTCTTCTACAATTCCAGCAGTTAATTGTTCTAATATAATAGCTTTATAATTTTTACATAAGTCATTAACCTTCTCGAGTTTACGATTTAATTCCTCAAAGCGACTTCTAGCTATTCTAAAATTATTCCCGACTTTGTTTTTCTCATCTTTCCACAATAAACCCGTTTCATACCTATTATTTACGAATTTTAAGTTATTCTAAAATATATTCACAATTTCCTTATCTGCATCAGAAATATTATTATTTGAATGAGTAATACCCAAAGATTCAATATCCCATAAAATGTTCAAATCTTCTCCAATTGGAGTGTTAACCGACAGATGTAAAACAGAAGCACATTCCATTTTTCTTTTTTCATCATCATAGAACCCACAAAGCGAATAACCGAATAAACTATCACATAAAAAGAGAGATTTAGTTTTTTTTTTTTTTTCTCTATCCTAACAGATTTGATAAAAATAATCCGCTCGAATAAGAACATTCATTTTAGAATGGCATGATGCAGCCGCATTTGCTAACTTAAAAGGCGCCAGTTTATTTTCTATCTGTCTGGAGTGAACAAGGGGGGGGGGGGAATCCTAGTGTTACAAATTACACCTATGACTAATGCCTCAATAAATATTAAATGCGGTTTGTATTCAACATGGGATAAATTTAATTGCACAACATCAAATGTTTTTATTTGTGGTTTAACTGCTTCAAAAAGATAAATTTGAAGTTTTTCTTGACGAATAATTCGAGGATTTAATTTTGATACTAATTGCTTTGTAACAAACGACCTTTGAATTCCCAAGTTATATAAGGTTAATGAAAGCTCAGAATTTATTCCAGATTCCACATTTACGTAAGCAGTTTGTAATATAACCTCTTTAAAGGAATTTTTATTTTCGCTATTACAGTGAGATATCGAACTAATAACTGTGTCAGCTGATTCGATTTCTTTAGGAACTGTTTGATAAGATTTTTTTTAAAAAATCGAAGAATGATGAAAATTTCTATTTCAAAATTTACAAGGTTCTAATTTAATTTACATTTGACAGATACGTGGAATTTTTTTAAACATGTGAAACAACGTCCCTGTATATGTAATTTTTCACGTTTTTGAGGAATCGTACACTCTTTAGAAAATTTTGAATCATGATCATTATCACAAAATAAACAAACATTTATTTTACATTAGTAGCCAATGCAGAGGCTGAAAGAATGTCGCGTTTATAATTGCTAAAATGTTTATAACTGTTACTATATTTATTCCTTTCTTTTTTAGCACTAAAACTATTTTCAGAGCTCTGGACTGCCATCGTAGATTCTCGCGATTGAACTTCGTTTTTAATGAAGGAAATAAGCTCTCGATCTCCATTTGTTTTCCATCGGTTCTTTTACGATTAAAATTCAACGCCATTTCAGAAGGTATCAACTTTAATAAAATAGGGAATAGGAGATGACTATAACTTCCTGCTGTCCGAGAGAATTTAAATTTCTAATTTGTATTTCACAGCTATCATACAATTCCCGAAGTTCTCTAACATTAGAAGCATTCTTTACCTGTTTTAAATTTAATAATTTACTCATGTGTGTATTGATGACTAGGTCGTCACGACCGTAGCGAGCTTTTAACAAATCAACTGCAGCTTTAAAGTTTTCCTCCGAAAGCGAAAATCCTGCAACAGCATTACATGCACTACCTCCAAGAAGAGATTTCAGATAGACAAATTTGTCAATAGGAGTTAAATTAGAATTTTTTTCGATTGCATTAGAATATTGCTCCCAAAATTCTAACCAGGAACTGGTGTCACCAAAAAATGTGATTATAGTAAGCTTCGGCAGTTTCATAGATCTCTCTAAATTCTAAACCCTGTGGAAAATATTTGTGGGGAGCCTCAAATTTATGTAATTGTTCGATTTCTGCACACCAATTTTCCCATTCACCTTTTAAATCATTAGGAAATTTTTCATCCCATTCTAAACCCCTTTTCCATGTTTCCTGTAGTAAACTTTTCATACGAACAGAAAATGGTGCGATGAATCCAATAGCATCAAAGAATTTTAACATGGCGTTAAGAACAACGCGTTTCGATGGATTAAATTTCCAATCATCAGGAAAGTATTGCACGTCAAAACGTAAAATATCTCAATAAGTATCCCATAATAATACCAATATTTTTAAAGAATTATTCAAATTTTCTTCTGAGTCACATAATTTATTTTCCTTCCATAATTTTCTAAGTTTAACAGAATTAGTATTGAATTTTCACAAATTCATGCTAGCTTCCTTAAAAAATATGCGAAGCTATTGTGGATAGATAATAAGCGTATTTATCAGATTTTGACCCCGTTATCAAATCAACTACATAAAAAGAAGAGTCCAAAATCTTAACAACTTCAGGATGAGCAACATATTTACGTATATGGGATTTAATCGTTGCAGCCAAAAGAAAAGGACTGCAAGTTACCCCAGAAGCAGCTCGTGTAAATGTCAAAAATTTTAAATCATTCCTTTCGTCACCAAACCACAAGAAATTTAAATAATCCAGATCTCCTTCTATTATCCCAATTTGAAAAACGCTTTCTCTAAGTCAGCGCTAAATGCAACATTAATTTTTCTGAAATTAAATATTAAATTGAGTATGTTCGGGTTAAGATTAGGTCCTGGATATAAAGAGTCATTTAGAGAATTTAAATGTTTTTCTTTAGAAGAAGCATCGAAAACTCTTCTTACTTTGATAGTTAGTTTATCTTCTCTTAAAATCGGTCTCTGCGGCATAAAATAACCACTTTCAGTTATTTTATCAGGACATTCTTCTACAATTCCAGCAGTTAATTGTTCTAATATAATAGTTTTATAATTTTTACATAAATTATTAACCTTCTCGAGTTTACGATTTAATTCCTCAAAGTGACTTCTAGCTATTCTAAAATTATTCCCGACTTTATTTTTCTCATCCTACCACAATAAACCCGTTTCATACCTATTATTTACAAATTTTAAGTTATTCTCAAATTTATTCACAATTTCCTTATCTGCATCAGAAATATTATTATTTGAATGAGTAATACCCAAAGATTCAATTTCCCATAAAAAGTTCAAATCTTCTCCAATTGGAGTGTTAACCGACAGATGTAAAACAGAAGCACATTCCATTTTTATTTTTTCATCCTCATAAAACCCACAAAGCGAATAACCGAATAAACTCTCACATAAAAAGAGAGATTTAGTTATTTTTTTTATTTCTCTATCGTAACAGATTTGATAAAAATAGGGTAGACCGGGGCTAGTTGGTCCACTTTTTCTCCTAATAATTTAAAAAAAATTACAATTCAACATTTTAAATGTCTTTTTATGTTACCACTATCAGTGTACTTTCTGGAAGAAGTAACAATAGTAAAGATTGAAAATATTAATTGTAAGTATTAGTTTAGAAGCTCAAATTGACACCAAGTCGCTTGGACCAACCTGCCCCGATTACGGGGTAAGTTGGCCCACGTCACTTTTTAATGTTCTAATAGTGTAAAAGTTTAAGAAATTATCAAAATTTTACCAAATCTTAATTTTTATTTCTTTCAAACGAAAACACAATACAGCCTCCTAAATTAAAATAAAAAATTTCGTCAATTCACAAGATATCAAATTCACTTAAGTTTATCATAAATCCGCTTAATATTATCCACAATTTTTTGTATTGACAAGCTTTTGATAGGAGCAATTCTTACAGCAAAAAGAAATTAAAAACAAAAAAGTGCGTGTGTGTGTGTGGGGGGGGGGGGAGGTTGTATAAGAAAAAAAAATAACATTTCCCTTAATACGTTGCGGGCCAACATGGCCCGTGCCAAATGGGCCAACTAACCCCGTATCGCCATTTTTGTTTTTCATGACTGTAACGAATTATTCTGAAAGTATTTCAATAAAAAAACTTGCCCTACAATAACTACGAACAATTATTTTTCTGAATTATTATATATAAAAATCTAAAATGTAATTTACAAACAAATAAAAAACGATTATTTATAAGAAAGGGAATTTACTCAACTTTGCAAAATTTTGAAAATTCTCAATAATTCTTTAACGGACGCTCCGACTTCAATGGTGCTTATGTTGGAGGAGGAAAGCAAAGAATCGCATACTTGGCTGGAGTGACAATGTTATCTAACGCAAAGTAAAAAAAATATTGCGACTGGGCCAACTTGCCCCAATGGCCAACTAGCACCGGTCTAAAATAATCCGCTACAATAAGAACATTTATTTTAGAATGACATGATGCAGCCGCATTTGCTAACTTAAAAGGCGCCAGTTTATTTTCTATCTGTCTGGAGAGAACGGGGGGGGGGGGGGGGGTCCTAGTGTTACAAATTACATCTGTGACTAATGCCTCAATAAATATTAAATGCGGTTTGTTTTCAACATGGGATAATTTTAATTGAACAACATCAAATGTTTTTATTTGTGGTTTAACTGCTACAAAGAGATAAATTTGAAGTTTTTCTTGACGAATAATTCGAGGATTTAATTTTGTTACTAATTGCTTTGTAACAAACGACCTTTGAATTCCCAAGTTATATAAGGTTAATGAAAGCTCAGAATTTATTCCAGATTCCACATTTACGTAAGCAGTTTGTAATATAACCTCTTTAAAGGAATTTTCATTTTCGCTATTACAGTGAGATATCGAACTAATAACTGTGTCAGCTGATTTGATTTCTTAAAGAACTGTTTGATGAGATTTTTTAAACAAATCGAGGAATGATGAAAATTTCCATTTCAAAATTTACAAGGATCTAATTTAAATTTACATTTGACCAATACGTGGAATTTTTTGAAACATGTGAAACAACGTCCCTGTATACATAATTTTTCACGTTTTTGAGGAATAGTACACTCTTTACACAATTTTGAATCATGATCATTATAACAAAATAAACAAACATTTTTTGTTATATTAGTAGCCAATGCAGAGGATGAAAGAATGTCGCGTTTATAATTGCTAAAATGTTTATGTTACTATAATTTTTCCTTTCTTTTTTAACACTAAAACTATTTTCAGAGCTCTGGAGTGCCATCGTAGATTCTCGCGATTGAACTTTGTTTTTAAACCTTTGAGCTCTGCCGGGTGAATTTTCACCCACATAAAATCAAAATCTTTTAATTTCCTTCAAAAAGTCTCCGTTTTAAAAACAAAAACTGGGTTTTGTAGATTTTACTTGTCTTCTTAAAATCTAGATGGCAGCACTATTCTCTGCAAATATCTAGTAGGTTTTTAATGCGACCTTAAAAACACTCCAATTTTGAAGGTTTAAAAATTTTGTATTTTTCAAGCGTTATAAAGAAATATTTTTCAAAGGAGATAACATTTTTTTCTCTTGGACACATCAAACATTTAATAATAATTACATACAAATCACTAAACTGAAAATTTAAATAATTACAGGGGATAGAAATAAGTAATGGTAGAATTTTCTACCAGCAGAGCTCTAAGGACTACAAAAATGTGCTTTGTCACTAGATGGCAGCACTAAAATTACATACCAGATAGTGTTTCAGAACCAAAATTTAGATGCTTATAATTTAATTCCACGGAATTTAAAATTGTGTTTAATTCAGCAGATTGACGAGTTTATTATGTTTCAAATATTTCTAAACAAAAATTAAATATTTTTAACATCTGTTTCATCTATAAATTTGATTAGTTTGTATTTTTATATTATGATTTAAAAAAATTTAAATTTTGAATTTTCTCAATTAATAAATTTTTTAAATATTTTAATAGTTTTAGAATTTGTTTAAACAATGTAACTGCTTAAAATATGTTGAAATTTCAGCAATTATAGTAATTTTAGAATAACTTTGCGGTGTCATTTCCTGTATTTGCGTGTTGAAATAAATGCTCTAGAGCTCTGATGGTGGAAAAACTCCCCACGTCCCCCAGCCTAAAGGGGGTATTTTAAAAATTTTTTAATCACATGGTTCAATTTCAGACAGTCCCCTAATCACATTTTAAGTGTTTTTCTAGCATATTTTTAAAATTTTAATAACCCAGAGCTCAAAGGGTTAATGAAGGAAAGAAGCTCTTCGACCTCCATTTTTTTTTCCATCGGTTCTTTTACGATTAAAATTCAACGCCTTTTCAGAAGGTATCAACTTTAATAAAATAGGGCATAGGAGATTACTATAAACTCCTGCTGTAACTTCCTGCTGTCCGAAGGAATTTAAATTTCTAATTTGTATTTCACAGCTATCATACAATTCCCGAAGTTCTCTAACATTAGAAGCATTCTTTACCTGCTTTAAATTTAATCATTTACTCATGTGTGTATTGATGACTAGGTCGTCACGACCGTAGCGAGCTTTTAACAAATCAACTGCAGCTTTTAAGTTTTACTCCGAAAGCGAAAATTCTTCAACAGCATTATATGCACTACCTCCAAGAAGAGATTTCAAATAGACAAATTTGTCAACAGGAGTTAAATTAGAATTCTTATCGATTGCATTAAAATATTGTGCCCCCAAAATTCTAACCAAGAACTGCTGTCACCAAAAAAATTATTTATAGTGAGCTTCGGCAATTTCATAGATCTCTCTAAATTTTCGTTTTGAGAACCGGATTCATTTTTCATAAAATTTTGAAAAGTATCATTTTGTTTTTGGGAGTTATGTTCGTTTAAGAATTTTGTTATCTTATAACGAGATTCAATTATTTTCTCACTATAGGTTTCTGAAAATTCGATTTCTTTCTCAAAATCGTCATCATTAATAACATCTTGGATGTCAGAGTTTAATTTGTTTAATGATTCATATTTGTCATTCAATTGATCTTTGCATATATTTAATAAATCAAATTTATTTTCTAATGTCATAGAATCATCTTCAAGAATTGTGCTTATTTCTGTGCACAACTTTGTCGTAAGCCAGCTCTTTTCTTTTTAAATGTTTCGATGTTAGGAGTAGTTGACATATTTGTTTTTAAATCAATCAATAATAATATCTTACCACAATATAGCTTAACATAAATATCTTACCTCAAGCCTTCAGAATCATCTATATATATAAAAGAAAGTCTGAATTTCGTATTAATCAACGCGCAGCCAAAACTACTGAACCTAAAATTTTGAAAATTGGGGTAAAAATAGTTCTTATGCCATTGAGTGCCGCTAAGAAAGGATTTTCTAAAATTCCACCCCTAAGGGGGGTAAAAAAGAGAACGAACTTTAAAAAAATTCCTTAAAAATCTGATTTTATAGTTATTTTTCAACTGATAACATATTTTGGTGTATTTTTGTATGCTGAATCGAATGGTACTAACTAAATTCTTTTAAGTCCAATAGTTAGAGAGATATTTCATGTTTTTCTAATTTGGCGCTATCTTTGGCGCCAAAAGCTCAAATTTTCAAGTAATAATTTCTAAAAACACATTCTCTTCATTCTGTTATTATAGCAACGGAATAAATTCAAATTGAATAATTTTTTAATCAATTCTTTTGGTTAAATAATTAAAACAACTATGTCAGTTAAGAAAAATATTACAAACGCCTCAAAAACTAAAACTAAATTAAAAATAAATAAATAAATCTGTGGTACTTTTTACTTCTACGAACACCATGCGAAAATGTATGATATCGCGCCATTTATTTCAACCCTAATCGTGCAAACGATTTTTGTTACAAACCATGCCAAGCTTTAATCTTTGCTATTTATTGAACGTGAATATTTTTTATGAGTATTATTCCATCGTAATTCCGTAAAAATTTTGAATTTGTTATTTTTTGAATAGAAAACATTTATTATTAATTATAACTTATTTAATACTGATTACTGACATACATTTTACTATTTGGCAGTTATCTGATGAGGAGGAAGCTACAATAAAATTATTTTAGAAGTTAGGAATTATACATATAAAAATGTTTGTTCAAAAAACCATGAATGGCTTCATTCAAAGAATGAAATGTTACTGTAGTGTGAAAATACGTATTACGTACGCCATGCTGCAGTAGTAAAATATATTTACAATTTGAAGACTGCAGTTTAAATTGACTATATTCTATTACTTGCAAAATATTTATTTATGCTTTTATTTTAAGTACTTATTTTTATTGATCTAAAAAACTGGTATGTTAAAGCATGTAATTTTCAAAAGATATATTTTTTAAATGCTCATTTTTTATCAACAAAATTATTTTTTTTTCAAATGTTTCATTTCGTTTTATAGACAATGGCATTATTTATACTTCGCCTGCGTAAATTACAAAATACTCTTTGATGTTGAAATAAAATTTTTTGGTTTAAGGTATTTTTCTTCTTATTATTTTTTCTTTTCATCATTTTAAATGAAATTAGTTAGACATATATTTTAAATGTGTGTATTTTAAATGAAATGAGCTAAAGACATGTATGAATTAATGATGCCGATAAAACAAAAGGTTTTTTTTTTTTTTTCATGGTTATAATATAGTGTGACGAAATGTACACCTGCAAGCAGTTTTTTCCGCACGGACTATGCATTGTTATAGTAACGTATATATTTTAAGAAATTAATAATTGTAATTTTGGAAACTAGCCGCCCTTGGTGACCAGTTTGGTCTCCCTTAAAATTTAGGTTTGGGAAAGCATGCTAAGCATTGTATCGTGTTACTTTTATTCATAATTTAATTTACTTGACCGTTGAACTCCCTTAAATATAATTAATATAATCCCTCAAGCTAATATTAGTTTTTGTTGCATTAAAATATCTCAATTTGTTGATTTTCTGTAAATAAGTAAACCCTATTGGTTTACATTGGAAGTCTATGGGAATTTGACGAAATATTAGAGATATGGCTAAGTTGGCGTCACTTTTGGCGATATATCTCCAATGTAGCGACAAACGTGGCTGCATTTGGCGACAGAACAGGGGCCCCCTATGGCAACCCCCCCCCCTTATAGGTATGGAGATGCATTAAATGCTGTTTAATGACTAGAAAATTAAGATACAAAAAGAGATAAACATAGAAGTCAAAATAATAAGAAAACAATGGTTGTTTTAAAACTGTTTTATAACTATTCAATGCTTATATTAAAAATCACACACAATTTTTTGACCGAAATTCATGCTTTTTTTTAAGTTACGGTACATTAATCTAGCGTGGGCTTAGAACACGATTATGACTAATTCACTGCTTTTTCTGATGCTTGCTAAAAAACGCAAGCATATGAATTTATTAAGTGATATATAATTTTTACTCTGTTTGTTTTTAAAGTAAGGACAGCAGGAAAGAAAAAATGAAACATTATGTAATCTTTTTTTAGGATTTCTAAATGTATTACTTAGCATATAATCCGAAATTAATTATTTAATAATTGATAAAAATATACATTTTAAAAAATGTTACATTCTTCATTTTAGGTAGATTTCGTAAGAAACACTACCTATTGCAGTCGTTACCATGGTGCGACTTTTGAAAAATTCCTTCGTAACATTTCATTATAGGACCCCAGGAACCCAAAACCACCCCCACCTAAAAAGTTTATATATATATATATATATATATATATATATGTATGTATGTACTAAATTTTGTCCGCACGATAAATGTCGCAATTATGCACGGATTGTCTTCAAACTCGCCAACAACTTTGAGATGGCTAATATCTCGGCGGGGATTGAAAATGGGCAAAGTCAGCCCAAGGGAATGGAAATGGGGAGGGTTCAAAATTTTGAATACCGTCTTAACATGATTCTGATAAAACCAGCTCATACACAACAATGACAGGAAGAAAAAGATATTTTTCGTTATAGCAGTTGCCAAAAATTAAAAAAAAAAGCAATAAAATTTCTCACCACAACAACTGCTTTCCTATTGCAAGTTTTTCACGTGAAAAATTAAATTGAATAAATAGTTTGACGAATTGAAAACAAATTGAATATTACGTCATAAGTATTCTAGAGCAAGATTTTCGCTTGAAAACTCAAAATGAAATAAATAGCTAGACGAAAAATATATATATATATATATATATATATATATTGCGTCATATTGGAAATAAAATGGACCTCAGCAGGTGAATATGTAACGGCATGTGAGTTTGAAGAAACGTATTAAAACATGATAAAACCCCGACTATGGAAATATTAACTTATTTTAACACTTTGAGGTTCTCTGAATTTGCAATAGCTAATTTTTAAACCTATTCCATATACATGCGTGTGCGTATTCTTGTATATTAGAATTTTCACAAAATATTTAGCTCATAGAGCTCATTTTTAGTGAAAGAACTGGGTTTATCTCTAATCTTGATTTATGTTTTGGTGGTGAATTTAGTATTTAACTTCGAAATGTACCTCCGCCTGTAGGCCCGAGCCAGCAGGGATTTTTTAAATTTATTTTCAGCATTTTTTATTTCAAAATGTTTCATTGTTGCAGTTTTAATTATTTGGCATATTTTGGCGAGTGTTCATTGGTGCATAATTAAATCTATTGTTGTTCCAACTCGTATAAAATTGTACTAAGTACAGAAAATATTTGGTGAGTTATCACCTGAGATAGGCTAACAGTAAAATGCCTTAAAATAAATGTATTAATTTATAATTAATTTTTTCTAATATTAAAGAGTTGCATTGTCATTATTGACCTATAAACACACCTGTAAATATAATGTTTATAATTCTAACATACCAAGAAGTGAGTTAAAAATCAATTAGTGATTGCAAAAATCCATCTTTACATATAAAAACTAGGTTGAGTTAAATAAAAAAGGTGTAAAATTAGAATGATTGAGAAATAGTAAAAAAGACAGGTAATCGACCAAAATAGGAAGTTGTGAAAGAGGGAGAATTTACCGTAGCGAAGCGCGGGTACTCAGCTAGTCTATATATATAAAAGAAAGTCTGAATTTCGTATTAATCAACGCGCAGCCAAAACTGTTGAACCTAAAATCCTGAAAATCGGGGTAAAAATACTTCTTATGACATAGAGTGCCGCTAAGAAAGGATTTTCCAAAATTCCACCCCTAAGGGGGGTAAAAAAGAGAACGAACTTTTAAAAAATTCCTTAAAAATCTGATTTTATAGTTATTTTTTAACTGATAACATATTTTGGTGTATTTTTGTATGCTGAATCGAATGGTACTAACTAAATTCTTTTAAGCCCAATAGTTCGAGAGATATTTTATATTTTCTAATTTGGCACTATCTTTGGCGCCAAAAGCTGAATTTTTCAAGTAATAATTTCTAAAAACTCATTCTCTTCATTCTGTTACTATAGCAAGGGAAGAAATTCAAATTGAATAATTTTTTAACCAATCCTTTGGTTAAATAATTAAAACAACTATGTCTAATAGGAAAAATATTACAAACGCCTCAAAAACTAAAACTAAATAAATAAAATAAAAACCTGTGGTACTTTTTCGTTCTAATTCTCGTCGCGATACCATGCCAAAATGTATGGTATCGCGCCATTTATTTCAACCCTAATCGTGCAAACGATTTTTATTGCAAACCGTGCCACACATTAACATTTACTAATTATTGAGCGTGAATATTTTTATGCAGGAATTTTTAATGATGGAATTCATTTTATTCCATCATAATCTCGCAAAACTTTTTAATTTGTTATTTTTTTACCCGACTACGGCAAAGCCAAAGGAGGGTTATGATTTTGACAGGCTATGTATGTATGTATGTATGTATGTATGTATGTATGTATGTATGTATGTTCATCTGTTCCCTCGTAACTTCTAAACCACTAATCAGAATTCGACAAATGACATATCATTAGAAGCGTCTTAATTGTCCGCTGGTTATAGGCTATATAGATTTTCACCAAATTCAATGTGGCGCCTTCTAGCGGACAAAATATACAGAGTAAAAAAATAAAGTTAAGCTAGATATGCCGTGTTTGGTATCATTTTAAAGCGCTTCACTTCAAAACCATAGAGGGTTTGTTTATAAGTGCCTTGGATCATAATAAGTTGCTTAAAAATCCACATGACAGTCAATCGTTAGCAGAATTAGATAGATTAAGAAATCTTCCTAGGTCATCTTAATACATGAAACCTTCAATCTACATTACACATTTACACATTACACTAACGACCTCATCCACTAATCGGTCCATTACCCATTTGCTGCCATCGACGGATATGTGCGTCACTACTAACAAATACTGGAAGCGTCATACGTCAAAAAATAAAGTTAAGATAAATATGCCGTGTTTGGTATCATTCAAAAGCGCTTTACTTGTACATTTTGAATATATCTATATATTACTAGCATTTGCTTGTGACTTTACCTGTATTCATGGGGTACTTTTATACTTTTTCAGCGTAGTTTTTTGTCGTAGTTGGGTTTTAGTTTTTTTACTTTATCTTGTTAATAGAAAATATTTATTACTGATACTGATATAGATTTTACCATTGCGCAGTTATCTGATGATGAGGAAGCTACAATAAAATTATTTCAGAAGTTAGGAATTATACATATAAAAATGTTTTGTTCAAAAAACCATGAATGTCTTCATTGAAAGAATGAAATGTTTACTGAAATGTGAGACACACGTATTACGTACGCCATGCTTCAGTAGTAAAATACATTTACAATTACAAGACTGCAGTTTAAATTGGCTATATTTTATTACTTGCAAAATATTTATTTATTCTTATATTTTAAGTATTTATTCTGGTACCCGTCTTCCAATTTCGCCAAATTATATAAATCGCCAAACCACTCGCCAAATTATACAAATTGGCATAATTTTTATTTTAAATAACGAAAGAACAAATAAATTAGTATAACATTAATAAAAATACATTTAAAAAGTCGAAATAAAAATCACCTGATGACGTAAATACGTGTAACTTGCTTAAAGTCAAGTGAATGTGACATTTACGGTCAACCATTTCTGACCTTTAATCTTATAGTTTGGCAATAGATTTTTGGTCGACGGGATAACCAAGTAGTACCATTATTTTTATTGATTTAAAAAAATGGTAGGTCAAAGACTGTAATTTTCAAAAGTTATATTTTTAAATGCTCATTTTTTTTATCAATATTTTTTTCTTCAAAAGTATCATTTCATTTTTGTGCCAACTATTACGCTTGGTGACAATGGTGTTGGCATAACAGGGAAATACCAAAACAGTTACTGATTTTATTTCAAATGTAATGAAAAAAGGTTTAATGAGCAATAAATATTGTAAATATGACTATAACTCAGATTCTACTGAACAGAATTTTGTAGAACTTACACTGTTAAATAGTAAATTTTGTTTATAAATGGTTTAATGTACAAACCATCATTCTAAGTTGCTACGGGAGTTCTAAAATTAGGTGAACTCGATTATTAAAGATTTCAAGTCAACCAATTAAATGCACAGTAAGTTGGATAATATTTCAGGGATTTTTTCAATATTTATCATATCATTCTGGGTTGCTTAGTTACGGAGCTATGCGGAGAAAGTTCTCAGTTGTACAGTAAAGAAAATTGGAAGATATACGCTACAGAGATAGGGTATACTAGAGAGTATATATGCTATAGTTATGGAAGTTGAGCTGAGTTCCTTCAAAAATTCAGAAGTGATGCAGTATATACCTACCCCTACCTCCCAGAGAGTTCTATAATCAAGTTAATGCGATTATGAAAGTTATATTTAATTATCTCAATATATATATAATGCAAAGAGAAATTTCATTCCAGCCGCTTATATCTTGAGTTCTGCTGAATAGATTTTGACGGGACTTACATTGTTAGTTAGGTAATTTTTCAGAAAAGATGTTAGTATAAAACATAACGTTCTACGTTGCTTAGTTAAATAATTATGGGGAAAGTTCTAAATCAGATGAACCCAATTTTGTAAGATTTGCTTTTTTTAAAGGTTCCACTGAATGAATTTTTATGGGATTTAAACTGTTAATTAGATCATTTTTAGGGAAGGTTTCGGTATATTTTCCACTTTAAAAGATTCTGCTAAGTGGATTTCGATGCAATTTGATCGGTTAGTTAATTTTTCAGTGAATGTTTTAGTATAAAGCACATATCATTTGCTGTTGCTTAATTGTTAGGTTGCTTGATTGTAGAATTATAGATGAAAGTTCTAAAATCAGGCAAACCCAATTATTATGAACGATCAGCCTTTTCAATAAGTCCAATTAACAGATTCTGATGAGACTTGCATTGATAATTTTTTATGAACGCTTTTAGTATATTACATATTGTTCTATTGTTCTTTACCGAATTCTACACTAACGGATCAATTAAAGAAATTGGTCCTTAACAGTCTAAATTTTGTATGACTCAATAAAAGATATAATAGCGTAATGACATTCATATTGCTTTCAGAAATTCGGTTGGATATACCAGGTAAATGTCCATATTGCTTTAAAACGCATGATCAAATACACAGATATATTTTGTTTCATTCAAGATTTCTTTAGAAAAACCGACCAGCGTAGCGGGCGAAAGCGGCTAGTAAATAATCGGTCGCAGACGATTAGCCGAAAACCAAATAGCCGACAAGACATTTAGCAGACAGCATTTAGACGACAGGACGTTTAGCCGACAAGTACATTTAGACGACACGTACATTTAGCAGACAGGACATGCAGCCGACAAGTACATTTAGCCGACAGGACAAGTAGCCGAAACGTACGTATAGCATACAGGACAATTTGCCGAAACGGACATTTAGCAGACAGACAATTGGACGACAGGCAATTGGCCGAACGTGACAATTAGCCGACAGGACATTTAGCCGACAGGACAATAAGTCGACAAGACAATTAGCCGACAAGACAATTAGCCGACAGGACAATTAGCCGACAAGACAATTAGCCGACGAGACAATTAGCCGACAGGACAGTTAGCCGACAAGACAATTAGCCGACAGGACAATTAGCCGACAGGACATTTAGCCGACAGAACGATTAGCCGACAAGAAAAATTAAACGACAGGATATTTAGCTGAGAGGACGATTAGCCTAGTTAGGTTATGGTTAGGATACTTTTAGGTTACGGATAGATTATAATTAGTTTACGGTTACGTTAAACTTAGGTTACAGTTACGTTATGGTTAGGTTACAGTTAGATTACGGTTACGTCACAGTTATGTTACTTTCAGGTAACAATTAGGTTACGTTTAAGTTACAGTTAGATTACGGTTAAGTTACGGATAGGTTACAGTTAGATTACGGTTAGGTTACGGATATGTTACAGTTAGATTACGGTTAAGTTACGGATAGGTTACAGTTAGATTACGTTTCTGCTACGATTAGGTTACGGATAGGATACAGTTACGTTACAGTTTGGTTACAAATAGGATTACGGATAGGTTACAGTTAGATTACGGTTAGGTTCCGGATAGGCTACAGTAGGTTCCGGATAGGTTACAAATAGGTTACGGTTAGGTTACCGCCAAGCTACAGTTAGGTTACGGTTAGGTTACATTTAGGTTACAGTTAGGTTATAGTTACATCACAGGTAGGATACTGTTAGGTTATAATTAGGTTACGGTTAGCGTACCGTCATGTTACGTTTATTTTACAGATAGATTACTGTTAGGATACAGTTATGTTACAGTTAGGTTATGGTTAGGTTATAAGTAGGTTACGGTTACGTTACGGTTAGGATGAAGTTAGATTACGGTTAAGTTATGGATAGGTTACAGTTAGATTACGTTTCTGCTACGATTAGTTTACGGATAGGATACAGTTACGTTACAGTTTGGTTACAAATAGGATTACGGATAGGTTACAGTTAGATTACGGTTAGGTTCCGGATAGGCTGCAGTAGGTTCCGGATAGGTTACAAATAGGTTACGGTTAGGTTACAGTTAGGTTATAGTTACATCACAGGTAGGATACTGTTAGGTTATAATTAGGTTACGGTTAGCGTACCGTCATGTTACGTTTATTTTACAGATAGATTACTGTTAGGATACAGTTATGTGACAGTTAGGTTATGGTTAGGTTATAAGTAGGTTACGGTTACGTTACGGTTAGGATGAAGTTAGATTACGGTTAAGTTATGGATAGGTTACAGTTAGATTACGTTTTCTGCTACGATTAGGTTACGGATAGGATACAGTTACGTTACAGTTTGGTTACAAATAGGATTACGGATAGGTTACAGTTAGATTACGGTTAGGTTCCGGATAGGTTACAGTAGGTTACGGATAGATTACAATTAGGTTACGGTTAGGTTACCGCCAGGCTACTGTTAACTTACGGTTAGGTTACATTTAGGTTACAGTTAGGTTATAGTTACATCACAGCTAGGATACGGTTAGTTAATAATTAGGTTACGGTTAGCGTACCGTCATGTTACGTTTATTTTACAGATAGATTACTGTTAGGTTACAGTTATGTTATAGTTAGGTTATGGTTAGGTTATAAGTAGGTTACGGTTACGTTACGGTTAGGTTACAATTAGGTTACGGTTAGGTTACGGTTATGTTCCATTTGCGTTACAGATAGGTTACGGTTAGATTATGGATAAATTACAGTTAGGTACGGGGGGTCTATGTCATTTAGCCGAAAACCAAATAGCCGAAAAGACATTTAGCAGACACCAATTAGCCGACAGGACGTTTAGCCGACAAGTACATTTAGCCGAAACGTACATTTACCCGACAGGACATTTAGCCGACAGGAAGTTTAGCCGACAAGACATTTAGCCGACAGGACAATTAGCCGACATGATATTTAGCCGACAAGACATTTAGTCGACATGACAATTAGCCGACATGTCAAATAGCCGATATGACAATTAGCCGACAGGACAATTAACCGATAGATCAAATAACCGACAGAACATTTAGACGACAGGTCAAATAGCCGACAGGACAATTACCCGACAGGACAAATAGCCGACAGGACAATTAGGAGACATGAAAATTAGCCGACAGATCAAATAGCCGACATGATATTTATCCAAAACATACATTTTACCGAAAGAATTTAGAAGACACATTGATATGGGTCGGTGATATACCAACAATGTCAAACTCAATAACTCGTCACCATCATAATTCAACTTTTTAGCTCACAGGCTATCAAAGTCAGAGAGCTGATGTGCCCGCCGTTCTGTATGTATGTAAGTATGTACGGACATATTCACGTAACGAGGTAACTCTTGATAAAAACATCCGATTTGCTTCAATTTTTTTGTCTAGGTTCTTTCTGGAAAGGTGCTTTCCTGATTAGTTTTGGGGGCTCATTGGTTAAAGATAAAGGTGGAAAAGGGGGCTAGTCCCTCCGCTTAATTTAGATAAATGGGTTTTTCATGCAGAATTATTCGATTTGCTCTAAATCTGATATACCGGTTTATTATGTTAAGGAGCTTCCCTGATTACATTTGGAAGCTCATTAGATAAAGGGGGAAAGAGGGCTACTCTCCTTAATTTAGATAAATGTTTTTTCATTCAAAATTATTCGATTTGCTCCAAATTTGCTATACCGGTTTATCATGTTAAGGAGCTGCCTTGATTAGATTTGGAGGTTCATTAGTTAAGAATAAAGGGGGGAAAGGGGGCTACCCCCATTAATTTAGATAAATGGGTTTTTCATGCAGAATTATTCGATTTGCTCCAAATTTGGTATACCGGTTTACTATGTTAAGGAGCTGCCTTGATTAGATTTGGAGGTTCATTAGTTAAGAATAAAGGGGGATAGGGGAGCTAGTCCCTCCCCCCCCCCACCCCTTTATTTAGATAAATGGGTTTTCCATGCAGAGTTATTCGATTTACTCCAAATTTGCTATATCGGTTTATTATGTTAAGGAGCTGCATTGATTAGATTTGGAGGTTCATTAGTTAAGAATAAAGGGGGAAAAGGGGGCAAATCCACTCCTTAATTTATCGGACACTTGTGGTACGAATATCATAAAAGTTTGTTTTTAGGCTAATTGAAGGGTGTAGAGTTCATTTATGCTGTCAGAATTGTGTACTGCTATTGAAAAAAACAAAGTTATGGTTCGTTTTAAGATTCAGATGGCCCCCTAAGCAAATTTTATATACATCATTTAAAAGTAGACTTGATTACCAATCGTTTGGTACCAGTAACTTTCTTCTACGATAATTTTTTCAGAGTTAGTAGGGGTGTTTAATTTTATTTTTTCCCACGACTGTACACTTTAGGTTTTTCGGATTGTGCTTTATATCTTTCGGTCGGAGTCGGTGTGATCTGGTTTTTAACAAGGAAGTCCTGAATATTTTTCAAATGAAAAACTATAGATTTGACTATTAATGGTGGCTCATAGTAATACCCATGTGTTCATTTCTGTACTTAAGGGATAAAATTATACAACACTTTATTATAAACGTGTTAAAATTGGAGCAAATTTCTTTTACTTTGGGGTTTGGTGGAAGTCTGTCGGTTTTGTGTTGAAGAAATTGTTTTGTTGGGTGCTCGCAGACTCCATTCCTAGGCGTTGGAAATTATTTAGAGTGTACCATATATAATATAGTTTAATAAAGCAAATAATTAAATAATTTGATAACATTGCAATGATTGCAGTAAATATAATGTGACACTAATAATCCAAAAAAGTAAAAAAGTCGGATAATTAAGAACTTAAATTATACTCGCCCTTCCTCCACCCCTAAAAAAACTATCTTAAAAAACTCTACACCTGAATTTCTAGCCATCAGGGGGCAAGTTGTACACAGCTGAGAAGCAATTGATAAAAGAAAATTTCTCTCATGTATTTTTAAAATTAGGCAAAGTACGATATATATCTCACCTTAAGAAAGTTCGAATAGGAAATGTTTTGGATAATTATTAATTTCTATGCATAAATCATTTATTTAATGCATATGTTTTTATTGTAATCAAATCTGATAAATTATCATAGCGTTTGAGCAATTTTTTAAATTTTGTTTGTCTGACAATTGATGAAAATTTTCCGAAAAATCAAATTCCTTGGGAGGGGGGGGGGTATTGCCCCCCTCAGCCCCCCTCAAATGGCGGCCCTGTTTCCAAAATTTTCTAAAATATTCATGGAGACATTTTTATGCATAAATACATTAAAATAAAATTCTTTATATCTAACTTCCTTTTATCAGTAATTTATTTATTTTTTTTTTATTTTTGACTAGATAATCGTAAATTTAAGGGCTGTTTATTTTTATTCCACCCTAACATTATTTATTCCAGACAGTGTTGCGCCAACATATGCCTATATGGCGGAAGCATGATGCAACAGTTGAAAGGAGAAATCAATCATCATGTTCGGACATTTCTTTATTCATTTCATTTTCTTCGGTTACCAACAAAAAAGAGCTATTATTTGACACCAATTTAGCCGTGCTAATAAATCTGTTTTATACAAATAAAGCATATTATGACATTAAACTGGATTATTCCTAATTTTCTCTTATTGATCAAGTTGAATTTAGACACATTTTTTTCGTGAGGGATTTCTGTGATCTCCGGGATGGGGGTGGGGTTGGAATTTGCACTTTTTGACCATTGAAAACACAAAATCTCAAATCTTCCATGGGGACATTTATTCTCTGGGGAGAATGTCTCCCCCGGGTCACCCCATGAATTCAACACTGTTAATGATTTAAAAAAAAATATTAGGACTGTTTCTCTTTCTGATTTAATTAAGAAATTTAAACATTTAAACACGGAATGTAAAAAATTATTTTGGAGAAGCTATTATTTGTATAATGAATGCCATTGTTGGATCATATACACCTACGTTTACAAATGAACTGAAAATTTAATACAATAATATTAAACTAGAGAACAGGAATTCTGTTTTTTCAGAATTTAGTGTCGCCCCCGGCATTTCCGTTACTTCATTTTCTTCTGATGGACTGATGGCTTCTATTATTATGAAACAGCCATTATAAATTAAGTGTTAGGTGAAGATGAAAGAGCAGCCGTAAAAGTTTGAACTCTGATTTTCTGGTCGGAATGGGGGAAAAAATGGCTATATATATATATATATATATATATATATATATATATATATATATATATATATATATATATATATATATATATATATATGTATGTATATATATATTTTTTTTGACGACTGCTTTTTCATCTTCCAATAACACTTCATTTATAATGGCTGTTTCATAATAATAGAAGCCACCAGTCCGTCAGAAGAAAATAACTCGGTTAAGCGGGACTCTACTGCAGTACAAAACATATTTCAATTTTAAGACTTAAAGCACACGTTTTATTTTATGTAAAATGACGTCATTCGCATCCGCTTAAGAATTCCACATTTACGATCTACTCTTAAACATCTGCAGTAAAGCATGCATAGCACATCACTATCGCGAAATAATGCACAAATGCAAAAAAAATATTCCGTCTTTCAAGAAAAAAAAAAGGCGATCTAATGATTCATAGATACTTACAATTAAATATAGTATATAATAGCTCCATTGTTTTAACAGAAATCATTCGTTTATATATTTTTTTTTTCCAAATAGCACGTATTTTAATTACATTTTCTTTCGGTTGTTGCGAGAAAATGGCAACAAAAATATATAATTGCTATTTTAAAACTATTCTTCCTTTACTTTCTGCAGAAATCGAGTTCTTCCGTTGCCAATATTAAGCAAATGGCTCTAAAAACTACAAAAAAATTAATATTCCAAAAATAAATGGAGATACAGTTTTCTTACAAAATGCATTTAAAAGAACTTTTTTTCTCCAATACGACGGTATTAAAATTGAAAATGTGCGATGCTTAGAAGTTTAAAAAATTTCTAAACAGTATTTAATCGTAATGCTTTGTTTTACGGCTAGCCTCTGTAAGGTAACGTTATTTTTTGGGCACAAAATAAGCTGGGAGAAAGAAATAGCATACCGTACCGGAGGCTAATAACATTTTGTTTTAAACGTGATATATAATTTTAATTATTTCACCAATTTTCAAGTTTATTGATAACTTTTTACGTTTCATCCTCATTCCTCTGTTTGTATAAACTTAATTTTTCAATAACGGTTTCTTTGTAATCAATAATACTCTAAAGTTAAAAAATATATGTTGAGAAAATTAAAAATATTTTTTTCAAATAATTCTAATTTAATTTGATATTCAAAATTTAAGAAAAGCATTTACGAATTAGATATATATAGTAAGCATATAGAATTTTTCTTTAAATTTGAAGCTAGGTCCTCCTTTAATAAAATTGGTTCTTATTTAATATTATTTTTTTCATTCTTGTTAATAAAGTTTGCATTTGTAGTCGTAGAATGTATCCAGCCTCAGCTAGGGATCTAACAAATTTCGGACGATATTCAGTATTAAGCAGAATATTGTAGATATTTAGAGGAATAAAATAAGGGTAATACATTTTTAGGTAGATTTCGTAATAAGAAATACTACATATTACATTTTTCCAACATTTTTGCAGATCTACGCCGATCATGAAACCATAGAACACCAAACCACCCCCAGTTCAAAACTTTATCTAACTATCTATCCATATATATCACTTTTTTATGGACACGATAACTTCCATAATTCTGCACAAACCTCTTCCAAACTGGTCAAGGCCATACCATACAATCATGGGGCAGAAAATCTCGGTAAAGTTCGTTAATGGGCAAAATCGACCAAGGGGATGGAAATAGGGAAGGATTTTGTGAAAACAGAAAAAAAAACTTCTTAATTATAATGCATATCAAATCAGTTAAAAGTTATTATTACTTCTAGGAAGAGGTAAAAAAAAAATTATGTATAACAGGTTTTTGATATCATTTTTAAGAAGTTTTAAGAAGAAAAAAATTCATAACTTCATCAATTCACAAGATATAAAATCCACTTAAATTTATTATAAATCTTCTTAATCTTACCTACAACTTTTATATTGACAAGTTTTTGATAGTACCAACTCTTACAGAAAAAAGGGAGAGGGTTAAAAAGAAAAAAAAATCATAACTTCGTCAATTCACAATTTATCAAATCCGCTTAAATTTATTATAAATCTTCTTGATATTATCTACAACTTTTATATTGGCAAGATTTTGATAAAACCAACTCTTACACAAAAAAGGAAAAAAATATCGTATTAAGGCTGTTCTCAAATCCATAGGGGCAACTTTATGACATAAGTTTGAATTCCTTTTTGTTCGAAAACGCATGTAATTGGAAGGTGTTGTTATACGAAAACTATGTAATTGAAAGACGTTTTCCGTTTTTTTTGTAAACACAATAGATGTTTCAGAAAATACTGTCACAGTTTGAACCAAATTTTCCAACAAAAGAGAAAAAACACTGAACGAAGGGAGCAAAATCCCTTGTAGTAGGTCTGTCAATTTTATACAATTACGTTAAAAAATCTGTACGTCATTGTGTCAGAAAATATCAACCTTGTTGAACAGTGTAGTTGAGAACACAGCCTTAACATGATTCTGATAAAACCAGTTCAGAAGAATAAAATTAAAAACTCGTCAAAAGCGACCAGAAAAAATTGTCAAACTGTGTTTATCTCTAATCTTGATTTAGCCTTTTTGGTGAAATTAGTACTTAACTTCGAAATCTACCTGTGCCTGCATGCCGAGCCGGGAGTGATTTTTTTCTCTTTGTTTTCTTTTTTTTTTAAATGATTTTCTCAAATCCAAATTGGCTATTTTCTAACGCATTCATATAGAACCATTTTTATTTCTTACAAGCATAAAATGTACAGTTATTTTCATTCAGATACTAAACAATCAAATTCAATTTTTTAGTGTCAGACTATTTTAAGAATCCATAATCTGCCTGTTTGTCATAGAGTTTTATAATGAGGCTCCTAAAACTTCGCTTATCGGTGAGAATTTAACTATTTTTTTTTTCAATTTGCACAAAACTATCATTATTTGATAAATTTTATAGTACAAATAATGTTCCGATACGACAGTTTGTTGAATTTTCATGATTTTTTTGAAAAATAAACGGATATGGGCCACTGCCATTAAAAAAAAAATATTTTATGAACTGAGATAAGGATTACTACTGCAATTTGTTTGTGTAGAAAAATGTAAGTCACATAAACAAGGTTTTTTAAGAAATAATAATCTCTTTGTGATGTTTCAACATATTATATTAAACGTATAAAACAGTTAGACATATGAATAACGAAATCTATATCGAATTAAAAATAAAAAATAAACTGTGCGGTATGAATTTTTTGCTTGCTTTTTCTAGTTCCCTACGATGCAACCAAATTTTATACAATGCAATTTTATATCACACTAGCTGAACCACCCGGCGTTGCCCTGGCCCATCATAATAACCTTAAATAAAACTCAAGTTTGTATGATTTTATATCCTTTGAAAATCTTTTAAATGAACCTAGTTTCGGTTGTTCCATTGCATTCCACAGCGTCTCGTGTGTTTCCAACAAACGTCTTTCCGAACGAACCTGTAATCTGGGTCCCCGCTACCTAACGCAGCATGTGCCGGAAGTGCTCCGCACGTATCGTAGACAATCGAAAACCAAGTCTAGTGAGCCAAACTTCGTAGTAATCAAGCCCATAGAACCGGAAAAACGAATGCATCATTAATGTTCGAAAATGTCGTTAACTGAAGTCTAAGATAAACTTTCATAATCACAGAAAGTAGTATTTTCACAGAAAGTAACTGAATTGTAATCTAAGTTAAATAAACCAATTCCCGTTGAAATTGGGTCCTTATAACCCGACGAAACAATTTATCCTTACGCGGTGGAAGTTGCCTCCCTCCTCCTCTATAAATTTCACGGTCTACTTTTAAAATTAACACGATATTATTTAATAAACGGATATTTACTGATTTGCAAAATTTTAGCGTAAAACAGCCACGCAACAGTAGTTATTATTTCTATTGCAGATGCGCAACAGAAGAAAAGATTGCCGTATTATATGAAAAATGTATCTCATATTTTTTTGTTTCATTATTTTTCCTGTGTAATAAACTTTTCAGAGAATCATATATAATTTTTTCGAAGCAAAATAAAATATCGCGCATTTAAGGGTTAACGTAACGCGATTTTTATTTTTAATTTACGGATGTAGCGAGTAAACGTAACTTGTTGCCGAAAAAGGAGATTAATATTCAAAAAAGGTGGTAGCTTGGGTATAAAGAAGGGCCGGGCCCAGGGGCAGGATATTAACTGGAATGTAGTTGGGTAAAGGAAAAAATTTTAATAGTTTTAAAGTAGCTGTAGGACGCAAGAACTATGAAGTAGAAAATTGTAATAGAGTAAGATCGTTTTTAAAGAAGCTGCAACAAAGGCCCCAAGAAGGAGATTAATATTCAAAATTGGTGGTAGCTGAAGTGAGAAATTTTTTTGTCGTTCACGGAGTTGGTAGAAGACTTAAGAAGTTGTTAGAAAAAAAAGCTAATGAATCGTGTCATTTTTAAGGGAGCTACAATAAAGGGCCCAAAAAAATCCAACTGATAGTTAAGAGCAGGGCCCTAACATGAAAATATGTTAAAAGGTCTTAGATCTTCAATTATTCAAAATTAACCATAGAGTTGTGAATTAGTATTTCTTAGAATAATAATTTAAAGAAATGCGCCAAAAATTGGGCAAATGCTGTCCTAGGACTGGATAGCTGATTGTCCTAGGGCCCAAATAAAAAAGTCCTTCCGGCCAGTGCCGGGAGGAAGAGGTAGCTTTCATATTCCTTATTTTAAAAAAAGCCAACTTATGTTATTCAAACACACGAAGCTCAATTTAGTGGAAACCGAATATAGGAGATTCAATACTAATTTTTATCAATAGTAAATCATTATGAATGAGAATTTCGCGAAATTAGTCAGCTTTATCCGAGCTGCTTTTATTTAAAGCAACTTATATTTGGCTGCCAAATTCGGCGATTTCTTAAAGTGCCTGCCATTTTAAGAGAACATGGTGGATGAGGCTAACCAGTGAACTTGGTCGAGACCTTAGTAATTGCTGTGCACATGATCACTCACATCGGAATCGATTGATATATACGAGTGCTGTCGCAGGCAAAAAATCAGATTTTTCAAAATGTCACCCACATTAGGTATTGAAATTGCTATATCTGAGACATTTTTGAAGATAAAGACAAACAAAAAATGCTCCTGAATCCTTATATCAAGGTCAAATACTTAAGAAAGAAACCTTTTTCAATTTCTAATTTTTTTTGCACTTCACTTTAAATATATATTTTTTAATTTAATGGCCACCATTTTGAAACAAGATGGTTGATGAAGGTGGCCAGCGAACTTGGTCGAGATATTGATGTATACTATCCACATGCCTTCTTACATCGAAATAGGCGAATACGTGTTATCGCGTGACAAATACAAGATCGTTTCAAAATGTTAGCCATGCTAGAAATTTAAAGTGCTATAATTCAACCATTTTTTAAGATATAAACAAAAGAACAAATTTTCAGAAACAAAAACTGCTCCGGAATCTTTGTATCAAGGCCAAACACATAAAAAAAATCTTTTTCATTTTCCAATTTTTTAATACCTCATTTTAAATTTAAATTTTTTTTAATGGCAACCCTTTTGAAACAAGATGGCGGATGAAGCTGGACAACGAACTCGGTCGAGACATTGGTATGTACTATTTACAGACCAAGTTATATCCAGATCGGTCCATAAATACGCCTGTTATCGCATGACAAAAATCAGGTCGTTTTAAAATATCAGCCGCAATAGAAATTCAAAATGTTATAACTCAGCCATTTTTTAAGATATAGACGAAACAAAAACTACTCCCGAATCTTTTTATTAATGACAAACACATAAGAAAAAAATATTTTTTCATTTTCAATTTTTTGGTACCACATTTCAAATTTTAAATTTTTTTAAAAATTTTAAATGGCCGCCATTTTGAAACAAAATGGCGGATGAAGCTATATATATATATATATATATATATATATATATATATATGTGTGTGTGTGTGTCAATTTTGAACGGAGGGTGGTTTCGGGGTCTGGGGGTCATGATCAATGAAAATATACCAAAAGTTTTTGAAATCGCTTTCCTCCGAACGGCTGCAATAGGTAGCTTTTTGTAATTTAAGCTACCTAATATGAGGGTGTTGGTCCTGGGAGAAGAGTCCAATACTCAGTTTTAAAATTATGCACTGAGAAGGTGAGAAAATTAGAGGGCGAAAAATGCATGGCGCACAAAAAATTCAAGGGACCTACAGAACCCTAGGGGGGAGAATGGAGCAAGGGTCTTAACTGGGATGTAGAAATGGGAGAATAACTAAATGAAAAAAGGATACCTAAATGAAGATCGGATTAAAAGGAAGCAATTTATTAACAATTTAGGGCGCAAAAACTTCAAGGGGTGCTGTACCGGGTCCCAGGCTGCCAGGGTCTTAACTGGAATGTAGAAATGAGAGAATAACTAAATGGAGAATTGGCCCCAAGAACGAAGAAGATCGGATATAAAGGGGTTAAGTTATTAACAATTTAGAGCATAAAAACTGAAAGATGCACAGGGGACCCGACCCTTAAATAAATGGTCAAGTGCGAGCATTACTCGCGCACAGAGGGTTCCATAGAATAAAGATATGAATTTGTAATTGTATTATAAAGTTAAAAAAAAAATAAACGTTGCTAAAAGAGTACTAAGACTTTGTAAAAAACAATACAACGTAGGGTTGAGTATAACTGTATATATTAGAAAAGTGTAAATGGGTATACCATGAAAGTTCAAAGAGATATGGAACTTAAATAATATCAAACATAGCTGTTCGTATAACTCTTTCTTTAATATTATTTTAATCTGTTTATGATGAACTTAATTCGGTACTGACAATAAAAGCAGTGCATAGTTAAACTTCATTTGGCATTTCATGAAACTAAATTCAGCGTAGTAATAACCTTTATTTCTACAGTGTAGCTAAAACAAAACCTTTGTTCAAAGTTTAAATTTGGCATTGTGCTAAGCGCGCTTCGAATTGAGGTCTCAAAGTTACAACGCCGCCTGGGTCAGTGCCGCGTTTTTCCAGATAGGTGTTTAATTAACTTTTAAAGTCACTCGAGGCGCATTGAGAGATACAATCAATGTAAACTATCGCGAATCCCACAGTATTTATGCGATTCATTCTAATTAAATCTTTCGAGGGCGATGCCCTTAAAAAACGGACATCTAATTTTTATTCCAAAACAGACAAACGGCACCAAAAATATTTAATTAAAATTTTCTTTTTATCATGTACGTGAAAATAAGCAAGTTCGCATTTTCTAATAAATTCATTTATAAATTCTGGTGTCAGCTCATTATATCATACGTTTATAAATAGAATTACTCCGTGCCGAAAGCATTAAGTGGTCGCAGGACTCTTAAAGCTTCAAAATTTAAGAAATTTTAATTTTTTTAGATGTTAAACTCCTATCTTTTCTGAATATTTTGATATAATTGTTTCCTTGAAATTCCCATTAGAACAAAAGTTTCGGCTTTTAGAATTATACCTGCTCAATAGCTGAAGCGGCGTTTCCGAAACTTTAAAGTCATTATTTTCCAAATGGCGTTTTTTGGGCATAACGCTCAGGATACCTCAAAAACTTCTCAATATTTTTTCATGAAATTTTCAAAACATATAATTCATGTTAGTCTATATAAACTGAACCTAAAATTTCCTTTTTATTGTTCAAAAAAATATTTTTATGTGATTTTACTGTTGAAATTTTTAAAATTTTGTATTAGCTAAATACAACATTGCATTACAAATATAAAAAGGCTTTAAATATAAATTTATTTAAGTTCAGGGAAATTATTACAATCTGAAGTATAAGTAAGCACCAAAATTTTCATTCTAGTTGCAATATTTATTTTGTAATCCTGCGCGTAAACTGTTATGCCAATTTTTTGTTCGGCAAATGTCTAACAGTTTCGAGCCCTCTATAAATACTAATTCTGTATCTTGCAATTTTTTAAATGCATGGAACGAAAGAACATACTTATATCTTTCATTTCAATTAAAATTGTGTTTTAAAATCATATACATTTTACGACATTAAATATTGAAAATGGTCTTTTTTTTCCACTTTTTAGAGTCCCGAGACCCCTTAAAATAGTATGGTTTTAACAAATTGACGTTTATTGCTTTTATACTGTTACTGGACGTTACATTACACATATATATCATTAAAAGTTGTTAACTAGGCATAGAGTACGCCGCCCTGTCCTTGTGTATGTCTAAACTGACCGTATCTTTAAGGGTTAATATCTCGGCTAATTACCGATGATTTTTTTCGAACATCATTATAAACAATGCTTTTATTCTTCTGCAACGATAGGTATATTCAGCGATGCTCAACAATTTTTCTGAATGCCCGTAAATCGAAATTTGTGTATAACAGAAAAACGCTAATTACTCAAAAACTATGTGACCTAGGGTAATCGCTATAATTTTCCGGCAAGGTTTATATTAATGCCTACTACCTCTAATTTTTTCATAATTTTAGTTTCAGTAGATTCGGAATTGGGGGGGGGGACATATTTTTACGTTACATTTTCAACAATATCTTTGAAAATATAATACCTAAAATTAAAAGGAATGTATTTTTGAGTTCAGCGTTAAAAAAGCTTTCACAGGATACCCCACATGATGTACAATGAAAAGATTTTTTTTTTTCAAGTAGCATAATTAGCCCTTCTACTTTTTTACTAAATATATTTATGAATGTTTATTAGTATGAAAATATGTGTGTCAATGGTCTTTATTATTTCCCCGAATTTGAACTTTCCACGTTGCATAGTTTACGAGTAAAATGGCTGTGACAGACAGACAGACACAAGAGTGATCTTATAATGGTTTCCGTTTTTACTTTTTAAGTACGGAACCCTAAAAAAGAAAAATCTAATTGTCAGGTGCATCAGGACGTGTCTTGGATTGTTCTCACCTAAATGTTCAGACTTCTACGTGCGGTAGATTTTGCTAGTCATCAAACGCAGACACACAGACACTCAAACACTCACATACACACAGACAGAGCGAAACTTTCTTTTATTGGTATACGTTTTATTAAATTTTCCTCGCTAAAAACTGGGTTGTCGTTAAATCCGATCTCGCTGAAAACTTATTCTATAGTTAAATACAAACACACTTTTAGTAGCTGACGAGTTATTGAGGTTTTAATGCATATGTATAAAATATTAATGATGATTGAGTAAAAGCACTGATTTATGAAATTGATGAGCTATCGATATTAAAGGCCCCCATATCAGTAACAAATAAATACTACTTCTTTCAGCAAAAACAAAGGTTTATTAAGGCTGGCGAATCACTGATCTTTTAATATATAATTAAATAAATTCGATGCGCAAAAAGACGAATTTGTGAGAATGTCAAGTTGTCAAGATTGGATATATATAATTCATTAATGACATTCGACTTAATAAAATCACAGATGATTAAGGATGACGACTTTTCGAGGTTTTTTGGAAATCATACAAAATTTATATCAAACTGATTAAAATATAAATTTAAAGAGATGGCGAAGTAACTAGGTTTTTGCGTTTAGAGAGATCGTTTGGGGATAACTTGTTATTTTAATTTTATTGCGGATGTAAAGAAAATTAATTATATTCTATTGCATAGAAGCAGTGCTTTATGAGGATACAGAGTTATCAAGGTTTTAACCACAATGACCAATGATAAGTGTTTAAATAAAAACATAGATTTATAAGCTTGAGGATTCATCAAGGTTTAACCGTATAACTTGTATTCGATAGAAAATAAAACGGATTAATGAATCTTCAAGTTATCCAGTTTTTAGAGCAAAGGTATAAATAATAATATTAACTAAATACACTTATTTATGAGGATGTCGAGTTATCGAGGCTTTAACATATAAGCGTAATAATAATAACATTTTATTAAACTAGCTGGCTTCGCACTCTAGCGCGCTCATAATTACATCGGGCCTCTAATTTATGCTAACATCGAATAAAACGAATGTCGAATTCATATGAAAATTTTCGATAGGTGCAGTAGCGTAGCTACGTTGTTTGCCGCCCGGGATTTCATCCGTTTATTAAATAATATTGCGTTAATTTTAAAAGTAGTCCGTGAAATTTACAGAGGGGGGGGGGCAACCTTCCACCGCTTAGGGGTGTATTCTTTCCTCGGGTTCTAGGGGACCGATTTCAACGGGAATTGGTTCATTTAAGTTAGATTAGAATTCAGCTACATTCTGTATTATGAAAGTTTATCTTAGACTTCAGTTACCAACATTTTCGAACATTAATGTTGCATTCGTTTTTCGGGTTCTATGGGCTTGATTACAACGAAGTTTGGCTCACTCGACTTGGTTTTCGATTATCTGCGGCACGTGCGGCGCACTTCCGGTACATACTGCTTTAGGTAGCGGGGACCCATTTCACAGGTTCGTTCGGAAAGAGATTTGTTGGGAACACACGAGAGGCTGTGGAAGGTAATGGGACTTCCGAAACTAGGTTCATTTAAAAGATTTTCAAAGGATATAAAATCATACAAACTTGAGTTTTATTTAAGGTTATTATGATGGGCCTGGACAACGCCGGGTGGGTCAGCTAGTGTGATATAAAATTACACTGTATAAATACAGGGTTCCGGAGCCCAGTGCAATAGCGCTTCCGAAAACCCGAAGCTTAAATTACCTTTTCCTTTCCTTCCCATCTCCAAGCTTTTGCATTATTTTTAACAAAACACTTATATGTGACGTAATGTGTCACACACGTATGAGATGGAGATAAAACGGTCTCAATTTTTATATCAGTTTTTAGGCTTAGACTGACTCGAGCTCAATCTGTATTACATTTAAAATTTTATTTATTCATGTATTGAAAAAAAAATCCTCTTTTAAAATTACGTATTATATTCCACTTCAAATCATTTTAATGCTATTATGATCAGAATGAAGGGGAAACAGAAATCGTGTTTTACTATTTCAAATTTATATCGGCGACGTGTTGATACGGCACCACACAAGAGACTGAACAATAAATTTGCTTTCAGTTCGATTTTCTTTTGTGACAGTAGGATAATTTTTTATTGGCTGGGTTTTCTTTTTATTATTTCGATATCTAACCTGAAAAGAATATTTTCTGTTTTATCCAACAAGCATCAGCTTGATGTTTGTTTGTTCGAGGTTTTTTGTCTTCTATTGCGTACGAGTATAAAAATCACGTTAGTGATTTTTCTATTTATTTTGTATCATGAACGGTACCCACGCTAAGGCTCTCTGCACCTATATGAAGTCACTTTCCTTTGTAAATAGATATAATTACCATGTATTGTTATTCTGATAGAAAGCAATCGAGCAGTGGTTCCCCCTTTTCTATAAAAGCATAGATTCTTTCCGATAACGTTATCAAATTTTTAATTTTATCTGATTTTCAGGGACTCACCGCAAAAGATTGTTATGCGGAAGGAAATGATTATAGTTTAAGATATGCACATTTTTCAGGAAATTGTAAAACATTGTTCCATTCTTCAGCATATAAATATTCATTTCTGTAAATTTCATTCATTTTTTCTTAAAAATGCATAGCTGCGAACTATCTCTTTTCTGTGTTAAAAAAATTTCCTAATCATAATCATTACCCTATTTAATCGCAGAATTCTGCAATTAATTAACATAAAAAATAGGCACGGATTTTTACTATTCAGAAGAAGTGATAACTAAAAAGTGGAATAGTTGACAGCTAAGTACATGCAGATAGATAAATTTAAATTTTTATTTTGCTAAAGAAAAAAAAATGCTTTAAATTTTGCAGTTAATGTACCAAATATAAATATGCAGATTACAGGGGCAGGGGGGAGGGGTGGAACGGTACTGTTGTTGTACCGGTAGAGCTGATTAGGGCTCCGGAACTTTTTTGTTAGAATTTAAGACCTGGGCGCAGTAATCTAATTGTAACGTAACCTTAATCTAACTGTACCATAAACATTACCTAACTGTACCCTAGCTGTAACGTGTTACCTAACCGTAACCTAACGGTAACCTAACAGTAACATACCTTCAACCTAATTATAAACAAATCATCACCTAACCGTAACCTAACTGTAACATAACCGTAACCTAACTGTGACGTAACTATAAACTATCGGTAACTTAACCGTAACGTAAACTAATTATAAGCTAAATGTAACGTGACTGTAACCTACCTGTAACCTATCCATAACCCAACCGTAAACTATCTGTAACGGAAATGGAACATAACCGTAACCTAACCGTAATCTATCTGTAACGGAAATGGAACATAATTGTAACCTAACCGTAACCTAATTATAACCTAACCGTAACGTAACCGTAACCTACTTATAACCTAACCCTAACCTAACTGTAACATAACTGTAACCTAACCGTAATCTATCTGTAAAATAAACGCATCATGACGGTACGCTAACCGTAAACTAATTATAACCTAACCGTATCCTAACTGTGATGTAACTATAATCTAACTGTAACTTAAATGTAACCTAACTGTAGCCTGGCGGTAACCTAACCGTAACCTAATTGTAACCTATAAGTAACGTACTGTAACCTATCCGTAACCTAACTGTAATCTAACTGTAACCTATCCGTAACCTAACTGTAATCTAACTGTAACCTATCCGTAATCTTAATTGTAACCAAACTGTAACGTAACTGTATCCTATCTGTAACCTAATCGTAGCATAAACGTAATATAACTGTAACCTAACTGTAACCTATCCGTAACTTAACCCTAATCTAACTGTAACCTATCCGTAACCTAAGCTTAACCTATTTGTAACTTAAACGTAACCTAATTGTTACCTAAATTTAATCTAACTGTGACGTAACCGTAATCTAACTGTAACCTAACCGTAACCTAATTGGAACCTATCCGTAACGTACTGTAACCTAACCGTAACCTAATTGGAACCTATTCGTAACGTACTGTAACCTATCCGTAACCTAACCGTAATCTAACTGTAACCTATCCGTAATCTTAATTGTAACCAAACTGTAACGTAACTGTATCCTATCTGTAACCTAATCGTAGCATAAACGTAATCAAACTGTAATCTATCCGTAACGTAATTGTAACCTATTCGTAACTTAACCCTAATCTAACTGTAACCTATCCGTAACCTAACCTTAACCTATTTGTAACTTAAACGTAACCTAATTGTTACCTAAATTTAATCTAATTGTGACATAACCGTAATCTAACTGTAACCTAACCGTAACCTAACTGTAACCTAAGTTTAACGTAACCGTAAACTAATTATAACCTAACTGTATTCTGACTGTAACCTATCCGAAACCTAACAGTATCCAAACCAAAACCTAACTGGGTTAATCGTCCTCTCGGCTAAATATCCTGTCGGTTAATTGTCCTATCGGCTAAATGTCCTGTCGGCTAATTGACCTGTCTGCTAATTGTCTTGTCGGCTAATTGTCTTGTCGGCTAAATGTCCTGTCGGCTAAATGTCCTGTCGGCTAAATGTCTTGTCGGCTAATTGTCTTGTCGGCTAATTGTCCTGTCGGCTAAATGTCCTGTCGGCTAAATGTCTTGTCGGCTAATTGTCTTGTCGGCTAACTGTCTTGTCGGCTAATTGTCCTGTCGGCTAATTGTCTTGTCGACTAATCATCCTGTCTGCTAAACGTCCTGTCGGCTAATTGTCCATGTCGACTAACTGTCCTATCGGCTAATTGTCCTGTCGGCTAATTGTCTCTGTCGGCTATCTGTCTTGTCGGCTAACTGTCGCTGTCGGCTAATTGTCCTGTCGACTAAATGTACGTGTCGACTAAATGTACTTGTCGGCTAAATGTCCTGTCGTCTAATTGCTGTCTGCTAAATGTCTTGTCGGCTATTTGGTTGTCTGCTAAATGACATAGACCCGTAAATAATAAATTTCAATCATCATTCCAGACATCCTGACGCGGGACCACGGCATGAGGATTTTCAAAGAACAGTCGATAAATTATATACTTCGAATCAGAGATTTTATCACATCAATTCAATAAAATATGCAGAAGGATTTTTACTCAATCAAAGTAAATCAGAACTCTAATAATTAAAACTCTGTTAAAATGAATATGAACAAGATTTATTATGACCAAGAAAAGCCTTGGTTCAGATTACTTATAGCCAGTGGTGTAGTCGTAAAAAACAGAGGGTATACGCTCTAAGCAGAGGGTATACGCTCTAAGCAGAGGGTATACTCTCAAGGCAGAGCGTATACCCTAGAGTGTATACACTATAACTTTCTTGAGAAACAGAGGGAATACGGTGTTCCTTAAAAAAATCCAGAGGGTATACGGCGCATACCCCCGTATACCCTCCACTACATCCCTGCTTATAGCGGTGATCGCTCGCTTCAGAATTTACTTACATCTATATTAAAAAACAAACTGAAAAATAGTAAAGTAAAATAGGGTTGCAATAATTATTGGCGATGACTAATTTTCGCCAAGTCAAACAGAAAGAAAGGGGGTTTTAACACCGTTAATGGCAGTTACATTAATTTCGATTTAATGTTTGGCACTGACGTTATTCATCAAGGTATATTAACTGTTTTTGAGAATGAAGTGAAATTATTTAAAACTGATGTTGAGTCTAATGACTTTTTAGTTAACATTGTAAATGTTTTAGATGAGCCTAAAATTGAATTAAATCACATTACTGACAAAAATTTGCGTTCGCAATTATCCTCTTTAATTAAGAATTATATGCCAATTAAAACTAAAGCACTAGAAGTCAAAATGAAAATTAATTTTACTGATGAAACCGAACTCTCTTATTCCCTTCTGAGATTACTACCATGTGCGAAAAAATAGTTGAAGATGAAATTGAGGAGTGGCTAGCTCAGGGAATCATTCAGAAAAGTTCTTCTAATTTTTCGTCGCCAGTAGTGTTGGTTAAGAAAAAAGATAACACAATAAGACTTTGTATTGATTACAGACGTCTTAACAAGAAGACAGTGCGTGAACATTTCACATTACCAGTAATAGATGATGTTATAGATCATTTACATTTTACTGATGTATTTACGACAATAGATTTAAAAACTTTTTTTTTTCATGTAGAGGTTGAAGAAGGCTCTCGAAAATACACCTCTTTTGTCACCCATGAAGGACAATACGATTTTTTAAATTGTCCATTCAGAATGACCAATAGACCTAATATTTTTCAAAAATATATTTATAATGTATTTAGAACCCTATTGAAGAATCACACAGTAGTCATTTATATGGATGACCTAATAATACCTGCCGAAAACGAAGCCGAATGTTTGGAAAAGTTAAAACTTTTTCTTGTAACTGCATCGGAATACGGATTGGAATTAAATCTTAAAAAATGATATTTTTTGAAGCGTGAAATTGACTTTTTGGGGTATCGAATCATAAATGGTAAATTGTGTACCTCCCCACTGAAAACGAAAGTAGCAATAAATTTTCCTGAATCAAAGTGTACCAAATATATTCAAAGTTATTTATGATTAACGGGATACTTCCGAAAGTTTGTAAGAAATTATTCGGTTATAGCTAAACCGTTGAGTGACCTGTTAAGAAATTATACTAAATTTAAGTTATGTACAAGACTAGAAAGATTTTAATGAACACTAAGGCATCAGAGCCAGTACTTTATATTTACAATTTCAAAAGCGCGACCGAAATCCATTGTGGTGCTAGTATTTGATGGATATGGAGCAGTGTTAATGCAACAATCTCCAGTAGATAATCAATTACATCCTGTTTATTTCGCCAGTAAAGAAAAAAACCCAAAGCTGAACGAAAGTATACTATCTATGAATAATTGAAGACTTGAAAAATTTTAGAGTGTATGTGCTGTCTACCATTTAAAATTGTAACCGATTGTAATGCATTTAAAATGACTATGGATAAGAAAGAAATGAGTACAAAAATAGCTAGATGGCTAATAATGTTATCTGATTTCGATTATACTATTGAGTATAGCCACGGTACTAGTATGGAGCATGTTCAGTTCATGAATTAAGCAGATATCTTATTTGTATGATAACCCAAGATAGCTTAACTTTAAAAATTATACAAGCTCAAGAAACTGCCGAGGATATTAAAATCATAAAAGGAATTGTAAAAGTAAAATCTTATAATGATTCTTTAGATAAAATTTGATAAATGTATTGATGATAATGATTTATTAGTTGTCCCAGATGAAATACAAATGAAAATAGTTCAGGCCGCTCACGGAAAAGATCATTACGCAGTCGCACGAATGGGAAAAAATAGAGAATGAATTCTACATCCCCAAAGTTATACAAAAAATCGAGAAATGCATATCAAATTGTGTTAGCTGTATTTTAATTAAATCTGGTAACGTGATTTTAATCGAAAATCTGGTAAACAAGAAGGTTTGCTACACCCGATAGTACAAGAAGAAACTCCGTTTCATAAGTTCAACGTTGAGAAATTGGGTCCATTGCAGAGCACGAATAAAAATTATAAACATAATTTTTTCGGTCATTGACGCATTCACAAAATTTATTTGGTTGTATCACACAAAATCTACCGACACTGCATAAGTAATTTCTAAATTAGAATAAAAAGAAGTGTCTTTGGAAGTCTATTTCGCATAATTTCAGATAAAGGTCCTAACTTTACCTCTAAAGCTTTTGGAGATTATTGCGTCAAAGAAAACTTTAAACACATCCCGATTACTACAGGGTTGCCAAGAGCTAACGTCCAGGTCCAGCGTTTAAATTCAGTCATAATATATGTTCTGTCTAAATTGTCTGTAGATAGTCCAACAGAGTAGAATGCACATGTAAGTCCAACAAGTGATAAATTCGACCTTTCAAAGAAGTGTTAACAAATCCCCTTTGAACTGATGTTTGGTACTAAGATGTAGCTAAAAAATAACATCGAGATTCCTAGTCTTTTGAATGCTGAAATACAATCCGATTTTACTAATATTCATGAAGAACTGAGAAAAGATACTAAAAGACAAATTTTAAAAGTCCAAGAAGAGAACTGTAAAACTTACAAGCTCAGACGAAAAAAGCCTAACAAATTTAAATTAATGATATGGTTGCTAAAAACGCACACAACAAGGTCCAGGTTTGTAGTTAAAACGAAAATATTTAGGTCATTACAAAGTCATAAAAGTAAAAAAATAATGACACCTATGATGCAAAGAAAGTGGGCTTTTATGAAGGTCCAAGGATCACAAGTACTTGCTCCGAGTACATGAACCCAAGGATGGATGAAACTTTACATAAACAAGTTGGAAATTGCTCGTCAAACGTGGCAAATGAGGTGCGTTCGTACTATAACTAGTTTTATAATTATTTTTTGCACCCCATATTGTACTGAATGTATACTTTTTTGCACTTCATAAAGCGCATAGTCTGATACATCATTAAAATGCACTTCCAATAATTTTTTCCCATTCCCCGTAATGTAACGGAACACTTTTGACTGTCCCTGTAATTAAACTATACATCCGATTTTCCTAAAATTTGAAATAGCTCAACAAAACTTTGCAACAATTATATCTTTAAAATTTCAGACCATTCGGAAGGCTGTAATATCATTAAAATGCACTTGCAATAATTTTTCCCATTCCCCGTAATGTAACGGAACACTTTCGACTGTCCCTGTAATTAAACTATACATCCGATTTTCCTAAAATTTGAAATAGCTCAAAAAAACTTTGCAATAATTATATCTTTAAAATTTCATACCATTCGGAAGGCTGTAATATCATTAAAATGCACTTGCAATAATTTTTCCCATTGGCCGTAATGTAAAGAAAAACTTTTGACTGTCCCTGTAATTAAACTATGCATCCGATTTTCCTAAAATTTGAAATGGCTCGACAAAATTTTGCAACAGTTATATCTTTAAAATTTCAGATCATTCGGAAGGCTCTAATATCATTAAAATGCACTTGCAATAATTTTCCCCATTGGCCGTAATGTAAAGAAAAACTTTTGACTGTCCCTGTAATTAAACTATACATCCGATTTTCCTAAAATTTGAAATGGCTCGACAAAATTTTGCAACAGTTATATCTTTAAAATTTCAGATCATTCGGAAGGCTGTAATATCATTAAAATCCCCTTGCAATAATTTTTCCCATTGGCCGTAATGTAAAGAAAAACTTTTGACTGTCCCTGTAATTAAACTATACATCCGATTTTCCTAAAATTTGAAATGGCTCGACAAAATTTTGCAACAGTTATATCTTTAAAATTTCAGATCATTCGGAAGGCTCTAATATCATTAAAATCCCCTTGCAATAATTTTTCCCATTGGCCGTAATGTAAAGAAAAACTTTTGACTGTCCCTGTAATTAAACTATACATCCGATTTTCATAAAATTTGAAATGGCTCGACAAAATTTTGCAACAATCATATATTTGAAATTTCAGACCATTCGGTTGGGTAGTTTTTGCTCTGTTACATGCGGACAGACGGACGGACGGACTGAACGACGACTATAGGTGCTACGTATTTATATAATTACGAACGCACCTAAAAAGGGGAATTTCACCGATTATGACACTACCCCGACTACGACACACTCACCGGACTGACAATTGAATACGATTTTGAAAAATTTAATCCCGAAAGAAGGAAAAAAATAAGACTGAAAGGGGTAAGAAAAAGGAAGACGAATCAGACGAAAAGACGTAAGAAGAACTAAAAAGACGAAAAGACGTAAAAGACGTAAAAGAAAAATTAAGAAGAAGAAAACGAATTTTTTTTAAGTAATAAATTAAATTTTGCTAGATTTTACTAATGATGCTTTTTTTCAAAATAGAAATTTGGATGATTCGGTTTTTTTAATCTGTCCAGGTGATCCAGCTGCTGCTTCCAGCCGACAAGGATACATCCGAGGTCGAATGCCTAGTCAGCATGGCCGAGCTGTGGGATTTTATTTACAAGCACTTTTGTCCAAGGCGCCACTGAGTCCTTTCTGCGCCTAGCTTACAAAGCGCCACCCAGTTGCGATTGATGACAGCAGTTCCGCCCAACGCATGCGCACTAGAGGTAACTTCGGAACGACAGACACTCTTTGGAAGTGGAGAACGGAAGCTAAGAGACCTGATTTGGAACAGGAAAGAACATTAGATTTTGTTTTTGGCGGTGAATGAGAGGTGTGCAGCGGAATAAACGATGTAGATGTTGGAACAACGAGTAGATCTAATGTAATACGTGATGTGATCGAATTTTGTAAATATTATCTTCCTTTGTATATATTATCAGCTTTTGTAAATAAGTTTTATTCAATAAAGGTATAATTTATTATGAACTGTCTGTGGTTTCTGGTGTCAAAGACGTTTTTTTTTTTTTTTTTTTTTTTTTTTTTTTTTTTTTTGTCACGAAGCTATTATCTATATTACTGGTATAAAAAACACATTATAATAAAATTAGTATCTTTCAAAATGTTTCCAGAGTATGTTCTGTTTATTATATATCATGTTTCTGTTTATGGTAATATTTTTAAAGACATAAAATTAACAAATTATCATTGTGAAAATTTTGTCAAAATATTCTATTAATACATCACTTTCATTGAAGGTGTCAGTATCACTATCGTAATGTGAATCGGCCATAAAATGTCATCTTCGCGTCTGTCCAAATCGTTGGATATACCTGTCTTTTTAAAACTTTTTGAAATTATATCGTTTGTCATTAAAGTTCAGCTTTGTAACATCCAACTACACATTAGTTTCACGGAGGGATGCCTTACTTTTCCATTGGCAGTTTTTTTCTTCAAAACGTTGGTACGAAGATAACTAAGAATTTTTTCTGCTTCAAAATGGAGGTGCGACTATTACGCGAGTAAACAAAGTATTTGTCTTTCTCAATGTGATTTTTGGAAATCAGCTAGGCGAACTTCTTATAGTCATTTACACAAGTTTGAAAAATTTGAAATAACTCACTTCCCGTTGGAAAAATTTGAAATAACTCAATGTTAATTGCAAGTCATTATTTAATTATGCTTTTTCCATGTTCAATTAAATAATTTCGTCGACAGCATGATAAAAGTCCAATTCATAAATGTTGCTTTACTTCCATAGTTAAAATTAGCTTGGTATCAATAGCAAATTTTACTTTTATGGAAATTTACTGATATCTCAAAGTTAATAAGAGGTTATGTCATTATTATTTTTTTAGTTAGATTTTTAAAAATATCTTAGTATTGTACAATTATTTTTATTAAATATCCTATCCTTAGCTCATTTTAACTTTTAAACATTTTAACTTTAAAGTGAAAGTGTATTATGAATGTTCAATATTCTCCCGCCTTTAAATATATATATATATATATATTGAACATTTCCTTATGACGCTGAGTGTAAAATAAAATAAAAATCCACGTTAGTTAATTTGTGCCAGGATAAATATCGTTACCAATGAGATTTCCCCCCACATGTTAATGCAGCGGTAAAATTTTAAAGATAACTATTTGTTTTAATATTCATTATTTATTTCACCTCACTGGAAAACATTAATTCTGGCGCAAATTACTTCAAGTAAAAGATTGTACTTTCCATCAGCGCGTGGAATTTTCTGAAGTTAATTATTAACTCAAGTATCACATTCGTTAGAGATGAATAAGACTAAGTAATGGCGAAAGCTTAATTTATCGAACGAAAACACTTTATCACAGTTAGTAAGTTTACGATTACGCATCTATAAGCAACAACACGTTCTAGGTAAACAAAACAGAACGTCTTTTGATAAAGTGAAGTATTTATCTATAAAATTGGAAATTAAAAGTTTAAAAAAGTAAATCACAGTAAATATTATCGTATGCAAGTAATTGCAGTAAAACAAGATATTAGTATGTACTGCTATATTATTTGTTGGTATATACATACAGAGGCTGACAAATAATGCTAAACGATAAATTTTTACGCCCTATTTCAGACACATTTTACTCGAAACAAGCTTTTATGAATAATGATAATAAAAAAAAAAAACAGTATGCTAGTAATTTACGTAATGGTGTGGAGTGTTTTCTTTTTATTCACAGGACGAAACTCTAAAATAAATTATGTTACAAATCAAGAATACGCAATCATTTACAAGCTTTGCTCCGAACGAATATTAAACTATTAATTCTCCTGTCAATCTCATTATATATTCTTCTTATTGTTGTTTACATAGAAAATCATATTATATTACGTTTTACAATCCTGTTACTACTATAATTTCCTTAAGAATGCATCTGTGTTATTGTAAAACAATTAACTCTGAAATATGTATACTTAATGATAAATATGTACAATTAACAGCAATCTTGTTTAATAACATAAAATAGTGTCAATAATAATAAAATATTGATAGACAACAAAACAATACTTATCTTATAGGCCATATTTTTGACAAAAAAGCTGGTTTGAAAGTACAATTAACGAGGTCGGCCATCTGTGACAGATGTCATGATTTTTCGCTCGTATCTCTGTTGCTTTTCAAAGTCAAACTTTGAAAATTTTTGACTTTACTTAAATACTCAGTATAATGCCATGACTCCAATTTAGTTGATATCGAATGAAAACTTTTTCATCTATACATCTGTATACCTAGAATTATCCTGATGGGTCCTCACTTATCCGAACAAAGTAATGGTTTTTTCTTTATTTCAACAGGGCTTTTAATTCTATATTTTTCAATAACAGAAGAAAAAGGTTCAGTTACTTTGTGTCAGAATAAATATATCTTCTAATGAGATTTTCCAGCTCTTGTTAATGAAGCGGTAAAATTTTAGATATAAATATTTGTTTTCATATTCATTATTTATTTCACTTCACTGGAAAACATTAGTTCTGGAGAAATTTACTTCAAGTAAATGTTTGTACATTCCATAAGAGCACTGAATTATCTGCAGAGCCAAAACATGCCCTTTTTGCACCTGACAGAAACATGGATTTTAACTCCCCCCCCAACCCCCCCCTCCTACTAAAAATATATTTACAAAGAGAATTTTACTAATTTTCCGAAATCCGACTTATTTAAAAATTTAAAATATGCAATCATAAAATAAGTAATACTGAACTACGTAATCTGCTTTGTCAAACATTGATTCATTGAAATCTTGAAAACAGAATCGAAAATAATTGAAAAAAAGTCCTTCCGGCCAGTGCCGGGAGGAAGAGGTAGCTTTCATAATCCTTATTTTAAAAAAGCCAACTTATATCATGCAAACACACGAAGTTCAATTTAGTGGAAACCGAATATAGGAGATTCAATACTAATTTTTATCAATATAATGAATGAGAATTTCGCGAAATTAGTCAGCTTTATCCAGGCTGCTTTTCTTTAAAGTAACTTATATTTGGCTGCCAAATTCGGCAATTTCTTAAAGTGCCTGTCATTTTAAGACAACATGGTGGATGAGGCTAAGCAGTGAACTTGGTCGAGACCTTAGTAATTGCTGTGCACATGCTCACTCACATCGGAATCGGTTAATATATAGGAGTGCTGTCGCATGCAAAAAATCAGATTTTTCAAAATGTCACCCACAATAGAAATTGAAACTGCTATATCTGAGCCATTTTTTAAGGTAAAGACAAACAAAAAATGCTCCTGAATCCTTATATCAAGATCAAATACTTAAGAAAGAAACCTTTTTCAATTTCTAATTTTTTTGCACCTCACTTTAAATATATATATATTTTTTAATTTAATGGCCGCCATTTTGAAACAAGATGGCTGATGAATCTGGCCAGCGAACTTGGTCGAGGTGTTGATGTATACTATCCACATGCCTTCTTACATCGAAATAGGCGAATACGTGTGTTATCGCGTGACAAATACAAGATCGTTTCAAAATGTTAGCCATGCTAGAAATTCAAAGTGCTATAAATCAACCATTTTTTAAGATATCAACAAAAGAACAAATTTTCAGAAACAAAAACTGCTCCGGAATTTTTGTATCAAGGCCAAACACATAAAAAAAATCTTTTTCATTTTCCAATTTTTTAATACCTCATTTTGAATTTTAAATTTAATTTTTTTAAATGGCAACCCTTTTGAAACAAGATGGCGAATGAAGCTGGCCAACGAACTCGGTCGAGACATTGGTATGTACTATGTACAGACCAAGTTACATCCAAATAGGTTCATAAATACGCCTGTTATCGCGTGACAAAAATCAGGTCGTTTTAAAATGTCAGCCACGCTAGAAATTCAAAATGCTATTACTCAGCCATTTTTTTTTTTAGATATAGACGAGAGAAAAACTGTTCCGGAATCTTTGTATTAAGGTCAAACACATACAAAAAAAATCTTTTTCATTTTCCAATTTTTTGGTATCTCATTTAAATTTTTTTATTATTTAATTTTTTTAAATGGCCGCCATTTCGAAACAAGATGGCGGATGAAGCTGGCCAACGAACACGGTCGAGATATTTGTATGTACTATGTACACACCAAGGTACATCCAAGTCGGTTCATAAATACGCCTGTTATTACGTGAGAAAAATCAGGACGTTTCAAAATGTCAGCCACGCTAGAAATTCAAAATGCTATAACTCAGCCATTTCTTAAGATATAGACGAAACAAAAACTGCTCCGAAATCGTTGTATAAAGGTCAAATACATAAGAAAAAAATATTTTTCCATTTTCAAATTTTTGGTACCACATTTCAAATTTTAAATTTTTAAAAAAAATTTAAATGGCCGCCATTTTGAAACAAAATGGCGGATGAAGCCGGCCAACAAACTCGGTCGAGAGATTCGTATGTACTATGTACACACCGAGTTACATCCAAATCGGTTCATAAATACGCCTTTTATCGCGTGACAAAATTCAGGACGTTTCAAAATGTCAGCCACGCTAGAATTTCAAAATGCTATAACTCAGCCATTTTTTAAGATATAGACGAAACAAAAACTGCTCCGGAATCTTTGTATAAAGGGCAAATACATAAGAAAAAAATATTTTTCCATTTTTAATTTTTTGGTACCACATTTCAAGTTTTAAATTTTTTTAAAAATTTTAAATGGCCGCCATTTTGAAACAAAACGGCGGATGAAGCTGGCCAACGAACTCGGTCGAGACATTGGTATGTACTATGTACACACCGAATTACCTCGAAATCGGTTCATAATTACGGGAGTTACAGTGTGACATAGGTCAGATATACATATATATATATATATATATATATATATATATATATATATATATATATCAATTTTGAACGGAGAGTGGTTTCGGGGTCTGGGGGTCATGGTCGATGAAAATATACCAAAATTTTTTGAAATCGCTTTCCTCCGAACGGCTGCAATAGGTAGCTTTTTTGTAAAGAAAGCTACCTAAAAATCCGCTTTAAACGGGATCCTTATGCCATGTCATACTTAGTTTTTTTTATGCATTGAAATACTCAAGGGAAGACAAATTTAACAATATCGTGCTAAACATAGACGTGAGAAAAATCGACAAACAAAATCTTCATTTGACGTCTTTTCATTCTGGCTGGTTTCTTTCTGCACATGCCCCTGTTACTTTCGACCCTGATTATCTGAAGTTAATTATTAACTCAAGCATCTCATTTATCAAAAGAAATTATTTATCACAGTTAGTAAGTTTACGATTACGCATCTATAAGCAACAGGAAGTTATAGGTAAACAAAACAAAACAACTTTTGATAAAGTAAAATATTTATTTATAAAATGGAAAGCAAAAATAAATGATTGTAAGTTTTATTAAATTAAAGCAACGACTGTGAAGCAAGTTATTAGCATATATTAGACAGTGATTGGCAAATAATGCTAATAACAATAAATATTGTCAATAAATGTTTACCCCCTATTACATACACATGTTACACAATGCAACCTTTTATAAATTTATAAAAGAAAACTAAGGTGAAAATTAAAGTAAAGGTTGGATTTTTTTTGGCGACGTTTTACAAGCAATGCCCCGAACCTATATTAAACTATTATTTCGCTTGGTATTATTTTTTTATATTTCATCTCATTGATATTTGCATATAAAATCATAAAGTATTCTATTTTACAATCATTCAATGCTATTACTATGTTTTTTTTTTCGAATACATCTATGTTATTACAAAAACAATTAATTCGAAAGTATCTATACGTAAAGTAAAATATGTATAGTTCACAGCAATCTTTAGTTTATTAATAGAAAATAATTTAAATAAAGCAAAAGTTATTGGCACCCCGGCTGCCAACATAGTTTCTGTAAAATTTACAAACTGCTGTATTTAAGATTGCTGTAAAAATTCTCGAGTCTGGTTAAAGTGCTGTTGCTATTGGCTGCAAAGTGCACGTGACAGAAATAATTCGGTTTTTCCTTCACTATTTCTTTAATTCGATTTCACATGATTGGTGCTTGAAAAATTATAACAGAAAAAAAAGAAAATCACAAAACTTTTTTACAACGAGAATTTTTTTTTCTATTGTTGTTAAATATGATTCATTTATGTTGAAATACAATTTTGCTTCTAAAACGTTACATAATTTTGCATCCTTTTTAAAATTTTTGCATTATATTCAAGAACACGCATCATTTTTTGTCGGTTTTCAGAATGTTATTTAAATTTAATAAGTCAGTTTTTAGTATATAAAGCGTTTTTTCTTTAAGGCATGTATATATTTATTCTTAATGTATAAACGTCCTGCTATGTTTCCCGTCTAAATTTATTGAAATCAGAGAATATCTCCCATTCTTAAATCCTTGACACTTGTTCTCCTTAAAATAAAACGTATGATTAATGTAATCATCAGCTCAGCTTATCTACATGTCACAGTTAAAATTACGTTTCAGAGTTTTGGGTTTTGTCGCTTACAAGTAGCGAATCGATAAAATGATATCTACCCGGATTATTAGATAGTTCTTTTGGTATCTCTAAATTATACAGTTTTTGCACAGGTCTTAAAAGTTCACCACTTTCAGTTTTTATCCGTGCAACTCTTGGATGACCATCTTTTCCAGCAATAAGTTCTTGCACACGGGCTAAAGTCCAATATGCACGTTTTTTATCAGATTCTATGAGTACTATATCACCAATGGCTAGTTGCTTGATTGACTCATTCTTTTGTATAGAACTTTGTTGGCGTAATTGCCCTAAGTACTCAATACGGAATCGTTTTCGAAGGTGTTCTCGAACGTTTTGCCTATACTTAACTCTTTTATTTAATTCTTGTGCGTCAATCTACCACATCTGAAGATCTTATTTCCTGTAGGAACATTGATGGTGTTAACGGTGCTAGATCGTTCACATCTTCTGTAACATACGTTAATGGTCTAGCATTCACAACTTGTTCACAATCACAAAGAATAGTGATCAGTTCTTCATAAGATAATGAAGCTCTACCTAGGACTTTTCTCAAGATGCGTTTCACCATTTGTATCAATCAATCCCACCAACCACCCCACCAGGCAGCGGTAGGCGGGTTGAATTTCCAGCGAATCTTTTGTGTTGCTGCTACGGCAGAGATTTGCTCCCAATCTATTTCTGAAAAGGCTTTGTCTGCACCGACGAAATTTCGGCCGTTGTCAGAATACACTGTGGTTGGTCTTCCACTTCGGGCTATAAAACGCCTGAAAGACTGGAGAAAAGCATCAGTTGACAATGATGTCACTAATTCTAAGTGTATGGCCCTATACACCGCACAAGTGTACAGCACAATCCATGCTTTTTTCTCATTCCTTAGATATAACGGGCCGGCTAAATCAACTCCAGTTATTTGGAACACTGCAGCGTCTTGAACTCTATCGGCTGGTAATGCAATAGGAATTGACTCTGACTTCTGAGCACTAAATCTTCTGCATCGCACACATTTCTGAACTACTGCTCGAATAGTTTTCCTGGCTTTCAGGATCCAGTAGTCTTCTCGTAACGATGTCATCAAAAGAGCCACGCCAGCCTGTAAAAGCTCTTGGTGTTTCCTGGAGATCAGTCGGTGGACTACAGGATGGTCAGAAGGCAAAAGAACTGGATACTTAAAATTGATAGTATCTTCTCTATAAATAACTTGCGTTTTCACTCTTATGATACCATCTTCATCTAGAATTGGTCTTAAACTACGAATCTTCTGATTACTCTTCTCATCGAATCTGTCTCTCTGGATCAAAATCACCAATCTTCTTTCAGCTTGTTCTAGTTCAAAACACGTAAGTTCAGACACTTCTTTTGAATTCGGTTTTCTTGCATTGTTTATGAATCTTAGGATCCAAGCGATCAATCTTATGATTTTCTTGTATGATGAAAACCGTCGATAATACCAATCATCAGATTTTATGTTCTTGTTCATTGCTGAAATGACAATCTTCCGTTTTTCAGAATTAATAACTTCTTCATCTGGAGCTTCGACACTTTGAGGCCAAGTAAATTCTGGTTCAGCCAACCAGGCTGGTCCCTCCCACCATCTTAACTGTAAGAATTGTTCTACGGAACAACCTCTAGAAGGGAGATCAGCCGGGTTAAATTTTCCTGAAATGTGTCGCCATTGGTCCTTTTGAGTTAAGGATCTGATTTCTTCTACACGGTTCCAAACGAATGTTCCCCATCTTTCGTCTCGTTTTATCCAGCTTAAAGCGGTGGTTGAGTCAGACCAATAAAATATCTTCAAATTTGGAATTCGTAAATCAGATATGACCCGACTTCCCAACCTGGTCCCAATGCAACATGCTAACAGCTCTAAACGTGGTACAGTTAGGTTCTTAAGGGGTGCTACTCTTGCGCGTGACTGTATAAAAGTCACCAGAATTTTATCTTTCGTCTTTACTCTCAGAAAAATGCAAGTAGCATATGCATGTTTACTGCCATCAAAAATTTGTGAAGACCTACATCATCACGTTCATAATTATCAAAATTCATCCAGCGCTGTTATTTGATGTCAGAAATCAGTTTCATTCCCTGCACCCACTTTAAAAATTGTTTAGCTAAATATACTGGCATTAACTCATCCCACTTAATTTTTAACTTCCAGCATTCTTGTAGAATAAGTTTATGGAGCAAAGTCACAGGTGATGTAAATCAAAGAGGATCAAAAACCTTCTGAGCCAATGAGAGTAGAGGTCGTTTTGTAGGAACAATTTGTTCTTCCTCAAAAGGGCCGATTTTGCAAGATAGGGTATCGTTTTCCAGATCCCAGTTTAAATCTAATACTGGTGTAGTCTTTACTATTGAATTTTCAGAAATAATTGGAATGGGATAATTTGACAGCCATCCCCTTAGATTAAATTTTGCAGAGGACAGTAACATTTGAGACTCAAATATAAACTTGTTTAATTCTTCAACTGTATTGAAACTGTAAACACAATTGTCCACATACATAGATTCATTCAAAGTCTCTGCTGTAGAAGGAAAGTCATCAGCGCACTTTCTAAGTGATGTTTCAATGTAGCCGCTAGTAAAAACGGGCTGCAATTGATCCCAAAAACTACACGTTTATGTCAATAAATTATATCATTTTCCCATAGAAATCGCAGAAAGTCTCTATCCTTTTCTTGAATACCAATTTGTGGAAATGCCTTCTCTATATCAGATACTGCACCAATAGGAAATTTCCGAAAACGGTGCAAAATTGAAGGAATCATTTCAATCGTATTTAATCCCTTATCCAGGCAATCATTTAGAGGGGGAGCCTTTAACATGAGCCGAAGCGTCCATAACTGTTCTAACTTTAGTAGTTTCACTCGATTCATTAAATACAGACCTGTGTGGCAAATAATGTACTTTAGTTTGTTTATTATCAACCACCCTTTCAATTATTCCTGCATTTATCCATGAATCAAATACTTCTCTATAAACCTCAGTTTTATTCAAATTTGATAACTTTTTCTTTATTGTGGCAAGCCGTTTTTCGGCCAATTCTCTGTTACTAGGTAAGCGAGCATTATCTAGCACACAAGGCAATGGTACTTCGTACCTCCCTTCTGAATCTCTTCTTATGTTATTCTTAAAATGCTGCATAGTTTCTTCATGAATCTCAGATTTAGTTTTAGATTCTACTGCTTCAGTTATACCGATAATATCCAGTTTCCACAAATCAGCAACGGAACTATCGTTCCAAAGTGATGAAGTAACCATAAGAGAATCATTTGTTTCAGATTTAACACCTGGAATTTTTCCCATTAGAGTCCATCCCAAATGGGTTTTTACAGCAACCGGACCACTTTTTAAAATTTTAATATTTCCGGTGAGTAATTTTCCCGCCACATCAGAACCAATTAATAATTTAATTTCATTTTCGGTTTTACATACACTATTTTCTACATCAGAAATCTTAATAGCACATTTATTCAGTTCTGATAACCAAGGCCCATTTGGCACTTTTTTTATTTTAGAACAAATAACAGAACACCTAAAACATGCATATCACATTTATAACTATTATCCATACTACTCAAGTAAATTCTATATTTACTATGCTTTGTTTCATTTGTTTCAACTCCACCAAATAATTTGTGAATTAAATTAATTTCACCAATACTTTTATAATTCAAATACTTAATTACATCTTCTGATAAATACGAACGTTCTGATCCAGTGTCGATAACTCCACGCACTATTTTCTCTTTACCATCGTGCTTTACACGTACATTTAAAGTTTGGAGTAACACAGTTGGATCCGAACCTTGAGTAGTTAAAACAGTATTACTACTCCCTGACTCATGTTTGCGACTATCAAACGCCGCATTACCTTCTTCATTAAAAACATTTTGACATAATATAAAATTATGTTTTTTCCCACAATTTGTACATTTAATTTTAGCTCTACAGTTGCGTGAAATGTGATTCTTCTTCAAGCAAAGGAAACAAGCCCCCTTTTTCAAAATCAAACTACGTTTTTCATCAAAAGAAAGCGAATTAGCTTTAAAACATTTTTCTGATAAGTGACACTTGTCACAAAATATACATGTGTCCTCACACTTTTTGACTAAATTTTTATCCTTAGACTTATCACTTATAAACAAATCATTAGCAGTTGGCACAGAATTGCTTTCATTGTTTAATTTATTAAATTTCTTAGTGTTATCAAAGCCAAGACTAGAACGCGCTAAAAGTACAACTAAAGTACAACAGTTCTTCTGAAATTACTTCGTTTTTCAAAAAGTCAAGAATAGAATTTAATTCACTCTTACCTTGAGCCGTCTTCTCACGCTGTCTTTCCCATATACGCAACACATCATGAGGCAAGCAGGATTCCACAAGGGGAAAAAGAATACTGGCGTACTTGTCTTCTGTAACGCCTAGAGATTCCAAAGACCTAAGTTTTGTCTCTAGGTTATCATATAAAGATGATAAATTAAATTCTCTTTTTGTTGCTCTGTTATTGGTCAACACTAGTTGTAATAAGTCTCTCTCGTATATTTGGATTAGTGTGTCTTCTCTTCCAAATCGTTCTTTAAGATGCTGAATTACATTCGGATAATTGTCCGCGGAAACCGGATAACTATTCACGATTTGTGAGACTTTAGATTTCGGCGTTATCGCCTGTAGAAGATAAACAAACTTTGAATGGTCATCTAAAACGTTATCCTCATGGATTTTTCTAAAAGAGTTCCAAAAATTCAACCATAGTCTTGCATCGCCATCAAACGGCTGTAGGTTTATTTCGGGTAGGCGAAGAGGTCGGGACGTCGTTCTTTCACCATCTATAAAATTCTGTAAACGCTGTTCTTCGATAGGCTTAGTAAAAATTTGCTTCACCTTTTGCTTTTTTGCAATCAATTTTTCTGTATACTCTTCACAAGCTTCAAATTCTTTAGCGTAATCTTTTTCAACAGCATTGTTATTTAACATAAAATTTAATATTTCTTCATCCACCGCACGCAGTCTAATACTTTTGTCTTCTAGCTGATTTAAAGCTTGCTCAATCAAATTTATATCAGGGCTTGAATTATTTAAAGCATCATTTAATGCATTATGAGTCTTCGTAAATGCGCTTCTAAGAGGAGTTCTCTTTATTTTTAACGCATCCATAATTTGTGTTTTAAAAAGTTCCGCTTTGAATCAAAACTAATTAATTACTTCACGCGTCCGTTGTTCGGGCGCCAAATGTCGCTTACAAGTAGCGACTCGATATAATGATATCTACCCGATAAAACTTTACCGTCATAAAAATCAGCACGTGAAAATAATTTCTTTACTTAGAAGGAGAAAGAAAATCATTTTAGGTAAAAATCAACAACATTTTATTTCCGCTTTCGTGCCGAGAAGTAATTCGACACATCTTCACCGCACACTCATAATTTACAGACTGCCACAGAGAGAGGGCGCGGGGGGGGGAAACATATTCTCTTTTCATTTAATCATGTACATCTCTGCATTGTGCCGCCCTCTGTCCGTGAATATTAATAAACATTAATCAAATTCACGACAGGTTTAATACTATAAACATTTTATCTTTACACATCAATTTAATTTTAATTTAAAAATTTATTTTAATATTTGTAAAGCGCTTTATAATCTACATTTTCAGGCTATTTACTAAAGAAATATGTTACACACATTAGGAGTAACGGTTATTTATGAAAATGTTTGGAAGTTCATACAGTAGGTACTTTTTACTTTTTACGTTTAGCTAATAGAAATTTAACTGATGAACTTAAATGTTTGTAACTAGCTTTAGTTATATATAAAGTTGTCTTAATACCAGGTGAGCAAAAAGTGCGTATAAACTTTAAAAATTCATAAAAACCGGAAAAATAACCGAAATGAAAAACTGTTTGCAGGATTAGCATCTATAGGTCACGGGATTTTTTTTTAAACATAAATAAATAATAATAAAAAAAAGACTCAAAAACAGCCGACAGATAGCGCAGGTTCTTGCGATTTTGGTGGAAATATGCAAATGAAACGGTTATAAGAACTTGTGCTCCTAATACAGAACTAGTTCACCATTATGTGCCGTGTACGTGATCAAGGATGCTGAGTATGAAAGTTAAAGCTTTGTTGGTGAAGTTATTTTTTATGAACTAGTTCTGGATTAGGAGCACAAGTTATTATAACCGTTTTATTTGCATATTTCCACCAAAATTCCACAAACCAGCGCCATCTATCAGCTATTTTTTAAGTTATTTTTTATTTCTGTCTTTAAAAAATTCCCGTGACCTATAGATACTAATCCTGCAAACGGTTTTTCATTTCGCTTATTTTTTCGGTTTTTATGAATTTTTAAATTTTATACGAACTTTTTGCTCACCCAGTACTTTTAAATCATTAACGATATAAAATCGTTTTCACCAAACATACTTTGGATACATAAATATCCCTTTACATAATGTTTCTATTTAAAGATTTAAATAAATAAAACATCGACATATTTAATTTCTGTTAACTCATGTTCATGAAACTCATAGACCGCTTTCAACATTTGTTCACAGATTATTCATTATTAAAAGGAAAATTGCGTGTCTATTGAAAAGAACAATTTACGTTCATAGATTAGATAACAAGGTAACACATTTCACTAGATTAACATCCAGCATTGAAGCATAATACAGCATATTAGAGAGGTCTGTAAACTACGCGGGTAATGTGATCACGTAAGCACTGTTAATAAAATTTCCGTTTATTTACGTTACAGAAGTTTGGATTATAGATTGTTTTATTGGATTAAAAGGAATGACGCTAAAAAAAAAAACTTATAAAAGTATTAAAAGTACATATATTAAAATTACACTTATAAAATAAGCAGCATTTTTTAAGTTAAAGGACAAGCAATAGATTTTGAAGGATACTGAAAGTATATTTAGATATGTATTTTTAGATTTCCACTAACAGCACTAAAGAGATTTTTATATGAGATACATGTACTGTGAATTCAAATGACATTTTGAAAATTTGTTAAAGCGATACTTTCGTATAAGCTGCATGTCAGAATTTAATTGCCGAAGAACTTTCAATATTCAAAGCAGGATTTCAGATTCTTATTTTTTCACTGTTTAAATATGCAGTTCAATAAAATGTCTGCAAAAATTGTGTTCATATTATTTTCTGATGAGTAGTTAATTTATTTTTAATCTTACTTGGATAAAAATTGTTATATTTTTTATTACTGTTATTTATTACTGTTTTTATTTCTGCTATAGTATTTATATTTTTTATTACAAACCGGTTAATTTTCCAAAGTCGAGCAGCATGCGTTAAATAAAAGATTATTTAAAATATGATGCTTTAAATTGGTTTAAAAAAAGCATAACAAATCAGTAAATTGAGATACAGTTTTAAAATAAATTGCATTTGAATGTAATTTTCTCTCCTTTTCGACAGTGTAAATATTAAAAGTGCGCAATATTTAGAGGTAATTAAACTCTTAAAAATAAAAAGGTGGAATTTTATGATTTAGGTCATTGTTACCGTCGAAATGACGTCAGAGTTACGCTCGGGCATACATTTCCTTTCAAATATGCATATTCGTGTTTAAAAATGCTTTTTACGCATTACTTAAATAAATATTTCTCGAAATGACACTCGAATTTTCTTTCTTTGTAAATCTAAGTTTCAACACGTTAACCAATTTTTCAAACACTTTTTTAAGATACAGAAATTCTTTGGGATATTATTGTACTCGAGAAAATAGCCGAAGGTGTCGAGTGCTTCAAGAATAGAACCTTCGAAATGGAAATTCTGCTGATGTCATACACAATTTTATTTATGGAGAGAAAGTTATGGAAGCTCTTCAGCGGAATCTTCAGTACCGGTTGAGACGAAACTGGTGAATTGTTGAATTACATTTCTTATTTTAAGTAAGAAAATAACATTTTATTTGATTCACGGGAAACGGTTAAAAATGAATTATTTTAAATACGACAGAAACAAGCTCTTTATTGTTTTTAACACTTTCCAACATAGTTCAAAAGTGCTTTTGAACTCGTTTTGAGTGTCTGTCCGTCTGTCTGCCATTGCTCTGTCTCACTTAAATATCCTCTTATCACTATCAAATTGATAAATATCATAGACATTTACTATGTCATGCTCGGTATCGCAAATCAAATGCTTACCAAGCATAGTTTGTCTACAAGGCGCTTAATATAACATCTTGTTACATCACGGTCTATGGGGAAAAATCGTTTGTAGAGGTATTAAATAACGTCACACTATTTTAAACATATTGAAATCATATACAAGGGAAAGTCAGAATGTAGGTCACAAACCGATATCTGAGGTCAGAAATTAGAAGTAAGTTGTTTCCAAATATACCAATATGTGTCAGCACTGTCCAACTGAAAGATATCAATATCCAATTTATGAGACAACAGTTGTACAGGATGAGCAGGACGTTCAAAAGCTGTTGACAAAGAAAGAAGTGGTCGCCCTGTTGCGATTGCGACAGAAGAAACAGTGCGAAAGGTTGAGGAAATGGTTAGAGCTAACAGGCGAACAACAATAGACAACATTAGCAACTGCAACAGGGTGTTCAAATAGTTTAGCCTCCAGTCGACTGATGCAGGCGTTGAATGTGATTAAAACAGATGGCTGAGAGTATAGTTCAAAGACTTTTATGCAGCAGACATTTGAAAACTCCTAAAGAGATGAGGCAAATGTATCAATGTAAATAACGATTATATAGAGAAATAAACTTGCCTTTTTAGTATGTAACTTGGTTTCATTTTTTATTGACTTTTGTGACTTACTTACTGACTTCCCTTCGTATATATATATATATATATATATATATATATATATATATATATTGATAAGGTACACTACAACATATTTGCTGTAGAATATGATGTGTGTAGCATTCATACTTCATTTACAAGGATTCTCAACGGAATTACCTTACATTACGGTGTATGAGGGAAAATCGTTTACGGTGGATTTTTGATTTTTATCATCTTGCACTATTTCAAACATACTGAAACTACACATATTGTTGCGATGCATTACAAAAAGCTTACGGTACCACATGGTATGTCTAGTATTCATTCCTTATTTAGAACGCCACCCCAAAAATTCCGTTACATTACAGTCTATGGGGGAAATAGTTTGAACTATGTTATAAAACTGTTACATTATTTCAAACACATTGAAATTATAAATATCAACGAGGAGTACTGCATTATACATACTGCAGAATATGGTTTTCGAGTCATTCATCATTAATTTCCAAGAACCCTCAAAAGAATACCTTGGCATTACTGACTATGGGAAAAATTCGTTTGAGATGGATTTCAATCATGTTACACTATTTCAAACATGCTGACATTACATATGTAAGTGAAGTGCCTTACAACATACTTAATATGGTGTGTGTACCATTCATCATTCATTTATAGGGAAAATCAAGTGAATTCCGTAACATTAAGTGATATGGCGGAAAAATCGATTGCGATGGATTTTAATGATGTTACACTTTTTTAAACGTATTAAAGTATTTATGTATTACGGAAATGCTCTACAATCATCTCTAATGTACAGGGGCAAAAAAATTCTTTTACAGCATCTAAATAAACAATAATTACTTGAAATGTGCTGCCATTTGTGTTACGCTCATTTTAATGCATAGAGTTAATTTTTGTATATTATTTGGTTTATATAAGTTCTCTAAATCTTTTACAGGGCGGCTCAAAATATCTAGAAGGCGTTTTCTCTTATTGACGGAAATTGTTAAAGAGGAAGTTTCAACTATGCAGTGCTTTTCTTAAATGAATTAAATTTTACCATGCATGTATGTATATACAAATCTTACAGATTATAAAAAAGTTCACAGAAGAAGTAAGAATACTTTCCGACTATTTAAGATAATTGCTTAAATTGCATGTTCAAAAGTGGTATGCGCTCTCCAAATTGTTTACTTACATAGTAAAAATAAATGCTTAAATTTATATATTAAAACAGGTATATTGATGATAAAAAATCGATTTGTCTATATGCGTAAAGTGGCGTGTAAATTACCAAATGCAAGCTGGCTATTGTGTCTTGCTTAAGTGTACTAGGTTAACCTGCTTAAATGTAAAAATATATCAAATAACTCTGAAATACGCAGTTTGAAATGTAAATTTAACTTGCATACATTAAAAAAGATGGATTTTGTGTACATAGTACATAACCTTATAGTTTGTGTTTTAAATTTTGAAATAAATATTTTTATGCTCATAAAACAAATTTGCATGCAGAAAAAACTCATGTGATTTGTGTGTTTGTTCCCTTTTCAGCAGATTTTTTTAAGCATACAAAACTGTGTAACTTTAATTTACGGGAAACAATATAACCTGAAATTATATTTACTGTATGCCATCTCCCTGTTAAAGTTGTTTTGGACCCCAAAAATATTTATAGTCACAATTTACGAACACATCTATAATAAGAGGAAAATTCTCTAATTAATTCAATCGATAGTAAACAAGCAATACTTATCGAGACGGGATATGATTTTAGAAACTGCAACTTTCTTCAGCATTACCTTCACCATTGAGCTGATACCGTGCGTGTCAGAAGTTTAAGCACAACATCAAATTCAAAAAAAATATATATTATTGATTGAAAGAACCTTTTCTCTTCACATGACCTACAAATTGTAGTTTTAAATAGATATTTATCAGATTTATGCTTTAAAAATTATCTCAAATAATACAATTTATGAAAAAAAACAAAAGGGAGTGTGTCAAAAGTTTAAGCACGGTAATTCTTTATTAGAACAAGAATAAAAAAAAGTAATACTTTATTATTGCTCTACTGAAATACTTAAATATGCGGTCTTCCATTGATAAGATTAGGTTCTTTATTGTTTTTGGTCCAATGTTAAACCACGCGTTCTCAGTGGCATGTTTCAAATCTTTAAGTTAAGAATACTGATTTCCATTTAAATAAATTACATGAGTGAGAATACACCGCATATTTTCTATAACGTTATAATCAGGGCTAATAGCCGGCCAGTTCAAAACAGGTACTTTTTCGACTTAAGCTAAGTTAAGATTGAGGTATGGATCGAAGCATTAAGATGTTGAAATGACCATTTTCTCCCCCAAACAGCCAGCTATAGGGAACAAATGATTGGCAAATGTTCTTTGATGGCTTTGAAGTTTACACGTCGACTGATGGAGGCAACAGATGTCTGACCATTGAAAGAAATAGCCCCCATACCATTACACAACATCCACCATGTTGTCGGCTACATATACTTGTAGGTTCTTTGCAGAGATCATGCCAATAGTATTTAAACCCATCAGAGCCATCGAGGTTTCATTCTTTTCAATCACTTAATATGAACATTCAGCCACTAATCACCAAATGACCTTTTTAATGCACTTGTAACTTCAGAAACAGACAAATTTTGCTCTTATACTCCATATATTTATCACCTTCTCTTTTGAAAATTTGTTTGACTTAGGCATTTTGTACTAACTCAAAAAGAACTGACTGCTTCTTATGCACCCAGAAGTACTTTACGTTCGAAACCGATTACTGCTCGTGAAATGTGCATAAACAAGATTTTGTGTTTAAACTTTTTACACGGTTATTTTTGTTCTATTTTTAAGCTCCATGGTTTGAAAAAAATTATAAGATAATTTTATTGTATATGGCATTTGTTCGCGCCAATATCTCAAATAATCACTTCAGAGAACACAAAATAAAATTCTTGCGGAGTGTATCACTAGTTTTAATGTTAATTCGCAAACAATAATGTGATCGAGAGCCGATATTTACATTACTCTTCGGATCGGCGGGCGTCTCGAACCCATCTCACAAGTTTTTAAACAATTTATATAGATGGAGTTTCTTGCGGCAATATACCGCACCGCCGGGCCTAGAATATTGTAAACATTAAATACTATAAATAAGATATCAAATTAGAATACAATATAAATAATAAAAAAACATTTCTCAGCACATACATTAAATGAAATATTAGATTTAGAAATATAAATACAAGAATATAATACTACAATACGAAAATTTTTGCTTAATTAAATAACATGTATGAACTTAAATAGTTAATGTCGCATTATTCACATAAGGCAAAACAACAATTTTCGTTACTGGCCTTTTATATGTGTCATATTTTTTTTAAAAGTTACAACTCTAATTATACCATCTTGGCCTGAATGGGTTTCAACAATTCGCAACAAATGCCATTTTAAAGAGCAATAATTATCAGAATTTTTTACTAATACTAAATCTCCCTCTTTTATCTCTAACCTTCTTTTATACTATTTAGGTCTATTTATTAGTTTATTTTAAGTATTCTAATCACCATTTTTTCCAAAGATGTTGTATCAATTTCTTAACTAATTACCATCTGCTCAACATATTCATAGGGGATTCAGTAAAATTCGGTTCCGGTAAGGTCATTAAAGATGAACCAATAAGAAAGTTTGCAGGTGTCAAAGTTTCTACATTATTTGGATCATTTGAAAGAGGGCAGAGAAGACGAGAATTAAGAACAGCTTCGATTTGAATAATGAGAGTCAAGAGTTCCTCTTAACTTACAATAGTTTTACCTACAACCCGCATTAAAAGATGTTTAAGTTATTTAAAACTTGCCACCCATAAACCTCCAAAGTGAGGAGTTGAAGGGAGATTAAAATGAAATTCATTCTTTCATTAGCTAAAAAAATTTGAATTTCCTCCTCTCTTTTACACTTAAATAAAGACATGAGAATTGCTCGTAATTCTTTATTGGTACCAAAAAATTTTCGGTCATTATCACTAAATATATCAGTAGGTTTGCCTCGTCTCGAAATAAAGCGTTTAAGCGCTGCACTTGTTATATCATTGACGATTTCAAACTACAAGGCTTTTGTAGTAAAACACATAAAAATACAAATAAAAACCCTGTTTACCTGTTTGCTCCAACCTGTAGAATTTTTTTACATGGAAAGGACCACAGTAGTCCAATCCAGTACGCATAAGTGCTCTGGAAAATGTTACTCTTGCTGCTGGAAAATCAGCCATCTATTGCTGAGAAATTCTAGAGTTATTTTTCATACAAATAAAACTATTAAAAATGGTTTTTCGAACTACATTTCTTACAAATAAAATCCAAAATTGATTTCTGATGAAAGACAGTGTTGTGTCTGAACCTGCATGAAAATATAAAACATGAAAATAATTAGTAACACAAAAAGTAAAATTATGTTTAGCAGGTATAATCATAGGATATTTTTGGTGTTCAAAGAAGTTACTGTTTTTCAGTCTGCCACCAACACGGGTGATACCATCACTGTCTAAAAATGGACACAAGTTTATCATATTGCTATTGTTAGGGATAGAAGTACTCCTTTTTAAACACTGAATTTTTTCACGAATGAAGTTCTTTGTAGGTTCTTTGCAATTCACAATAAGGACTGAGAGAGTTCACTGCTTGATAAAGTTCCAGTTGTAGGATACAAAGCATTTCTACAGTTATATATAAATATCTTACACCATGCTTCTACTCTTTGCAGTTTGATGAACGAAGAACAGTTGCTAATGATGTCTAAAGTTTCAAAAGTATTAACTAAGGCACATACTTGAGTTACTGATGGTGATTTCAATTCACGCAAACTACTCGCTGGTTTCAGCAGGATTGCTATCAGGACACCCAACCACCTCAGGCTGTTGTAGGAATGGGTAACATGCTTTAGAAGAGCTACTCTAGATTTACTAGTGAGTAGCTTAACAGGAGAATCACCATAAGAATTAGCAGATTTCACGTAAATGACCTCTCCAAAAATAATTTTAGATGCACCGGCAAATCCATGTAGTGCGGGACCGAACCACCACAGTTCACACTGCTGAATCTTCTATTTGATCTATACCTCTATATATAATGCCATTGCTCAATCGAAGTTAAATTTTCTATAATCGTTACCCTATTTGAAATAAATGTCTTAAGATCATTGGACTCTTTTTTTAATCATGCAAGTACAATAGTTCTATCTGTCCAAAAATAAGTTTTAGAAACTTCTAGTCTTAAGGCACTTAACACCTTTTTTTATCAAATTAGATAGCAGGACTGCAGCAGAAAGACGCGGGATGGTGACATGCTTTCACGTAAATGACCGCTCCAAAAAGAATTTCAGATGCATCGGCAAATGCATGTAGTTCTACACAAATAGACTGATCAATAAACATACATCTAAAGATTCTGATCAGATTAACACTCTTCAAGGAAGTAAGAAAGTCATTCCAATCCTTATTTTCCTTCATTGGAAGATAATCACACCAGTCTATTTTCAGCAACCATATTTTTTGCAGAAACACCTTTGCCTTTGTAATCATTGGACCTACCAAACCCAAAAGGTCAAATACTCTAGCAGTTTGGGACAAGACTGACCGTTTATAATATAATTCGCTTTGCTTGATAATTAAGTTAAACCCAAAACAATCTGATTGAGGCTTCCACAATAATCCCAAAGATTTTGTGTCATTAAAAAAGAATATTCAGATTCCGAATTATTACATAAAAAGAAAAAAAAAATATTTACTATCCATTTATGGAGATCCATGTCTCCTCTATTTAACAAAGTTATCAGTTGTTACTAAATCACCATAGCTGTGCCTAATTTATCCGCCCATGTTAGGATGTCATCCACGCACACTTCCTACAACAATACATTCGCAGCTAAAGGAAATTCATTTCCTCCGTCTCTGGCTAATTGAATTAAGGTTCTTATAGCTAAAAAAGGAGCACTAGTAGTGCCGTAAGTTACAGTACATAACTTGTACAATTTTACTGGTTCATTCACCTCAGGTTTAAAAACTATTGGTAATAAGTCTCTTTGACTCAGATGCATTAATATCATACTATACAATTTTTATATCTGCTACAAAAACAAATTGGTGCTTTCGAAATCTCAATATTATACAAAATAACTCATCTTGGATTGTTCCCCCGTTAAACTGGAAACTGTTTAATGCTTTTCCTGTAGCATTTATGGGAGAAGAATTATAAAGGACTCTTAATTTCGTGCTACATGATTCTGTGCGGAACACACAATGATGAGGAATATAATAAGTGATGTCTTTCTCTTTAGATTCTATTATTACTCCCACGTGACCCATACGTAAACATTCTTCCATAAATGTTAAATAAAGATCATTAAATTTAGGTTTTCTAATTAAGCGATTGTATAATGAATTTAAAATTTGCAATGTCTTTTGTTTTGATTCGCTAAGACAAGAAGGATCTTCATTTAGTGGCATTTTCACCTTGTGTTGTCCATTTTTAGTTCTAGAATAATTTTTCAGAAAGTGATATTCACAAACTTTATCTCAATTAGTTTTAGAAATCTTAGTCTATATCTCTGTTTCCTATTTCCCAAAACTCTCTAACTACTTTTTCTAATTCCAAATTATCTGTATTAACCTACAATGTAGATAACTTTCATCTCTAGCCATTCTTCCATTCTTGCCATACTTTCCATTGGCTTTCATTGAGAACATACTCAAAAAGACTGTTTTGTAACACAATCTTAGTATTTAATGCTTGATGATAAATATGACCTGGTCTTAAAAATTCGTAGAATTTTTCTGAACCTAAAAGCAAATCAATCGGACCTGGGACATGAAATTTTTCATAGGCTATTTTGATGTTATGTAACAGTTTGATAGAAGTTCTCAAGCGGCCTAGACAGCTTAAATTCTTTAGTTTTTAGAACGACTAAAAAATCTAACTTTAAATGAAAATCCATATCTATATTTGAAACAATTGTGTTAACACTAGATCTAATATTCAGCGATAAATTATTTATGCCTGAAATAGAAATGTTAGTATTTTCTCTTTTCAAATTAAGTTTATCTACTAACATTTTACTCATAAAATTAAAGTTCACGCCGACATCTAATAAACCACGTACTTCATGAAAATTACCCATTTCACACTTTATTAAATAAACAAATGTGCTGTGTAACATAGCTTTTATCTCATTAGCCAAATTACTTGTTTTTGAAAATAAGTTGTTTTGATTATTAGCTGGAAAAGGCTGAAATACTGGAACCGAAGTATACAAATTAGATTTATTACCTCTTTTGTTTATATAACTCATTTCCTGTGAAATTACATCTTGATTTTCAACTTTATTTATTTTTTGATCCTGGGGAAAATTTAAAGTTACATTGTGCCTTTTTCTACAAATAATACATCAGAATTTAGACTGACAATCAACAACTTTATGATTCATAAGACAGTTAAAACAAAGATTTTTTGCTTTTACCATCTCAACTCTATCACTCACTGACATATTTTTACAAACAGGACATTTATGCAAAGGATGATTTTCAGTACATGACAAAATACATTTAGAAATTTTACATCAGTTAGAAAAACTTTAGAAACTAGCCTGGAATAATTATTTTTATTATTCGACCTAGAATTATCAACCACAGGATTTCCCTTTCCCACAGGCTTTATACTCGATTAAATAAATGCTTTGTTTTTACTCCGACTCGACGGACCAAAGGAGATGGTCCCGCCAATACATCTATCTCAAATAATCACTACACACAACACTCAATAAAATTCTTGCGGACTATATCAGTAGTTTTAATTTTAATTCACAACCAATAAAACTACCGAGAGCCGATATTTACATTACTCTTCTTATCGGCGCACAGTGGGACGTTTGGTCGATCCAGGTGGACAAAATTATTTCTTTGATGTTTAATTAGTTTTTGTAGTTTTTTTAATGCATCACTAATAGAATACTCAAAAGGTGATGAATATTTGGTCATTTAACAACGATGTCTTACAATAAAAATAAAGGGCCCCCACTATAGTCCGTTCCCACCCTCTTAACTACAGAACGACTGTATCTATTTTCATAAACTTGGTGGCTAGGGATAGTAAAGAAGCTCTGCGCTATTAAATGAGGCCGCTTACAGTGCCACATGTTTTGAAATGGCTTCATTAGCGTTCCTGTCACGGAAAAGTTTCGAAATATGGGATAACAGTGAATGACGACACCTTGTGAACATCAGTGCTAAATGAATCTCGTTCTGAACATGAATCTCGTTTTCAACATAGGAATACGAACTCAGCTGTTTTGCAACATTAGCGTTTTAAGTGGTCACATCTTGTAGCGCATAGCCACTTTTCTATACCTAGACACCACTTTTATGAATCTAGCTGCAACCTTCTGCAATGGACTTCACCCAAGTGACGTCAAAGTAAGTATATAAAAGAAAAACACAAATAAGCGCGCAGATTTTTTAACGTTGCTTCCCCTTCGTCCAATAAACAGTCATTTTCGGAGGCTATATACCTACAGAGGCGTGGCTTTTAAAATTCCTAGGTAAAGCCCATTAAGAGCGCGGGAAGGCCTTTAGTGGTCACCTTGTATAATGCATTACAAATAATGCGTTAAACATACTTATTTTACAATTAAGTAAAAAACAAATTAATGCACACATGTAAGTCAACATTCATTTCTTTTTTTGTATTTTTGTTTAATCAGAATTGCTCCAGAAATTTCTGCAGTCATTCTGAAAAATATTTTTTTTAATAAATTCATATTAAAATAAACTTTAATGTTTTGTGGTACCCTGTAAAACATATAAATGCTACCAAAATTATTTTCGGTTGAAAAAATGCTGTTATGTGATAAATAAACTACATAAATGTTATTCAATTTGAAATAAAATTTCTGCATATAGACGGTAATGTATCCAAAAATTTTATATACCCTGTAAACGAAATACAACTACTACGCACTTTGTTTTCAATTTAAAAAATGCTATCATGCATCTCAATAACATATAGTAATTTTGATGAAATTTAATTAAAATTTCTGCTTTTTAGAAACAATCTCTCCGCAATCTTTTGTGTGGCCCAGTAACAAATGCATAATATCTACGTTCGTCAAATTATAATTTAATAGAATTATCATCGGAAAAACACATGTTGGAAAAGTTTCAACTCAATGAGATAATTCAAAGTGGTTTTAAATTGTGTTGGGAGATTTGAACAAATATTTTATGTGGCCCTGTAAAAAAAGTGAAACTGCTACATTCCATAAATTATAATAATATTGCATTGTCATCAAAACTACATATCCTGAGCGAAGTCTCAGCGGAATCAGATTATTGAAATTGGTTTAAAATGATCTTCCAAGTTTTAATCAAAATTTTTGTGAATCTCTGTAGAAACACTATTCTAAACAAACTTCTGCGGTCTTTAAGTTATAATAATATTGTACGGTCATTCAAATTACTCGTGCTTTCGTTGTTTCGGCTCAATCGGATAATTAAAAGTTGTTAAATTTGACTAGCAAGTTTTGAACTAAACATACATACGTGCTCTGCAAGTTAATATGATGGTTCTTTATTAATAAAGATTTAATGAATTGAGGATATCTGCTGGAATTTTTTTTAATTTTACAATACTTTAGGAATGCCACTTTCATTTAAATAATGGTTATTGCTGAATAATGCTGAACAATATGTTAAAAGTTAAGATGAAATTTGTAAACAACATCAGGGATAATCCAGAAGTACAAGCTTTGGAAAAAAGCGGTTAAGCGGGTTTAATATGACTTATTTTTAAACAAAAATGGGTTAAATATGACCTTGATAAACCTGTGACATATGTTCAGCAAACTAGTGTTTTCAAATAAAACAGAATATACACGACGTGCTTTCAAACTTATAGAAAGCTAATGCAACTTTTTAAACTCCCTCAAACCTCTTTAAGGTCATAATTAATCAACACCTCTGATTTTTTTGACAAAACTCGTACGGATCTTGGAAATACAGACATTCAGCTACTGGTACACGCGGTTTTGTGAAATTCCGATGTAATCAGAAAAATTAATGTTTTCTACCTAGATCATCAAAACGTATCACTGTTCGGTGTCTCGAACCCAACTCACAAGTTTTTAAACAATTTATATAGATGGCGCTTCTAGCGGCAACAATATTAAAACCGCTATTATAAGTATTAACCGCTATTAACTGCTATATGCAAGATATATATTGAAATAAAGTGACTATTTCAAATTTATTTCAAAATCGTTATTGTGTTTGAACTATTGTCACGCACGATATTACACAAACGACATTTTCAAGTATCGATATTTAATGTGTTCATGTAATGTCACATATTTATGTGTAAAGGTCTGCTCCAACACATATTTCTGCATAATATTGTTACACATAATCTTATGTAATATCCTGTTCTTACATATCTGGATGTGTAAATTTCGCTTTCATATTTCTGTGAATACAGGGTGTTTCTAAACTCATGGTACATACGCTAAGGGGTGATAGAACACATCAAGACGAGTAATAGTGAATAGGAAACCAAGGGTCCCAAACGTCTTTAGAAGGAGATGGGCGCCTTTAAAGTTTAGGCATCAAAATTTCAAATGATTACAAAAAACGAAAAAATTGGTCGATTTGTTTGCGGTTTTCACTAAAAGTGTTCTTTATGTCAGTATTTTCTTGAAAATAAATTTTAAAGATACAGTTAAAAAAATGCCGATAGAGGGCGCTTTAGAATTTGGAGTAAACAACAACTATTTTTTACCTTTATTTTTTGTATCTCATTACATGCTTTCAAAAGTTTAGACTTAAACTTAAATTTTGAGCTCTAAATCTGAATCGTTGGGAGTGGTTAAGTAGCGCAAACTGAACTGTTTTCAGCAGTTAAAATTTCAAATGATTATAAAATAACGGAACAACTGGTCAATTCGTCTGCGGTTTTCCTTAAAACTATTCTTTATGTCAGTATTTTCTTGAAAATCAATTTTAAAGATACAGATCAAAAATGCCGATAGAGGCGCTTTAGACTTTGGACTATCCAACAACTATTTTTTACCGTTATTTTTTGTATGATATTACATGCTTTCAAAAGCTTAGACTTAAATTTTGAGCTCAAAATTTGAATCGTTGTGAGTGGATAAGTAGAACAAACTGAACTGTGTTCAGTTGTTATAATTTCTAGTGACTATAAAAAAACGGAAAAATTGGTCGATTCGTTTGCGGTTTCACTAAAACTATTCTTTATGTCAGTATTTTCTTGAAAATTTATTTTAAAGATAAAGTTTTAAAAATATCGATAGAGGGCGCTTTAGAATTTGTAGTAACGAACAACTATTTTTTACCGTTATTTTTTGTATCTCATTACATGCTTTCAAAAGCTTAGAGTTAAATTTTGAGCTCAAAATCTGAATCGGTGGGAGTGGTTAAGTAGCGCAAACTGAACTGTGTTCATGAGTTGGAATTTGAACCCCCCCTCCTGAACTCATCTTCATATAGGTTTATCTTAATGCTATTTTTAATATGTCTTTTGCAAAATATAATCTTAAAATAAACCTGAATATTTAAAAAATTAATAAAATATTTACAATGATTATAAAAAAAAAAGAAAAAAAATTAAATTTGGTAAATGCAGTTGTATTGAAATGCTAATTATGATCGTGTTATTTAATTCGAATCTATAAATTTTAGAGGTTGTTTTAATAAATCTTTTACAAAAGCCATGTAACCATGTCACTTTTCTCTCAATCTGTTTGATCTTAAATGGACCAATATAGAAATATGAAATAGTTTTACGAGAACAGAAAATATTTTCTTTGGATTATCGCACTACTTCAGAAAAGAACAAAAATATCTCTAGAACATAATAACATATATTTCGAAATCGGAATTCTACTGATACCATTAATATTTTGGTGTAGAGGAGATGGTTATTTATTTTATATATCACGATCACGAGTTTCACTCGATACGAAATGTATCGAAATGTTTTGGATAGTGTTGGGGGAAGTGTTTCATTGCATTTATCATTTGAAGGTGAAAAAAAAAATATTTTTTTTTTTTTCGTTCAAGGGATATTTAAAAAGTAATATTTTCATTATTATTATGAAAGAAAGTAATATTTAACGTTATGAAACCGAATTAAATTATAATTTTACATTTCGGAATATTTAAACTAAATTTTTCAGCCAGGAGGTCCCGGGTTCGAATCCTGGTCCGGACATTTTTCGCCCAGTTGGAAATTTACATCTAATATGATTTGTTTACCAATTAGAATAATTGTGTTGAAATTAATCCAGTATATTTTTCTGTTTTAGAAACGTAAGGCATATTGGATAACTAAAATAATTTGACAACTAATCTATTTAATTAGAAATCCTGAATTTACCAAATTTCTTAACATTTAATTAAAGATAAATTAGTAACAGAAATAATAGTAGTTGGTTTTTTTACAATAATATAAACAGTTCAATATGGCTGTTTGAAAATGGTATTCAATAAGTACATATTACATTTTGCATTTTTATATAACCGTAAGCCTTTCACTAAAATAATTCTATTTATATTTGACATAAACAAATTTTACAATATCCGCAATTTATTTCATCGGATTTAGAATATTGCAGGTTTTTCGACAAAATATTGTAATAGGTTTAATTGAATACATATATTATATTCTTCATTGCATAAATATGTTATGAAATGATATATTTAATAAAGTGAACCTTTATGATTCCAAGTAATCTTATTAAATATTTAAATAAATCAGATTATTTCAAATAAAATTTAAGATTTGGAATATATATTTACAGACTAAATCGAAAAATAAACTTTTACTTCCCCATTATTAACCTACAATTCCTAATAAACTCTAAAGTCGTGCATGTTATTTTCACAATTCTTTAAAAAATATTCTTAGAAATGATATGGCTTAGCTGTAGGCTTATATTAGGAAATAATGAAGAATTAAGGGTCAACGCCTGCTATTATATCATAATTATAATATTACTAGCAAACACCGCGGCTTTGCTCGCGTAATAGATGAAATATGTCAAGTGATATTTGCATGACTATTTTTTAATAGAAGAACACTTTTTGGAATAATTCAAAAATTATAAATTAAGCTACAGTTTCACTAAACTTCATTATAAAGGTGTAATAGATAGAAATGAGATTTTAATTAATAAGAAGAACTAAAACTAATTACAAATAAAACATAATTTAGAAAGTATTTTGAGACTTTTATGCTCATTTCATACGCTCATTTCAATATTCATTTGAATTTTTCAGTATTCGTTTGAATTTTTTAGAAACCATCTTAACACATTTACATCTTAAAATTAACCATCATGTCAAATTCCAAGATTCTTGTCTAACAGTCCACCACCTCTCTGGTGTTAGTGGCACCAACATAAAATGTCGAAACAGAGTTGAAATAGAATGTCTCGGAAAATGTTGCAACAGAGACTGTCACCATTAATTTGCCAACATTAACCTTAAAATCGGTTGGTATTTCCTAATATTTTATAGAAAACGGAATTTCGATGTTTTTAAAAGCTTTCTTGTTGTTCCTGTTAACCAGGTGGTAGTGACACCGCATAAAATATAGCCCGTATAGGATCAAGGACAATCACTCTTGATTCGCAACCAATAACTTCTGTAATCGGTTTATTATTTCCTGAGATTCCATAGAAATCGTAACTTAGGATTCTTTTAGAATGCTTTGCGTTCCTTCCCTTCGCGTCACCCCTTTTTAATTTCGAATTTATTTTCGACTGTTCTTAGAGGACATTTATATTTTATAAGTAACTACCATACTATATTTAAAGTTTCTAGCCTCTTCAGTACCGCAGAAATCGCAATTTAGAAAGTTTTTTGCTCCTGCAACTCTCTAGGGGTTGTGGCACCGACATAAAATATAGCTTATGTTTGAGCAGACTCTATCACCATCAATTTGCAACCATTATGTTTGAAATCGGTATTGTATTTCATACTATTGCATAAAAATCGTAATTTAGAACGCTTATAGAACGCTTTTCGCTCACTTCATCCTTTTAAATTTGGAATTTTCTTTCGACAATTCTTAGAAAGCATTTGCATCTTTGAAGTAATTACCAATCCAAATTTAAAATTTTAGCCCCCTCAGTAACACAAAAAGCAATTTAGAACATTTTTTGCTCCTGTAACCCCCAGGTGGTAGTGACTACAACGTAAAACATAGGATATGTGGAGCGGGGTCTGTCACCATCAATTTGAAACCATTACTTCTGAAATTATTTTTTTAATGGGTTCGGTACTTCCTGAGATTGCGCAGAAATCGAATTTAAAAAGTCTTTTAGAACACTTTTCGCTCATCTTTACTCCTTTTTAAATTTCGATTTTTTAGGAAATATTCTTAGAGATCATTTGTATCTTATAAATAACTGACCTGCCTAATTTCAGGAAACTAGGCCCTTCAGTAAAACAAAAATCGCAATTTAGAAGGTTTTTTTTGCTTCTGCAACCTCTAGGTGTTAGTGACTCCGACATGAAATAGAGCTTATTTTGAGCAAGGGGTGTGATCATCAATTTCCAAACATTACTTTTGAAATAGGTTGGGCACTTTCTGAGATTGCGTAGAACGCTTTTTAGAACGTTTTTAGAACTCTTTTCGCGCATTTTCACACCTTTTAAATTTCGAATTTTTTAAGAAATGTTCTTAGAGATCATTTATACTTATAAGTAACTACCATTCCAAATTTCATGTTTCTAAGCCCTTCAGTAACACAAAAATCGCATTTTCGAACTTTTTTTACACTTGCACACCCTTTGGGGGTAGTGGCACCAACATAAAATGTAGCATATGTTAGAGCAAGGATTGGCACCATCATTTCGACAGCATTAATTTTGAAATCGGTTTGGTACTTCTTGATATTGCATAAAAATTGCCATTTAGAACGTTTTTTAGAACACTTTTTGCGTATTTTCACCCCTTTTAAATTTCGAATCTTTTAAGAAATGTTCTTAGAGATCATTTATATCTAATAAGTAACTACCATGGCAAATTCTATGTATCTGGTCCTTTCAGTAACACACAAATTGCAATTTCGAACGTTTTTTGCTTTTGCACCCCCTTTAGGGGTAGGGCACCGACATAAAATGTAGCCTATATTAAAGCAAGGGTTGTCACCATCATTTTGACACCATTATTTTTTAAAACGGTTTGGTACTTCCTGAAATTGCGTAAAAATCGCCATTTAGAACGTTTTTAGAAAGTTTTTTGCGCATTTAACCCTTTTTTAATTTCGATTTTTTTTTAAAGAAATGTTATTAGAGATCATTAGTATCTTATAAGTAACTACTATTCCAAATTTCATGTTTCTAGGCGCTTCAGTAACACAAAAATCGCATTTTTAGAACGTTTTTGCTCCTGCACCCCCTTTTGGCCAGTGGGACGGACATAAGATATAGCCTATGTTCTAAGTTGGACTAACACCATCATTTTGATACTATTACTTTTGGAATCGGTTCGGTAGTTACATAGCTTGCCTCCTACAAATAAACAATTTTTACTTCTTTATAATATTAACTAGCAAACCCCGCGGCTTTGCTCGCGCAATATTTGAAATGTGCCAAAGTGATATTTATATGTCTAATTTTTATTAAAACGTACTAACTAAATTTTTACTTTATTAAAAGGTAATATTTTATTTTCTTAAAATATTTTTTTTTATTAAAAGATACTTATTACTTTTAGGAATAATTCAAAAATTACTATTTAAAACACAGTTTGATTAAATATTATTATTACATTGCATTAGGCAGAAATGAGACTTAAATTAATAAAATGAAATAAAACTAAATAAATGATAATTTAGAAGATGTTTTGAAACTTTTATGCTCAATTAATACGCTCATTTCAGTATTCATTTGAAGTTTTGAATTTTTTAGAAACCATCTTCTTGCATCTTAAAATTAACCATCATGTCAAATTCCAAGTCCTACCACATCTCTCAACATAAAGGGCTATGTTGAAACAGGAACTGTCACCATTAATTTGCCAACATTAATTTTGAAATCAGTTTGTTATTTCCTAATATTCCACAGAAACGTAATTTAAAAAGCTTTTAAAGCCCTTTATTAGAACGTTTGTTGTTTCTGTAAACCCCAGGTGGTAGAATCAACGCCATAAAATATAGCCTGTGTAGGATCAGAGACTGTTACCATTGATTCGCAACTATTACTTTTATAATCGGTTTATATTCCCTGAAATTGCATAGAATCGTAATTTAGAACTTTTTTAGAATGCTTTTCGCACCTCCCCTTCGCTTCAACCGTTTTTAATTCGAATTTATTTTCGACGTTCCTTTGAGGGCATTTATATTTTATAAGTAACTACCATGTCATATTTAAAGTTTCTAGCCCTTTCAGTATCACAGGAATCGCAATTTAGAAAGTTTTTAGCTCCTGCAACCCTCTGGTGGTAGTGGAACAGACATAAAATATAGCTTATGTTTGAGCAGGTTCTATCACCAAAATTTGTCATCATTATTTTTTTAATTGGTTTGGTGTTTTTTAAGTTTGCTTAAAAATTGTAATTTATAACGCTTTTCACTCACTTCATTTTTTTTAATTTGGAATTTTCTTTCGACTGTTCTTAGAAAGCAGTTGCATCTTGTAAGTAACTACCATGCCATACTTCAAAGTGTTAGACCCCTCAGTTTGCAAAAAACGCAAATTAGAACATGTTTTGCTTTTGCAACCCTCAGATGGTAGTGACAGCAACATAAAGTATAACCTACGTTATAGCAGGGACTGTCACCATTGATTTGCAACCATTACTTTTGAAATAGCTTTGGCATTTCCTTAGATTGAGTAGAAATCGCAATTTAGAACGTTTTTAGGACGCTTTTCGCGCATTTTCACCCCTTTTTAAGCTTCCAATTTTTTCGAAACGGTTCTTAAAGATCATTTATATCTATTAAATATGTACCTTGCCTAATTTTAAGTTGCTAGCCACTACCGATCACAAAAATCGAAATTTAGAACGCTTTTTTGCTCCTGCAACGTTTTGGTGATAGTGATAACGACATACAATAGCGTCTATGCTAGAGCAAAGGCTGTCAGGATCAATTTCCTACCATTATGTTTGAAATCAGATTCATTTTTCCTGAGATATTGCCGATAAATCGGCATTTAGAACGTTTTTAGAACGCTTTTCGCTCATTTTGCTCCTGCATCTCCTCTGGGGTAGTGGAAACAGATATAAAATATAGCCTATCTTGGAGCAAGATCTGTCACCATCATATTTACACCATTATATTTGAAATCGGTTCAGTACTTCCTGAGATTGCATAGAAATCGCAATTTAGAAAGTTTTTTACAACGCTTTTGATCCCCTTTTAATTTCACGATTCTAGACCCTTCCGTAATGCAAAAGCCGCAATTTAGAACGTTTTTCTCCTGCACCCCCTTTGGGGTAGTGGCACCGACATAAAACATCGCCTATGTTGGAGCAAGTGTTGTCACCATCATTTTGACGCCATTATTTTTAGATCGGTTTGGTATTTCCTGAGATTGTGTAGAAACCACCATTAGAACGTTTTTTAGAAAGATTTTCGCGCATTTTCACCCTTTTTAAATTTCGAATTGTTTAAGAACTGTTCTTAGAAATCCTTTATATCTAATAAGTAGCTAATATTTCAAATTTCATATTTCTAGCCCCTTCGGTAACGCAAAAATCGCATTTTTAGAACGTTTTTTGCTCCTGCACCCCCTTTGGGGTAGTGACACCGACATAAAACATAGCCTATCTTCGAGCAAGTGTTGTCACCATCATTGTGACACCAATATTTTTTAAATCGGTTTGGTATTTCCTGAGATTGTGTAGAAACTACCATTTAGAACGTTTTTTAGAACGCTTTTTGTGCATTTTCACCCCTTTTAAATTTCGAATTATTTAAGAACTGTTCTTAGACATCATTTATATCTTATAAATAACTAATATTCAAAATTTCATATTTCTAGGTCCTTCAGTAACGCTAAAATCGCATTTTTAGAACGTTTTTTGCTCCTACACCCCCTTTGGGGTAGTGGCACCGACATAAGATATAGCCTATGTTCTAAGTTGGATCAACACCATCATTTTGATACCATTACTTTTGGAATCGGTTCGGTAGTTCCAGAGCTTATCTCCGACAAATAAACAATTTTTTCCTCTTTATAATAGGAGTAAGAAGATAAGATAAGATAAGATTATAGACAAAGTTCCTCGTACCCTTGACACTTATGATTCTTTCACGTTGTCAAAGTTTTCCTTTTATCATCACTTGTAAGATGTGGGCACTGGTGATTTTACCCATTTAAAGTTAGTTTAATAGTTTTGGAAATATTGTGCATAGAATTGCCAAGACTTGTACGTTAGTATGCTATGCCATTAAAATCACTAATTTTTTTTAATAGCCTATATTTGATTTGTTTGGTGTCTAAGCCACACAAAGCAATGGATAAAATTTAAAATCCTCTTGCAGATCCCATGATGAAACTCAAGTGTTAAATTCAGTTTCAAATGATAGTTTCAATATATTCTTGGTAAAAATATTTTCTTTTATAAATATATCGTTCACAAAATTACATACTTTTTTTTCTTTCATGTTACTATATACCATTAAATCTAAAAGTATTATGAAAACTTTTGTGAAGAGAGAGACAGAAATTGTTCTTCAGAATGTAGCAGCCATTGAAAAAATAGCCTCGAGTATCTTGTGCGTAGTACAAAATTCAAATAAATGGATATTTTGATGACTACATGCATATTTTGATTTATGATGAAGACATATTTATGAAATTTTTAAAGATATGTCATTAGATGCGAAATGGAGCAAGTTTTGATTTATTATTTTAAGTTTGAATATTATATTTCATTAGTTTGTATTGAAGCATTTAGTGAAAATTTAAAATTTTTAAACTTATTAATATAAAATAAGAAAGAAATAGGGTGCACTTGCTTCTGTTTAGTTAGTACATATAATTTGGCATATCACCTGTTTTCTGTTAAACATTAACATTATGAAAACCAAAACTAAGTGATCCAAAACTAAAGTCAATAGTTCTGTATCTTTAATAAAATGTGCTTAACAAAGTTAAAATGTGTGACTCCAAGTATTTTTATAAAATATTTAATAAAACAGATTATTTAATATCAAATTTAACATTTGGAATATATCATTAAGCACTACATTGATATTCCTACATTTATTTATTCTTAAATAAATAAAAGCCTTAGACTTCCATTATTAAACTACAGTTTTGAAAAAACTCTAAAGTTGCGCATGTTTTGTTTTGTTTTTCACAATAATTCTTAAAACAGTATCCTTGGACATATTATGGCTTAGATGTAGGCTTCTTTTGGGAAATAATGAAGAATTAATATGTAATCAACACTTGCTGTTATATGATAGTTATAACATTGTAAAGTTCTTCGTATCCTTGTCACTCACGAAACTTCCGTGTTGTCAATTTTTTCCGTTTATCATGGCTTGTAAAAATGGGTATATATGTGTTTTCCCATTTATAGTTAGTTTAATATGACTTGTGTGTAGACTAAGCAGTGGAAAACAAAGGGAAAAAATAAAAATCCTCATTCAGACCCTATGATGAAATTCAAGCGTTTAACTCAAAACATAGTTTGAAAATATTCTTGTTAAAAATAATTTATTTTATAAGTATATTATTCACAAAATGGCACATTCAAGATAAAGATAAATATAAATTGTTCTTCAGAATGTATCAGTCCTTTAAAAAATAGCCTCCAGTATCTTGTGCGTAATAATAAAATCTAATAAATAGATATTCTGATGACTTCACGAATATTTTGATTTATGAAGAAGAAATATTTATGATCATTTTAAAGATGTGTCATTTGATGCGAAATGGTGCAAGTATTGATTTATTATTTTTAGTTTTAATATAGTATTTCATTAGTTTGTATTGCAGCAGTTGTTGATTTTTTAAATTTAATAATATAAAATAACAAATAAATAAGATACACTTGCTTCTGTTTGATTAGAACATTTAATTTTGCATCTCACCTGTTTTCTGTTAAATATTAATATTATGAAAATATATAGTAAACCAAATCTAAAGTCGATATTTCTGTTTCTGGACAGTAAAATATAGAGAAAATATGATTTAGAGTAAATTAAAAGTTTAAAATAAGTTTAAATTTATGTCATATACCTGTTTAAAAATTATATTCTAAATTTCAAGGTGGAAGCAGTTGTTGAAAAAATTTTTTTCATTTTATTTACTAATATGAAAGAAATAAAATACACTTGCTTCAATTTAATTAGAACATTTAATTTGGAATCTCACGTATTTTCTGTTAAACATTAATATTATGAAAAGATATATTAAACCAAATCTAAAATCAATATTTCTGTTACTGGGCATTAAAACATAGAGATAATCTTTATTCATGGCAAATTAAAAGTTTAAAATCATTTAAATTTATGTTATATATTTGTTTTTAACTGATATTTTAAATTTAAAGGTTCCTATGTGTGCTTAATTTCAAAAGTCAGAAAGTAAAAAAAAAAAAAAAATAATAATAATAATTGGTTTGTTTAATTGCAGGATTCTGCAACTGAGTACAATGAAATTTTCATTATAGAAACTCTGGTATTCAAAATGAAAAAAATAAGAGGAAAAATAAGACCCTGTACGAAACATGAAAAAATAATGTTTATAAAATTTGAAATGACCAATGTGTGCAAAGAGCTCTTAATCATACCTATGTGTGCAAATAACTCTTAATCATACATTTTTTAATACACCATTGGCTTGTGAAATACAATGTCTCATTTTAAAATTGTATAGAGGGCAAATTATGAGAGATTCAATGTTGCAGAGATGGGTGTTACAGATTATCGAAGACTGGTGTAATGTTTGACGGGAACATTGCATTAAACAAGTTCTCAATATCCGCAGAAAATAGATATGGACTGTTAAGTAGAAGTCCTATTTGGAATTTGAATTTTTTTTCCGCGATAGTCAAAGACTTCACATCGTCAACACACACACAATCCGTTACCATTTGGATATAATCGAATACGAGAATTTTTTTTCTAATATGGAGAAACAGACTGTTATATTTCCTTAAAATGAGCTTTGCAACAGGTGTGGCAATTATGTTAAAACACAATCTAAAGTTTGTAGTTCAGCGAACAATAATGTCTTATGTTCCTTTATATTTCGCTTTATTTCCAGGACGCCATAATTTGACGCATATTCGCGATGCTCTTAAGAACGTCTACGTGAGTTAAATATAAATTGAATTATGCGCATATATGTATATAAATTTCATGAAAACAAAATTGTAAATAATTATGAAAGATATAAATACTATACCCTTATCATTAGAAAGAAATAGATAAATGCTATCATTTAAAATTTTTACGAAATGGATCACTTTTTTTTTCCATGTGTCTGATATATTGTGAACAGAAGAACCAAAAAACATTATCAAACACCTTTTCAAAGAGAGAAAAAGTGGTATTTGATATATCTCAGTATTCCAGAAAATAGCCGGGGGTGTCTAGAATTGAATAATAGATACTTCGTGATGGGATTCGGTTGATATCATCAATATTTTGATTTATGTAGAGAAAAGTATCTATGCTAGTTTTAACTGTCATGAATATCACTACATACGGAATGGAGAAAGTACTAAATTATAGTTATCTGTTTGAAATTGAAATATTACACTTTTAGGATTTAGCTTTCGCATTGCTTACAGTCAAGGGTTTTGCATTATTAAAGAGGAATAAATTAATCTACCTTTTCATTTATTTATTGCAACATTATTAGGAAATTATTTTTATACTTATATAAAATTTAGCCTTATGAAGGGAACATATATGAGCATATATCAACAAATGTAAAACTTTAAAACAGTACTTTCATTTGTAGTAAAATAGATATATGTTGTAAATTTTGATGTCTACATTTATTTTATTCGCACTCTAAATCTGACTATTTCGTTATTATTTGCTTTCTTTTACTTTCAATGGCGCTAAGAAATGAATATCGAAAATTGTTTCTCCTAATAAGTGCCTCAGTATGTTATAGACAGAGGAAAAGATGAGTAAAATCATACATTTTTCCTAAAAATACATGTTGTAAATTGTTTAATACATTCTTGTTCAGTTTTATATATTTCAATTGTTTTACATGTATTAAGTTAGTAATCTTTTTTTATTAAATTTTTCAGAACATGCATAGACTTACATCGTTATACTAAGAAGTATTTAAAAGTATTATTAGGAAAATATCCTAGTTAAAAAGAGTTTTAACTGGATTCTAATTTATTATTTTGCCAAAGGACAAATCTTTTATCATAACGTTTTACGGTGTCCGAGAAATCTAACATAGAATAACAGAATTAATTTATTACCAGGCATAAATGCTAAGAGGGGGACATTGTCCTTTAGAATATCGCAATTCTTCAGAAAGTCTCTAGCTGAATAATACATCTTCCGAAATGACAATCTATTTTATTGCTGTTATCATCAATATTTTTATTTACGAATTATTACGAGTGTATTTATTATACGTATTTCTTACGATTCTGATTGCGACTCGAAATTCAATGTGGAAATATTAAATTGTAATTATCAGTCTAAGACGAAATATAATACTTATTTTGATTTCATTAAAACTATTTAGAATGATCAGTTTTTATATATTTTATACAGTTTCATACATAAAAAAAGTGTTAAAAAAGTACCATTAATAAGATCATCCATGTGTCCGTCTGTCTGTCACAGCTATTTTGAAAGTAAACTACACTGTAAAAAAAATCTGTAAAGTTACTAAAGTTTTTCTAGGAAACTGGGATTCCTAGAACTTTCAGTGTAACGGCAATAACAAAAATTCCTGTAACAGACGTTGTTCTAGAAATTTTTGTTGTTGCCGTTACATAAAAGCTCTACGAATCCCAGTTTTCTAGAAAAACTTTAGTAACTTTACAGAATTTTTTATACAGTGTATGGAACTTGGAAAAGTAAAATTGGCTGAATAATAAAAGCTATTAACCCATATATTTATAGATTTTTAACCATTCACAAATATGTATAGGAATAATTTAGAAGGGCTAATTAACATACTTGAAAAAAACATATTTTCTTTGTATATCGTTTGGAGTATCGTGGGAAAGCTTTCATAACGCCGAACTAAAAAAAGAAAAAAATTGCTTTTAATTTTAGATATTATATTTTAAGAGATATCGTCGAAAATGTAGTGCAAAAATATGCCCCCCCCCCCCCTCTATTTCCAAATATGCTGAAAGTAAAATTATAAAAAAATATGGGTGGTAGAAGTTAATTTAAAATTTGATGTAAAACTACAGTGATTACCTTAGGTCGCATATTTTTCAGAAAATCGCATTTTTCCGTTACACACAAATTTAGATTTGCGATCTTTCAGCAAAAACAATGAGAGCGCTTGAAGTACCCATCGTCACGGAAGTATGACGGGATTCTTTAAAATGATCTTCGAAAAAAAATGTCCGTCATTTGCTGAGATATTAACCCTTAAACATACTGTGGGTTTGGACATATATAAAGACACGTACGGCATACTCTATGCATCATCGGCTTTTAAAACATAGATAACAACTTTTAATGAAAAGTTTATGTAATGTAATGACCAGTAGTAGTATAAAAGCAAAAAAAGTCAAACTGTTAAAAACAGACTCATTTGATTAGTATTTATCAAGTAATTACTATAAAATTTACGATTAGTTTGCAATGAGTAGCTCTCTCAATACACCAGTGGTGTATCACATAATTAAGAACCTATCTGGAAAAACGAGGTACGGATCAAGCCGGCGTTGTACATTTGCGGCCTCTTTTCGAAGCACGAATGGCTCAATGCAAATTTTAAACTTTGAACAAGGGTTTTGTTTTAGGTGCAATGTAAAAAGAAAAGATTATTACTATGCTGAGTTTAGGTTTATGAAATATCAAATGAAGTTGAAATATGTACTAATTCTATTGTCAGCACAGAATTAAGTTAATCATAAACATAATAGGATAAGTTAAATAGTTATACAGAATAGCAATAATTGATACAATTTAGGCTTCATATCTCTCTGAACTTTCATGGTATATCCATTTATACTTTTCTAGTACATACACCATATATCTAATCCTGCGTTGTATTGCTTTTCACAAAGTCTTTTTATGCTTTTAGCAAGCATTTGTTTGCAAAAATACAGATACTAATCAATATATTTACTGTACGGAACCCTCTTTGCGCGAGTAATACTCGCACTTAGCCGCTTATTATACTTTATTTTGATATTTAAAAGAAATAGTTAAAAATTTTATATAGGGAATTATTTTAGGAAAAAGGGTTTTAAAAATACTTTAAAATTATTTTATGCTTTCCTTATAAAAACTATCAAAACTTTCACCAAATGTCATACTAATTGTTTTACTGAACACTTTGTCTGTTAACATCATCTCAATAATATTACCACACAGTTTTCCCAAGATAGAGACATTTTTGTTGTTTTTGAATGACACAGTATTGCAGAAAATAAACATCGATGCCTTTCGCTTAATAGCAAATCCTTCGAAATGAAAATACAGACGATATTACCAATATTTTGATTAACGAGGATAAGATTATTTATGTTATTTATCACAATCCTTATTCATACTAAATAGGAAATAGCAAAAGTATTGGTGATTTGAACTTCTCATATTAAAACCCTTTAAACGTCCTGGAAAATTTTCATTTATATTTAATGATTCATAAAATAATAGCTGTTCAAAATATTTGTATGGGAATTTGTTTATGAATATCTTTCACATTTATTTATCTTATGCCCTACGAAAAAATAACATTAATATTAATTTTGTGGTAAATCTGCTATTCAATTCGAAGATTACGTGACTCAAAATACGGTTAGGACACATAAAGGGTTAAATTGAAATATTTTATTTTGTTAGATTTTATATAAACGTTATTCGATTTTCTTTTTCACTAAGGATTTGATGATTTAGTACAAGTTTATTTAAAAAGCTGAACTAAGAAATCGAATACCGAAAGTTGTACGTAGCTTTTTTTAGTTTTAGATTTGAGTAGAAATGGGATATGTTTTATATTCTGTATTTTTTTAATACAGTTCGGAATCTGACGTTTTATAATATAACTTTTCTATTTAATAATAACGAAAACAAATATACTTCCACTCCTTCAATTAGAAAATTTAAAAATCATTATTTAGAAAGAAATCTGCGTCAGTAGCATTTTAATTTCTTTCTTATTAAAGCTTTCAACCAATTGCTTACCTATTTACTTCTTTGTACTATATATGATGCATCAAAAGTGGAAGATTCAAATAAGAATACCAAACACATTTCAAAAGAAAGATAAAAGGTTCTTTGGAATAGAGCAGTACTTCAGAAAATTGCCTCAGGTGTTTAGAACTGAATAATAGAACCTTTCAAATAGAAGTTCTACTGATACCATCGATACTTTGATTTATGGAGAGAAAGTTATTTACCCTGTTTATCCTCAATGTAACTTTCAGCCGATAAGGAATTGCAAAATATTAAATAAGATTTGTCATTTTAAGATGTAATGTAGGTTTTTATTTGATTTACTGGAAACATTCTTTAAAATATAATTCTTATCAAAGATAGAAATATACTAATTTATTTAGTATTTTATAATAGTATATGTTTATTTGTTTGCTCTCATTTTTATCGTGGCATACCTTAATGTTTGAAAAAGTTTATTTAAAAAAACTACGTATATCATTTCCATTTGTAGATTTTTCATCTGTGAATAAATCTGATTAAGTTAAACTTTAATTAATATTTTTAAATTGATACTACTTTAAATGGTGTTTAGTATAATTAAAAATGTAAATTTGATGTAGGATATGTAGTCGTTTAAAAATAGTTTTTAGGCGTATATTCGTATAAAAAAGCGAAATTTAAATAATTCTTTAATTATTGCCATTCTTATTTCTAACTTATAACATTCTTATTTATAACATTCAATTTATAACTTTTTCTCTCTAGAAAAGTTGAGATTACCCAAATTAGATGTCTATAAAATACTTTTATTTACTGATAGATATAACTTTAAAGTGCTAATACTTTAAAGTATAATTGTGACCTTAATATTCAACAAAAGTATTAAGTGTAGGTACTCATTTTATTCAGAATTTAAAGCTCTACCACATTTGTACTGACAATGTTTTTAAAAAAGCTAGTGATTTCGAGATAGTGTTATGGTAATTAAAAAAAATGTGTTTTTTTACTATAAATCAATGTATAATTCCTAAAGCTCACCTAGTACGAGGGGGAAAACGTAGCATATTCATTCTAGACCTAAACTGGAGGGTTTGAAACAATTTCCAGCTTCCCCCTAATTATTTCCGAATTCAACTCCCTAACAAGTGGGCTAATAGAAAATAAAATTATTTTGATCCATTTAACTTTTATAATTTTTTTTTTTTAATATTTGATTAATTTAACCCATTAACCGCCAAAACTATAAAGTTGAAGTTTTCAACTTTTCAGTTAAACGTCGTTTGCAACCACAAATTCTAAATGAATATTTTCGCTTTATTGAATCGTAACATTTTGTTTCTTTAAGTAAGGCTAATTTTTAAATCAGAAAATAGTGGTGGGTATGTAAATAATTTAAACTACTGCGTATTTATTTTTATCGTTGCATGAACGCAACATCAGCGGATTGTGGGTTAATGTGCATTTGATTAAATATACAATAAGAATGTATTATGCTTTAACATCAGATTAATTATGAATGTTTTTTTTTAATGCTGTTTTGTAAACGGGAAGATGGACTATCAAATTAATAATAATCAAATGAATATATAAATTCATTCTTCTGTGATATTATATTTAATATAATTAAAAATATCTATAATACTACATATCGGAAAGTTCGTTATTATATCAAATATGAAAAAAATTACATATAATAATATATTTTGAAGGAATTATTCTGAAAATTAATTTTTCATAAGCTATTCATCTTTAAAATGTTCTTTGCTTTAAATTTGATTCCGAATTTGTAAAATCTTTAATGTATGATATTCCTACATTATTACAATAAATCGCCACATTTGTTTCCGAATGATGTTATATTAATGTACACGAATTAAAAATAATCTATTAATATATATAAAGTTTTAATAAAAGACAGTTTAATTCCAGTTTTTTATTGTTTAATTAACTTTCTTCGATTGAAAAATGGAAAACAGATTTATTACAAAGACCTGTGAAGTAATATAAAAATATTTTTTTTTTAAATTTTAAATCACGGCACTCATAAATATTTATTATAAAGGTAGTTAATAGATTTCAAAAGTTTTATTTTTTCAGGAGAAAAATATAAATTTAAATTATTCATTAAATGTTTTGTATAGAACATTTCTTTGAAGAATATTTTGTTAGAAAAAGATAATGAAAAAAAAATTAACTCCACAGTCTCTATAAGCTTTATTAAAAAGTGTGTTAGAACCCCTATTACTATGTATTAAATTATTGTAATAATTAAATTATATATTAAGTACATGGTTCTCGCTGCCATTGAGAAAATGCTTTGAGAAAATATCGAGAAAATGCTTCATTTGGCGAGTAAACAAATAATCAAATTCGCCAAATTGCGAGTGCTCTATTTCTGCTCGTTTGTATGTGTGGTGTCAACACAGTCTAGATTATTATCCTTGTTATCGAACGACTGATATCGCTTTAAATGTTCTATCGCACCGTGCCATTTACATTGCTCTATTTATACTTACTTAACACCAATTTAGTTTAATAAGATCGAAAGACACAAGAAGGATTATGCGATAATTATTTCTCTTATCTGTTTTAACCACTATCTATGCGCCGGGGTCGAGCCGGTGTTAGCGCAAACAAAAGTTAACGCATATAGAGCCAAATTCAGAAACATTTTGCTAGATTACACTGTTCAAATTTGCTAATACTGCTTATTTGTTATATGCATTGGGCGGTCACATTTTTTCAATTAGTAAAAGTTGATATCTCATAGCAATTTTAAGTGCACATTTTCACAAATGTGAATCAAAGACAGCTGTTTTTAATTTATGTGCAGTTGTAAACAACATAATGTTAATGTCAATGTTGCTAATTTTGTATGTTTGTGTGTTAATGGGTCTCAGGACTCTTAAAGCTTCAAAATTTTCGAAATTTTTTATTTTTCAGATGTTAAACTCCTATCTTTTCTGAACATTTTGATATAATCATTTCCTTGAAATTTCCATTAGAACAGAAGTTATGGCTTTTAGAATTAAAGCCATTCAATAGCTGAAGTGGCATTTCTGACACTTTCAAGTCATTTTTCTTCAAATGACGTTTTTGGGCATAACGCGCAGGATATCAAAAACTTCTGAATATTTTTTCATGAAATTTTCAAACCATATATTTCATTTTTGTCTGCATAAACTGAACCTAAAATTTCATTTTTATTGTTCAAAAAAAAAAATTTTTTTAGAGGATTATACTGTTGAAATTTTCAAAATTTTGTGTTAGCTAAATACAACTTTGTATTATAAATATAAAAATGCTTTAAATACAAATTTATTTAGGTTCAGGGTAAGTTTTACAATCTGAAGTATAATTATGCACAAAAATTCCAGTGGAGTTGCAATATTTTTTTTGTAATCCTGCGCGTAAGCTGTTATACAAATTTTCTGATCGACAAATGTCAGGCAGTTTGGAACCCCCTATTCAAATACTAATTTCGCATCTTGCAATTTGTTAAATACACGATATGAAAGAACTTACTTATATCTTTCATCCAAAATAAAATTGATTTTTTAAATCAAATACATTTTAAGATATTAAATGTTGAAAATGGTCTGTTTTTATTTTTTAGGTGCCTTCGTAATTATATAAATACGTAGCACCTATAGTCGTCGTTCAGTCAGTCTGTCCGCCTGCCCATCCGTCTGTCTGTCCGTCCGTCCGCATACAACAGAGCAAAAACTACCCAACCGAATGGTCTGCAATTTTAAATATATGATTATTGCAAAATTTTGTCTAGCTATTTCAAATTTTATGAAAATCGGATGTATAGTTTAATTACAGGGACATTCAAAAGGTTTTCTTTACTTTACGGCCAATGGGAAAAATTATTGCAAGTGCATTTTAATGATGTTACAGCCTTCCGAATGGTCTGAAATTTTAAATATATAATTGTTGCAAAATTTTGTCGAGTCATTTCAAACTTTATCAAAATCGGATGTAAAGTTTAATTACAGATACTGTCAAAAATTTTCGGTTTCATTACGGGTAATGGGAAAAAAATTATCGCAAGTGCATTTTAATGATGTTACAGTCTATGCACTTATGAAGAAATATGAAAAAATATACATTCAGTACAATATGGGTTGCAAAAAATAATTATAAAACTAGCTATAGTACGAACGCATCTCATTTGCCTCGTTTGACGAGCAATTTCCAACTTGTTTCCAATTTTAAGAGTCCTGAGACCACTTAAACATGTTTGCTGAACATCAAAATATTTACTTGAGAATGGATAGCATCCAAAAACCGATTTTTCACGTAGAGAGAACTGAGCCTTGTAAAAGCTAATCGGGAACGTTTCCGAAAATTGCGGGCAGCTAAAAAAATTCATTTTAAAAATTCTTCTTTAAATTTCGAAATTAATTTATTTCCTGAGGTTTATAAAGATTAAGGAATACTTTTCTGAATCTTGGTTATTTTATATTTTCGTTCGTGCATATAGAATAGTTTCGTAGGTTAAGAAACATTTGTCTGTTTTTATAGTCGAATTTCTATTTTATAAACAAATACAAAATTTAGGTTAATTTGGAACATATTGGAAAATAAACAATTAAACTTATAAAATCAAAAAACCCGACTGCGTAAAAAGCGAACTAATTAATTATTTCTCATCAATCTAAAACAATTGTTTTATTCAATTCCTACTATTAGCTCACATTCTCGCTATATATATATCTTGTTCAAACTTTCAATCGTTAATAAAATACATATTATTAATCCAATCAAGCTCAAATAATTTTTTTAAAACTTGTAGTGGATGACACTTGATGGTAACCCAGTTTTTGTTCAAATGTTAATTCATTAATTAAATTAAATTAATTAATTTTCAATAATCGAGGGAGCCCTCTTATTGATCAAGGTATTTTAAGACGGAGAGACCCTCTTCTTGATCCAGGCATTTTAAGTGCCACTCAAAAGGAAAGAAGAATGAGCGAAAAAAAATTCTCTTATTGATCTAAGTTGGAATTGACTTAATATATATATATATATATATATATATATACATATATATATATATATTTCTTGTTTATATTACTTAACTATTTTTTTTATTTACTTGTATTGATGACTTTTAAGTTGTGTTTAATTATTAGTTCCTATCTATAAACACTGTTTTGATGAGGTCTATAGATGTCTTTGATGGCTAGAGTTGCAGTAAAGCTAGAGATCCACAATACATACACAATTTCCAGACTGTAGAATATTTTAATGGAGCTTCTGACTGTAAAATAGTCAATGAAACATCATCTTCATTTCGAAAGAACTATCCAATGACATGCCACTCAATAGGGTGCGTAAATTGTTTTTCGTCTTTACCGCCATTTTGTATTTTACGGCCGCTATTTTGAATTTATAAAAATAAAACCTAACCTATAACCATCGGGTCGTTAAGACGAACCCATAGAGATCTTGTTCATTAAAACCCATCCAGCCTTTAGGATGTTTCGAGGGTATAAAGAAATCCACGTACACAGATACGTGTGAAACACATAACCCTTCTTTTCAGTCGAGTAAAAAGGACACAATAAGGGGTTAAAGATTGATTTTTTAGTGCTTCACGCCGAATCTGCTTTTCCTGACATTTCTTTTCATTTTGCAACAGTTTTATATTTAAGATTCTCCAAATCGCTAATGTTCGTCAAAAGCCAGCGAGAATCCTGATTAAGTATTAAAAATTTTTATGGTTAAATCTGAGTTCTTAGTTACAATAATTTATTTTATGTTTATTAAATGGTAGTCTATGAGTAAAACCTAACAAAAAAGGAACAATTAATTATTTTATATTGCATAGATGCGTACAGAAACATTTTCTGTAAAATTCGTTTATAAAATATGTAAAAACATATATATGAAGATTTTTTAAATAAAATGCTATTTTCGCTAATTATGCATCGGTCCGGGCAACCAGATTTATCCGATCGCGTCCCAAACTTAATATATGGCGTTTTATGCTGGTAGAATTTGGATTATAATATTGCAGCGAATCTAACAAGGGACTTTTTAAAACCCACAAGCCAGGTTCGTGTAAAATTTGTGTACCTAACCCTATATATAATTGTAATCCAAATCCTACATACATTTGGAAAACAAAAAAAAAAAAAAAAAAGAAAAGAAAAGACAAACAGACAATAAAAGACACCAGCCTACAGAATGAGTTCATGTCGTATCCTCGTAACATTTTGTCAGCTGACAAAATGCAAGATTTGAATTTAAATCTTGGATGCTGAAAACAAGCTGATCGAATGAGATAGATCGTTTTCGTGAATAACCTTGCCGCAGAACCCGCTGCAGAATCGTCACAAATGTTACACCTTTCACAGATACTAATTAAGTAATGATATTACGTTATAGAAGGGCTTAAAAATGGTCATTGTTTCACAAAGGGAAGATAGTTTAAGTCGCATTTTTACAAGTTGTTAGAAGTCGAAAACTAACTCTATAAAATCATTTTTTTTTCAGGTAATAGCATTGCGTCTAATATTTAGTAATAAAAGACTTGTTATATGTTCAGTTTATTTATTTATTTAATTTTTTTTAGCTTTTTTTTTTTTTTTTTTTTTTTTTTTTTTTTTTTTTTTTTACAGATATAAATACTTTTGTAATGGGATACTCGATCCGAGGAGAATTCTAATCCGAATCATACCTACAGCCGAAAGAAAAGAAACTAGATGATACGATAAGATCGGGTCCAATCCTGGAAAAATATAGTCACCCGGCCCTATGAAAGATTTTAATACGAATTCTAACTACAGATGAAAATCCGACGGGGTGTGGTGTTGTCGTTTTTTAGATATAATCGTTTCAATGAAGTCCATGCATTATCTTCCAAAAGTCTCACATCGGCACGCTGTTAAAATTTAAATTATAACAGTTTTATGTTATAGAGTGGATTAAAAATAGCCATTACGGGTTAGAATCAACATCACGTGAAGTCCCAGTGGTGGTCACACAGTAACAATGTGACATTGCAGTGACGTTATCGGATATAACCATGTTATGTTGGTAAATACACAATAACTTAACGACAATGGAGAAATAAATTAGCGTACAATAAACTATATTTTGCTGATTGGGTGTACATAGGAATATATGAGCCATAGAATTGCTTCTAAACATATTATATACATGTTAAGTGTTATATGTTCAAATTTTTTAAACGTGATTTAGTGATAAAAAGGTTTTTGAAAATTATAAGAGTAACAGCAGAGAACGTTTCAAAAAATTAAATATTCGAATGTTCTTTTCATGTTTAGAGTTTTGTGACTTATATGAGTGTTGACATAAAATATTACATTTTCATGAGTATAACTCATTAATTTGTAACAAATGTATATTTGCAAATAGTAGTATATTTCTTTGAAGAATAAACATATGACAAATATACACCTTATCGGTCCTACATCACTTCACATGTAACATCAGGACCAGCATCCCATCTCTCACGGGAATTTTATACGAATTGCACCAATTTGTTTTTTAGAAAAAAAAACTTTTACGTATACTTTCATAAATTGGACAAGAGAAATGTACAAGAAAAATTATTTTTAAAATATAGTGTAGCGAATAAAATGATAAAACAGAATTATGCATAGAAGTACGATAATGGTTTAATTTCTGCTTAAATGCAGACAGTGTGAAATGCGTATTTGGGAAGATTAATTTATACAAAGAGACTTCTTTGATATTTTTTGATAATATATGATAGTCTTATATTAATATATCTGTCCTTAGTGGAAAAAAAGCACGCAGAAGCGAGGAGCTTCGAAAACAAAATGCATGTAGGTATTTAAATCACTAAGCGTTTTCTTTCGACAATCCGTGAGAAGAAACTACTGCATCAAATTACACCAAACTTTTTTTTAAAGGAAATATATTTGGCCACAGATTTTTTATCGTACATTCATTTGTTGAAATAGTTTATTAATTAGCCGTGATTTTAAATTAAAATTCTACAGTTGCGCATGCGCCGAATATAAGTACAAGTCTGTCTTTGGAGTGACGCGCTGCACATTCGCAAAGATTCCAGCTCAGTTGAACTATCACATCACAGTGAGAAGTTGTTTTAAGTTCGTCTGCTATTCGATGTTACTGTAAAGAATCTTGTATTTTTTTGACAAAGTTAATATTATTAGGCTCTTTCAGTGTTATTAACAATTCAAAAATTTATTGTGTCGATATTAAGACACATTCGGTTTATTGTCCTTTTATTTCTGGGGTGACATAATTTTTAAGTTATATTACAAACAGAAGATAACCACAGAGATTTAAGACTAAAATTTTTGGCTGGTGATCCGTCTCATGAATTGCCAGTAGTTACACATAAAGATTGAATAACTAGCAAGCAATCGATGACAGGCGGATCCAGCCTTCCATTTAGAGTATGGTCATGGCTCCTTTTTGCGGGGGGGGTGGGGGGGGGGTCACATCCCTAAATAAACTTTTTTTTATAGTAAAGAGTGTTCCTATATCAAAATGGCTACTTTTCTAATAATTTTGGGAAGTCATTTTCATTCGTAAATACAAAAATAAACATTTATATCCTTAAAAATATAAAATTTACACATTTTATTTATATGGCGAGAAATTTTAAAATTTTTCATTTTCTTATAAAGTCAAAGAATCATTCAGAAATTGAGCATTTGAAGCCTATATTTATGACTTAACAGATACAAAAATGCCGTCATGAGGGAGCAATTGGCTGTCGCGGCCTGAAATTTAGTTCAAAACCCCCTATTTTATGGACATTTCGCGTAAAATTCTTTACATTTATCGAAAAATGGAAAACGCCAATCAATAAACATTTTTTTCTGAATAAGTGCAATTGCAAATGTCTTGCATCTGAAATTAAAAATAACTTCATAGATGTGTCAGAAATTACCTATTTTGGATGTAGGTAGATCTGTAAAGAGTCAGAAAGATTGTCATTGTTTAGCAATGAGTAGATTTGAAAGAATTTAATATATATTTCAGTTTTTAATATATTCTTTAGAAATTTTCTTCGTTCAGGTGAGGGTGGTCATGACCCACGTGACCTCTCCCTTGGATCCGCCATTGTCGTCGAGACAACTGAGTATGCGTCTATTGTCTTTCAAACCTCATCAAATTTGAAGGAAGAAAGCTCCTGCTATCGTAGCGGGTTAAAACAGCCGTTTAAAGCTCTGAATTTTTGTAGGGAACGCAGGTTCGAACCCAAGCCTGGTATAATGTGTAATATTTTTGTCGATAATTAGTTTCAATAATGGCAAATATATTAGGATGGCAAGTTGTAGGATTTTTCTTTTATTATTATTATTATTTGAATGCTTTATAATTGAATAAAATTTAACACATAATAATATTTTGAAAAAAAATTAATGATTTTATATTTAAAATATTTAAGCTAAAATAATTTGAAAGTAATTATCAATTAAATAAATTGAGCCGAAAAACAATTTTCGTTACATTTTCTGACTATTATCAAGAATATATATGTGTTTGTGAGAAAGAAAAGTTTGCCATTGATTTGCGTTAAAAATAAAACTTAAAGAAAATTACTCGTATATGAGCAATAAAAGAAATTACCTTGATATCAAGGTTTAATATTACATATATATATATATAAATTTAAAATAAAATTCTAGTAATAAAATATATATATTATAAATCGTAGTTATATCAACTTTCAAATTTCGGTTTTAGAAAATGAGACAGATAAAAATAAAATTCATCGCAGCTTTTATTTATCTTGTAGTTTTAAAAAATAAATAAATAAATGAAGATAAATATTGTTATTTTTTCAAAGAAAAAAAATGAGGCCGCAGTTTGCAAAAATAAATTCTCTACCTGGCATTTTTAGGTAACTTTTTAACTTTCTGATAAAAAGCAAGCGTAATTGGCTGTAAATTGTAAACTTAAAATTATTTCACTTCATTGAATATGTTAGCCTGACAGTACCATCTATCGCCTTAAAAAAATAGGACCCACTTATGCAATATAGAAGTTCTTCACGTAATTCTAATAATTCACGTAAACTAAATAAAAATTCAAGAACTTCTCTAATGAAACATTCAAGTTATTTACCGTCAAATCTTTACGGGCACTAGTTATTGTTTAAGTAAACTTTTGTGACTGACTTTTAAATATCAACGTCTTTGTTTCATCATCAAATTTCTTACCGTGCAACTTTAAGCAGTTTTTTGTTTTAATGATAAATATGGTTAATGAAAGATTTTAGTGGTATAATATACCTCACTCATTATAAAAGTAATACAAAGGATTTTTATTGATTAAAACGTGCTTTACATGTTAACAAAAAGTCAATTAAAAAAGTGTAGAGCATCATTGAATTAGATTTAAAGGATGCATTATATCGAAGAAAAACTTTATTACAAGCGTTTACAAGTTTGATATCGATTACACAATCGATATCCAATACCCAATTTAATACATCCCTAATCGTGGGCAGGAATACGTACCAAAAAACAGATAAACTTTTACAAATAAAAGCAACGCATTTCAACACGGTAAGATAAACTTTAATAAGAAAATCGTTTTCGTTGTGCTTAGTACTTGCAGCATCGGCAACACTAAGTAAGCACTCTACACAATTGCAATTGACTTTTCTTCGTTTTCTATCCTTATATACCAGATAGTACAGGTAGCTTTACCGCTAGGGTGCTGCAGTTACTCTCATTTAATTGCTATACTTGTTTTTCTAAAAGGAGACTATTTTTCAACAATTTTAGCTTTATCTGTAAAAAAAAAAAAAAAAAAAAAAAAAAAGGTTAATTTGTTTTTTTCTGGACTTAAGTTTGCAAACGTTTTTTTTTTAGATATTTCAATGTTTTGTGAAACACTCTTACACATGTCTAATACTTTGGTTGGTTGGTTGTGTTTATGACGACCAATTATCAACATGAGCGATATAGGTCAAACTAATATTTTGGACATTAAGCAAATATAGTGTAAATCTATTCCAAATTGCTAAAATACTATTTTTCAAATGGGATTTGGTTTGAAGTATGTGAAAATTTGAATTCTGGGTGTATTTTTCTTTTCTGATACAATGAAAGTTTTATGACTTGTGTGGAAGAAAAATTGATACATCATTTATTTTGACAGATCACAAAACCACGAACTTTATGTTTCATAAAAACGTCAAAGACATAAGTTTTTTATTCAAAAAGAAAATAATAATAATAATAATAATTTTAAACATAAAAATTAATATTTTTTTTTAAATACAAAACAATGAAATTCATATACATTTTTATTATCCGTACCGTTTATGTTTAAACTTGGAAAGCAATATGCATGTATGCATGTTTTATTAATATATGGCCGACCTATTGTGTTGCTGCTAATAAAAGGCGTATTGAGAGTTACCAGTTTAGATATATACAACTTTTGTATTGTCAATTTATCGTTGTGTTCCAATATATTGTAAGAATAAAAAGGATTAGTGCATAATAAATTTTAACTTTAATTTATTTCTTTAACTTCTTTATTTGAGTAAAGAAGGTAAAGAAGGATTTTTTACTATCAATTACACACATAAAATTGTATTTTTATAATTGTAAAACCTAAAAGAACTATTATCAAATCATACTAATGATGTTCCTAAACAATATAACTGTTTATAATGAATATAGTTCACCCCATTATAATTAAATAAAGAAGGTATTTTTCTGCGGTATTTTTTTCTTTGTTTATATAAGCATATTTGCCAACATCTCTTACAGGGTTCGTACGGGTACCATTATTTTCAAGGCCAAATAACAGTATTATTTTTATACAAAAGTAAATCTATATCAAACGCATGAAATTTCGCTATATTTAAAGGAGATAATCTCTACAAGAAAATACTGGTGCGGAAGAATTTCCTGGTCTTGAAATTCAAGGTCCCGTACGAACCCTGTCTTAATTATTTCGGAGTCTGATCCATGAAAAACATGTTGCAACCGGATCTTTTATTTAGTCAAAAGAGAAAGTATAAAGCGAAATCTAATACGTACGTTATGTAACGAAGACGCACTTCCGTATATACAATATTTCCGGTTTTAAACATGTTTGCCTGGAATAATTAAGAGATTTTGTCATCTATGCATAAGGAACATTTAATAAATGATAGTGATATTTTATTTCTCTTATTTCATTTTCGTAATTTATAAATTCTTTCTTCTATACACTGTTGTTTGAAAAAATTGTAATTTATTCATTGTTTAAATGTTTGCTTAAAAGTGCATTTTTATAGTTAGAGAATGTTATAATTGAACATGAAAGCGACAAATTCTACATATTTCACAGTCATTAACAAAAAAAATACGGACCGAAAATTGTCAACACCAATTACGCCCAGTTTTTTATCTTTTTAAAATTGTATAGCACAGTTTCACAATTTCATATGTTTCTTCTTTTTTTCAAATTGTTCATATTAACTAACATCTATATTTCTGAATTTATATTAGAACTCAGCTATGGAAATCTAAAATAACAGTACCAGCAGCATTTCCGTCAATTCTGATATGATATAAAAAAGTGCATTTAAGCAAATCACTTTGCATTATTCCGAACACTTTGTATTTAGAAGGATTTAATTAAATATTTGCATGTTAAGTTTAGATAAATAATTTTTTCAATTGTATTTTTTATTAAATTTAATGCTATATAATAAAAAATATTCACTTATGATATAACTTTTTAAAAAGCTTTTAGTATTTTAATCAGTCAAATGTGTCAATATAATATTTTTTTTTTTCTGGAGCCATTTACATTTTTTTTCCATTTTTATTCTTCATAAGCTCTAATAACAGAAATTGTAAATTTAAAAGGTAAATTTTCCTATTTAAAAAATAGCAGGGAGAATTAATTCCAATAGATATATTATGTATCTTAAATAATTTCTTAAACTCTTTCGGGACTGATGTACTATTAATAGTACATGTCTTTTCATTGAGCATTATTTTGTCTTAACAATTTTGTTAGTATCTACATATAGTAATGATAGTATATGCTTATGCCTTTCTTCTTATGACATCATTTACGTTTAGTAATAACAATAATAATGAAAGTTTGCTTAATTATCTTTTCATCTTTGAGGATTCTTTTATATGCATATATTCCTTTTTAAATTAAAATATGGGTTACTTTTTTGAACGAATCATGTGTGATAGAACGCAAACAATATTAAAAAGTTGTAATATCTGTTAAACCCTGTTATAATACGATATTTTCCAAACGTCTCCCACAAATCTTTCTCAACCTAATATCATATAAATATGAATTGAACAGTGCAGAAATAAGTATATATTTCAGACAAAGAGGTAATCTTTAAACTTCAGTATATCTATATGTATAACTACAATTAAAAACTTATTAAAAAAAGTAATTTTGTTCTCAAAATTTTAAAAAATCGGACTCGAAAGGGTTAAATAATTTATTTGTCACAAATATCGGTATTTTATACAGCACGCATACTTTCGAAAACTGACTGAAACAGCCTCTTTGATATCTAGAAATTTTTGATTCGCAAAAAGGGAACGAAGCTTTATTATTAATTTATATTGAATGAACAACTTAAGTAACATAAAATCGTGTAACAATGAACGATCATTAGTTGAGAATATATGAATAACTACCTAATCAATCGCGCTTAGCAAGAGAGTGCATTCGTTCCATTCTTGAAAGAAAAGTTAACAACTATATTGCTATTACTAATGGAAAAATTAATTTCTACTGCATAAGTCATCCATTGTTCCAACTATGACTTGCGGAAGTAGCGCATGATTTATTATCCGATTCTAATGAAATACTTTAAACCATTTATTCATTGAGACATTTATTCACTGCTTTGTTGAAATCCCAGTAGTACTGAGACATTTTTTTAAAGTCATTCATCAAATTTTTCAATTTTTTTAAAAATCTTTTTGTTAGAAATTAATTGAAATTTATATTTTACACTCTTATATTCCGTCGTTTCTTTATACAATACATCCTAAAGTTCAACAATTTTTAAGTAAAAATCATGATAGTTAAAACAAAATGAAGATAGCTATTTTAAAGATAAAAATATTTTTAGTAACATAATGTAATAATTTTTGAACTGCACATTGAACTTTTAGAAACATGCTACATAATATTTTTTTACTTCGTCTTTGCTAATCATTATATTAGTTAAATTTATCTTCCCTTTTTTTTTGCATGTAAAAAACGTACGAACATAATATACATTACATAGATTATATAGTTATCAAATCGTGTACTAGGAAACTTTGCTTTCAATGTATAAGACACAACACGTTTTAAAATAAGCAAAATACGTTTTTTAAATATAAAAATTGGATTATATACATTGGATAACATGGTAAATGAAAAGAGTAATTCAATATTTGGAAACTAATTATTGTATAATCATGAAAAATAGCATCACAATTGGAGGTTTAGTTTTCAATTTAGCATCTATATTAGTTCAAGAGATGGGTTCGGAAGAATATAGAAAGAATATTAAATCACATATATTGTTGTAAACAAATATATATATATGTATATATATATATATATAGCTATCGAACTGTTTTTCAACGTTTTCATGGAAATGGAACAACAGGGGATGCATGATGAAATAATTTATAGAAAATTCCTTCTGAACAAAGGTGGACTTTTAAACAATAAGTATAAAACCGACTACAATTTTTAAAGAATATAAGTTGAAACAAGAGTGAAACAGAAAGAGCTAAAAGATCTTCTTAAAACACCATATTAGCCACTAAACCTTTCGAAACATCTAATCTTTCTTCATCAGGCGCAATGAAGATGTGCTTCTACTATGACAGCACTAGCAAAACTGAAATTAATGATAAGGAAAAAAAAAGCTGAATGAACAGTCAATAGGAAAGTAGAATACAACAGCCAATCATAGAAGAGTACTGTCAAAACAAAAGAACACATAATAGAAGGGGAATACGGAAGCATATCAAAAAACAAATAAATAAATAAATGCATAAAAATAAATTAAAAAATAAGTTATAATAAAAGGAAAAACACATATATAAAAAGATATTGGAACACATAAATAAGGAAGCAAATTGAAAAATAAATAAATAAATGCATAAATATAAAATAAAATAAATTATAATAAACGGAAAACACACATATAAAATGTGGGAACACATGAAATAAAATTAAAAAGAAAATAAGTAATGCATAAAAAAAAAAAAAAAATCAAAACGAAGAACGACTAAGACGATTGAAGATCTGACGAAGAAAGACTAAATTCTTTCGAAAAGCTTAGCGCACTTAAAAGTGGTCATGATGTTTTTTTGATGATGTTTTATGAAGATCTTTTAGTTCTTCTAAATTTTTTAATCAAATTATGCAATTTCTCAGCCCAATACTTATGGTGTTTCATTAATCAGCTGATGGGACGGCTGGTGTTGAAAATGAGTGACACATTTTTAAATACTTTCTTTTAAAATATCAAATTTTTTCTATTGCAGTATACATAATACCACATTACCTGCGTTTTAGCTGCTACTCCGAAACAGAAAAAGTATTTAAAAAGTGTAAAAGAAACCTGCAGAAAATCTAAATATATTTCGCACCTCTGTTTATGCATAAAAATTGCCAACCGAGATGTGCATAAGAATTTCATAAAATATATTATACACACACAAACATATACAAAAAAAAAAAAAAAAAAAAAAAAAAAAAAAAAAAAAAAACACTAAATGAATTGTGCACAAAAAGTGCACATATATCGCCAGTGGTGAAATTGGAGTATTTCAGAATCATCTGATTTGTTTATACGGAAACTTGTGAGTCACCTTTCCGGCAAGGTGGAATTATATTCATTAACTGTGGTTTATGAACTCATCACGCTACCAGTCATGCCATTGGAGTTGTACTTGAATACGATTTTAAGTGTCTGTTTGGATGCTCGCCAAACTTCAATGATGGGTTCGAAAGAATTAATTATTATTGATTTTCACAAAATTTATTTTACATACTTTGAAATAAAAACATGGGACATTTGAAAGATGTTGAATTTACAATATATACAAATACACAAAATAAAAATGTGATTTACCGTGAAGATGGATCACCGCTCGCTATTTCATCAAAAAATGACCTTAATATGTATGCTCTCTGGACTACTTTAATATCCGCCGTATTAATTCAGCAAATGGACGAAGATTCTTCTTAAAAACTTTTATAGCCACAGACCACAAGAAAACATAAACAAACTTTAAAGAACTTCATTTTGAACTCAATTAAAAAACAGATACAAACTTTTATTTCCTAATTTTTGTATCTCTTCTCGTGAGATAAAATAAATGTAACAAAGGGGAAAATTTAAAACTCTAGCAAATAGCCGCATTTTAAAATTAAAAAAAAAAAAAGCATCACAGCGGCATTGCCAAAAGCCGTGCTTATAAATAAAATATTATTTACCGATTCCTAACAGTATAGGTAATGGATGGTGAAGTTGATTCTGCAAGTGCATTGATATTTTTAAACATTTAAATGGTATCCCCGCTGTTATAGGTCCTCCAAGTTTAATTAATAAGCTTAATTTATTATTATGGTTTTTCAATGATTAATGAATAATTAGAATATGGCTTAATTAATATAATTCCGTACATAAACATTCGTTCTAATGAATAGTTCGAATATGGTTCCATTCATTTATTAATGAGAAATTAAAAATACTGTAGTTACTTTTTCTAGATTTTATCAATTTGAGATGGCGATTCGGATTTAACACTTTAGGGTTTTAGGAGCCGTGGGCTTTTAAATTATGCATATTTTCGTTTTGAATGTTATAAATGTATTTCTTAAATGAAAAAGTGTTAGTTGAAGTTTAAAATGTGACAGACTAATTTTTTTGGCCGATATTTAAAAATACATTAAATTTATTCTTTTGGAATAACTTACACTAAGATAAAATTTACCCTAAAAAATTTCGTTTGGAAGAGGAGGTTTTGCACCCAAAATCCTTTATGCAAATTAATTTTTAGTTCTTTTTTTGTAAGTTTATATGTTAAATGTTTAGCTCAAATGGGTGGTTCAAGGCATTTTATATTTATGATCCTATTATATTTAGATTATGGCAATCCGACGGCGTAAATTCGCTTCTCCTCTCCGCGGATTTTGAAATGAAATGAACAAAATTTTCTTTTACTCCGATTTTGAAAAACACAGTAAATTTATTCTTATCGAGTAATTTAAATAAAAACTAAGAAAAAGTACAACTATGAATTTTCCATTGGAAAGAGCGTTGTGAGGCTTTTTACCTAAAATCCACTTTGGAAGTTATTTTTATTTTATTTTACTAGGGGGCTCAGCCCCCTACGAGCTACGCTCGCCAAACCCCGTTCAGACACCGCAATTTCTAAAAGCATGCTAATTTGATCGGCTTTAAAAAGATTTTGAAAGATTGAATTATAATTTAAAAAACAGTGGCGATCTCCCTATAAACGGGTTTCTATTCATTTCTATTTTATTGGGGAATTTTAAGGAAAAATCAGCTGCTGTTAAAAGATACAATGGATGTTTTCCTCTTTGATTAAATAAATTCAGTTAAACATTTCAAAATAAGCTAATATAAAATGAATTAAGTAAACAAAGTCTTTGTCTCCCGGTATTTTTTAACAAAGCGAAAAGAAAGTTCTTTTAAATAAGACATTTTAAGCGGGCTCTCATGTAAAGCACACAAGTCGTATGTTTGTTGTTTAATAAATAAATAAATAAATAAAAGACATTTTAAATGTATCGTTTTTAATGTCACGTAATTTTCACCAAACTTTTCTTTCTCTTTTTAATATTCAAGTGAAAATACTTTTGTTAAAATGAAATATTATTTGCTCTGTCCCAACAAAAATAGTTGAAAAGATCATCTCGAAATATGAAATAAATGTCTCGCGCAATTTTTAAATTTAAACTGCTTTGCAATATTATTTTCTGTTCATTTTATGTAATAAATGTAATGTGACGTAAATGTGACGTAATTTCTCTTGTTTAAGACTTCTAACGCATGTTAATGAATTTATTATTTTACAATATCTTTTCTCTGTTAAAATTCACGTGTAAATATAGTTTTTATGAAGTAACTTTCAATAAGTTCTTGCTTTTTATACGTAATTATTTAATTCTAATTTGAAAGTTTTTTTTTTCTGTTTATAATAGTGTGTAAATAAATTTTTAATTTGAAGCAAACATTATTGTTTGCTCTGTTTATACAGTTGACAACAGGTTAAATTAGTACAATTTTCTAAAATAAGTAAAAAATATCTCTGGAAATGCTGAAAAATTTGAATTTAAAATAGAAATAAAAGCTCAAAAAATGAGTCAAATAAAAAAAAATAAATACATTCTGCACATCGGAAAATTATATTGTATAAAATGATCTAAAAATGACTAAATTCCGATGTATAGTTTTTGCTTCTATAAAACGTTTTTAATGGAACGACTTTGTCCAACTTTAGCATTAAATATCTCTTAAAATATTTCTTCGATTTGAAAACTGTTTGCATCAGCGTGTTTATCAAACATTTCTCTATAAAACCACCGATTTGCATATTTTTGTATGCAACAGTTTTTTTAATATTAACGAAGTAAGACCATGCTTAAGCATTCAAATTGGATGCCGATCTACCGGGAACATCTACGCAGATTTTCATTGGTCCATTTCCAAATCAATACTTATTTTTATATAGAGAAGGATTTTAAGCTTGTATGTGAAAAATATATCTCAAATAACTCGTTTAAGGCGGTACTTAATTCGGGTGACAGTGACCTGTACCTATACCCCCAACTGCCGCAGATATTTAAAGTTTAAAACAAAATTTTATTTTCTCCGATTTTGAGCCATAGTAAATTTATTATTTTCGAGTACTAATTTAAAATAATGAAAGACTAAGAGAAATGACAGCTAAAATTTTTCGATTCTTGGGTAAAGGGGAGTGGGTTACCCCGTAAACCCTCTAGGAAGACTAATTTTTATTTCAGTTTCTCTTTATGTTTATGTGATAAATCTGCTCGCAAATGGTTTGTTCAAGCCAGTGTTAAATTTAGGAGGTGAAGACCACCCTCCCCCGCCTCCTTTTGCAGATTTTGGATGTTTTTAAAATATTTTTTTTTTCTCAAATATGAACAACTTAGTGATTTTTTTTAGAAGCTTAAATGAATTAAATATTACCAGAAAGAAGAACGAAGAATTTTCCTTTTATGTGTGTGTGTGTGTGTGTGTGTGTGTGTGTGTGTGTGTGTGCACTCTCCTACCCTCCCTTTTGAGTACCTAAAGTGGTTTAAACACCAACGTAAGGAGTAACCAATTTCAATTCGAGTAACTTTTGCCGGTTACTCGATTTGTTTAACCATACCATGACGTTCCTGGGGCATTTTTCTATGCATTGCACCACTTTTTTCGAAGTTACTCAGAAAAGCGTTATTCCACAGTCATTCATACACACCGTGTGTTATGTAAAATCTAAAATCTGTATAACGCCATCTGGCGGTGTGTAAAAATGCAGCCTCAAACCCAGGGAGTTTCCTAACGATTACTCGGTAAAACGGCAATGGTCCAATAATGGCAACCCTTGTGTGTTTGGTTTCTTTGGTAATGCAGGTTTGCTATATAAGATTTTCCTCTCTATTTAGCGGTTACTCACTAAAGCGGCAATAATCCAAGAATGGCAATTCTTGTGTGTTTAATTTCTTTAGTAATTCAGATTTGCTACGTAAGTTTTTCCTCTCCATTTAACTTCATTTTTGATAAAAGAATATCTATCTATATAGTTTTTTAAATATAACGAAAGAAAGGAAATTAGAAATGCACGATTTTATTAAACGTAGCTTTCGAGCGTGAATTTCTCACGAAATAAAGATCTGAAATAACTTAAAATTTTCAGTGAATGAAAAAAATAGACCTAATATTAATAGCGTTAATTTACAATATTTCAATTAAATTCATTTTAAACATCCCCTCCCGGCGTCAGTCGGAACAATAGGTTATTTCTTGTTTTTTATTCTTTTAAAGATATAATGTTTCAGATTTAATAAAAATTAAACAAATTGGTGTTGTTCCTTCTAAATTCATTATTTTGTTAAGAAAGTTACTTTGAAGCAAAATTTTAAGTTTCCTTACCGATTGCAATTAAATGCATATGCGATAGCTGCAGCAAATTTGTTAAGCAATTATTGAAATTACCGAATAAAAATACCCACTAATATATTCCCTATTTCATAAAAGGTCCGAACACAAATAATTCAATGAAAGCCATCAAAATTTCTAAATGTCTCGTCTAGTAAAATAAACAATTTTTATTGATATCAAAGGATTTTCACATAATCTAATAATGAGTTGGTGGATTGAAAATATAGTTCCTATAACTGTAAAGTTGTTCGAATTTTCAAATGACCATTATTTTCGAATTGAAATCCCCAAATTTCGTTCTAGTCTTTTTTTTTTTTTTTTTGGACGTTCTTGTGACAACGCAAGGTTATATGATGATACTAAGCAACATATGATGATAGTAAGATACAATTGAAGAACTAAGTGGAAGAACATGTTAAGTAACAAAAATTACATTTAAAGAAATTTGAAAAAAGTTTTTGCTGTAAATTTTAATGATTTATATTCTGTTTGATACCATGTGTTTAAAATATTAACAGGTATGGTACTAAACTCTCTCAGAATAACTTATTCATATTTAATTCTCAAATATTAAAAATGATTAATATTATTTATATTATTAAATATTAAAATATTAAATATTAATGAATAATGTCTTAAATCCTCAAGACTAAATATAATCTTAGTATTTTATCTTCACCATGTGATAGGATACCTCATAACGCTTTCATCCAAAAGATAATTTTTTTTTTTAGAAAATGTAGCATAACATGTTCATCCACTTAGCTCTTCAACTATGATACAAATGAGGCTCGAACACAAACCATTCAATAAATAACAATAAAATTTTTTAGTATGTCTGTCACCAAAGTAAACAACTCCCGATGATTATAATGAAATCGTTAGAAATTTGCCATATATTTCTAAAAACCGAACATAAAGATTCTCTGACCATAATGTTTGTCATTTAGATTTTCAAAAGGTCGTTATTTTCAAACAAATTTCCGAATTTTTTTAATTAATGAACGCACCCAATATAATTTACTTTTAAAAAACGAAAACAAATATTTTTCTTTTCCGCCTGAGCAAATACAACTTGTATAGTGTAATAATTCCTGGTAGAGCAGAGGGTCAAATATTTTGAGGGCCGATCTTCTGTCTATCCATAGAAATTGTCCATAAGTAGTATGTTTAAGTAACTATTACTAATCTTCATGCCTTTTTTACATATACATAAATTTTATACTATGTAGTATTCACTGTAGTATATGGGATATCACAGTGGCGTACATAGGATTTTATTTCGGGGGGGGGGGGGGTGATTTAAATTTCCCTAATGTTCTAAATCTTACAAAACACGTTGAATTGTGTTGTAAACAGAAATCATTTTTGGCAATAGGGCCGTGGCCAGAGAAGGGAAAGTGTGGTTCTATTCCTAATTTAAAAAAAAAAAAAAATACTCGCATGGCTTGAGTTTCCGTCAATTAGGACTAAAATATATCCCGATTTTTGACAAATGGTCCCCGAAAAAAATATCAATTTCGTTAATGTCTGATGACATTGAATTTTCGGAGAGAACGAGAAAATATAAAACAGGTGTGTCTTGCGGTTTATAAACGGACTCAGAATTTTTATAAAAGATCTTTTTTTTTTTTTTTTTTTTTTTTTTTTTTTTTGTTACGATTTTTATGCCATCCAACGTAAAATTTCCTTCTCTTTCATAATCTGTCTTTATTTCTCAATTTCGACAGTTGGAAGAGAAGATAATTAATTTTTTTGGTAATTAATTTCAGAATTGCATTTTTCGCACGGCAGGCTACGTAACACGGAAAGCAAAAAAGATACATTTTTACACCAGGGTTTGATAATTGCAGTACAATTTTTTTAGACTCCGGTACGGTATGCTATTTTTTTCTCCCAGCTTATTTTGTGTCCGAAAAAAAAAAACGTTACCCTACAGACGCTAGCTGTAAAACAAAGCATTACGACTAAATACTCTTTAGCAATTTTTTAAACTTCTAAGCATCGCACATTTTCACTTTTTATACCGTCGTATTGGAAAAAAAAAGTCCTTTTAAATGCATTTTGTTTGAAAACTGTATCTCCATTTATTTTTGAAATATTAATTTTTTTGTAGTTTTTGGAGCCATTTGCTTAATATTGGCAACGGAAGTATTCTATTTCTGTAGAAAGTAAAGGAAAAATAGTTAGTTTAAAAGTAGTAATTATATATTTTTGTTGCCATTTTCTCGTAACAACCGAAAGAAAATGTAATTAAAATACGTGCTATTTTGAAAAAAATATAAACGAATGATTTCTGTTAAAACAATGGAGCTATTATATACTATATTTAAATGTAAGTATCTGTGAATCATTAGATAGCCGGGTTTTTTTTTTTTTTCGATTTTCTTGAATGACGGAATCTTTTTGCTGCATTTGTGCATTATTTTGCGATAGTGATGTGCTATGTATGCTTTACTGTAGATGTTTAAGAGTAGATCGTAAATGTGGAATTCTTAAGCGGATGCGAATGACGTCATTTTACATAAAATAAAACGAGTGCTTTAAGTCTTAAAATTGAAGTATGTTTTGTACTGCAGTAGAGACCCGCTTAACCGAATTATTTTCTTCTGGTGGACTGGTGGCTTCTATTATTATGAAACAGCCATTATAAATGAAGTGTTAGGTGAAGATGAAAGAGCAGCCGTAAAAAAATTATGGCCATCCCCCCCCCCTTAACACCCATTAACCGCTCATTTTAACCCCCTTTCTGACCAGAAAATTATCATAATAATAGAAGCCGTCAGTCCATCAGAAGAAAATGAAGTAATGGAAATGCCGGGGGCGACACTAAATTCTGAAAAAGCAGAATTCCTGTTCTCTAGTTTAACTTTTGATTTTAGAAATTTCGTTCTTTTGCATCTGAATGTTATTTTGTGCGCTGATTCATAAAATCTAAATTTTTAAAAAATCGGACCACAATTTTCCGATTTATGAAAACATCGATTTTTAAACTTATAAAAGAGATGCTTTTTCGCACAGACAATTGATGGGAATTTCTTCAAATTGAAAACTGAAGAACCGATCGCTTTTAAACTTTGGCATAGTTTATAACACATAATAAGCACTTTATAAATTTAAGGTAAGTTTAATTTTTGTTGAGGGGAGGGGGGGGGGGGGGCAAACGAGGGCTCCGTCGAAAACCGCCTCCTCCCTCGAGTAGTATACCTACTGATAGGTTGTTTAACGGAGTTTCGTTCAGATACAGTTTTGTTATGAATAGAGTGCGCTCCCTAGTGGTGAAATGTGGAACTAACAGAACGCGATTTTGCGAAAATTAGGAAACCTAACACGGCGATCTGTTTTAAACTTTAAGATAGTTTATAATACATGATTAAAAAAAAATTATCAAAAAGAATGACTCGTCACATTTCGGTGGGGGAAGAGGGTCGCAAACAAAATTAGGAAATATAACAAGGCGATCTGTTTGAAACTTTAAGATACTTTACGGAGGGTTTACCATAATTTAGAAGGGGTTCCATGGCAATAAATGTACTAGGCGTTTTGAAAGGGATATTAAGCGAAACCCTCTGGGTCGATCTGTGATCACACTTACCCGTTTGTTTCCTATTTGAAGACACGTGGGGCATTTTCCCAGATACCGCAGATTTAAACGGCCCGAAAATTTCTCATGTTTCATATGAATAAGGAACTAATTCGGGAGGGAGCTGTAACCCCATTAGCCCTATTCCAGCTATTTAGTTAAACTGTTGTACCACTGTGCACTATAGTCCAATTTTTTATCGCAGGCGCTTGTCCTTCACACTCGTCCTTCGCCAACTGACATGAAAATCACGTTTCCTACCGCCCCTTCCGTCACTTTCTTTAAGCCCGGAGAAAATAGGTGACTTTTAAAAACTAAAATACAGAACAGAGATAAGGAGTCTCTTCCACCCTCTCTCGCAGTACACGAACTTCCCGCCCTCATCTCGAGTCACAAACGTTTCGGTACAGGAATGCTTGCATTTCGAATCACCTTCACCATTATAGATAATCTTATTTTATGGAGACTCTAATTTAAAAAAACAACTGTTTAACAATTATCAATAAAAACAAATTCAATTCTAAAAGCCTATATATTATTGTATATCTTAAATGTGAATACAAGAACTAAAAAAAAAGGTGCGAAATTTCGATTTTTAACACTCATTTAATACGAAATAATCATTCATATAGTTTTTAGTTTTTTTCTTCGCTATTTTGCGACCGTTGTCTTTTTTCCGAAACTAGTGGATGATTTTCACTTATCGCAGATATCTATTATTTGTTTTCTCTGTTTTAAAATATCATAATCGCCGATAAAAAAAACCCAAAAAATCATTTACAAAATTTTTTGTAACAGTTTTGGACAGCATGATGCAAAATATAAACCACATTATTGAATAATTACCTTTCTAAGGGAACCTAACTGACATTTACGCAAGGTTAAAAAAGAACAACCTATAACTCCGAACTATTAGGCTGACGAGCACGTTTTGGATCAAACCCACACCTTCCGTCTACCAGCTTTGATAGAAGAATATCTCGGATATTGGTGGAACCCACACTGTTAAAAATTTGCAACATTCTGGAAGGTCATTTGACAGTTTTTTCCGAAAACGGTTACACAACCGTAATTTTAACACTATTCTGACCATATTATTGGCCATTTTATGGTCAGAATATAGTTAAATTATGGTTATGAAACCGTTTTTTCAAAAAACGATCAAATGACCTGCCAGAATGCTGCAAAATTTTTAACAGTGCATTCAGTCGTTAGAAAAAGTCGCAAAATTCTAAGTCGGGAAAAAAAAACTCAAGATTTATAAAATGGTCGAGAAAAGAAAAACCCGCAAAACTTGACAATCGGTAGAAGGTTAAAATAACAAAGTACAATATTTTAAATCAAAATTTTGCTCACAAAAAAGGGGTGGAGGCGTGGAATAAATAGAATTATTCTAAGGATTGCATACTTATTAAGTGCATGAGTTAAATTTTCACTAGGTAAATGTTCACAACAAATTTATATATGTAAGAATATAAATAACTGCTTGAATAGGTCAGAAATTAGTCAGTTTTGAATTTGATAGAGCCTTAAGTGTCGTGTCTAATGACACGACTATTTTAGGCAACTATTTTAGGCAACATAATGCTAAATTCGTACGATTATTTTAAAGAAATTTAAAGAAATAGTGGTTCAATGATAATAATTATCTAAGAGATTAAAATGTTGGAGGATTACAGAAATTTTCAAAACAAGAATCTTACACTCTAAAATTGGAAGGAGTGAAAAGTTCACTCTTTGAAAGCAAACACAAGGGATAAGATTGGAATAAAATATTTTAGTATATTTCTGTCAGTCATCTAATTTAATTCATATGTAAAACTTTGATTGAATTTTTCCTTAAAAGTTCAATTATAGTGTTGCAAACTACGAATTAAATAAATGTTGCCAGTAAAGTATTTTATTGAAATCTTTACTATGCTTGCATCTATTTTCATTGCATGCTCTAAAAGGTATGATTCTTTTAAAATCCCCAAAAAAGCAACATAAAAAAATTGAACATTCTCCATACTAAATGAACATTCACTAGTATGAAAGAGTGACAATTCACTCCACCAGGGATGAAAAAACACACTCCTTTAGTTGGTTGTATTTATGACAGCCAATTAACAACACAAGGGATATAGGCCCTAAGCGGGGGGGGGAGGGGTGCCCTCCGTGAAGATCTTTCTAAGGGAACCTAACCCGTATTTACGCTTGGAAAACCAAGGTTCGAAGAAGACCCCGAAAACTCCGAACGATTAAGCCGACGGTCCTGATTGGGATGGAACCTAGCCCCTCCCGTCTACCAACTTCGAGAGCAGAACTTCTCGGCCACTCGCACTCCTTTAGGAACAGTGAATAGTCACTCCTCCGAAAGAGTGATTATTCACCCCTGTTTAGAGAGAATATTCACATTCACGGACTGAGTATTATTTCAGAGAGTCAAAAATTTCACTTTTACTTAGAGTGAACAGTCACTCTAAAGAGGGACATAACTGGATGTAACAAAAGCACCACTATAGGCAACTTTCTTACATATAATTACCGGGCGCGACTGTGGAGGAAAGAGAAAATTAAAAAAAAAAAAAAATCTGTTGCATTTTTTATTTTGCAGTAAAAATAAAATATTGATTTCTGTAAATTCTCCACGTAACAGCACGTAGCTAATCTTAAACATTACAAGAATGTTTTCATTTATGCACTCTAAAAAATAAATATGCAAATTTACACATAAAATCAGGTAAATCGATGATACAAAAACGATTTGTCTATATATGTAAAGTGGTGCGTAAATTGACAAAACGCACGCCTAATGTGTAAATTTCAAAATAAGCGTTTGAATGTGTAATTTGCTTATGACACTAAATGTGTAAAAAAATTTTATCACTCTTGAAATACACACTTGAATGTGTAAATGGACAGGATCGACTCAAAGACAAAACATTCCTAGTAATTAAAGATACAAAAACAACAAATTAGTTATTTTATAAGTTAGTAATAACATTATTTAATATTTTGTGATAATTATGTAAGCCTATATTAAGTACGGCAAATATTTACATTTATTAAAATGATTAATAACTGCATTTAATATTAAATTGTTAATACCTTTTAAATTAATCAATTAATTATCAAACAATTAATTTTCTAGTTAGAACATTAAACATTTTATGTTTTGATTAATAAACTTATAATTAATATAATTACATAAATAATAAAAACTGCAAATAAGTAATTTCATCAGTTAACACAAATAACAAATCAATCAATTATCATGGCAAGATTTTTTGCATTTCAACTTCTAAAAATTACTGTTAATACCACAAATCAAAACTTAAAGCATGTATGTGCATGCTAATCAGATTAAATACAACCATTAATTTGCCACAATGCGATTCCTATATTATCCCTTATACAGTGGTGGACATAATTATAAGACACCTACTGAATTTGAGATACAGTGGAAGAAAAGATTCAGAGCTTAAAAATGCTTTATCAAATACGACAAAAACATAAATTTATTCTGTTATCACACGTAATTGTTTTACAGAAATGATATTTTATAGAGTTTAATAAAAAAAAATTAAAAATACCATGGACAAAATTATAAGACACCAACCTTTTTTTTTTTTCCAAATACAGTGGTCACCATAATTAGCAGACACTATTGGTTTAAAAGAAAATACTCTAACATGGTTATTGAATATTTGGTGGAGCCGCCATTGTTTTTTATAACATGTAAGATGCGATTTGGCCTCGAATCTATCATTTCTAACTAAATATTGCAAGACAGTTCTTCCCAAGCACATTTTATAGCATTCTTTAGGTTTTCGACACATGTAAACTGCCTCCCATTTCGGTAAACCTCACGAGCTAAGATCCCCCACAAGTTTTCGATGGGATTTAAGTCTGGGGAGCGAGAAGGCCACGGAAGAACATTGATACTTTGCTCTGAAAGCCCCATTCTTGTTACGTGGGATGTATGAATCGACGCGTTATCGTGCTGGAAAGTGTAGTTTTCGCCACAAAGAAGTTCACCGTATATGGCTAGTTGATCTTTAAGAAGATTCTTATACTTTTCGGAGTTCATTCTTGAATGCACAAAAACGATATCAGTTTTCCCTTGAGCCGAAAAACCAGCCCAAACCATTACTGAGCCTCCACCCATTTGGCGGCTCATTTGTACATCAGGAGACTTCCATAAATCATGCCAATAATAATGAAACCCGTCAGGACCATCCAGGTTAAACTATTTTTTCATCAGAAAATAACACAGAGTATCATTTGGAGGGAGATAGCATAGTTTGTTTAGCGAAGTTTAAACGGACCATTTTGTGCCGCCTTAAAAGCGGTGGTTTTTTCTTCAATTTTTTAAATTTCACATAGGAAGCATTATGCAACACCCTGCGAATGGTTCTCTTTGAACAATTCAGTTTCAAAGCATTTTTAATGCCTGTAGTGGTCATCTTATTCTGTGTAGCGAGCGAAATCACCTGGCGTCTGCCTCTCGAGGATAAGCAAGGATTACGTCCAGATCTATTAATCACCGATCCATTAATTCCTTTTTCAAAACATTTGAAATTGCACATCTAGAGCGTTTAATAACTTTTGAAATATTATTAACGGAAGCACCAGTTCCATTTAATCTCCAAATTTCGTGAATTTCACTTTCTTTTAATTCTGTACCTCGTGGCATGTTTGTAAATGCGTGAAGGCGGTTATCGTCTGTTTTAGTTAACTTCTGACGTCATAACAGCGTGCAGAAAATTTGCATATTGCACATTATTTTCGAAAAAAAGCAGGTGTTTTAATTAAAATGTTAGGGTGTCTTATAGTTTTGTCCATGGTATTTTTAACTTTTTTTATTAAACTCTATAAAAATATCGTTTCTGTAAAACAATTACGTGTGATAACAGAATAAATTTATGTTTTTGTCGTACTTGATAAAGCATTTTCAAGCCCTGAATCTTTTCTTTCACTGTATGTAAAATTAGGTATGTGTCTTATAATTATGTCCAGCACTGTATTCCCCCCTCTTAATGTTTTCGGGCTTAAACTCTACCCCTCGTTATCGCAAGACCAGGGTCTCAACTGGTGAAGGTCAAGGAAAGGCAAGCGTCTCTGTTAGCGAAAACAAGAATAATATGGGACTTAAAGAGTAAGTTGTAGTTGAATGATAGGAGGAAAAATTGCAAATTTCTCTCAAGCAGAAAGGTTAACAAATCAGAACTTTTTCTTTTTCATTTTCGACATTTTTTGAAGGGAGGAGCATGTAACCCCAACAGTCTCCTTCCCCATTTTTGAGTATGCTGTAGTGTCAACGTGGACTTATAAGGACTAACGAGAATTTCTAATCCTCTGCATAACAGAAAACTAAATTACAAATTTATCTATCAAACAAAACAAAACAAAAAAATCAGCACCTTTTTCATTTTATTTTCGGCTATTTAGAGAGGAGAGCTGTAACCCATTAGTCCCTAAAAACCTCTTTGGGCAACTATGCACTGATAAGATTTAAGAGAAGAGGGTGGCTGTTCCGTTGAATGATAGGAGGAAAAAAATTACAAATGTCTCTCATCTCAAACAGAAAGAAAACAAATCAGCACATTTTTCATTTCATTTTCCACTATTTCGAAAGAGGGCTTGTAACCCCATCAGACCCCTTCCCCTCGTTGGGTATACTGTGGTATAACTGTGCTCTGATATGGACTAATCAGAATGGCTAGTTTGTTGTATTGCAGAAAACAAAGTTACAAACTTACCTCAAACAAAAAGAAAAAAGAGCGTTTTTTTATATCATTTTCGACTGTTTTGGGAGGAGGCTGTTACTCCATTAGCCCCTTTCACTTCTTTGGATATAATGTGATGTGATTTTGCACTAATATGGAACTGAACTGAAGAGAGCGGCTAGTTTGTTGAATGATAAGGGGGGAAACATCTCAAACAGAAAGAAAAAAGCACTATTTTTACCCGACTACGGCAAAGCCAAAGGAGGGTTATGATTTTGACAGGCTATGTATGTATGTATGTATGTATGTATGTATGTATGTATGTATGTATGTATGTTCATCTGTTCCCTCGTAACTTCTAAACCACTAATCAGAATTCGACAAATGACATATCATTAGAAGCGTCTTAATTGTCCGCTGGTTATAGGCTATATAGATTTTCACCAAATTCAATGTGGCGCCTTCTAGCGGACAAAATATACAGAGTAAAAAAATAAAGTTAAGCTAGATATGCCGTGTTTGGTATCATTTTAAAGCGCTTCACTTGTACATTTCGAATATATATATATTACTAGCATTTGCTTGTGACTTTACTTGCATTTATGGGCTAATTGCATATAATTCACATCTTTTCGTTCTTAATTTCTTTGGTACTTAGTAATCAGAATAAGACCACTGCAGTGCCATTAGAAGGGTCTTGATCTTGATATTCTGTTGGTTGTGAGCTATAAAGTTTGTCACCAAATTTACTATTATGCCCTCTAGCGGACAAAAAGTATAAAAGCGCTGTTCTCATACAATTTGACGACGCATCCATAAAAGCCGATATTAACGGACTTGTCAGAATCGAGCCTTGCCTCACTGAATTTGACGGCTTGAGGGGGTCTGGGAAAATTCAGCGTAAAATGCTCCCGCTGATTCTTTCTTGGGGTTGTACTGTACATAAATTACAAGGTTGTACTCTGGATAAAGCAGTTATCGATCTAGGAAAGTCATTGTTTGCTAAAGGACAGGCCTATGTCGCTCTCAGTAGAGTCAAAACCATAGAGGGTTTGTTTATAAGTGCCTTGGATCATAATAAGTTGCTTAAAAATCCACATGACAGTCAATCGTTAGCAGAATTAGATAGATTAAGAAATCTTCCTAGGTCATCTTAATACATGAAACCTTCAATCTACATTACACATTTACACATTACACTAACGACCTCATCCACTAATCGGTCCATTACCCATTTGCTGCCATCGACGGATATGTGCGTCACTACTACCAAATACTGGAAGCGTCATACGTCAAAAAATAAAGTTAAGATAAATATGCCGTGTTTGGTATCATTCAAAAGCGCTTTACTTGTACATTTTGAATATATCTATATATTACTAGCATTTGCTTGTGACTTTACCTGTATTCATGGGGTACTTTTATACTTTTTCAGCGTAGTTTTTTGTCGTAGTTGGGTTTTAGTTTTTTTACTTTATCTTGTTTCATTTCATTTTCACTATTTAGGGAGGAAGGGTCTGTAACCCCATCACCCCCCTCCCCTTCTTTCGGTATGCTGTGATGTCAATGTGGACTAACATGGAACTAACGAGAATTACTATTTCGTTGTATGATAGAAGAAAAAAATTTAGATTTATCTAAAAAAGCAAGAATTTCAGAAAACAAAATTACAAATCTATTTCAAACAAAAAGAAAAAAATCAGCATTTTTTTCATTTTATTGTCGGCTATTTTGAGAGGGGGCTATAACCTCATTAGCCCCTTTCACATCTTTGAGTATAATGTGATGTCACTGTGCACTAATATGAAACTAAAGGGTAGAGAGCAGCTAGTCTGCTGATTGATAGAGTAGAAAATGCAAATTTATTTCAAACAACAACAACAAAAAAAACAGCACTTTTTACATTTCATTTTTGATTATTTTGAGAGGGGGCAGCAATTCTATTAGCCACCCTTCTATCTTTTTGGGTATAATGTAGTGTCACTGTGCACCAATTTGGAACTAAAGGGAAGGGAGCGACTTGTCTGTTGAATGAAAGGGGATAAAATACAAATTTATCTCAAACAGAAAGAAAAAAAAATCAGCATTTTTTTTCATTTCATTTTAGACTATTTCGAAAGGAGGGGGCTATAATTTCATCAGCCCCCTCCCCATCTTTGGGTATGCTGTGATGTCAATGTGGAGTAATATGGGGTTAACGAGAGAATGGCTATTTCGCTGTATGAAAGAAGGAACAAATTTCCAATTTATCTAAATAAGTAAGGAAGAAACAGTTTTTTAATTTAATTTTCGACTATTTTGGGAGGAGAGGGACTGTAACCCCATCATCCCCCTTTCTCTTCATTGGTGACAATGTGGACTAAAATGTATCTAATGAGAATGGCTAGTCCACTGTATGACAGAAAAAAGTTAATTTGTTTTCCAAAAAAGAAGCAGCAAAAAAATTCGCCCTTTTTTCATATCACTTTCAAAAATTTCGGGGGGGGGGGGTCGCTGCAGTCCCACCAGCCCTTTTCCTTGGATATGCCCATTGGATATCACAACAAAGATAGTCACAATTTTAAGAAAATATCTAGTGGAAAAACAAATAGGAAACTAATAGAAAAATTGATAGATTGGTTTATGGGATAAAGGTTTGCAAACTTCACCTTTGTTTATCTATGTATGTCATAAAATGTCTAAAAGAACCCCCCTCCCTCCCTTACGCATTGATCATCATAAGTTGTTTTAACTTGCCTCGTTAAGAGGAAAACTTCAATTATTTCACTTGAAAACAATGTACTACTTACTATGTTTACAGAATAAAATTGTAATCATTATTTTTTTTATGAGGTATCTCATTCTGTTTTGTTTTTTTTGGGGGGGGCGGGGGGGGGGGACATGAGCTAAGGAGAGGAAACGTTCTTCCTTAATATTTGAAAGTATTTTTGGTGAAGGAGAATATTCGTAACTTTTGGCTAATTTTATTCATTTTGACACCCTAATTCCTGCCATGGTGAACCCGATCAAATGAGGTGGCTCTGCATGCGTGTGCATTAGTCAGGCTCATAACGATAATTCTTCAGGCTCCTGTCCCTGCCGGCGTAGACACTTAGGAGCTAATGCTAATCCTATGGGGAGGGATTTTTCTAATATGTCGTTTGCATTTCGACATTTTTATTTTATTTTTTATTTATTTATTTATTTATTTATTTATTTTGCATTGAATAGCCGAGGTCCGTCTCTACATCCCACCTTTTTTACTTTTTTGATTTTGGTCGCAGGTATTTTTTATAAAGTTACTTTCACTTTCAAAACCGGTTCTGAAAATAAAAGCGTCATTCTAAGAAATATCTGCAATCAAAATCGAAAAAGTAAAAAAGGCGTGATGTAGAGATAGACCTCGGCTATACAATGCAAAAAAAAAAAAAAGCTCATGAGTGTCTTCGCTGGCAGGGACAAGAGCCTTAAGAACTATTTTCTAAAGCCATGTATATTATCAGCAGAATTTATAAACATGCAATAAAAATGAGTATGGCTAATATTAAAAACGAATATAATACATAAAAATGCACTTTTAGTTATGTAAGTATCGCTTATAAACAGTAATGAAATCTAATTACTGTCTAATGCTTTAAATGAGTTACTTGTAACATCTTTTAGTGTATCCTTGTAAAATATTTATAAATACTAGACACTCTACATTTTACAGAAAGCATGTTGTAGTACACCTCAGCAACGGGATGTGATTAAAGCACTGCCCAACTGCACGTTGCCCCATGGTCTCTGACATTCGGGGATCTGAAATTTAGTATGTAACGTTAATAAAGCTGATACTTTAAATCTATTTTATTCTAATGTTAATCTAACTAATCAGGGAAGCGCCTTATCAGAATGAACCTATTTACAAAATTTGCAGCAAATCGGATAATTCTGCATAAAAAATACATTTATCTAAATTAAGGGGGTGATTATCCCCCTCCCTCCTTTATACTTAACCAATGAATCCCCAAAACTAATCTGGAAAGCGCCTTATCAGAATGGACCTTTTTACAAAATTTGAAGCAAATCGGATATTTATATCAAGAGTTATCTCTTTACGTCCATACGTACATACATACAGAAAATGCGGGCACATTAGCTCTCAGGCTTTGATAGCCTGTGATCTAAAAACGAAAGGAAATTCGTCAACAGCCTTCCACAGTCTGAGCATTCCCTCCTCAATATATATATATATATTTGGCATTTTTCCTCATCTGGTGTTTTTCACCACTGTTCTTTTATTTTGATACAAAGACTTACGAAAGGGCTTCATTATGAAACCTTGGAGAAAAATTATTTTAGATATGTGTGCTTTAAATTGCGTCGATTTTTTACATATCATAGCCCGAAACTTTCTGCCACGTTTTCAGACTAATTTTTAAATATAAAAGCATGCTACTTGTGGACATAGTTATGACAGTAATTTGTAATATATCAGTTTATCATTTTTCCACAAATGAATCACTTCTTTAGTTACAAACGATTGCAGTCTTCGGACGACACTTTTTCCTTTTCTGTATTGTCGTCTACGAAAAACGGTCAAAGACGAGATCAAATTAAATCCTACATTTTATGCAGCGAAATGTGCATAAGAACGCATTTTACCTAAAAAAGATTATTCTTCATTTATATACTACTAGCAGGCTTTGCCCGTTACGCTGATCAGTTTCGCCATACTAACTTTGAAACAAATGAAAAATTTCTGTGAACTTGACCATGTGCTTTAAAGTAATATGGAACGTTATCTCTCTTTCTTTATTGCTGAAAACGATACGAACGACATTGCGTCATTATATTTTCTAATGTGTTAGGTAAAATTTGTGCTGTTCAGGACCGACTCCTTTTGTTGATCAGTTATTGTAGGATTTATATAGAATTATACGCAAAATGTTAAAAACTCCCCTAAAAATTACTTAATTAACAGTGCAAGTCCCATCAAAATCCATTTAGCAGAATTCACGTTACCAACATCCGGAACAAAATTTCTAGTTGCATTATATATATATATATAGTATATATTATAAATCCCAAATCTTTCACCAGATGCAATGATTTTCTGTCAAGTAAGCTGAGGTTACTCAAAGATGCAATATTTTACCAATTCCTACACACAGGTCTTTTAGTTACTCGATGAAGCAATCTTCTGCCGTGTGTTACGCAGCAATATAAGTTACTCGATGACATGGTATTTTACCAATTACTATTCACAACTATCTCAATTACTCGGTAATGCGATCTTCTGTCGATTTATACACACAGTGATCTAGTAAGTTACTCAAGAGTACTTTTTATCGATTCCTACACACACTATCTAAGGTACTCGATAACGCAATCTTCTGCCGTCCGTATCTACCTGCCGCCGTTCTGCCACTACAGCAATTTAAGTTACTCGGCGATACGGTATTTTGCAAATTACCACACACAACTATCTCATTTACTCGATAATGCGATCTTCTGCCCGTTTCTACACAGAATGTAAAAGATACTCGTTGGTACCGTATTTTTCTAATTCCTATACACAACTATCTCAGTTACTCGATAATGCGACCTTCTGCCCATCTATAACATAAAGCCATGTAAGTTACTCGATGATAGGGTATTTTACCAATTCTTACACTCGACTATTCGTTTACTCGATAATGCGATCTTCTGCTCTTCTGTTCACACACTAAGGAAAGTTACTCGATGATACTGTATTTTATCTAGTCATAATAGCACTGTGATAATATAATACAAAGGAAAAGATGAAATGAGAAGAGGTGGGACTCGCAAGAATTCGGCCAATTGTTTTGTGAAGTTTTTGCATGGTCTGCAGACCTACGTCGATTAATGTTTAAAATCGAAATTAAAGGATATAGCAAATATGAACTATATATATAACCGATATGTATTTAACCCTCTAGTGCATGATTTTTTATTTTTCCTTTAAAAAATATATTTGATTCCTTAATGGACGTGCATTAAAGGAAAAATAGTAAAAAAAGTATCACTCTAATATTTTTCCGTATTTTGGATTTTTTTTAAATAGTAGCCAAATGACAACACCATGCATTAAGCGTATTCTAAGCATATTCCACGATATTTCTCTGGTCTTTTTTCTATTAATTGTCAGGTGGCATTTTGCAGCACGGGGTCCTGTTTCTTCTTATTATTCCAAGGCACGAAATTACTTTTGATTTTTAAAGTGTCATTATGTTCACTGATGTTTAATATCAAAATACAGTTCCTGATTTACAGGTTCAACAACAGGATGAGTTAGTCTAGCATTGACTCAAACACTAACCTCCCGGTCATGTCCACCTGGCAGACTGGTTGTGTTTTTTTTCGCAATAAATATCAAAATTGTATACAAATCTTGATACTCCTGCGAAAAATAATTTAAAAACACATTTATGCGAGTTTTTTTGAGGAGTGGGGGTGGGGTATACTGCTTCATATGGTGACGAGTCTTTGGTGCACTTATTTGCTCATAAACACAGAGAGATTTTTTGATGGAAATGGATAAGAATTTCCATTTTGGGTGCCTACTATTGGTCTCAACTTGAATAACTTATCTTCCCCATTAGACAATGTATTATCGTTCAGATGGGAAAATTGTCGTATACCGTATACTTTCAAATGTATTCACGGTCATAGTGCGACCACCTGGTGATACACTAGTGACAGGGTTCAAACAATCTTGTGACTTTAAAGTTTCCCACGCTACTCAAGGTACAAATCCTTAGATACTTTTTTATATCTGTCAAGAATATATTGAGTGGCTTTTGAACATGTTTTAGAACACAATAGAGTCTTGCTTGTTGAGAGATACGCTCGAAATGTACTGGGTGAAAAAATACAAAAAATATTTATATGGTGCTTTTAATGATAAAACACTTTCAAGGAGAGAAACATCTCCAATAATGTTTATCCAAGAAGGATCTGGCTGAAGAGTTTGAAGCTTTCACTTTTTCTGTTTACGTTTACCTGGCTGTTTTTGTTTTGATGTAGATGGAATATTCACTATCCCAACATTTGCATCAAAATTCTAGCAAATTTCATTAGCTGATTTATCTGCTCGTAAATCACAATCAGTCTTATCATAAGCGTCTGAACCGTTTTTGAACAGAGAGTTTGGATCAAAAGGTGGATCGTCATCGCTGTCATTGTAAGAAATGTCACTTTCACTAGACATAACAATTCAAATTTCTTCTGTTAATATTTTATTTAGTATCTTTACTTTAAAAAATATGCTGAACATGATGAGGCTCTATCAGAACAAATTTTTTGATGAAAAAAATAGACAAAAAGCAAGAAGAAACAATCAACAAATTCATTGAACAGAATACTAAAAATGTAAATAAAAGTGGAACTCAATTCATGGTGTTGCCACATGGCAACATTCGTATATTCGCATACATACAATATTTGTGTGCAAAAAACTTTACTTAATATTATTTAAAATCACTTTTAAAAGCATATTCTTTTTAAAAAGATTTTTTTCAAATGAAATTTTGCATTTTAAATATTTTTTATTTGTGTTAGAAATCCATCTATGGCGAGGAAAATTGACGGCTTCAAAAGTTCTTTTTTATTTGTAACTGACAACTATTATCACCTATGGTATTTTTATTCTACTAAACCTAAGTATTGGGTCAAAATGAATACATAAAGCACAAATTTATCAAGAGGCAACGGTAAATAAACGATAAGGAGAGAATATGTAATTTGTTGCCAATTGGCAACAGTATGCACTAGAGGGTTAAAATAATTTAATTGTTGGTCGTAGTTTAAGCGGGGTTTACCTCTAGAAGACTTAAAAAATCTGTTTTTAGCCTTTTTTTCGTTAGAATAGGAATAAAAATTGGTGTTCCGAAATTTTTGCTTGTTATTTATTATTATTTGAAGGATATTGCATTTTTTTTTTATATCAAAAATTGATGACGGGAATTGAGTTGAGTAGGTGATGCGCGTCGTGCACTTGCAACTGGGCGGGATCCGATAGATTACCTGAGACGTCTGCAGTCAATTTTTGTTAAAGATTATAAAAATAGATATAATTATCTGGGGCTTCAAGTATTTTGAGGTCAAGAAATCTAAAATAACAAAATGGTAGCCATTTGAAAAAAGTCTCTTTTTGGTCCCATTTTTCGCACCTTTCGTGATTTTAAATTAAATGTTTTTTTTTTCTTTTTTTGTACAAAAATGGCTGAAAGTGGTTCAAGCCCCATTAAATTATGTCCTCTTTAATTAAAAAAAAAATGCAAGATCTCTTTAATAGATTTTGCGTTCTGATCACGCCCAGTTTGAAAAAAGTCATTTTACATAAAATGCGTTTTTAGTGCTCCAAGACAATAAATGCCTACGGACGCGTTGCGCTAAAGCACAAAATAACTACGAAAGGTCCTCCAATTCGACCAAATAATTTTACAAGGGTGATCTACAGACTATAGGGAATAAAAAAATGTAAAAAAAGGAAGAAAAATCGATTTTTTCAACCGAAAAAAAGCAAGTACCCTCTTAAGGTAAAATGTATAACAATAAAATTAAGCTATTTTATAAAGTTAAATGAAACCGTAAATGCTAGTGCATAAAATATTTTCATTATAAGCACTGTCCTTTTGATATTTTTCTAATTATATCACATAAAAATATTTTACTTCTTTGACTGTCTGGTATATTGTATATGTTATCAGATTTAACATACTTTCAGTTTTATGCCCTCTAATGGGAAAATCTCTTAGGATGTACATAATTAAGTAACAAACTTTAAGTTTTTTCATAACAGTCAATGCGTTACATATATTTTGAATCTAATGGCTACTTAGTAAAATTTAAAATATTCAACTATTCATTTTGTTTTGTTTTTTCATCAGTAATAAATATAAATGATGTGTTCAAATTTCTGCGCATTGTTTCAAAATATAATTCGTGAAGCAGTGTTGTCTTGAAGACTTGTATGTTTAATAAGCAGGATAATGTATATTTTGGAAGTATTTCCCCCCCCCCTCCCCTCCCCAATATACTTGATGTTTTCACTTTTGTGTTTGTTGAAAAGTATTATTAGTAAGATTAAGCGAATAATTTGGAATTATATAAAAGTAGTAAATCGACTTGACATGTGATATACTCAATTTCCATATAAAGGCAAATATATTTAATAATAATAATAATAATAAAGTACAAGTTCAACTGAATATTTTTGAGTTTTATTTTTCTGTAGTTCATCTACAAACAGTTCTTATCTATTTCACTTTCATTTTACATCTCCCACACAAAATTTCTATTCAAGTTTAGGATTTCGTGGTTGCATGCGTTAATTTTCCTCAAAATACTGAAACTTTTAACGAAGCCTTAATCTGATTTTAACTGTTGAAATTAAAGTCAGGAAAAATTACGCTATTTTAACGAAATCGTACTGAAAATTTTAATTTTATGCATCAAAAAAAGCTTTTCCTATTAATTTTGATGCTATTTTGGACTTCAAAAACTATTCGGGCAAATACCCATGTAACCATTAGAAGAAACATTGAGTTCGATTATGAATGGGTTGGGTTGTTTTTTGACGGCCGATTATCTGCACGAGGGATGTAGGCCCGGCGGAAAAAGTGCCCACCGTGGGGTCTTTCTAAGGGAACTTAATCCTTATTTACTGATGGAAAATCCACGGCTCGAAGAAAACCACTAAAAATCCGAATGATTAGGACGACGGGTGCGATTGGATTCGAACCCAGCACCTCTCGTCTACCAGCTTCGAGAGCAGAATCTCTCGGCCACTGGTGGGGCGAGTTCGATTAGAAACAATGAAAATATTTTAAAAAAATTATGATTCATGGTAAAATGTTTTATTAGTAATATATATATATATATATATATATATTTATTTATTTTACAAAAATCGTTAAATTCCGGTGATTTCCGAAGTTCCGTAGGAACCCTTATATATCCGCAAATAAAATTTCAGGTCTTCGAAAATTTCTAATATCGAAGCGGACGGTGGTTGAAGCCAACACGTAAACAGGCTAATGTGCTCGAACAAGAGTTTCTGCCTTCACTTCTATAAATTAATGTTAGAGTAGGCAGTGTTGCCAACCTCGAGTGCAAAATTTATGGGCTTGCAAGTTCAAAATCATCGTATTTTTAACAAATTATTGTACATTATACTTCTTTATCGGATCGGAACCGCTTTTTCCCGACCTGTGGATTTGCGCTATACACACACACACATATACATATATATATATATATTTATTTATTTATAATGAATCGGATTTTAGTCGGGTCGAGTTGAAGTAACTTTTTTGATGAAGGTTCGATTAACTTTCATTGTTTTGGGGTTCGGATTGAAACGATTTTCAAAATAATGGCCAAAATATTTTTTCATCTATATACAAACTAAGCTATATATTAAAACACCCACAACCGACATTCTCGAAAATCAGACAATTTTATATATTGAACACTCTTTCAATTCCTAATGTTTATAAATTTGCATTCTTTTATCTTTAAAAAGTGAACACCTCCCAATGTACTCTAATGTAACATGTATGTGTGTATAAACTATCACAAATATTTTATAGACATTGGTATTGATTTTCGTGATTTCCGCCATTACTGATATTATTTTTACGTAAACCTGACAGGCCCACCACGTACTCCCAGGTGTACGCGTACCCCAGTATGGGCACCTCGAGAGTCCCTCACTTCCAAATTTGCCCTCAGCGGTCACTTTTATAAATTTTGCGGACATCATTCATTCCTGAGGGGCAAATTTGAGGGGAGGGGCTTGGTAGGGGCATAGCATGAATGAGTGGCCACAGGCCTTTCCAACAATATGCAACATGTGGGATCGGTGAAAGTTGGAAAATGCCCCCCCCCCCCTTTTTGTGTACTATTACGACTTCTGAAATACATCCTACCCCCTCTCATTCAAATACCGGTTGCACAAATGTGTTACTGTGCACACTAACTATATAGAAAAGAACTCATAAAATGTAGCAATTTCATAAATTTCACACAATTATTGCTATGTGCGGGTAAAAACTTACTGATCCACCCTCGTATAACATTTTTGAGATTTTTAAGTCTCCAATACATGGAATATGGATTAACGATATTAATGATAACTGAACCATTTACATACAAATAAAGATTCATTAAAAAGACAAATATCGCAGCTAACACGCTTCTTTAATAATAAAGATTATAAAAGTGAAACAAAAAACCTAAAATAACTACTTTTAATCAGGACTCCACGTACGAGACAATTTCTACCACGTCGACGTAAAAATTCATGTTTTGTGGAAGTTCAGTCGGGTCGGGCAGGCTCAGGCTGAAATATTAAGTTTTGTGCCTGGCTTGGCCATTAATATTTTTATGTGATCCGGGCCGGGAACGAACTAAGCTTTTAACTTCTATACCATGCCAGTCGAACTATTTCTGTGTGTCGTACCGGGCCTGAGTTTGACCCATGCAAACCTCTAACATATTTCGAAAGCACGTTTAATGTAAAATCTATGTGCTACTAATTTATTAATTCTTACACTTCAGTGAAAAAATTTAATTGTGTGTGTTACACATTTTAATTATCTTGTTTTAATGAAAATGACTATTTCTAGTGAAAAAAGTAATTTTTTCCCTCTTTTATTTTATTGTAATTATTTCACTCCCTCCCCCCCCCCCCTCTCAATCCAATTATTAACTTTCTTTTTTGTCTTTCAATGAAAAAAGAAATTGCAAAGAATAACAAAGCAGCATTTCCGGTATTCCATGACATTTTTGGCTAAATTTCGTCATTTGCCGATTAAACGCCAAAAACAGGAACTTGTAATTTCAGATGAGATGAACAGCGTTCATTCAAAGATCTTGTTCCATTCAAAGATCAAATTTGTGACTTTTCGGGAACAACTTTTCAGGGATGGACTGAACGCACATTAAGACCAACAGCACTCGTCGTCAGAGAGACAGATATCATCGCCGCCTCCATCGCTTTACATATAAGTAGAGATCGACCAAAAATACGTTTTCGTTTTCGGCTGAAAACCAGAGTTTCGGCGAAAATGATCTCGAAAATTCGGCCAGACCGAAACTATCTGTACTATTCCAAAAATCTCGTGTCTTTCTTCAGAAATTTTCAACATGACTCATTGATTTCAGATTCATTAGCTCAAATGAGACACTCTTTATTTATTGCTATGAAGTTCATTGATTATAATTATCAGTCATGACGGACTCTAGACGTGAGTACAAATTATGAAACAAGCAATGCATGTATGACAGAACTTTGAAGACGCTTTTCACGAGCTCATTTAAAGCTGAAGCCTTAATAGTAATAGACAACTTTTAGTTTGAAAACACAGAAGTGTTTCAAATACTACTTGAGAAAGTTCTAGCATAACAGATGATCATTTATTTATAAAAGATATATCGAGATATGTGTACCTCAAACATTTTTTAATGAAATTCGTATAATTAGAAAATCATTATGTGTCGTTGATGAATTAATGGCACATTATTTTAATTAAAAATGAAAAGTTTCGGCCAGGGGCACAGATAGTCAACTTGGATAAAATGTGTAATTGATTAATAATTATGTATGCTTAATAAACACGCATAATTAATGAATAATTATATACAGGGTGACAGTTATTGAACTATATGAAATTAAACCGTCGTAACTTCTGAACGGTTTGGATGATGATGTTCAAACTCCGTGGTTGGCCGCAGGACATAATGGGTTAAGCTTGCGAGTTAAACTTGCGAGTTTAATTTTTCTTACCATTTTTCCACAACTTTCTATTTTCTTCTAAATTTTTACTTATAATGTATTTGCATAGTACCCAGAGGACATTCAAATAAGAAATAATAACAATGTAGTATTTTTAGTACAAAATTTTGGCATAACATTGTCTTAAATGGGTGCTAAATTAGGAACGGTAAGGTAAAAAAAGGGACGAAATGGGAAAAAAAGGGACAGTAAGGAAAATGACCACCTATTTTATGCAACTCATGTTAAGACTAAGTGGTAGCCACAATGTTCATTGATTTTTAAAAAGAGTTATTTACATTGGATTAAATTAAAAAATAATTTACCTCGAAAAGTGCAGGAATAAACCTTGGTGACGGTAATACTTACCAATAAAGGCACGATCTTGAAATTGATATTTAAATGCTGATTTAAATTCTGCAGCAAATTTCCTGTCAAAGAATTTTAGGCATTCTTTCTCTAGCATACTTCTGCATGAGAAAAAACTTAAAAAAAAATTCTGTGGCTGCATCTGAAGTGATTTTCTGTATAATTTTAGAAGAAGGAGTGTAAAAAATCTAAAACCCAGGGAGAAAGTTTAAAAACTAATAACAATCCTAAAAATGTGTGCAGGTTAATTTTTTGCTACATATTTATATAAAACAATAGTTTCAGTTTCGGAAAAAAGTTACATCGAATTATTTTTATTGAAACAATTTTATACAGACAGCTCCAAACTTAAAAATCAGCATCAGGGACACGGGACGGTATAGGAGTTTTCCTGGGATCTGGACCCCCAACATCGTCGAAAACTTATTTATCTCGTTTATATTGTTATGCAATCATGCAATGGGATGTCCCCCAGTATATGAAATTAAGGGAAAAAAAACAAAAAACACAATAACATGCACTAAAATAAAAATTATTATTCTGGGGCATAAAATTCAAAAGTTTGTCAGAATGCCCCATATATATTTTGAATCTGACGGCTACTTACTAAAATTTAAAATATTCAACAATTCTTTTTTTTATTATTATCTGTAATAAATATAAATGCTGTGTTCAAATTTCTGGACATTGTTACAAAATATAATTAGTGAAGCAGTATTGTTCTGATTAAGACTTATATAGTTTATATAGTTTAGTAAGTAGGACAATATATGTTTCGGAAGAAATTCCTCCCTCCTCCCCTCCCCAATATATTTGATGTTTCAATTTTGTGTTTTGTTGAAAAGTATTATGAGTAAGATTCAGCGAATAATTTAAAATTATAAAAAAAATTGTAAATCGTCCTGCCATATGATATACTCAACTTCCATATAAAGGCAAATATCTTTCATAATAATAATAATAATAATAATAATAAAGTACAAGTTCCACTGAATATTTTTGAGTTTGTTTTTCTACAGTTCAGCTACAAGCAGTTCTTATCCATTTCATTTATTACTTTCATTTGACATTTCCCATACAAAATTTCTATTCAGGTTTAGGATTTCGTGGTTGTATGTGTTAATTTTTTTCTCAAAATACTGCAACGTTTTACGAAGCCTTAATCTGACTTTAATTGTTGAAACTAAAGTCAGGAAAAAATTACGATCAGATAGATGTATGATTATATTAATTATAAATAAAAAATTATAACAATGATAATTTTAGATTTATGCTAAAGTTTATGAGAACGAAACATTGTAAACAAACACACTCACATAACACACACACATATATATATTATATACATATGGATAAGAAATTCATTTATAAATTAGCAAACGCTGAAAACTTGCCTAAAAAATTTCTTGTTAAATTACTTATGTATGCAATGGTTACATGTGCTATATATATGGAATACTTTTATAGTATGAAATATATATAACTTCATTTCTTCATTAAAAATCTATAAAATTAGGAATCAAAGTAAATTTTGCCTATTCTAACTCAAAATTTAAAATTATAATATTTAAATAAGCGAAGAAAACGCATTTTTAATTCAAAAAATATCATTTTTTTTTCTTACTTTATTTAATGCTAATCATTTGTAATTTATACATTTGTTAAATTTAAAATATTTTTATTTACTTTGTATCTTACCCAGAAAAAAACAAATTAAAATTGAGGATTTTAACTACAGAGTTTTTCCCGCAGTGACAGCAAGCACCCCAAAACGAACAAGAATGCACTATCCCTCTCCCACAGACGATTTCTTTCTTCTAAGAAGTAGCCTATATTAGATCCATGTGTTCCTAATGAAGTAAGGAACTCAAGCCTCTGGATTTCGATAACTAGTGTAAAACAGGTTTTACAGTAATAAGAGTATGAGTATGAGAGCTTATGTAGTAGAGCCGAAAAAGTGAATAATGTGCATCCTCCTTTTATTTCTGTTTTAAAAGATTTTGCTCCATATAGGAAATTGTTTTACAGATAAAAATAGCATAACAGAAAACAATGCCCTACCATCCTTCCTTTCTTTAATAAAGCATTTAAAAAATTCTCAGTAAACTGTCAAAATTAAGTATTCATGTTTAAATTATAAAACTTTTGTCCCAAATTTCTCTTTTACTGCCTTTCCTTTGCCCTTTTTTATTTTGAAAAAAAAAAAAAAAAAAAAAAAAAAAGAAAGAAAGAAAGAAAGAAAAGAAAACTGTGAAAAGCCTTTATAATAAAAAATATATATATACTGAATATAATTCTTTTTTATGCATCCATGACCACTCCTTTTAAAGGTTTAAAACATTTTTTAATATAACTCCTCGTAAATTGTTTAAATTCTGTGATCAAAATCTTAAAAATCTATCTATATTTTACTGAAAGATAGAAGATATTCTTTTCTCACTACTCTGAAAGACCAGTCAAAAAATATATATTTCTATCACTTCTTTTTTTTATTCTGAAAAACCAAGCTGTGAAAAACCTTTATAAAAATTTAAAAAAAAAATACTGAATATAATTCTTTTTAATGCATCCATGACCACTCCTTTTAAAGGAAACAAAAAAAAAAAACAAAAAAAAAAAATTTTAAATATAACTCCTCATAATTTTTTTTTAATTTTGTGATCTAGATATGAAAAATTTATCGATATTTTACTGAAAGATAGAATATATTCCTTCCTCCCTATTTTGAAAGACCAGCCAAAAATGCATATTTCTATCACTTCCTTTTTATTCTAAAAAACCAAGCTGGGAAAAACATTTATAATAAAAACAAAAAAATACTGAATATAATTCTTTATATAATGCATCCATGACCACTTCTTTTAAAGAAATAAAACATTTTTTTTTATGTATATAACTCCTCGTAAATTGTTTAAATTCTGTGATTCAAATCTGAAAAAATTGTCTATATTTTACTGAAAGATAGAAGATATTCCTAACTCCCCACTCTAAAAGACCAGTCAAAAAATATATATTTCTATCACTCCCTTTTTTATTCTGAAAAACCTTTATAACTAAATGAAATACTGAATATAATTCTTTTTAATGCATCCATGACCACTCCTTTTAAAGGAATAAAACATTTTTTTTTCTTAAATACAACTCCTCGTAAATTGTTTAAATTCTATGATCCAAATATGAAAAATTTATCGATATTTTACTGAAATATAGAAGATATTCCTCCCTTCCTACTCTAAAAGATCAGTCAAAAAATATATATTTCTATCACTTCCTTTTTAAATTCTGAAAACTAAGCTGTGAAAAACCTTTATAATTAAATAAAATACTGACTATAATTCTTTTTAATGCATCCATGACCACTCTTTTTAAAGGAATAAAAGATTCTTTTTACAACTCCTCGTAAATTGTTTAAATTCTGTGATCCAAATATGAAAAATTTATCTATTTTTAACTGTAAGATTAGATATTCCTTCCTCCCTACTCTGAAAGACCAATCAAAAAATACATATTTCTATCACTTCCTTTTTTATTCTGAAAGAACAAGCTGTGAAAACCTTTATAATTAAAAAATTCTGAATATAATTCTTTTTAATGCATCCATGACAACTTCTCTTAACCACGTCACTGACAAGCCCGTGTTAATACGTTCACTAAGCTACAGGTTTCACTGCAATACAAGCAGTATTTAAAGTAATATAATTCAATTGATTTAATGTATTTTTAATACATTGAACAATGATTAATACTTCCAAGGATTGCATTTATATTCGTTGTTAAGTTTTTTTTTTTTTATAAAATGTTCAAAGAATCTTTTCTTTAAGCAATTAAAACAAAATTCAGAAAAATAACATTACAATTTTGCCCTTTTCCAAGACAGTCGGAGGGTTTTTTTTTTTTTTTTTTTTTTTTTTTAATATAACTCCTCATAAATTGTTTTAATTCTGCGATCCAAATCTGAAAAAAATATCTATATTTTACTGATATATAGAAAATATTCTTCCCTCCCTACTCTAAAAGACCAATCAAAAAATATATATTTCTATCACTTCCTTTTTTAATTCTGAAATACCAAGCTGTGAAAAACCTTTACAATTAAATAAAATACTGAATATAATTCTTTTTAATGCATCCACTCCTTTTAAAGGAATAAAACCTTTTTTTAAATACAACTCCTCGTAAATTGTTTAAATTCTGTGATTCAAATATGAATAATTTATCTATATTTAACTGAAAGATAGAAGATATTCCTTACTCCCTACTCTGAAAGACCAGTCAAAAAATATATATTTCTATCACTTCCTTTTTTATTCTAAAAAAGCAAACTGTGAAAACCTTTATAATAAAAAAAAATCTGAATATAATTCCTTTTAATGCATCCATGACCACTCCTTTTAAGGGAATAAAACATTTTTTTTTTTTTTTTTTTTTTTTTTTTTTTTTTTTTTTTTTTTTTAATATAACTCCTCATAAATTGTTTAAATTCTGTGATCCAAATCTGAAAAATTTATCTATATTTTACTGAAAGATAGAAGATATTCCTAACTTCCTACTCTAAAAGACCAGCCAAAAAATATATCTTTCTATCACTTCCTTTTTTATTCTGAAAATCCAAGCTGTGAAAAACCTTTATAATTAAATAATATACTGAATTTAATTCTTTTTAAAGATTCCATGACCACTCCTTTTAAATGAATAAAACATTGTTTTTAAATATAAATCCTCGTAAATTGTTTAAATTCTGTGATTCAAATATGAATAATTTATCTATATTTAACTGAAAGATAGAAGATATTTCTTACTCCCTACTCTGAAAGACCAGTCAAAAAATATATATTTCTATCACTTCCTTTTTTAATCTAAAAAAGCAAACTGTGAAAACCTTTATAATAAAAAAAAAAATTCTGAATATAATTCCTTTTAATGCATCCATGACCACTCCTTTTAAGGGAATAAAACATCTTTTTTTTTAAAATATAACATCTCATAAATTGTTTAAATTCTGTGATCCAAATCTGAAAAATTTATCTGTATTTTACTGAAAGATAGAAGATATTCCTAACTTCCTACTCTAAAAGACCAGCCAAAAAATATATATTTCTATTACTTCCTTTTTTATTCTGAAAATCCAAGCTGTGAAAAAACTTTATAAATAAATAAAATACTGAATTTCATTCTTTTTAAAGATTCCATGACCACTTCTTTTAAATGAATAAAACATTGTTTTTAAATATAACTCCTCGTAAATTGTTTAAATTCTGTTATAAAAATCTGAAAAGTTTATCTATGTTATAAATCTATGCGCTAAAGAATAAAAATTCTTAAAAGACGCTCGTCGCGAAGGGGCTATATACGCAATTTTTGAAGCTATTTTGATAAAACAATTAGATAGCGAGAGAGTTAAAAAAGTCAAAAAGGAAAATATCCAACAGAGGAAGATGATAAATTTGTGTCTTTTGCATGATTTCTTTCTCTGTTGACAAGAATGGGGGAGGGGATTCTGAGTTAAATGTTAAGAATGCGATATGTGGGCTGATAGGAACTATACCGACGCAGTGAGTGATATTATGTTTTTGATTTTTTCAGAAAAATAATTCTCATTTCAATCAGCAAGCTTTTTTTTTTTTGTTTTACCTGTTAAAAAACAAAATTAGAAACTAATGGGAAGACGACTGTGAGAGATAGTCGTAAAGAATTTTAGAAATTTGACAAAAATGCTTATTTATTAAAAATTGCGTATTTTTTCTGTGCATAAAAAACGTTACTAATCAATACAATTTATTAAAATAATATTGTTATTGCTTAATAATTGTCATTAGCTCTATTTGAGTGATCTTTTGGAAAAAAAAAAAAAAAAACTTAGGTAGCCGGTATTTAGACCCCATTTTAAAAACTCAAAGTTTGAAGAGTTTCGAAATTTTGCTTGTTATAAACAGAAAACGCCTTTTAAACTGATTTTTTTTCTCTAAGCAGGTGTAAAACATGCCAAGGTACCATGCTGTCACTTTTTATTTTATTAATTTTGAAAATTGTATGATCTAGACTGAAAATAAAAGTGGTAGCCGGTATTTGGACCTTTTCCTCTACATATTGGTCCATAAGCGATTGCTGTATCATGACGACTTTCCTCTGACTGTAGTGTACATAAAAGTAGTATAAAATGCTAATATTTGATATAATTTTCCCGAAAGACTATTTCCCTTTATAGAGCAGTGGAAAACGATATCCGATTTCATAATTTTTAAGAAAGAACACATACCAATTCCATACGCCCTAGATTAAAATTTACTTCGTAAACATATCAGAAGAAATCATGTTGTTGAACAGGGATTTTTTTTTTTTTTTTTCAGATAAAATTACTCTTCAAATTTATCATAAATAATTTTTTACTATTGTATTTTCTTTATTTATATTAGACTAGAATTTTAATAAGATACTACCATCTTTAATATTAGTCTGAATTAGTGCTTAATTTTTGAAATGATTATTTTAAATATTTATTTTAAACTGCTAAAAATATGACATAAAGAAAGTAAAGACAGACAAAGTTTAAAGAAAATTTGTTTAACATTTTTATATGTCGCTTTAGTAACTTTATTAAATTTATTTGGTTTATTAATGCACATTTTTTAGATGTGAATTTTATTTAAAAATTGATATGAAAGTGTAATTTAATTAATACACCGATAGTTTCTTTCTTTTATCGGAGAACGTTTCCAGTTTCCTGTTCCCCGGATTGTCTTCTACAAATGGTGTTTAAGGGAATATTAAAAATATCGCTAATGATTTATGAAAAAGAATATCTTAGTGTAAGACTCTATTTCAGTCTGTATACTTATACTTTAAAATATTCAAAATGCTAGATATTTAAGTTTGCAATTCATTTAATTTATCGCGTGAATTAGGAAGATGCAATATGTTCTTTCACATCGAAAGACAGATTTTATGTTAAATGTTAATTGTGTTAATTAATAGAAGTAGTATAGTATAAAACAATACAGCTTTTCAATGTACTTCTGTGATATTCTGAGAAGCAAAACCAAACGAAATTATAGTCATTTTAACCTAAAGTGTGTGTATGTAAAAAAAAAAAAAAAATGTGCGAATGATATGATTAAAACCTGCATCTAATATGATCATACGCCAAGTAGCAGAAAGTTCTAGTTGTGTCTGCGACAGTGATTTAGTGAGATGAAAATTATTTGCATGAGTAGCATGCTTCAGTTTTATTATGTACATTATAAGCATTAAAATAAATTGGGTTTATATGGATTAATATTGTAAAAATACAACTATATTTCAATTATAATATAATCCACATGAGTAAAAAGCAAAACTAATATTTTATTTACAAAAATAGATAATAATAAATGTAACGTGGTTCTTTAATATCGGAGTTAAATCTAAACTTATTTAAAATTATGTTGAAGTATTATATAAATTTATTGAAAATAATCTTACTTTGCCTAATCAGCGAAATCCACTGAAGAAATAAAGACAATGACTTTAAAGAAAAAAAAATCATGATTTATATGCATGTATAATGACAAATATGTTGCTGTAGTGTTGACTCTAGAAAGCGCCACCGCACTGAAAAAGTGCAATTTTTTCACCTCTTTTCCTTCTTCCTCCCCTCCCCCCCCCCTTTGAAATAACCACTGGAGTATGCCTCCCATTTTTACGATTTTACATGCAAAGGACATAACTGAGTACATGTGTGAGAGATGACAAATATATTAAATATTTTTACAAATGATGTAATTTTATTTTTTTATTTATTTATAATATTATATATATATATAGGTATATTTAATTTGTAGTTTGCAAAATGATTTTTGCAAAATGTATTTGGTTACATTAATTCGTATTGAATTATTAGAACAAAAATCATTGCTTTTTGTTCCTTTTATTTTTAATAGACATTGTATTAAACAAGGGCATCGTTAAAAGTCCGTTTTTAGGCTTTAAATGGCATTGGAGTACAGATCATTCCAGTGTGGCATTCTTATGACACTACTAATAGTCCGTGAATTTAATGGTTCTTTACTAACGTGGAAAAATATGTTAACGTTAACCGTAATTTTACTGAGTTATTTAGCTATTTTTCCCGGTGCTCTTCCCCTCTTGATCTTTTTTTCTAGTGATCAGTCTCCCTTATCGGTCTCTAAAAAAGTATTGAATTAAAATCCTCTGTGTTGCATATATATATATAAATATATATATATATCTATGAATATATACAAATTATTTCATTATTCTAGCACAATGCTCATATAAAAATATCATAATTAATGTGAATGATTTAAGAACAAATAAAATATATCGAGTATATTAAAAAAAAAATCATAGGGGTTTTTTTTTCCCCAATTTTTCATCTATTTTTTAGTTTACTCTTCACTTTTATGCGGAAATACATGTACAATACACTTTTCAAATGTATCTTTCTGTATTTAAGCATAGTTAAAGTGCAAGGTGGTGTTACTAAAACAAATTTCAATCAAATGATATTTGCAAATACATATAAACTTATGTTATAAGCCCATAAAATGACATATGCTGATAAATACAATTATGACAGTCTTTCGGATATAAATGTGATAGATTTTTTTATGAAGTTTCCATGCAAATTTAACTCGGGATAATATAAATAACTGTCACTCTTTCTGTAGAAAAAACGTCGTGCCGTTTTGAATTTTACTGCAGGCAACCAGGGCCGTGCGAAGTGGGGGGGCGAAGGGGGCAGCCGCCACGGGCGCAGAATTTGAGGGGGCGCCAAATTTATATTACAAACCTCTTTTTTTCTTCTTTTTTGTAAAAAAAAATTGTATACTTACATATTGGGAATTTTTTTCCTAATAGAAGTACGTATATTTTTCGTTTCAAAGTTATTGCATTGTCTTTTACCCCCCCCCCCCCCCGCAACACACACAGAAATAAAAATTTATGAATAAAGACTTATTTCTTTTCAAAACTTGTCTTGGATCTTTGTCTTAATCTCTTTTGTTAACCTTCTGTTTTCTGAGTCTGTGCTTGTGACTAAAACATATACTCTCAAAATAGCATGGAGTTTCTTTCTTGGAATATAAAAGGATTCTAAACTATGTTATACTGTACTATTAGATGCATTTTTACTACACCCATTTTCCATATCCTCTTTGCCAAAATATAAGTGCAATTTTCTCTTATGTTATTTAATTTTTTGAAATTTATAAATTAAAATTAAACATAATGTTTCAAAATAAACGCGAAATATGTATTCAGTAAAATTTGTTTCTGTTCCTACACTTTTTAATTTTGTGACACCTGTCACAAAGAAAAGTTGGGGGGAGGCGGCGCTAAATTGAAACTTTGGCCCGGGCGCAGTTTTCTCTTCGCACGCTGCTGCAGACAACATACTGATAACGTCGAAGATTAGCCCTTTACTATTGATAAACTGGTTAAAGAAGAAGGTAGGAATGCTTTTCAAATGCCATGTTACTTGACATACGACTTTTGCCCATCTGTGTGTAGTTACTATTCACACACGCTATAATTAGCAAAGGAAGAGAAAGGTATCTCAAGCAAGTGTTGAGGGGACATATTTTTCAAATTCGAAGTGTAATCGACTATAAAATGTATAAAAAACAAGATAGAATCATACACTTTATCTCAATTTTATTCCTTTAATTGTTTGTTTTCTTATTTTTTCCTTTTTCTTTCTTTCTTTCTTCTTCTTCTTCTTCTTTTTTTTTTTTTTTTTTTTTTTTTTTTTTTTTTTTTTTTTAATCAGTGTACATTATGATATTATAAACATAAACATCACAGTCATACAAATGAGTTAGAATGCGTAATATATATATATATATATATATAAGTAATTGGAAATAGATGATGAATTGTAGTTATATAGTGGTTATATATATATATAACTATATGTATATATGTAAGACTATACATTAATATTTTAAGTGTCCTAGTAAAATATGTTATTTAAATGTTATAAATACATAAATAAGCAGAAATTCAAAATTCTGCTTCTTTTTATTATATAAATTTAAAACGTTTCTATCATAACATTATTATTAGGAAGGGTACATAATATGGGGAATGCACTGTTGAAAACCTATTCCCATGAATATTAATAGGTTAATATTATACGATAGTAATGTATTTCTCTCCCCTTAATCTTTGCAGCAACAACAAAAAATTATTTTGGACACGAAAAATGTCATAAATGGAATTATTTTATGTTAAAATAATACATACATACATACATAAATATGTGCGTGATTTCTGGAGATTATTGAATATACATTTCACATATTTTAATAATAACCCCGTTTTGTGGTTGAATCAATTGAAGAACTCCGATGATAAAGGTGGTATGTGGCAAAATAAAGGAAAATGAGTTAATCATATTATTAAAGTTAATCAATTGTCCTCTACCATCTATTAAAGAGAGATTTTAATTGATAAAGGAAGCATTTGGCAATAAACACAAGTAGATGTATGTAAATTTGCAGCTCATTTTCAAAAAATGATGATTGCATATCCTACCACCTTTATCATGTGATTTCTAGTCTTACTCTAACATGCAGTTCCTTTTTTTAATTATAGACTAAGAGAAAAAAATAATGATTATTTAAGAACATGTTTTAATTCTTATTTATAATAAACTTTTACGAAAGATCATTTCTTGCTTCAATTCGAATTCCATGAATCTAGGTATAGGGATAAGAGAAAACGGATTTTAGGTGAAATGAACAAACAACGTAAATAAAAGACTCTTTTTCTAATTCTTGTGAATTTGTTGGGTAGCCGCCATGCATATCAGACAAAAAATTATAGTGGTTCGATGAATACAGTGCATTTTCTACTGATTTTCGAATATTTAATAATCACATAAAAAATCACGACCCCCCCCCACACACACACACACACACACACATACAAACTAGAAAAATGCCTCACAGCTACGACCAGTATTGTCAGAATTTGAAGATAAATCGAGCTTCATAAAATAAGTTGCAAGCATATATCTATCGTACTACATTTCACTGCATTAAAAAAATCACTTAAAAGAAAATCCAACATTTTTTTATATTTTTATTAGGGGATCTAACCGGAGATCCAGGGTTACAGAACATTGGTAAAATCTTACATTTTAACTGTAATAGATTTCTTACAATTAATTAAATTTTAGATCGCACACTAACGACTCCAAAAATAATTTTACATAAAAAATATCAAAATGTGTTCAAATAAAGTTTTAAAATTTATTAAAAGCAATACTTTTGCATTAGCACCAAACAAGATGTTAATATTCGAAGCAATCGATAAGTATTTTGTTAATTACAGCAGCCTTTTTTATGATAATTTCAGTGGTTTTAGCGAGTAGTTAGATTACTCGTTTATTAAATTTGTGTTATATTTATATCATTTATACTATTTTTTATTTATTTATAAAGTTTCAATTTCGTTATGGAATACTGCCCGGAAATGAAAGCTAGACTATTTATATTGTTTCGTCTGTAAATGGGTTAAACTTTCGTAGTCGGAAAGAACAGCACAATTCTTTTATAGCAATGTACTTTATATATATAATTCCCTTGGTCATATTTCATTAAAAAAAATTCTGAACAATTTCAAAGAAAAAAAAAATGCTTTCGACGTGTATATAATCTATAAATAGATTAACAAATTTTGCTAAAAAGCTGCCTAAAGTCAAGCTTAAAGCATATTTGGAAGAAAAAATATCATAATTCAACAAACTTAAAAAATATAACAATTAAACAAAATATTAAGAATGTTAATTGTGTTTCCGTTTATTTGTATTTCTTCTTTTTACTAAAATATCTAAATGAAATGCATTGCAATACTGTCGGAATTTTGAAATTAAAAATATTAATTTAACCCCTTGGGGACGAGCGACACGTATACGTGCCGCATGAAGCGCTCAGAATCCTTGTTTTTCCTCACCAGTAAAATTTTACTGTAAAATTTGCCTTATTTAATCAGCGCATTTTCTCGATTCAAGAAGACATAAATTTCTGTTTTTAAAAAACGGTGACAAAAGATTAAAAATTTCGTAAAAGGCTCCCGTCCCGAAGGGGTTAATATACTAAAAAATAGACCAAATGATTTTATTATTGGAATTATAAATTATTTTAGCTATAATTGCGCCATGCAGTGTCGTGTCAGTTTTCGAGCGCACAATATTATTTTTCGCTTGCGCTGTTCTCTTTTCTGAGTGCGCCGTTCTATTTTTGATAGCTCTGTCATATTTTTATTTTCTAAAATAAACAAGTACTGCATCTATTCTTAATTTTATTACAATTTTAATTGCTATTTTCTTTTTTTAAATTCTTACTAATAAATTATTGCACCTATTTATTTTTCTGTTTTGTACACTGAAAAGAAAGGTATAGATACATGTTTAAAGTATGTTTATAACTCTAATTACATAAAAAGAATGCAAATTATATGAAACAATTATTAGGATTCTTAAAATCGCCCCCCCCCCTCCCCCCTCCCCCCTCCAGAAAAAAAAGGTTTTCAAACATGTAAGTTTAATATTTTGTTACTTTCAATATAGTTTTAGTTTATTTTGGTACAATTTCTGTTTATCAATAAGAAACATTTATTTACAAATAGTTGAAATAAAAATAAAAAAAATCATTTTAAAAATATCATAGAAATGATACTGAAATGTTACAAACTGTTTTTAACCAGAAATATATTTATTATCATTTGGCATTTAGAAGAAAGTATCTTTTTACGATGTCATAAAAAATTTGCTAACATTGAAACATTGTTTATGCATCTTTTATAATTCTTTTAAAATGCATATTTCTGTTTAAATTATATATATATATATATATATGTATATATATATATATATATATATATATATTTAATTGTTTGAGATTGAATTGACAAAAAATTCTTCTTTGACTTGTGAAAGAGTCCTTTCATATCTAATCCACTTTCTCTCTATCTGAAAATATGATTAATACTTGTGAAATATTCTATAACATGACCCACTGTTCTGTTGACCTAGGTCACCGTATATAGTAGGGTAAGAATGCGTAATCTACGAACGCATATTATCATTGTATGATCATGTACATTTAAAAAAGCTTGCAAATATTTCCTGAGAAATGGTGGAAGATAATAAGGAATTTCCGTGCATAGAACGTTATATTCAGTGCCTAATTTAGTAATTTAGGGTTCAAAGCACGAAAACTTCAGTGAGCTCATACACACAGCTCCTAAATGACTTATTTCTATTGACTGATATATCCTTATATAATATATAAATAAAATCAGAGAATTTACTACTTGGAGGTTCTCACATTAAACAAGTAAATCAAGAATTTACGCACAAGACTGCCCAATTTATACAGACGTGAATTGTGGATATCCACTAAATCTTCAGTCCCTTTTTTAACATTTACCGTATTTCATGAATTTCATAGAAATTTTCATGCACAGGCACAAACGTATGCATTTATGAACTTTTTCCAATCGTATTTATCTCAATATCTAATGTAAGGAGAAACCACAAGATTTTGGGAGACTGCAATTTTTATACTTCTTTTATACATCTTTTAAATCTTTTTTTAGATGCGTTCGTAATTACATAAATATGTAGCACCTATAATCGTCATCTGTTTCGTCCGTCTGACCGGATATAACAGTGCAGAAACTACACAACCGAATGGTTAAAAATTAAATATGTATAGTCATTGCAAAATTGTGTCGAGTCATTTCAAATTTTATGAAAACCGAATCAAAAATTAAAAATATATTAATAAAAGTTTTCTTCATTTTATTAAATCCTATCATAAGTAATTAATTCCATGATATCCCCTGATAGATCATGATTCAATGTTGCCATGGTGATTACGTCAGATTTTAGATGAAATCATATCATTTACGTATTATTGCATTTAATGTATATAATAAATGTTATATTCATGTATTCTTGCATAAGAGTGCAACAGCTATTGAATCAAAATCTGAATGTTTATAAAACTAGCTATAGTACGTCATTTTCCACATTTGACGTACAATTTCCGACTTTCTTTTCTGCTAATTTTGTAATTCGTTATCGCAATAACGCATGAACCCTGGATACAAACACTGTTTGGGTCTCTTTTCTTATGTTGTGTAGTATTTGAAACTTTTATGGTTCTACTAGAATGGTGCAATTTATACTTTGTACCGCCCTATTTACGAAGCTAATTTTATTCATAAATGCACTAAATTTGCATTTATATTTTACTCAAGTTTCAGAAAATGGAATTTTATTTCAAATTTTTCGATTAAAAATATTCTTAAAATTGGTAAAGATTTTCAATATAGAGCAGTGAAGAAAAATATGTTTTCGCTTAAGAATTAATTTTAATTAAGGATGTATATGTATAAGTTATAGAAAAACACTCATAAGTTCCATGGCACAAGAAATAGTACTATTTAAAAATTATACACGTTTAGATGTAAAAATGTCTTAGTGAAGATGCAAAAAGGCGCGAGTTGCCAATTGCAGTGCAAAAAGGAAAAAAAAAATATTGGAACACGCTTATATAACTTTTAATTGCATGTATGATTGGAGATTTTTTAGACGTTATTTTCATGATGTAGCATTAACCCATAAGTCGCGTTATACTTTTCTTGGGCATTAAGAGTTTTATAAGCACGGGAGTTTCTGGAACACAGTAGCGCTGATTAAGAGTTAACTATCTTGTTATTGTACGATATAAAAGTATGTAAACAATGAAACAAAACAGCTAATTTCTTTCAATTCTGCCAACTGACACCCCCCCCCCCCCCCTAAGCTTATGGGATCATGGACGAATGTCCCGTTTGCCCATACATAATACTGACCCTGTGTACGCTTAAATCACAGTTTAATTGTTCTACCTTATGTTGGTAGGGTTAAAAGTGCGGCATAATAAATTAATACTATTTGCTTTTACATTGCGGTTACTTGAAAATAGTAATGAATTTATATTTCGCTTAAAATCGATTTGAAATTCCTTGATCAATTGTAATAATTTCGCAAATTTTACCTTGTACTGTACGTGTAAAAAAGTTTTTACCAGGCTAATTTTCCACAGAATTAAAAAAAAAAAAACAGTTACTAAAAATTGTGAGTTTCAGAAACACCTTAATTTTTTTTTTTTTTTTTTTTTCATTTTCTTTTACCTGAAAAAGCTTTTTGGCCCACGCTCTTGGAAACTGCAGTATTAATAGGTATATAGTAAAACATTGATGTATTTTAATTCATATCGCTTTTTCCTCCTTGTTTATATATTAGATATATATCTGATTATATATGTGTGGATAGCTGATTTAAGCGATATTTAACGCGTTTTTTATGACAGATAATTACTGTTATATATATTATTAATAATAAATCATCAGTTGTGTGGAATCTGAATTAAAATGCGTTGAACTTTTATGATTGTGTTGAAAATATTTCGAGATTTTAAATGAAAAATAAAATGATAAATGCATACATATACAGAATTGCTGACGTTGGCTATTAAATAAAATAAAAAAGTTACGTAAAATTATTACTATTATTTTAAAATCTGAGTAATTATAGTAAAAATTATATGCATTTTATAAAAAATAAAGGGTTATGATTCCACTTTTATTTTTCTTTCCTTAAAATTATTTCGAAGAATATCTTCTGTAAAGGTAGAAAAAGGCAAAATATTATTTTCTCCTGACCAAAACCCTTTAAAAAAAATATGTCTTCGGGCTAAAACTAACCGCTTTGAGTTCTACTTCTACTCTTGCCTAGAGCGATTTCGCACGATACGACATCTGGTCGTGGTCACTCACACTGGGTGGTAAGTGATAAAAAGTGCCAGACTTAAAATTTCCTAGAAATTGGGTAGGAAACGTAGTAGTAATGATAACAAATGTATCCTTTCTCCGTATTTCAGATAGGGGAAAAGTTTTAATAACATTCAATGTATTGTATTATGAGTTAATGCATTAATGATTTTGTTATGTATTAACGTTTTTCTCTCGCAAAGAATGCACATATTCTATTGCAGTACGTATAATTGATTTCAGAATACGCTTCTTTTTTTAAAAAATATGCACCAATAGCAATTGTAAATGTTGATTTTATAACATTATGAAATTTAAACAAATAATTAAAATTAGACTTAAACTTTCATAATAAACGTCTGATATATATATATTATAAAATATTTAACTTTAAAAAACGCGATTTTTCTAATAAAAAAAAAAAAATGAAACCTCTTAAATATATTTTTATTTGCAAATTAAAAAATATTTTTAATATAATTTCTTATCTCAAAAATGCCATATGAGCTCGTATTTTGTAGGTAAATAATCCAATGTTAAACTTTTAAAAGCATCAGTATTAACCCGACGATGTGTATTTAGTCTATACCAGAAAAATAAAATTAAACAATAAAAAGTTTAATTAGCACGTTGTTTTAATAACACATATATGGGTGATATTAAAAAATGAAATTCCGAAATAACTCCAAATTTGATTTTAGGATAGAAGATTTTAATCGTAATTTTATAATATTGAGTAATGACACAAACACCTTTAAAATTTAACAATATAGAGTGATAAAAAAATAAGATCTGGCAAACTTTAAGAAATGGTAGACCACATCATAACAAACTATTTTTTATATAGGAAGCCAATGTCGAATATCATTTTCTTTTGTCAAAAATACAAGGTGTCTCTCTCCCAGCACCACAGCAAAAAAAAAAAAAAAAAAAAAAGTAAATATTTCGGATGTACTATCGGTCAGGAATGTTCATATGGGGTTGAAAATTTTATCATTTGGGGGGGGGGGGGGGGGGGTCGATATTTTATTAAGTCTCTCAACTGCTCTGCTCAACAAGCGCAAACCGTATTGACACATTTACATATTCATTTTTTAATAGAAAGATATAAAATTGGATGGCCTGACTATGGAAGCGATTTGGAATCAAACTGTGTTTTCCGTTTTTTTCTTTTTTTATAAATAAATTACCTATTGAGTTATAAGCGATTTTGATCACGTAACAAAGACGTTTTTCTCCCTTCACTGACTGATTTTTCTGCTTTCTTTGGGAACTTCGGTTCAAAACGTCCACTTTGACACTAATTTGTAAAAGAATTATCACGTTTTCAAAAAAAAAAAAAAAAAAAAAAAAAAAAAAACGGAAAAAAACTGTTCGATTACATAGTTTCTGATCAACAAAACTTCCTAGGTTTCATGCATTTCCGAACAAAAATGAATTAAAACTTATGTCATAAAGCTCTGCCCTTTTGGATTTGAGAACAACCTTAAGACTTAACAATGATGGTATTGCATTGAGCATTTCAAATATCTTAAAGTTAAAATTCTTTATAGAAATCTAAATAAATATTTTAAATAAACTTTGATAATTAATGCTTAATGAAACCGATCTCATTCATACTAACAAAAACAACTGGGAGGGCTACTTCATTCACACGAAAAGACCCGCTCGCTACTGCTAATACAATGAAAGGAATTTATAAAGATATCTTGTTTGCATTTCAATATTTTTTAAATGATTTTTTTAGATACCTGAGATCGATCTGTACAAAGGCCGTTTTTTATTTTTTATTTTAATTTAAATTTTTATTTTTTATGAGGATGCTTTCATTTTCAAAACCGGTTCCGAAAATGAATGTGTCGTCATTAAAAATACCTGTAAACAAAATCGAAAAAGTAAAAAACTTTCTTTGTTCAGATCGATCTCAGCTATCCAAAAAAAAAAAAAAAAAAAAAAAAAAATATCTAAAAATATAGAAATGCAAACGAGATATCTTTATAAATTTAGCTCATAGGATTAGCATTAGCGAGCGGGTCTTTTCGCGTGACTGAAGTAGCCTCTTAATGCATCAGTTTCATTTCTGATAATCCTTTTATTTCTGAATTTTTTACTGAGATTATGATAAAGCTGAAAATATTCTTACAATTTTTTTCTTTCAAAGAAATAAATAAGCCCTTTAATTGTATTAATAAAAATAATACTAATTTAAAATGTCGTATTCCTTTATCATAATGTTTTGCTTTATCTGTTACACATATTTAAACATTCGTTAGATAATCGATGCATCTCGACAAGAACAAGAAAAAACTATCGATTTTCTAATATTTATTTTTAAAGTTGAAATTTATCTGAATATACGAGTACAATAAAATCATGTATTATTTTAATAAAAAGTTTCTTGAAAATATGAATTCTCATTGTGAGTTGCTGTCCTAGTTGGATTCGAAAATCCACTACAAAAAACAATTTTTGTATAGGAAACAAACGTCGAAAAACATTTTCTGCTGAGAAAAATACAGGGTGTCTCATTCCAGACTAAACACAAATTTTATCAAATGTTTAATTTGAATGAACCATATTACAGTAAAATTTCATCAGACTCGTCTTGCTATTGTGTGAAATATAAATATAAAACACGAATTTGTGGAAGTTGTTGCCCTTATCTACCTCCAAACAGTATTGAACTACATGCTCCATAATTGGAAATGTAGTTCACATGCATACGGTGTCACTAACCGAATTACAGCTCACTTCCAGAATATTTTTTAGTGTTATTGCATTTCACATATAAAATATAAATCAGACAAAAAATTCTAAAAATCTTTATTATTCAGTTTTCCTGTTCATTCAGACATAGACACTCGCGAGCTAATATTAAAGCTTCGGAAGTTTTTTTTTCAAATATTTCGTGTGCATTTTTACTTATTTATTTATTATTAAAATAAGATTAGTCTTAAACTTTTCAAATCAAAAATATTAGAAAGCTCATTTTATAAAAGATTGAGTTTTTATACATAATAATAAATATTGCAGCTTAAGATTTATAGTATTTTGTGATATTTTAACCACAAGAATTGTTTTAAGCATTATATACATTCAAGCGTGAATTTCCTGAACACATTTTAAAGTAGGGGAGACCGGGGCTAGTAGGCGCAGTTTTCAGTTATTGATTTTTATTAATCTTTTGTTTAAGTTTTTTATGAAACTTTAACTGTACTTTTAAAGAACAGGCATTGGGCTATAAATACCTAGAGTTTTGAGTTTGTAGCTTTTGTAGTTTATGTTTAGCGGAAACCTAAAGTAAAAGGAAAGTTGTGCGCCAACCTATCCCGTCACGGGGCAAGTTGCCTATACCTATGGGGTAAGTTGGCACACGTTTTATAAAAATTTAAATAAGACACGCAGTTAAGAGAAATCAATTTCATTATTACCAGTAAGTTTAAACAAAGGCGTTATCGCCGTTCAATGTAAATTCTAAATTATACAGACATAAAAATAATGAATGAAACATTAACAATGAGTAACTTCTATCCTACTCGATATCATAATCAGAGTCACAGTTGTCACAAATAAAAAAACGAGTTTCTCCGTTTGGGCAAGCCTCGTGTGCCCAAAATCTGGCATTGCAACCACTTTTCTCGGTGTTTTCTGTTTTTCAAGCTACCAGCACACACCAGACATCGAGCCAACTTGCCCCGTGTTCAATGCGCTTACTAGCTCCTTAATGAATTTCTTCACAAAAGGGACACGTAACCATCTAAGCATAAATAATCCTAGTAAATCACATATGGTGTAGGTACAGCTAGTCATACACTAAGAAAAATTGCACAAGTTAAATAGCAATTATTAAGGTAAGCATTAGAAATTAGAAAAATAATGAAGCAACAAAAAATTACTTATGAGTGCAAAATCGTAATAAATGTCCACTGAACGTAGGTAACGCTGCAAAACTACAATGACGATTGTAAAAAGCAAGGAGAAAGGTACTCTGTGACTGGATGCGTAATCTATCCACAAACAGCCGATTTATAATTTCTGTGCCTACTTACCCCTGTAGCCAACTAGCCCCGGTCTCCCCTATGTAGAGAGAACGCGATTTTCCTAGTTTTTTTTTTTTTTTTTTTTTTTTTTTTTTTTTTTTTTTTAACTAAGAAACGTTTTAAATACATTTTTAATTATACAAAAAAAAAAACTTTTAATATGATTTCATATCTGAGAAATGACCTCGTATCATGTTGGTATCATCGATAATAAACTAACGATATTTACTTTTCTACACCAGAAAAAAAAAATTAAGTAATAAAAAGTTTTAATGTGTCTTAAGAGCTTATACAAGTCACACAGAGAAACTCGAAAGAAAACGTTAAACCTATGGGAGAAACTTAAGCAGAAATCTTTAAGAAGTCTTTATATATATATATTTAACTTTCTTTTTCTTTTGGGATATCTGAAGTCGATATCTATTTTTGTGCTTTTGCACTTTTGTACTTTTTCATTTTTTTTTTTTTTTTTTTTTTATGAGGACAGTTTAATTTTCACAGCCGGTTCTAACCACTTCCAAAACTAAATGTATCCGCATAAAAAAAAAAAAAAAAAAACTGTGACTCAAATTAGAAAAGTACAAAGGCATAACAATGGAATATCATATCAACTTCGGGTTTCCTTAAAAAAAATGAAATATTGAAATGCGATTGAGAAATCTGTAGTGAACGCTCCGATAGGATTAACATTAGTTTGGGCGCTTCTTTTCGTGACTTACGTAAGCTCTTAATCCCATTTTGCAACACATAAATGGTTTATATATATATGTATTTTAAAAAAAAAGAAATTATGAAAGACAAATAATTTCAAATTTGCTTCTAGTGTAGGAAGTTTCGTCCGTAATTTTCTCATGTTAATGAATGATGACATAAACGCCTTTAGAATTTAGCAAGACGTAGTGGTTAAAAAAAATAAAAGAAAAATGCAGGAATATAATTAACAATGCCGGTGAAGACTACCCTAAATGACGGCTCCTGGTGCGGGGACACTAACCTAGCCGCCACACTTCAGCGGCATTGCGTCCGTCCAAAAAAAACCCAGATTGTATTCATAACTTTAACTATAAGTAATCCATATCATGGTAAAATTTAACCAGGAATGACTTGCGTTGTGTAAAATGTAAATATAAACTTTGAAGTTGTGAATGTTCTGTTAGTGGACGTCGTGCCAATAAATAACTCCCACAAACATTGAAGTAGTAGCTTTGTGTTGGAAAATGTAATTCGAAATACACATAATGTCACTGACAGAATGACTTTTCACTTCCAGAATGTTTTGGTATCGCCATGGCGTTTTTCACAAATGAAGATAAATTTTAAAAAAATCTCTAAACTCACTACTTTAAAAGTTATAAACAAAATTTTATTTGGATTAAAGTGATTTTATTTTATACGACACTAGTTTCCTATAAGACAATTGCTTGTTGTATTGTATAAGTTTGTCTCATCTTTTTTGAATCTATCTATTCTTTTAAAGCGAAAAGTTCTGATACTACAAGATATGAGCTAGCAGGTCAGCGCACGTGCCCTCCTTCCACCCACTGAAGGTTGTGAAATTTTTTTACGCCACATAAGAAGCTCACCCTTCTATACTTAACTCACCGAATTAAGCAAATTAAACAAGCAACTATGAACAAAATATCTGGCTAAAAATCATTCTGTTAGAGATAATGACATATATTTTACTAATTTAAAAACAAAAGAATATATTTTTACAAAAGTTACTTTATTTATTTATTTTTTTTTTATAGACGACATAATTTAAATAATATTAATCAGTGGTTAATTACTACAGATTAAAGTTCGTCAATTATTTACTATTTGTCAATTAAAAATATTCACCAATTATTTGGAGTTATCCACGTACCAATAGTGTCAATTAAGTACTATTTTAATTAAATCTAAGCGAATTATTAAGCATGATTATATTTACATCATAATACTTTCGTCTCCATTAAAAATATATTTTCGAAAAATTTTCATCAACCAGCAAATCCCCCCCCCTCCCCCCACACCGTATGAAACATCCTTTCATGTCGCATAAAAAATTACATCATTCTACAATTATTGCTCCGAATTAAACAAGCAACTGTGTTCAAAAGACTTACCTAAAGAATTTGTTACAGCCAGTGACACATATTTTAATATTTTAAACAAAATTTAATATTTGTTCACAAAATTTATTAAAAAAAGAGTAAATTTTCTTTTATAGACGGCATTAGTAAAATAGTACTAATCAATCATTTACTAACTGCAGTCAATTAGTCAATTATTTACTACTTGTCAATAATAATCATCAATTACTATCCATAACTAATAATAGCGTCAATTAAGTACTATTTTAAATAACAATAGCAAATGATTAAGCATGAACTTCTCGAAACCATAACGATTTCATCCCTATTGCTTAAAACATCCTTTCGAAAAATTGTCATTGTCCTTCAAACGCTTCAATAACATTATACACTTTGTCAGGCAATTCATTGAATAATAGAGTAACCACCCAGGACATCTTAGTTCGAGATTAAGTTACTCGGGTTGATTGTGTAAAATTTCAAAACGAGTAACACCCGAGTTACTCTAAATAATGATAATTTGCTCCCACAAACTTTTCTTTCTAAAAAATTCAAATTTAATTCGAATGAAATATTTTTGGTGTTCATATGTATATTTTGCATATCTTAACATTCTATAACAATACTTAAATGATATTCATAAAATGTCGGTGGGTATTCCAAACGTCGGTAAAAAGTTTAGTTATTGACGAGGGCGGGTAGGACGGTATGTGTGTGTGTGTGTGTGTGTGTTGGTGATGGGGGGTGCTCTGTCTCTCGTAAATTGACAATTTGAGTTCATTTTTACAACCTGTAAAATTGGAATATACAGACTTTTTGAATACATGCAAATACGGAATTTTTGCAAACATAGAATATGCACTAGGTGAAAGTTAAAACTTTAATGCTAATTTCACCTTGAGTTAAATAATTAAAATACATATAGAAAGCATAAATAAATGTACAAAACTACTTTCAGGTGCATACATATAATACAAAAGTATTTAAAATACATTTAAAATATATCAAAATACATTAGAAAAACCCAGAACGATTACAGCCACTACAAGACCGTCATCAGTGGGATGTTGTTATTATTTTCTTTCTGTTTATTCGAGAATTGCGTAGAAGAAAACATTGTAATTTAAAGGTTGCACCTGAGATGAGATGGCTGATAAAATTTTCAACAAAACGAGCTTTCATCTATTATGCAGCAGATCTCTCCATACGTCATTCATATTGTACAATAGTTAATGTTACAAGCTGTATCTTTATTAGCAATAATTTCAATAATTTTTTTTTTATGATGGTCTCCTGGTAATTATTTGTTCGCAAGATAATTTTCGATTTATTAAAATCTACTTTTATAGGTTTAGTTTGAGCTAATCTTGATAATGCTGTATGGGGTCTATTTAATTTGATATCTGCTACATGTAATTTAATTCTATCATGAATTTTTCTCATCGCTATGACAACATAAATAAAATATTTACTATATTTTTGGAAATGTATAATGTATACTCCGGATCTATTGATTGCTTGGACAGGATCAATTTTATTATTTAACTTTGGCGGAGTTTCTGTGATTACTTTTACATCATGATGTAATATTTTAAGAAGCATTGCTTTGGTAAAAGTTGCCAATGCTGTTAGAACTGCATCCTTCAACATTTAGTTTTAGCAGTATTGGGAAATTCTTCGCATCATAATATTCCATAAAGCGTTGCAAAATGGTTTCTGGAAAAAACATTAATGTGCCAAGATATTTGGATACTTTGTGAATGAGTTGCACTTTTATTAATTTTGCTTATTTTTCCCTTTGAAACCGAAAAGAGCCCGCTTCCGTTGTGCATTTTGGGAATATTACACAAAAATTTCCAATGGATGTATATCAATCGAAAATGCAATATTGCTTTAGAATAATTAGTACATTTGGTGAAGCATAGCTACCCACTCCTATGTTATACATTGCAACACTTTAAAAATAAATGAAATTATACATATATTTGAGTGCTTGTTTTTCTTATTCATATATCTGTATTCACACTGTCTTGTCTTAAAATACAAAAACATCATCCTCTAAAAAAAAAAAAAAAATGTTGAATAATAGATGATTTATTTATTTTTATTTATATATTTATTTTTTTGCTTAGAGTACAGGTGCAAAGTAATCAAGGATTATTGTACTTTTTTATAGTAACTGTGTTTTTGCACTGTATGTGATACTATTCTTTTCTTTTCTTTTTTTTTTTTTTTTTTTTGTATTCTAAATAATGTTATCTATTTTCTTCTTTTATACCATATCTGAAAATCAAACATAAGAGAACCAACAAAAGTCTCAGACAGCTATGCTGAGAGAGAGAGATATTATTCTTTGAAATATCGAAGTTCTCGATAATATAGCCAGAGGTGTCTTGCGCAGAATAATAGATCCTCCGAAATGGAAATTCGCTGATATTATCAGTACTTTGATTTATGGAGAAAAAGTTATTTATTCCATTTATCACTTACTTGAGCCTCACTTCCTGTGAAATAGAGTATTATTGAATTGCATTCATTATTTTAAGTTGATATATAACATTTTATTTGATTTAGGGGAAACATTGTGTACAATTTCAGATTTTCGAAGTTTCAGACATAACTGGTTTATAATTTAATTAGTTCAGTTTTATTTAAGTGTAGTCAGTTTATCTTTGATTTAACTTTAATGCAACGATTTATTTAAAGAAACTAAAATGTGTACTTTCAGCAGTTAAAAAAAAAAAAAAAAAAAAAAAAAAAAAAAAAAAAAAAAAAAAAAAAAAAAATCCAACAACTGTATTTTTTTAAATAAAAGTTTATTTCTTTAATTGAATTTTTATAATATTTTTAACAGATTAGTTTTGGATTTATATACACTATATTGGGTAATATAAAATTTTCGTTTCTTACTTCATAAATCGGAGAAACTTGCAATTTTGACTATACTGGTGTTTCTTTTATAACCATAATTTATCGCAGCTTGCACCTTAAGGGATTTTGCGCCATAAAACCCCATACAAATTACTTTATACCCATCTATTAACTGACAGTTATCTGCAAGTGAGCGGTGCACATAACGTAAAAAAAAAAATTCAAATTTATTTGTGTGCAAGGTTAATATTCAAAATAGAAAAAGAAAAGTTACATTTTCGTCATGTCATGTTATATGATTAAAAAAGGAGTGAGTTGTGGACGTGCTACAAAAAATTATTCAAGACGTGTATTTGGACTGTGCTCCAGCTCTTAAGGCAGTTAAAAGGTGGTTTGTTAACTTCGAAATGGTGATTTCATTCTAAACGATAAAACTGGCCCTGGTCGAACTTATAATATTGATAATGACTTAATCCGTGATTTAGTAAATAATAATGCACATATTACTACTGAAGAGATTGCTCAAAGACTAAATGTTCACAATTCGACTGCATTTCTCCATTTAAAACAAATTGCGTACATTTTGGAATTCGATGCATAGTAAACCGGACAGGAACTTTTGCCATCAGCCAATGTATTATTGCACTTCACTATTTTAAATTAGATTGTGATCTTTAAAAAACTCTAGTTTTAAATCTGTACCTCGGAACAAAAAGGACCAATGTCCAAAATTGAGAAATTTGAGTTAAATGCACGAATGAATTCAGGATGCGATAAAGTAATTGTTAAAAGGGCCAAAGTCCTCCCAATATTAGATCATTGAAAACAAAATATTTTGTCGAGGCCAATGTTACTTACTATTAATATATAAATGGCAAATTTAAAATGAAAAAAAAAAAACTAAATCAATGTAACATTGGATTGTAGTTAGAAAAACATTACTGAATTGAAAGGAACAACTTTGAAAAATAACAGTACAGAAATCGTAGCAAGATTCTTAAAATTCCTCAAACTTAAATTGGGTTTCCTACCATTTGAGAAAAATGGACATTGGCCCTTTTTGTTCCAAGGTACAGAAATGCAGTTTAAAATGTAGCTTAAATGTAGCATAAATACCCTTTACTTTTTTTAATCTGCATGCGAGATAAGATAATACAATATTTTTATCCTATTAGGATGCATTTTATAAAACTAAAATTAGCTAATATTATACTTAATAAGTTTAGTCCGAAAATGTTGAGTTTTGGGTAAATAAGAAATAAGAAATTATGAATGAGTTATAATTAATACATGAATGAATACAAGTCTCCGTTCTAAACGAGTTGTTCATATTAAATGAAACTTTTATTTAAATATAGTTTAAAAATCTCCACAGAATTCAAAATCAGCACACCTCATGTATTAATATTATGCATACATTATATCTTATATTATAACTAATATCTAAAATATTTCTTGATCATTTTATCTTGTAAGCATTCAATCTTAATTTAATAATTATTAATAAAACGTCAAGGGACTTTTTTTTTTTTTTTGATGAACTACACACAAAAGCATAGAATTTATTTTTAATGTTTCGGATTTCTTTTCTGTTTACGTTCATATTTTAGTCGTAATGTGATGTCACTGGGAGCAGTCATTTTGGTAACAGATGTGACGTGACTATCGTGACTTGCAGTAACTTCAAAGTCACCATGCTTGCTTTACGGGAATTGACACAATTTCATCACTTTTGAGGGTTTTACATTAATTAAAGTCAAAATTAAAAAGTATCATTAAAATATATCATGAGCTTTTATACATTTAAATTTAATGAATGAAAATAAGTTCGATATCCATAATCGAAATTGGTTGTTGTCTCGATTCGATTATTGCTTTTAAAATGCGTATATTGCAACTGTAATTGCTGTAGGTGCTTACATACTACTGAGAAATATTAAACTACAAGGGATAACTTCTGCGAAACAGAGTAAAATAATTTTGTTTAAAAGTTGTATCTATTTTTTTAGGGTTTCGTTCATCTGACGAAACCCTTTTCGACTCACTCCTCTGTCTGTCCGTCAGAAACTATATATGTTGGAGGCAGACTTGAAATTTTAGATTATTATAGCTGAACATCTCATATGAAACGACAAATCATAGAATTTTGAAAAAGTCTTATATTTACCCTTCTGGGCTCTAACTTGTGTATTTTAAGCTTTTTATTTTTCTAACTGAGCCCCTAATTAAGTTGGAAACTTGAAAGTTTGGATACATAGCTGAACATCTCACATCAAACGACAAATCATAAAATTTTCAAAAGTCTTGGATTTACCCATCTGTGCTCTAACTTGTGTATTTTAAGATTTTTTTTTCAAACGGAGCCCCTAATCAAATTGAAGACTTGAAATTTCGGATACTTATAGCTGAACACCTCACACAAAAAGACAAATCATAAAATTTTGAAAAATTCTTATATTTACCCCTCTGGCCTCAAACTTGTGTATCCTAAGTTTTTTTCCAACTGAACTCATAAATAAGTTGAAGACTTAAAATTTTAGATTCTTATAGCTGAACACCTAACATCAAACGGCAAACGGTGAAATTTTGGAAAAGTCTTACATTTACCCGTCTGGGCTCTAACTTGTGTATTTTAACCGCCACGATCCTTAGGTCCGCATACGTGGACCACTGGTTTTTCCTTATAAAAACTAAAATGTCCGATTTTTTTACATTTTCACATCACTTCTTAATAGCTGAATGTATTTCTCGTTCAAAGCAAAAGAATAAATGACAACATCTAACCTGATTCCCACATAAAACAAATGTTATTTTCATCTGCGTATGCAAAATGCCTAAAAATGCCCAAATGACAGTATGACTAAGAAAATGAGAAATTTTCATAAGTATTTAACTTAAAACTTTTTCATTAAACAATTTTGAGGATTCGTAGATTATTTACTTGTTTAAAGCTCTTAAATTTATGATTACGTTAATTTAGGCTAATGTTTCTTAAATTGATGTTTTTAAGGAGTTTGTAGTTTTAGATCCATATTTTTTAACCAAAATTACTAAGTTACTAAAACATCAATTTCAGAGAAGATATTTTTTCTGTCGTTTGCGATGCCATTTTTTTTGGAAAAAAAAACAACAAAAAGAAAAACAATGAATAAGCATTTGTATAATTATTTTAACTTTAGAACTGTAGAGGTTATGCAATTTTTCTAACTCAGCCCCTAATTCAGATGGAGATGTGAAATTTTGCATACTCTTAGCAGAACACTTGTTATCACACGAAAAAGCATGAAATACTCAAAAAGTCTTACATTATTTACCACTCCGGGCTCTAACTTTTGTATGTTTAGCAAATTTTCTAACCTCCACACTTTTCGCCCGGGGTGCATTTTTCTAACTTTTGCCGACACTCCTTTGATCAATCTTTCATATTATGCACCATAGCCGTACATATTTTAGTTGCAATTTTTACCGGTAGGGGGCCAACCTATATCGGGTAATATATGCCCGATTCCCTCGATCAATATATCTACGGATAGTTTGTAAAACGCAGTTTCGTTCGAATAGGGGTTTGTTTAGAATAGAGTGTGCCCCCTGGTTGTGAAATGTGGAACTAACAGATTTTGCAAAAGGATAACATGTTTTAAAAGGAATATTAAATTAAACCCTCTGTGCGATCTCTGATCACACTTACCCACTTGTTTTAAAATATTATTAATAGTTGCTTATTTAAAACCAATTCGGGTTAAAGAATATATATAAGGTTATATCAGTCAATAATTAGATTTATATTAAAAGTGAAATTTCTCTCTTCTATGAGTGGAATGCGCTACAAATGAAAATATTTTCAAGATAAATATATGCTTTTATGTTATTCCAGTTTAGATTCAATAAGAATTCATTTCTGTGTCTTAAGAAGTACTCACTTCCTTTCACAAGAGTACAATGCTCTACCAGCTGGATTAAAACGGTCATTAGGAGTGACGAGGCTGTTTCTACGTTCAAGACATAAATATACTTAAAAATAAAGCCTCTCTGCATCTGCAGTTTTAATAAGACAACTAAATACATTTTAGACAACAAAGGGTTGTATTAGATATTACATCATGTACTTATGTTTTAGAGATTTTTGCATAACAAAGCGCATTGAGAGGTCAAGTTTAGTTCATGTCATAATGCCTTGCTACATAACAATATTTTATGAAAACTCCACGAACGAATATAATATTTACTTTTAAATTTGGAATTAATGTAATAAATGAAAATGTATTTTTATGAAATTAAATACACCAATACACACAGAAAAATACATGAAACTATATTACTAAGAATATGTTTATTTGTTGTTTAATTCTTGCTTATACAATTAGCTTTAACCCCTTCAGCGTCGTGCCAGATAATTGTAGGCTATTTTTTTTAAATTTCAGATCGTTTGATTGCCTTAGCTTTTTTTAAGTAGAAATATTTAGCTTATTTTATGGCAGATAAAATTATTCGAGCATAAAGCCAATTAAACTAAAAAAAAAAAAACTGATGGGAATGAGACAATCTCAAAAAAAAAAAAAAAAAAACTGATGGGAATGAGACAATCTCAAAAAAAAAAAACTGATGGGAATGAGACAATCTCAAAAAAAAAAAAAAACTGATGGGAATAAGACAATCTCAGAAAAAAAAGTAGCCTACGCTACCCGTGAATGCTACGGGTGCGAGGAATAACACCAATGTCAGACGGGCGTCTTTTTTGCTTGCGTACCATCCATTCACATTGCTATAGCATTATGAATGGATAATACCTAAGCAAAAAAGACGCCCGTCTGACATTGGTTTAAGGGGTTAAAATGCGTTTTTATTTATTGCTGCTATTTTCGAACACAGCACCAAGACATTAATAATTTAATAATAATATAATTTGTTTATAGAAATCTCAACAGACACCGATATTGCTTTTTTTTCATGCCAAAGTTTTATTTAACATTTGAGCACGTTGTTTCGCTGTTGTTAATATGTACTTCGTAAATTTTATAATATAAAAAGGCTTTCAAAACAATATATATTTTTTAAACTAAGTATGTATAATTTACAATTTTGTACTAGAAAGTTGAAAATATTCGTGAGAAGTATGTAATTTTTCTGTTTATTTCAGATGTAAAAAAAGTAAATTTTAGTTATAAATGTGTTATTTTTTATCATTTTGTTTTATTTTATAAATTTCATTTTATATACTTTATTATCTAACACTTTTTATTGCTTTTACATGCTTAAATTGATAAATTCTAGAGATCGACAGATAATTTAGTGCCTTTTAATAATTTGGTGATAAAATTTTATTTAAATATTTGTAACCGGAGTAAAACGATCACCGATTGACGAGCGTGCATATGGAGGTGCTGAAAATATACACTGTATGGCATACTTTTTAATTTTTGTACACACAAGAAAAATACATATATAAGTAAAACGTAAATGAATATAATTAAAAAATCTCAAAGGCTAATGACTAAATGACAATGAGTCAAATGACTAAAATAATTGAAACCTGGTTCGAGTATGTGATAGATGTCTTACTTCACTTTGCGAAGATGAAACTTTGCAAATCTTTAACCTTGCACTGATAACTACCTTCAGGGACATCAAAATATAGAGTAAAATCAGTATATTACCAAAAAAATAAATAAATAAATAATAAAAAAAAAAAAATCAAGAGAAATATGGCCCTCTAGCATCGAGAAATTAAGCAGATGCAGGTGTATCTATCATTGAGTAGACTTTTTTGATAGAATTGCAGTTGGTTAACAATCTGCATGAAATTAAGAACAGAAAATGTCTTTTCACAGCCTATTAGAAATTTAAAATGTGGAAATATTATGAAAATCATGAAAATTGAAAAAACGAACAACTGAAATTTTTGACTTTTTAAAGAAAATTTAGACATGTTGCGACAGTAAAAGAAATGATGTCACCAGAAATGAAATTTTAGGGTCACATTATTGATGTCTTGGTGTGGATATTACGTTCTATGAGAAATTGAATTGTTATGTTTGGATAATTTTCCAAAAAAATTGCGAAAAGTATGTTTTTTGGGATTTTTCCCAACGTATTAAACAAAGAGTTTTATCTATATCTGGATTTCATTGCAATTTTTAAAATAGGGGATGTGAACATAAAAAAATTAACAAATTTTAATTTTAAAACTGTAACAACCTTTTCGGATGTCATATATATTTTTTTTTTGGATGAAGAACTCCTTAAAAAGTGTAATTTATATATATTTTCTTTTATAGTCCAGGACTCTACCTAGCAAAATTAATGGTAGTACTGGAAATCGGCTTGCTAGATGTTTTTTGGGTCGCTGAATCCGAATTTGTAACTTCCCACCAAAATTTCCCCCGGCAACCCCTCAAATTTTAGTAAGAAGCCCCCCAAAAAAGGTTTTTATTAAAACAAAATCATTTTTTAATTCTTTTAGCGGAAAAGTAGCTAGAAATTCAGAAAGTAGGCAAAATTTGCAACACATTAGATATTTGACATTATGACTTAGGATGAAGGGGAAGGGGGGATCTGCCTCGGAACATGCGCCGCAGTGCTGTGTGGACTAAGTTGCGCAGTTCCATTTAACCACTCACACGTTTACATTAGCCCTCCCATCTTCCCTCCGAACTTTCTCTATAAGGTTTACTTTAATTTTTTTGGGTCGCTGAATCCGAATTTTTAACTTACCCCCAAAATCCCCCCCACCCCCACCCCCAAATAGTTGTTTTTAACTCAAATTTCTTATTGTTTTAGGGAAAAAGCATTACGAAATTCAGAAGCTAGACAAAATTTGCAACAAATAGGATATATGACATTATGGCGTACGATAAACGGGGAGAGATGGGGCTGTCTCGGAACATTCCCCGCGCACTTTTCTCAAAAACCAATTTTTTTCAAAAAATCAATTTTTGGGGGGATTGCCGGGTAAAATTTTGTTGGGAAGTTACAAATTCGGATTCAGCGACCCAAAAAACATAAAGAGAGTTGAAATCCATAACTAGTATTAATTTTGCAGATAAAATCCCCAATTGCCTGAACTTCATAATTTAGTGCACGTAGCGCCGCAGTGCATGTTCAGAGGCAGCCCTCACCCACCCTGTTCATCCTAATTCATAATGTCATGTATCCTATTTGTTGCAAATTTTGTCTAGTTTCTGAATTTCGTAATTCTTTACCCCTAAAAGAATTAGAAATTTAAGTTAAAAACAGGTATCTGGGGGGGGGGCGTCCGGGGGGGAATTTTTGGTGGAAAGTTAAAAATTCGGATTCAGCGACCCAAAAATCTTAAAGTAAACCTTATAGAGAAAGTTCGGAAGGGAGATAGGAGCGCGAATGTAAACGTGTGAATGGTTAAGTGGAATTGCACAACTTAGTTTACGCAGCACCGCGCGCATGTTCCGAGGCAGATCCCCTCTTCCCCTTCATCCTAATTCATAATGTCATATATCTAATTTGTTGGAAATTTTGTCTACTTTCTGAATTTCTAGATACATTTACTCTCAAACAATCATTTTTTTTTAATAAAAACCTTTTTTTGGGGGGTGGGGGGGATTACCAAAATTTGGGGAGGTTCGAGGGGGAAATTTTGGTGGGAAGTTACAAATTCGGGTTCAGCGACCCAAAAAACATCTAGAAAGCCGATTTCCAGTACTACCATTAATTTTGCTAGGTAAAATTCCCTATTGCCTGGACTATTAGACGAGATCAAAATTTCAGAATGCAAATGTAAACCTTTTATCTACTGACTTTACTTATGAGTGCCATTAAAGTAACTTGTTATAAAATTCATTTAATACGTCGGTTAGTAGTAATACTGTTTAGAATGAGTTATAGATACATTTCTTTATCTTGTTCCTAAAGCATTATTCGTTACACAAAACAAAAATATTTTTAAAAAGATGATTTCTTTTGCCTTCTCATCTTTTCATCTTTTTTTTTTTTTAGGGGGGGGGGGGCTTGGGGGGAGGGATTTTTCTATTCGGAAATATTTATAAATTTCTATTCTAAGAGCATTATATTTGTACATTTCCTAATTCTACAAAATACTAATAAAAATATTTAAAATAAATGATTTCAGTGGGATTATAAATATTGCACAAAATCCCTATAAATTCAATTTTAATTAATCCGTTTAAATCTTTCAATCCTTCTAAAATCCTTCTAAAATTTATTAAATGATTATGTAAATCTTTTAATATAGCTCCAAAAATTCACAAAAAATGATTTGGAAAATAAATTTTCATGAATTCATAATAGGTTCATGTCATATGATACAACTTTAAGGGGTCTTGTACCTTTTAAACGCGTCGAAAATTAACGAAAAACTTCAAAGTTTGAATTAGTCTATCTTCAAAGCCTTTTTATGTATAAAGATGAAATTTTGGATATTGATAAAACAGATTGTGCTTTGTAATATGCTACCATTAGAAATTTATTAACCCTTTACAGAATTTGTGTATTGTTGAAATCAAAATAGCTCTATTTTTTACACCATAAGTCATTGCGCGCATGATATCTTGAGAAAGTATGTATGGATTGGCATGAAATTCGGCAAAGATACTAAACATATATGTGTGTTTAAAATGATCTACTCTTAGGCTAAAATTATTTCATTAACTACATTAAAAAAATATTTTCGTAAAAAAAATAAAACTTTTATATTTTTAATGAATAAAAACAGTCATAGCTAAAAATATTACCATTGTAAATACTTAAAAGTAGATCATTTTAAACACACATTTTGGTTTAGCATATTTACCAAATTTCATGACAATCCATACATACTTTCTCAAGATATCATGCGCGCAATGACTTATGGGGTAATAAAAAGAGCTATTTTGATTTCAACAATACACAAATTCTGTAAAGGGTTAATAAATTTCTGCTGGTAGTATATTACAAAGCACAATCTGTTTAATCAATATCCAAAATTTCATGTTTATACATAAAAAGGTTTTGAAGATAGACTAATTCGAAGTTTGAAGTTTTTCGTTAATTTTCGACGCGTTTAAAAGGTACAAGACCCCTTAAAATAGGAGTTTAATTTGCATCTCTACAAAAATCCACGTGATCGAAATTTTCTTTTGTGATCGTATTTAAATTATTTAATGAGGTACAATGAATGGACTGAAAATAGATGATGCACTTTTTCGATTAAAAACATATATTTCTAATAATAAAAGTATTAATAAATTCTTATTAAAAAATTATAAATATCGATCAAAATTGATTTTTACATAAAACGAACAATAATCATTAAAAACACAGGTATGAAAGTTTAAAGATTATTTCCGTCACTAGTTTAAGGGATGTGAATAATTTTTATTCTCCGACTGTCTACAGACGTCTGACTGCCTATCGTCTTTTGGTTGGTTGGTTGGTTGGTTGTATTTATGACGGCCAATTATCTGCACGAGGGATATGGGCCCAGGGGGGGAGTGCCCTTCGTGGGGGTGTGTCTAAGGGAACCTAACCCGTATTAACGCTTGGAAATCCAAGGTTCGAAGAAAACCACGAAAACACCGAACGATTAGGCCGACGGACGCGATTGGGACCGAACCCAGCACCTCCCGCCTACCAGCCTATCGTCTTTTGATTTCAAAGCATTTGGAGAAATAAAATATTATAAAACAACTAGAATAATTTTAAAGAATTTTCTTTCAATTATTGTGATAATTTCTTTTCTTAAGGTTATCAAGTACGCCACACAAGTAGTGAAACTGCAATTATAATATAAAAAAAGAGATATATTGCCTTACACAGATTAGAAATAATCTCTTTGAAGGCTATAAAACGTCCATGTCGATCATAGAGGTATTCAAATCAACGGTAGACATTAAAAAAAAAAAAAAAAAAAAAAAAAAAGGTACCATTTAAATCGGCCGGAAATATTTGTACCTTTCAAGAAACACTTTATCTTAGTGTAGAGAAAAAAATCTACAGTATGCTCGAGGATCGTCATGCTGCAGATGTCAATTGTTCTGCTAAAAATGTCCTTTCCTGACGCGTCCCATGTGCGGAAACATGCATTGCATTACACTACGAACCGTAAACAATTTTTTCTCTTTTGCAAATCTTTTTCTAGGATAACTCTGGCTGTTTATTTCCCAATATATAGTTACTCATCAAAAAGCTGAATGATCAATAGTCTGTCATGACCAAGAAATTTTAGGGCCGTTTTTATAAATAAATGTGTCCGAGAAATCACAGTATAAAACACACACGTTGCCCATCCGTCAAGGATACTCTTAGCTACATAAAATTGATAAAACAGCTGATAATATTTGATCAAAAATGCATTTAATACGATAAACCGTCTGCACATGTGGATGCATGCCTGCTTAATTTGTTTCTTACTAAAGATATATAAACATATCTTGTTCCATCACGCACGCTTCGACGCCTCACTGTGACACTTTTACCTATTCTTCTGTTACAAATAGAATCTTGTCTCACGCCACTGGATTATTTTACGACGCATAGAACATACTCTAGTGATAGCCCTGTTTGGATGATGCATTCGTAGATCCGGTCAGGAGTCACACAGAGTGTTTAATTATTTGATACACTGTTGTGACAGAGTTCTGTCACATATCAAGTTTTTTTCAAAATTAATTTAAATCTTTTTTTTTTCTTTTGAAACGTGTTGTTCTCCCCCAATCGTTAAACTAAAATTTGTAATTTAATTCTATGCTTAAAATCCATATGGAATTTTATCTGTTCGGATTTAGGTCACAGGCTATCAAAGCCTGAGGGCTAATGTGACGGCCCGTTCTGTGTGTATGTACGTATGTGTGTATGTATGTACGTAACGCGATAACTCTTGATAGAAACATCCGATTTGCTTCTAAATTTTTTTCTAGGTTCATTGTGATAAGGCGCTTCCCTGATTAGTTTTGGGAATTCATTGGTTAAGGATAAAGGGGGGAAAACGGGGTTAGACCAACCCCTTAATTCAGATAAATGGGTTTTTCATGCAGAATGATTCAATTTGCTCCGAATTTGGTATACCGGTTTATTATGTTAAGGAACTTCCCTGATAGGTTTTGGAGGTTCATTGTTTAAGGATAAATTGGGAAAAGGGGGGTTAGTCCACCCCTTTTAATTCAGATAAATGGGTTTTTCATGCAGAATCATTCGATTTGCCCCGAATTTGGTATACCGGTTTATTATGTTAAGGAACTTACCTGATAAGTTTTGGGAGTTCATTGGTTAAGGATAAAGGGGGAAAAGAGGGGTTAGTTCACCCCTTTTAATTCAGATAAATGGGTTTTTTCTGCAGAATCATTCGATTTGCTCCGAATTTGGTATACCGGTTTATTATGTTAAGGAACTTCCCTGATTAGTTTTATGGGTTCATTGGTTAAGGATAAAGGGGGAAAAGGCGGGTTAGTCCACCCCCTTAATTCAGATAAATGGGTTTTTCATGCAGAATCATTCCATTTGCTCCGAATTTGGTATACCGGTTTATTATGTTAAGGAACTTACCTGATAAGTTTTGGGAGTTCATTGGTTAAGGATAAAGGGGGAAAAGAGGGGTTAGTTCACCCCTTTTAATTCAGATAAATGGGTTTTTTATGCAGAATCATTATATTTTCCCCGAATTTGGTATACCGGTTTATTATGTTAAGGAACTTACCTGATAAGTTTTGGGAGTTCATTGGTTAAGGATAAAGGGGGAAAAGGGGGTTAGTCCACCCCTTTTAATTCAGATAAATGGGTTTTTCATGCAGAATCATTCGATTTGCCCCGAATTTGGTATACCGGTTTATTATGTTAAGGAACTTACCTGATAAGTTTTGGGAGTTCATTGGTTAAGGATAAAGGGGGAAAAGAGGGGTTAGTTCACCCCTTTTAATTCAGATAAATGGGTTTTTTCTGCAGAATCATTCGATTTGCTCCGAATTTGGTATACCGGTTTATTATGTTAAGGAACTTCCCTGATTAGTTTTATGGGTTCATTGGTTAAGGATAAAGGGGGAAAAGGCGGGTTAGTCCATCCCCTTAATTCAGATAAATGGGTTTTTCATGCAGAATCATTCCATTTGCTCCGAATTTGGTATACCGGTTTATTATGTTAAGGAACTTCCCTGATTGGTTTTGAGGGTTCATTGGTTAAGGACAAAGGGGGAAAAGGGGTGTTAGTCAACCCCTTTTAATTCAGATAAATGGGTTTTTCATGCAGAATGATTCGATTTGCTCCGAATTTGGTATAACGGTTTATTATGTTAAGGAACTTCCCTGATTAGTTTTATGGGTTCATTGGTTAAGGATAAAGGGGGAAAAGGCGGGTTAGTCCACCCCCTTAATTCAGATAAATGGGTTTTTCATGCAGAATCATTCCATTTGCTCCGAATTTGGTATACCGGTTTATTATGTTAAGGAACTTCCCTGATTAGTTTTGGAGGTTCATTGTTTAAGGATAAAGGGGGAAAAGGGGGGTTAGTCCACCCCTTTTAATTCAGATAAATGGGTTTTTCATGCAGAATCATTCGATTTGCCCCGAATTTGGTATACCGGTTTATTATGTTAAGGAACTTCCCTGATTAGTTTTGGGAGTTCATTGGTTAAGGATAAAGGGGGAAAAACGGGGTTATTCTACCCCCCTTAATTCAGATAAATGGGTTTTTCATGCAGAATCATTCGATTTGCTCCGAATTTCTATACCGGTTTATTATGTTAAGGAACTTCCCTGATTAGTTTTATGGGTTCATTGGTTAAGGATAAAGGGGGAAAAGGCGGGTTAGTCCACCCCCTTAATTCAGATAAATGGGTTTTTCATGCAGAATCATTCCATTTGCTCCGAATTTGGTATACCGGTTTATTATGTTAAGGAACTTCCCTGATTGGTTTTGAGGGTTCATTGGTTAAGGATAAAGGGGGAAAAGGGGTGTTAGTCAACCCCCTTTAATTCAGATAAATGGGTTTTTCATGCAGAATGATTCGATTTGCTCCGAATTTGGTATACCGGTTTATTATGTTAAGGGACTTCCCTGATTAGTTTTGGAGGTTCATTGTTTAAGGATAAAGTGGGAAAAGGGGGGTTAGTCCACCCCCTTAATTCAGATAAATGTGTTTTTCATGCAGAATCATTCCATTTGCTCCGAATTTTGTATACCGGTTTATTATGTTAAGGAACTTCCCTGATTAGTTTTGGAGGTTCATTGTTTAAGGATAAAGGGGGAAAAACGGGGTTATTCTACCCCCCTTAATTCAGATAAATGGGTTTTTCATGCAGAATCATTCGATTTGCCCCGAATTTGGTGTACCGGTTTATTATGTTAAGGAACTTCCCTGATTAGTTTTGGGAGTTCATTGGTTAAGTATAAAGGGGGAAAAACGGGGTTAGTCCACCCTCCTTAATTCAGATAAATGGGTTTTTCATGCAGAATCATTCCATTTGCTCCGAATTTGGTATACCGATTTATTATGTTAAGGAACTTCCCTGATTAGATTTGGAGGTTCATTGTTTAAGGATAAAGGTGGAAAAGGGGGGTTAGTCCACCCCTTTTAATTCAGATAAATGGGTTTTTCATGCAGAATCATTCGATTTGCCCCGAATTTGGTATACCGGTTTATTATGTTAAGGAACTTCCGTGATTAGTTTTGGGAGGTCATTGGTTAAGGATAAAGGGGGAAAAGGGGGGTTAGTCCAACCCTTAATTCAGATAAATGGGTTTTTCATGCAGAATCATTCCATTTGCCCCGAATTTGGTATACCGGTTTATTATGTTAAGGAACTTCCCTGATTAGTTTTGGAGGTTCATTGTTTAAGGATAAAGGGGGAAAAGGAGGGTTAATCCACCCCTTTTAATTCAGATAAATGGGTTTTTCATGCAGAATCATTCGATTTGCCCCGAATTTGGTATACCGGTTTATTATGTTAAGGAACTTCCCTGATTAGTTTTGGGAGTTCATTGGTTAAGGATAAAGGGGGAAAAACGGGGTTATTCCACCCCCCTTAATTCAGATAAATTTGTTTTTCATGCAGAATCATTCGATTTGCTCCGAATTTGGTATACCGGTTTATTATGTTAAGGAACTTCCCTGATTAGTTTTATGGGTTCATTGGTTAAGGATAAAGGGGGAAAAGGCGGGTTAGTCCATCCCCTTAATTCAGATAAATGGGTTTTTCATGCAGAATCATTCCATTTGCTCCGAATTTGGTATACCGGTTTATTATGTTAAGGAACTTCCTTGATTGGTTTTGAGGGTTCATTGGTTAAGGACAAAGGGGGAAAAGGGGTGTTAGTCAACCCCTTTTAATTCAGATAAATGGGTTTTTCATGCAGAATGATTCGATTTGCTCCGAATTTGGTATACCGGTTTATTATGTTAAGGAACTTCCCTGATTAGTTTTGGAGGTTCATTGTTTAAGGATAAAGTGGGAAAAGGGGGGTTAGTCCACCCCCTTAATTCAGATAAATGGGTTTTTCATGCAGAATCATTCCATTTGCTCCGAATTTGGTATACCGATTTATTATGTTAAGGAACTTCCCTGATTAGTTTTGGAGGTTCATTGTTTAAGGATAAAGGGGGAAAAGGGGGGTTAGTCCGCCCCTTTTAATTCAGATAAATGGGTTTTTCATGCAGAATCATTCGATTTGCCCCGAATTTGGTATACCGGTTTATTATGTTAAGGAACTTCCGTGATTAGTTTTGGGAGGTCATTGGTTAAGGATAAAGGGGGAAAAACGGGGTTAGTCCACCCCCCTTAATTCAGATAAATGGGTTTTTCATGCAGAATCATTCGATTTGCACCGAATTTGGTATAACGGTTTATTATGTTAAGGAACTTCCCTGATTAGTTTTATGGGTTCATTGGTTAAGGATAAAGGGGGAAAAGGCGGGTTAGTCCACCCCCTTAATTCAGATAAATGGGTTTTTCATGCAGAATCATTCGATTTGCTCCGAATTTCTATACCGGTTTATTATGTTAAGGAACTTCCCTGATTAGTTTTATGGGTTCATTGGTTAAGGATAAAGGGGGAAAAGGCGGGTTAGTCCACCCCCTTAATTCAGATAAATGGGTTTTTCATGCAGAATCATTCCATTTGCTCCGAATTTGGTATACCGGTTTATTATGTTAAGGAACTTCCCTGATTGGTTTTGAGGGTTCATTGGTTAAGGATAAAGGGGGAAAAGGGGTGTTAGTCAACCCCCTTTAATTCAGATAAATGGGTTTTTCATGCAGAATGATTCGATTTGCCCCGAATTTGGTATACCGGTTTATTATGTTAAGGGACTTCCCTGATTAGTTTTGGAGGTTCATTGTTTAAGGATAAAGTGGGAAAAGGGGGGTTAGTCCACCCCCTTAATTCAGATAAATGGGTTTTTCATGCAGAATCATTCCATTTGCTCCGAATTTTGTATACCGGTTTATTATGTTAAGGAACTTCCCTGATTAGTTTTGGAGGTTCATTGTTTAAGGATAAAGGGGGAAAAGGGGTGTTAGTCCACCCCTTTTAATTCAGATAAATGGGTTTTTCATGCAGAATCATTCGATTTGCCCCGAATTTGGTATACCGGTTTATTATGTTAAGTAACTTCCGTGATTAGTTTTGGGAGGTCATTGGTTAAGGATAAAGGGGGAAGAGGGGGGGTTAGTCCAACCCTTAATTCAGATAAATGGGTTTTTCATGCAGAATCATTCCATTTGCCCCGAATTTGGTATACCGGTTTATTATGTTAAGGGACTTCCCTGATTAGTTTTGGAGGTTCATTGTTTAAGGATAAAGTGGGAAAAGGGGGGTTAGTCCACCCCCTTAATTCAGATAAATGGGTTTTTCATGCAGAATCATTCCATTTGCTCCGAATTTTGTATACCGGTTTATTATGTTAAGGAACTTCCCTGATTAGTTTTGGAGGTTCATTGTTTAAGGATAAAGGGGGAAAAGGGGTGTTAGTCCACCCCTTTTAATTCAGATAAATGGGTTTTTCATGCAGAATCATTCGATTTGCCCTGAATTTGGTGTACCGGTTTATTATGTTAAGGAACTTCCCTGATTAGTTTTGGGAGTTCATTGGTTAAGTATAATGGGGGAAAAGGGGGGTTAGTCCACCCCTTTTAATTCAGATAAATGGGTTTTTCATGCAGAATCATTCAATTTGCCCCGAATTTGGTATACCGGTTTATTATGTTAAGTAACTTCCGTGATTAGTTTTGGGAGGTCATTGGTTAAGGATAAAGGGGGAAGAGGGGGGTTAGTCCAACCCTTAATTCAGATAAATGGGTTTTTCATGCAGAATCATTCCATTTGCCCCGAATTTGGTATACCGGTTTATTATGTTAAGGAACTTCCCTGATTAGTTTTGGAGGTTCATTGTTTAAGGATAAAGGGGGAAAAGGAGGGTTAATCCACCCTTTTTAATTCAGATAAATGGGTTTTTCATGCAGAATCATTCGATTTGCCCCGAATTTGGTATACCGGTTTATTATGTTAAGGAACTTCCCTGATTAGATTTGGGAGTTCATTGGTTAAGGATAAAGGGTGAAAAACGGGGTTATTCCACCCCCCTTATTTCAGATAAATTTGTTTTTCATGCAGAATCATTCGATTTGCTCCGAATTTGGTATACCGGTTTATTATGTTAAGGAACTTCCCTGATTAGTTTTATGGGTTCATTGGTTAAGGATAAAGGGGGAAAAGGCGGGTTAGCCCACCCCCTTAATTCAGATAAATGGGTTTTTCATGCAGAATCATTCCATTTGCTCCGAATTTGGTATACCGGTTTATTATGTTAAGGAACTTCCCTGATAGGTTTTGGAGGTTCATTGTTTAAGGATAAATTGGGAAAAGGGAGGTTAGTCCACCCCTTTTAATTCAGATAAATGGGTTTTTCATGCAGAATCATTCGATTTGCCCCGAATTTGGTATACCGGTTTTTTATGTTAAGGAACTTCCCTGATTAGTTTTGGAGGTTCATTGTTTAAGGATAAAGTGGGAAAAGGGGGGTTAGTCCACCCCCTTAATTCAGATAAATGGGTTTTTCATGCAGAATCATTCCATTTGCTCCGAATTTGGTATACCGGTTTATTATGTTAAGGAACTTCCCTGATTAGTTTTGGAGGTTCATTGTTTAAGGATAAAGGGGGAAAAGAGGGGTTAGTCCACCCCTTTTAATTCAGATAAATGGGTTTTTCATGCAGAATCATTCGATTTGCCCCGAATTTGGTGTACCGGTTTAGTATGTTAAGGAACTTCCCTGATTAGTTTTGGGAGTTCATTGGTTAAGTATAAAGGGGGGAAAACGGGGTTAGTCCACCCTCCTTAATTCAGATAAATGGGTTTTTCATGCAGAATCATTCGATTTGCTCCGAATTTGGTATACCGGTTTATTATGTTAAGGAACTTCCCTGATTAGTTTTATGGGTTCATTGGTTAAGGATAAAGGGGGAAAAGGCGGGTTAGTTCACCCCCTTAATTCAGATAAATGGGTTTTTCATGCAGAATCATTCCATTTGCTCCAAATTTGGTATACCGGTTTATTATGTTAAGGAACTTCCCTGATTGGTTTTGAGGGTTCATTGTTTAAGGATAATGGGGGGAAAGGGGTGTTAGTCAACCCCTTTTAATTCAGATAAATGGGTTTTTCATGGAGAATGATTCGATTTGCTCCGAATTTGGTATACCGGTTTATTATGTTAAGGAACTTCCCTGATTAGTTTTGGAGGTTCATTGTTTAAGGATAAAGTGGGAAAAGGGGGTTAGTCCACCCCCTTAATTCAGATAAATGGGTATTTCATGCAGAATCATTCCATTTGCTCCGAATTTGGTATACCGGTTTATTATAATATGGAACTTCCCTGATTGGTTTTGAGGGTTCATTGGTTAAGTATAAAGGGGGAAAAGGGGTGTTAGTCAACCCCTTTTAATTCAGATAAATGGGTTTTTCATGCAGAATGATTCGATTTGCTCCGAATTTAGTATACCGGTTTATTATGTTAAGGAACTTCCATGATTAGTTGCGGGGGTTCATTGGTTAAGAATAAAGGGGGGAAAGGGGTCTAGTCCACCCCTTAATTCAGAAAATTTGTTTTTTCATGCAGAATGATTCGATTTCCTCCGAATTTTGTATACCGGTTTATTATGTTAAGGAACTTCCCTGATTAGTTTTGGGGGTTCATTGGTTAAGGATAAAAGGGGAAGGGGGGCTAGTCCACCCCCCTTAATTTATATAAACGGGTTTTTCTTGCAGAATTATTCGCTTTGCTCCAAATTTGGTATACCAGTTTATTATGTTAAGGAGCTTCCCTGATTCGTTTTGGGGTTCATTGGTTAAGGATAAAGGGGGGGGGGGGGTAGTCCACACCCTTAATTTAGATAAATGGGTTTTTTTGCAGGATTATTCGATTTGCTCCAAATTTGGTACACTGGTTTATTATGATTAGGAGCTTCCCTCATTAGATTTGGAGGTTCACTGGTCAAGTATAAAGGGGGAAACGGGGGCTAATTCCACTTCACTTATTTTTTTTTAGGGCATTATTCTTTAAAATAAGAGTATGATATACAATTAGTGTGAATAGCCTGTGAGTTCAATGCCATCAGTTTAACTGGGCACTTTTCTTTTTATTTCTTTCTTTCCCTTTCACTAAACTCTTTAATTTAATGCAGTAATTTTCAGTTTATGATTTGTAACGTTTTCTAGCCGAACCAATTTATTTTCCAATAACATTTGGGTCGTTAAATAAAACAGAAGATATAAATGCACCTGTCTTTAATATTAGAATGCATGCTGTTTTGTTTTTTTTTTCATTTGAGTCGCCCACGCTGGAGAAAATTCAGTCTCATTCACTGCTTAATTTTTGAACCGTTGCAATAAAATATCAAAAACAGTAAAAGAAAGTTATTCGGAGGCGGTCTTTAAATCACGTTAAATATATTTATCGGTTGTATAAAAACATACACTTTTCTCGGTCTTGCGCAATTATAAGTAGCAATCATTTAACATAATCATTTGTTTTCGATAAACATTGCCAGGTTTTCTGGCGGCGCTAACATGTACATATTAAGAACCGTTATTCTGGCAACCGTTTTGTATCACGCGTTTTCTTCGGGTTGCTAGATTATGTGGGGTGATAATTTGGCTTGCAAATAAAAGCTTTGTCTGCGCTTCATTCACAGTGCTAATGTTTGAAATTGGCGATGGATTGCAAGGCCAAGTGTTATAAACTTCTCCTGAAGTGACTTTTTTTTCTGTCTGCTTGATAAAATGTAAGAGCAAGTATTTTTGAGTTGCGCCTCCGCATTCCCTTTTTTATGCAGGGATTCTCTCTCTCACTTTAAGTAACTAATAGTATATTCCCTCTTTTTGTAACTTGTTTAAATGTTTTAAATGAAATTTTTGGTTCCTGTAATTAAGGCTGGAGTTTTATGCATTTTAAACACCCTATCAACTGAACTACAGCACAACTGTGTATATTTAAAAACGCTGTATACGTTTTCTTACAGCTGGATTTTTGTTGTAGTTACTTTATATTTTAATATCATTACTTTATTTTTCAAAATTTATGGATATACATGTGGTGTGGATAATAACACTAGTCAACAGCCATTTTGTGTCGGATTTGTAATAAACATTTTTTTAAATGTATTTTTGAATGTAGAATCCGAATCTGTTATCAGAAATGTTATATCACGTCAGGGTTTTGTGAAATTTTAATTATAATTTAGAATTTATGGTTAAATAATAAGGAAATTAACTACTTTATAGGTTAAAAACTTTATTTTGATGCATTCTGCTGTAAAATGTAATTATTAAAACATTCAGGACTGTCATGAAGAATGACATGATCCTGTTTGAAAAATAACATTGTTAATATTAACAATATCAGTTTTCGTGCAACATTTTTTGTGCTCGTATTTCTTCATATTATGTGTTAAGAAATCAGAAAAAACATTTTTATTGATAAATATTATGATTTGTTTATGTTTCAAACGGTCAATGTGTTTCAAATATTTCGCTTTTGTTTTTACGTAACTGATCCCGTATCTAATAAACGTGGCGTATTTGAGAGAATCTGATTAATCCACTGAATTCAGCACTCTAAAATTAGTTAAATACAACATTTACGTGTCAGATAGAGTAACAAAGTTAAAATCTGTTGACTAGTGATATTGTTGAACTTGAAGTAGACAAAATACTCAAATTGATTGTGAAACTCAAAGATTTTTGTGACCGTATCTTTGTTCGAAAAAGAGATGGTGGCTTGCGTTTCCTAAAATTAAAGTCAATAATTGCTCACGCGTTTCCTGTGTAATACTAACAAGTAAGCTCATTGAATTAAAACCGTAAATCAATGGGAAACTTAATATAAAATGCCAACAAAATTGCCTCAGACGTAAAAAAGTTTACGACGTCACACTTCAAAAGCTCGTTGCGAAATTTTCGTTAAATATAGCTGGTAAATATTGCGTGCGGATCAAAAAATCCCTAAAACAACCTTGCTTACCTATATTATCAATAAGTGACACTTTTCTTCATAAAATTGATAACATTATGAAATCAATCGATAGCAATGTACAGTTCACTTGTGAAACAGAAGATAACGGTTCTATCCCGTTTCTGGATACCCTTGTCACTTGTACTGTAGACGGTTTCTCTACATCTGTCTATCGCAAAAGTTTTGCAGTTTCTGTAACCACCCATTCTCGGTCTTGTCACCCTTTCATCCAGTAAATGGCTGTCTTTTTTACTTTCATAAATCGTGCCATATATGTTTGTTCTGATTCTCTCTCACTTAATAGTGAAATTCAATATCTTAAAGCCATTGCGATTGACAGACGTTACAAACCTTCTATTATTGATACTACTTTACGTAAATCACAGCATACTTGTTCCTCTAACTCAAATCAGTCCTCTTCTCTTTCCAGGATTAGCATTGTGTTACCCTTCTTTCCTGATTCCAGATTTTCTTTTACCAAAACTCTCAGACAGCACCATTTCAGAATAATTTTACCCCTACGAATAAAATAACCCTCTCCAAACTCAAAGATCCTATTGAGTTATCCAACTCATGGGGTATCTATAATATTAATTTCCAGTGCGGTCTTTCCTATACTGCACGGACCAAACGGGGTCTAAAATTTCGTATTAAATAACAGCAAGAATATACAGTAGCCTCCCGCTTAACCGGCCTACACGGGATCGAGGGTGAGCCGGTTAAGAGAAAAACCGGTTAAAGCGGAGAAGTAAAAAAAAAATAAATTAAATAATATCTGCGTAATTTAATTAAACCCGTAAGGATGCATTTAGTTTTTAAATTTGGGTAGTTTTTAAAAAGAACATATTTTCTATATTTTCTGAAATGAATATTAGTTATAATTAACGGAATTGAAAGAAAATATCACTGATAACAAATAATAAAAAATATTTAACACAAATTAAATTGTTGAAAATCGTGTCACACACCTTTATAAGAAGTTGAAAATAGTTCTGCATTATGTATATTTAAGTTAATCAACCATAAAGAATTCAGCGACCTTCTTCTGATGAAGACAAGATGCCCGGGATTTTGCAGCATTATCTCTCCATCTCTTTAACAACCAAGTTTAACCGAGAAAGCTGTTAGACGCTGCACAACATATAGCGTAGCGCCAGCTCTATTGCTTTTACCCCTTCCGTATGAGGAATTTTAGCAGTGTCAACTTTAACTGGATCCTCATGAAGATCGGCTTCGTATTGAACAACATCAGTTACTGCCCTAATTATATCCTCATTAAATAATGTTTAATGCTTGAGATTTTTATCAAACTCAAACAAAATCTTATACATCTACAGTAATATGTTCGCATCCCTCAAGCTTTTTAAACATTTGTACAAAAAAGTTTGCAGATAGATCAGACATTATAGAGTTCCGGGTGGGGGATTGCAATTTTGACCATTAAAACCACAAAATCTCAAATCTTTCGAGGGGATATCTCATTGTTTCTGGGGGTAACGCCTCCCCCCCCCCGTGCCACACACTGAATTCAAGACTGGTGAAGGTCAACGCGTATCCATTTAGAACAGACGTTCACTTTTCTAAATTTTACTTCCTTTCCCTCGGGATCGCACTTCAACAGGAAAGCGTAAGCTGAGTTCCTGAGGTCGTCATGCCTGATTTTTGGGGAAAAAGTCAGCCGCTTAAAGCGGAGTTCCGGTTAAGAGGGAGGCTACTGTATTCAAAAACAGGAAACCAATAAATCTTCAATTGCTAAGCATTGTTGGGAGAAGAACCACTCTTTTGATTTCAATTCAAGTAAAATCATCTCTAAATGCATTTCTATATATGGACTTACTTTTCTTGAAGCATTTCATATCTATAAAATTTTTGACAATATTGTTAATTGTGAATTCGCTATTCTCCCTTTATCATACTGTTTGAAATATTACATAAAATCCTTTTTTTCTTAAATACTACCAGTATTTTGCACACCTTTGGTTACATTACCTATACTATTCTCCTATTGGTTGATGTCCGAATTTTCCTGCTCGACTATTGGTCAGTGAACTTCTCACTTGAATCCGCTTCCCTCCTATATAATAGAGAAAGTTTCAATTATTCTTTGCACACCGTTATTCTCCTTTATTCTTTGACGGTACGTTAAAGGCTACCGAAACTAGTTTGCTTAAAGTCTACATAGTCTGGAGTTTTTAAAGTTGTTTTAAATTTATAATATAGGAATGATACATTTTTTAAAAATTAAAGGAAGTTTTAATAATATATAAATATTTGAAAAAAGAAAATTTATACTTATTTACCTGCAAATATTTTAAAATCTGTTTTTAATCCATAAACCTGTTACAGTTTTCTATATCATCTCGTGCTTCTTGAACAAAAAACTAGTCATAAACAACCAAAAAAATAAATAAATTCAGAGATTATAAATGCAAAAACGGTAAAAAATTACAAAACAAGTTTACGATTTTTTATACATTTATACGATTTTTTTATACATTTTATTAAAATCTTGTTATTTTGTTTTTTACAGAGATGATATATAAATAGCTGTATGAATAACATTTCAAATACTACAATAACAGAATTGTATTCTTTCTTATATGAAGAAATTCATTTATTCGCTTTAGGGCAGGAACTACGTGATAAATGAAGTACATTAACCTTCTCTTTATACATCAATATGGAGAAGATATGAACAGCGTTTCTTACTTCCAAAGGTCAATAATTCAATTCCTAAAGCGATTCTGTTGCGTTTTAAGAAATGAGATCTCGTAAAAGGATTGCTTCTCTTTTATCTTATGAGAATGGCATTAAAAGTAATTCGACCTTTTATTCTACTATTATTAGTTATTATTATTTTTCTGAGCAATATATAAAAAAATAATAAATATTTTAATATTGTATACTATGATGAGATTAAAATATTTTTGTCATTTTACCTTCACTATTCTATGTGTTAATCGAATTGTGTTAATCAAATGTATTAAAAAAATTACACATTGCATATAATTTTCCCTAATGCGTTTTTACGAAATTTCATTATATTACTGATATTTGTAAGGTATATATATATATTAAAATGGAAAGTAAAAACAAAAGTTATAACCTAGATTAATGTTTAACTGCAATGTTATAACACAATTGAAACCCAGAAACAACGGGAAAAATTGAATACATATGTACATGAAAATATCCTAACCAGAATATTTTACAGTAACACAAAACTAACTACGAATTTGAAACTAGTTATGAAAATATAAGCATGGATTAAACTAATTTTTGTCTAACAATGTTCGTATTGTTATTTTTTGACATTTCGATATCAATGAATCAAATATATATAGAATTAATTTTATGAAGTCTTGAGATTGTTTACTTGCAGGCAGATTTAATATTTAACTAAAAATTACAATTCTTTAAATTGTCTTCCCATTTATTCTGTGACTAATTCAGAAAATGTAACTCGAAGAAATATTCCCATAAGCAAAAGAAAACAATTTTATTGAAAGGAATTTATACTTCCAAATTTGTAACTCAAAAGTTTACTTTCTTCATCTTCTTTTCCTATTAAATTGCTTATTCTATTGTTGATGTTTCTCAAATAAGCAGCTTGAAATCTTCTTATTTTAAGAATGAATTTAAATGTTTCTAGAAAATTTTTATTCGCATAATGCAGCCCTGATTTATCTCCATGTTTGAAATTCTATCTGCAGATTTTTAAGCAATAGTTATCAGAACGCCAAAAGATAAATGGCCTAATGTGCACTCTGCAGTAGTTGTGCACTTTTTTGACTTGTGTAGCCTTTTATCTAGAATAAATATCAATGACTGACCCACTAAACCTTATCGTATCCTATGTTCGTTTATAGCTGTCTGGAAAAAATACTATGTAATGACTGTTTTGTAAGCAAACATAACGAATATACTCTATTAAAACCTCCAAACCTTGCGACGTCATACGCTTATCAGTTTAATGTGAATATAGACTTCAGATGCGTCTGGTAAGTGATTTTACTTTCTTCTATCTTTACAACAAATAAACGGTCAAGTGCGAGTATTACTCGCATACGAAGGGTTCCGTAGAATAAATATACGAATTTGTAATTGTATTATATATATAAAAAAAAAAAAAAAAAAAAAAAAAAAACTATACAACGTAGGGCTGGGTATAACAGTATATATTAGAAAAGTGTAAATGGATATATCATGAAAGTTCAAAGAGATATGGAACCTAAATAATATCAAATATAGCTATTCCGTATAACTCATTTTTTAATACTATCCTAATCTGTTTAGGATGAACTTAATTCGGTACTGACAATAAAAGCAGTGCATATTTAAATTTCATGTGGTATAGCATAAAACTAAATTCAGTTTAGAAATAACCTATATATCTACAGTGTAGCTAAAACAAAACCTTTGATCAAAGTTTAAATTTGGCATTTTGTTAAGCGCGCTTCGAAAGAAGGTCGCAAAGGTGCAACGCCGCCTTGGTCAGTTCCGAGTTTTTCCAGATAGGTTTTTAATTAACTTTTAAAGTTACTCGAGGCGTATTGAGAGATACAATCAATGCAAACTATCGCGAATCCCACAGTATTTATGCGATTTATTCTAATTAAATATTTCGAGGGAGATGCCCTTAAAAAAACGGACACCTATTTTTAATTCCAAAACAGACAAAAGGCACCAAGAATATTTAATTAAAATTTCCCTTTTATCATGTACGTGAAAATAAGCAAATTCGCATTTTCTAATAAATTCGTTTATAAATTTTGGGGTCAGTTCATTATTTCGTAAGTTTATAAATAGAATTACTCCGTGTCGGAAAGGATTATGTGGCCGCAGGACTCTTAAAGCTTCAAAATTTTTGAAATTTTAATTTTTTTAGATGTTAAACTCCTATCTTTTCTGAATATTTTGATATAATTGTTTCCTTAAAATTCTCATTAGAACAGAAGTTTTGGCTTTTAGAATTATACCCGTTCAATAGCTGAAGCGGCGTTTCCGAAACTTTAAAGTCATTATTTTCCAAATGGCGTTTTTTTGGGCATAACGCGCAGGATACCTCAAAAACTTCTGAATATTTTTTCATGAAATTTTCAAAGCATATATTTCATGTTAGTCTGTATAAATTGAACCTAAAATTTTCTTTTTATTATAAAAACATGTATAATGATCACTTATAAACAGATTAAGTAAAATAATGCTATAAAGTGATAAAATATCATTTATTAAGATTGACGATCGTTTCATGGCACCAACGGCGACATTTTCAAAATCATACACGATAGAAAATATTTTCACATAATTTAAAAATAATAAACATAGTAAATAATGTCACGAGACATGATGCATAATGAAATATTGCAAACATAAAATAAATTAAAATTAAATTAGTTATTTGTGAACGTGGATTAATTTTCATATAATTTAACAAAACAATAACATGGTAAATAATGTCACGAGACAACATGCATAATAAAAAATATTGCAAAACATAAAACAAAATATAAAATTATTTTGGCTCCTTGCGAGCTTGGATTAATTTTTATTATTGGTACTAAAATTAGATAGCATCTCTCTCCAAATTTTAGGTAAATCTAGGGACACTGAATCATTGCAAATATTCTTGTTGCGTAAAAATATCTCTATTGATTCTCTGATTATGGATGGTAAATAAAATCTTGATGTGTAAATTAACTTGCTATTTTTAAAATCGATCCGTAACGGTTCTTCGTTGCATAATCTGGCCAAAGCTGTGGTTCTTCTGTTGTATTTGATGTCTGCTATATGGTATTTGATTCTGGTTTTAAGTTTTCTACTTGTCATACCTATATAAAACTGCTTTCTTCCATCTTCTTTGGTGAAAGGTATTTCATATACTCCTGATAACTGGTTTGACTCTATTGGATCTATTTTCTTGCATATTATATTTTTTTTTATTTCATAGAAGGTTTTGCGACTAGGGTGATATTGAATTTATTGAGTTTATGTTTCAAACGTTCGAAGAAACCAGGAAAATATTGTAATGTGGATAACATGGAATTTTGTGGATTGACGTTCACACACAAATAACTCGAACATAAATCGAAATTTATGTGTAAGACAAAAATGCGATTTTCTCAAAATCTATGTGACCTATGGTGATCGCTATAATTTTCCGGAAAAGTTTACATTAACGTCTACTACCTCTAATTTTTTTCATAATTTTAGTTTCAGTAGATTTAAAAATTGGATGGGGGGGGGGGGGACATATTTTGCGCTACATTTTCGACAAAATCTTTGAAAATATAATACCTAAAATTAAAAAGAACGTATTTTTAAATTCAGCGTTACGAAAGCTTTCACACGATACCCCACACGACATACAAAGAAAATATTTTTTTTTAAGTACCATAATTAGCCCCACTACATTTTTACTAAATATATTTATGAATGTTTATTAATCTGAAAATATTTGAATCAATGGTCTTTATTACTTACCCGAATTTGAACTTTCCACGTCCCATAGTTTACGAGTAAAATGCCTATGGCAGACAAACAGACAGACACAGGAGTGATTTTATAATTGTTCCGTTTTTACTTTTTAAGTATGGAACCCTAAAAAGTATTTGATTCATGAAAATTCCCGAATTCCGTTTTTTGACGGATTTACAGGTTTTAGGGGTCAGAGAACCATAAAAAATGCTTTTGCAAAATGTCACTCTGTCCGTCTGTGTATCTGTCTTGTGTGTCTGTGTGTCAACCACATTTTGCGGGAGCTCTATCTAGAACTAATGAACGGAAATTAATAAAACTTTAACTTCTGTTAGTCCTTGATATAATCTGATGTGATTACTTTTTGTTGTAAATCGCCCAACAGGTGGCGCTTCTATGCTGCAATTTTCACGTTTCCTGCATTATCTATATCTGAAGAACTAATTCCCGTATTTTTATAAAAGTTCAGATTCCGTTATTCCTTGATATATTTTGGTTCTGATTACTTTTTGTTGTAAATCGCCCAACAGGTGGCGCTGCTATTCGGCATTATTCGTGATTATCGCAATAGCTCTATCTCAAGACCTAATGCACGGATTTTCACCAAACTTCAGTTTCAGTTAGTCTCTGATATATATTAGTGCTGTTTAGTTTTATGTGTAAATCCCCGAACTGGTGGTACTGCTGGGCTGCATATATCACGATTTACGCAATAACACTTGTCTCAAGGGCTAATGCATGAATTCTCATCAAACTTATGATTCAGTTATTCCCTGATATAAATTGGTGCTAGTTGGTTTTTGGAGTAAATCGACCGACAGGTGGCGCTGCTATGTAGATTTTTTTTACGATTTCGGCAATAGTTCTATTTGCAAAAACAAATACAAGGATTTTCATGAAACTGAAATTTCATCTACAACTTGACATAAGTTGTTGATGATTAGATTTTGGTGTAAATCACCTAACCGGTGTCACTAATATAAATATCAAAATATGAAATATTTTAAAATATCTTCTTTTAAATGATTAATATATCTAAAGTTCTATATTTAAATTTATAAAATAGTAATGAATACTCTAATGAAGAAATCCTTTTTAAAATTAAAAATAACAGAATAAATAAAACCGAATAATAAAAGATCTTATAACTCTGTAAAAAAAAATAAATAAATAAAATAGAATAAAATACTCTGCACACAAAATTCTATTTTTCTGTCATAAATTATTATTGTTGTTGAGTGTGTGGTGTATATTAATAGTAAGGAAAACGAAGTCTATGTATGTGTAAACTTAAATACGGAATCTTGATTTTACAGACATATTTTAAGAGGAAAATTCCCGAGAAAAAAATAGAAGAAAACCTTTTATTAGATAGATTAAGTAGATTTTATATTAATAAATATAAAAGTTTATATTACTAATAAATTTGCGTTATAAATTATAATTACAATCTAATGTAAATGATAAATTCCACTTTATCTTACTATATAAAATAGGAAAACCTTCATAAAAATGGTTCATTAAAATTTATTACTAATTTAGGTATACAAATATAGGTATAAAATGTATACAAAGCGGTTTTCAAAAGTTAAAAACTCTACATTTTAAAATATATAAATCTCTTTGAGCGGTTTAGTCTAAAGCTAATCTAAGGAATTATCAAGGAGGAACCTAATAGAGATGTGATGCTAACATAATAGACCTAATAGACCTAATAGGAACCTAATAGAACTCAATGCTGACTCACACTAAGTGACAGAAAACTCCTTTAAAAGGTTTTGCAGGGTGTCGAAACCACTAATAATAAACGGGAGAGAGGAAAAGAAAGCTCAACCTCACGATTAACTAGGGAGGACACTACGTAAATACATTTTGTCATTTCAAATTCAGCTTATTTGGTTCGAACTACTTCAAATAACTGGAGCGTTTGGTGTCCCGAATGAATTTCGAGGTTGCGCTTTCTTTACCCCTCTCCCTCCTCAATTTTCGTGGTTTTGACCGCCTAAAAATTCTTGTACGAGTTTCCTGTCGTCTGGTGTCAATCAGCATCGAGCTTTTCCCCACTGTTTTTCTCTTCGATATTGCCTTAGCGTTAGTCGAAAGCGCTCGCAGATCTTTATATACTTTTAACACCTAGGGTTTTAATTTTTGAAAACATTTTTGTATATTGCCTCAACACTTTTTTTATTAATAAATTTTAATAAATCACCTTTATGAATGATTTCATATTTTATATATTTAATATTGCATTCGAGTGATATTCACAAAATGTTGTTTTAGGTTTTCTTGAATGCAAATTAAAAATCTTGCTCAAAAACTTTATTTAGAGACCAATGGTCTTGTATATAAAAAGCATTGTCAATTCCAGCTCCGCATGTATGATACGCATCCAGTATCAAATAAATTTTGATGTGAAAAGATCTCGTGGCATACACAAAGTAATAAGGTATAATAAGAAAAGAATATTGTGAAGGAAATCTAGTTTGAGTAACAAATAAAATTGAACACATGGGTTTCTGAAAGCCTGTTAAATAAACATAAAAACAAAATTCGAAATCTTCCTTTAACATATAATTTTAGAAAATAAATAATATGATAATACAGGTACATACATAAGCTGTAAGAATCATTTTACTCATAACTGTACAAATAATTTTGATTAAAAACATTACAAATAATTTTGATTAAAAACATTACAAATTAACAAAAGAACAAATTCATTTTTCCATATACGCATTCGTTGCCAGAGAGCAAAGGTAGGACATCTAGTAATAATAAATAATGAGATGTCTGACTTAATACTATGCATAACTGTGTTTGCATCTAGTGGAATAGTAGGTAATTTTTATAAATCACATCTGAGATATAGTATTTAAACACATTGCTGGAATTTATATCCTTGTAATTCCTATCATATATATTGTTCCAGGTTTGCTCGTATTTTTTCTATGCAAATACAAAACACATATCGATGAATGAGAATTCATCAAACGATTTTTAACACTCTTTTGACATGGTGCACCCAAATTTAACCAAAATATCCCGTTTCATTATAAATTGTAAATAATTAAAAATGAGTGCAATATATATGAGCAAAAAATACATATATTCAAAACTATCAACGAAAAGTGTATAAAAAATATAAGCAAATATCTTCAACGATTTCAGTGCGTAAGTCAAGCACGGATCTACTGCAACTATGTGAATTTAATTTTTAAAGAGAATAAATTCATATTCTTTTAAATAAATTTATACTCAAACGAACTGGATTTTTACCTTAGAAATTCCTAGTTAGATGTTCATCCTAGTTGTTCTAAGTTGCGTTTTCTGTATTGTTTTAACTGATTAATTTTAAACAAAATTCTAACATTTCTAGGGATTTGGGAGCTGAAATGAAAGAAAAGGCTTTTCATAGATTCAAAAAGACAAATCATAACGAAATTCATTTTCCGAGAATTAAATTTGGATTATTTTTAATGGATTTTGTGGATTTCCTTATTTTATACGATATATTTAATACGTTTCGTCAGAATTTCAAAAGAACTTATAATACAATATATCATTTATTATTCTACTCTTAGTAATCCTTATCAAAAGTTCAGAACAACTATAGAAAATTTTCTGTATTTCAAATTATTTCATAAACACATTCTAATAAATATTAAGAAATTTATAATAGATTTTCTATTAAATAAAATCGTTATAATCACATTCTTTAAGCTTACATTTCCAAAATATTTTCACATTGACGACAATAAAAAATATATTTAAGATTTAATAATTATTCGTGAATGATTTTAAAATTTAAAAAAAAAATCCGTGCAACAAATTATTATTCATGAAAATTTAAATTTTTATGATAATATTCTTATGTAAGTCAACGTAAATATACATTGTCATGTTCTCACGAATATGTCCCATTTTAGGAGGTTTTGAATAGCTTTCGTTTTGGTTGTTAGACCCCTAATCATTGAAATAAGTTCGTTATTAACTCAATAATTCAGTAACAAAGTACTCACACTTTTAATAAATTTTGCGCTAGTAAATTCATATTTATAAAACATTAATAAAATTCATTATAACCGAATCATGCCGAAATATAACAGTGAGTAAAGCAATAAACTTTTATTCCTCTTAGAGTATTTAAAAATTTTCAACCAATTTTCTTATTTTGTATATATATATGTATATTTTAGATTCCATGTGATAAAAACATCTACCATAAGAAATCTCCGGTATTACTTTGAAACTTGTAATTAAAAAAGAGCGCAATCTACACGCAATATGTAGGTATTATTTCATTTTTATTTGTGTTTAAATTTTTATAATTTAACCGATATCAAGTAAAATTGCTCCTAAAAATAAAATAAAATAAAATTTAATAATAATAATAATAATAATAATAATAATATATATATATTACTGAACATCAACTTTTTATTGAAATAAATTATACTATGCCCTATCAAAAATCTTAAAATATGTGAGAAAAGGTTCGGACGATGCACTGTCACACATGACTTTATTAAATTCCATGCTAGTAAAGTTTTTAACATCGGATTCTCTATAAGCTGCTGAAGGAAAAGGGATTTTTCACAAATTGTCCTTTTTATTAACTGGCTTTCAGCAAACGAGTTAGTACTTAATGAATATCAACAAGTAGATTTTGAACAAATGATTCGATTCTGGTACTTCATTTTTTCTTGCAGTAGGGTCGTTCTGGTAGTTTTCAAAGAATAACTAAACCACCAATAAAAAATGAAAAGGACAATTTAAGTTAATTTCCTTATTTTAGTTATTATAGTATCCTTATTAGCAGTTTCTTTAAAAATAACTAAAAATCAGCTCACTCTATCGCTCATATCTTTCTAAATTTTTATAATATTTGACAGGTTTTTTTTATATGAGTTCCTCCATAGAATTGACTATTAAATCATGAAAAAAAAAAAATCTTTGTTATCGTTCGGGCATGCGCAGACTAAAAATTTTAATACAACTGCTCATATTTCATTAAATGTTTAATATATTTACATTAAAATTGCACTATGTTATTTCTACAACATTTTGGCAAATTTTTTGTAACTGGCGTTAAATTTGATTGAAAATACTGTACGATATAAACAAAAAACATGCTTTTTTTTTTTTTTTTTTTTTTACTTAAAAAAAAAGAAAAAAAAAAGATAAATTTTCATGAATTTACAGACTGTTCTTAAACAAATATATACACGTATTGTACAATATCCATATATTCGTATGCTATAGCGGGAGATCATTCCGTGCGTTTTATTTTACAGGGTAATCCAAAATTTAATTATTTTTCTTCGAATTTTTGTTAGCCGCCTAATTGCCCTTGTGATCGGATCGCCGTTGATAAATATGAAGTCAAACATATTCTTCATAATCTCGAATTTCCAGAAAAATATACATCTATACATATATCTTTAAAAATTTGGCAAAATGTCTGAAATTGAAAGTGTCCGGTGAATAATGGCTATGTAAATCTATAATCGTCTTGGATATATTTATCCAAATAACTTAAAGTGTGTTAAAAAGGTATATTACTTTTTGAAAATAAGCAAAATTTGGGCTATTTTTAATATTCAGGCTATTCCCATTTTAAATTATGTAATCATATGCTAAAGGAAGACAATATTTTTCGTTTAATGATAGGTATGATTTGTTTTTATGGTAGGTAGTTTGTGAACAAAAAAAAAAAAGTGTACCTTTTTCACTGAAATTCATATCTTCATATCTTAGTCTCTATTATTATTTTTATAGTGTAACTTTTATAACTATAATAATTAACTATAATAATTTTTAAAGATAATATATTTGGTTACATCTAAATAAATTTTCTACAAAGTCTCTGGAATTTCTATGCGTCCAAAAATACTACAAAATTTAACAAATTGTTCATTTAAAGGTATTAAAATATTTCTAATTGACTAGATTCACATGCCTTTCCTATTTATGTAGGTTTTATACAGCTTTAAAATGCACCAGAACATAGGGTAGACGTCTAAAAGTTTTACAAAGTACATATATAAATATCTACAGTGTATAAAAATTAAAAAATACATTCATCTCCGCTTCTAAAAACATTTAATATATTTTAACCTTCGTCTCGGTTTTAAATTTTTATACATCTCTATGATCTGTATATATGCTTGAAAAGTATGTAGGTTTCAGTTTTTTTTAGGCATAAGGACTGTTTCTTAAAAATCCACATAAACTTTGCTGTTTTGCAAAATATCAAAGGAATGCGAATCAGGCAAAATCTGTATGTGAAGTGTTGCGTTATTGTATATAAGGGCACGTCCATTAGCCGAAAGTCCATTAAATAATCTGTGTTTCCCGAGAATGGAGTCGAAAGAGGAGTTTCAGCAAACGCGTGTGAACACGCTCTGCGAAAGCAATATTCATCATGGTTACAAGTTCATCGTGAACCATTTTGTTGACTGAAATATCTCCAAATGAACTATATACGATGTTTCTCAACATTACATGAAGGGAATCGCGGCCAAAAGACAACCTGGGTTGCGTAGATAGCTCTAAAAACTCACACATTCAAAATTACAACAATTTAAAAGACTGTTTGGCAAAAACGACCCAGTATTAATCCATTATTCTGCTGCCAAATTCAGTTTTTCGCCAAGCCACCTAAATAAGGCAATCGGCAAGAAAAATCACATCAAACATCACAAAGAAAGGGTTATACCAAAATGAACAGAAAATCAAAGAGTTGCCGCGAGAACGAACTGTGGTCGCTTGTTCAAAAAATTCTCTGATCGAGGACCTTGATCTTGGATAACGAGACATATTTTACGCACGTTCAGCCCACATTTAACGAGAATGGCAGCAACTACATATCTGACGTTTCCGTGACACAACATATCATCAATCTCGCTACTAAAGCGAAATTTGAAGACAAGATCCTCGTTTGGATTGCAATGAGTACAAAAGGCTTGAGTCGTCGGTTCTTCCGACAGTCTGGGTGCGCTGTCATGGGTAACAACAATTGAATAAGTGCATTCGCTGTCGTTTCATCCCTTACATTCATAGGAACTACAAATGCGGTGATTACGTCTTCTGACCAGAATTGACCAGCAATTATTATTTCAAAATCGTTCTCAACCACTTCCGCCACCAAGACATCACTTTCATAGAGAAGTAACCTGGCTAACGTTTCCAAAATCCAACCAATTGAGTTGTTCTGGGCATGTTTTAAGTCCAAAGTGTATGCTAAAGCTGAAAAGCAGATAACATCGAGAAACTGATCAGTCGAATCAAGTTTTCTCTCAAAATCTTGTATCTAAATTTTGTACAACGTGTAGCAAGTACCACCAAAAGTAAAATCAATAATGTCCGACGAACTGGTTTAACTGAAACTGGATAACAGTTTTACAGAGTAATATGTTTTTTTTTTTTTTTTTTTTTTTTTTTAATTACCTTATAGCGCCCATTTGTGCTCTTTGTCTCGTTTTTTCATAGCTTTCCAGACTAGAAAAATGTCTGCGGATTTCTAGGACACAACCTTTATACGTTATTTTTGTGTGTTTTAATGTTGCATAATGGCTAGATAAACAGGCAGAACAAGTTAATCGTGTGATTGATATATGGCATTATGTATGATTACACATACAAAATGTTTTTAATTTTATTATATTTCTTGTATCTAAATGAATAAATTTGAATTAAAGTCAAAGAAGTGTGCAATCTTTAAACAAAGATATGGCTTTGAACATGATCACATTACTGAAATATATTTAACATATTTCAGAAAATCTTTAAAGTTATTTCATCTTTAACTAATTTTATTGTAATGTTAACTGTCTTCCAAATATTTCCATTTGATTATAACGAAATATGTATTCGCTGCCAAAAAGGTTTTGGCAAATGAAACAAAGATGATCTGTACACGAAAAGGAACTTAAATAAATTACAAAAAATAAATTTTAATCAGCGTTGTTCGAGTTTCCGTTTTTAATATTATTTTATTTATTTTTTGTTATATATGCTGTTATATATTTATCGTAATAAAATAAAATATGTAGCATATTTCATGTATTTTTAATAAAGAAAATTACAATACGAATGCCCATATCTCCTATGCATTTTATGTTATTAGTTTTTTAAGAAAATACTTTTATATTCAATAAAGTAAATCCTAATATAAATCCTAACTTCAATTCTTATTATTTAAAATATAGAAGTATATTTAATATACTGTATGTTTCACAGAACTTGTCTCATATTGGATATGTTTAAATTAAATTCCAAGGTTTCAAATGAAGTGGAAGATTTAAGAAAAGGGATGGTTTTGCACAGATTTAGATTTATAAAGATGATACATAATGAAATCTTTCTTCGGGGAATTATATTCAGAGTAGTCTAAATAAAATTTGTTGGAATACTTACTTTATGGAAATTATTTTCATATGTCAGAATTTCGAAAGAAAGATGCATGATAAATTCTCTTAGATTAATTTTATACTCTTCGTATCCTTATCACGAATTTAAAGAAGGTTTCTATCATTCAAAAAATGTAAAATAAATCAATCAATCGCACAAATAAACAACAAAAATATAATCAACACAAGTATAAATACCCCACCCCCCCTTTTTTTCTTCACTTTGTTTGAACTCTCCAGGAACAACTGGGCAAATTTGATTGGTCTCCCTGTGTGCGCGTGAGATCGACTCCACGGTTGTTTGTCAGTATGGATTTCATTTCATCGTTAACGGTCAAGATGTCAGGTACACCTCTCCGGCTCTCCCCCCTTTCAATCCACAGTTTTAAATTATTTTTATCTTTAGCTTTTATGCACTGACGATGAAGCCTTAGAGGCTTCGAAATAGCAATATGCGTTCTAAACTTACTTATATTTCGGTTTTGTAACTTGGTTCTCCCTTTTTTTAAATTACAATATATTCATGTTACGAAATTTTAAACAATATGAGATCTATAAGAACCACTGAGATGAGCTACCCAATGCCTTTTGAGAGGTATAGAATTAGTAGCATTTATAGCTAAACATTATCTTCGTTTACTGGGAGTCACAAAAGTAATATATTTCATTAGGAATTTTATGGAAAACCTTTTCCGGTTAATTTGAATTATGTTACGATGCTGCACACATAATGAAGTTTCCGGAATTAGTCTTTCCTTAGTGGTTAGCGTTTTTTAACACTTTTTTTTAGTGTATTGAGTAGTGTGCATAAATTCTATAGATCATATACATGGCAACACGAAAGAATTCTCACACATTGCCAGATATAGCCAAATGCTGAAGATGGATTTTTACAGAGTTACATGTTTTTAATTGCTTATTTAGCTATCTCATTTCATTGAATGAAAAAAAGTGGCATTTTTAATAATGTTCTACTAGAGATGGAAAATGCTTCATAATATATAGCTGCTACATGCTTTTCCTTTCTTGATATATTTACTGAAGTGCATTTATAGTCAAATAAATAAACTCTTGCATCTCCTGTTTTTGATTTTTAAACACATAGAAATATTTAATAAGTTGCTTATTTTACATTGTGCTATTCAGAGTTTCTAGTTATATTTTCTTCGTGGTCTGACACAGAAGAATTTTTGATTAAATTCAAAGATTTCAAGTGAAGTTGGGTATTTAGGAAATGAAACGGCTTTGCACAGATTAGAAAGATAAAATGTAATGAAACTATTCTCTGGAGTATTGCATTTAGAGAAATATTGTGTTGGATTCCTTATTTTCTACGAAACATTTTCAAATATTGTGAGATTATGAATATCTTATTTCAGATTATAGTTCCAAATTTTATGATCATTATCAAGAATTAAAAATAACTTTATAAAATTTTGAAACTTTTAAAGCATTCAAATACATTTACTTTTATAATGTCTATTAAATTTTGCGCATATAATAATTTCTTTTCAAAATAGTTGTAAGGTTTTTAAAAATTAGATTGAGAATAAAATTTGTAATGTTGCGTTCTAATTTACTCATATATCATAAATAATTGTATTATACATTAATGGTTTTCACAAAATATACACTGGTAAAGTAATTGAAGCAAACTTCCCAGTCATTTAGCCGTTTTTATAAAAAAATGATTACATAACAGTAAATAAATATTATTCAAACCATAATGTAGTCAATAATATCGTTAGATACGCTGAATAATATACACTGCTCAAAACAATTAGGGGAGCACATGGTTTTAACGATATTACGCAAATATTTAAACCAATAAGTAACGTAAAATAAAACATTCATAATTTAAAGTGTTGTAGAAAACAGATAAAGAAAACTTCACATGTAAATTAAAGTTTATGACGTCAAAAACTAGAGAAAGGAGATAAGTGCAGAAATCAGGATTTTGCAGAAACGTCTGTTTCACTGCCTCAATATAAATTTCTTCACTGTAAAATTCTTCACTTTAAAATTCAATTGATCAGCTTGTGTTTTGAGAAAAGATGGCTTGAAAATGAAACAACGACATGATTTACCGCAATCCATGTCTTGGCGGGTTATCGGGACAATTGATTTGGTGTAAACACAACGAAGTGTAGTGGATGCTGTTGGAGTTGCAAGAAGTGTCTATGGAATGCTGTAGAATCGATTTAAGGACACATGGAATGATAGTCATCGACATGTGCAAGGTCGAAAATGTGCTAACGTAGAAGCTGATGACCGATATATCCTGTTAACAGCTCGTTGAGAAGGAACGGACAATGCTACTCAGCTGCAAACACAGTTGTTCTTGACCACAGGACGAAGGATGTCCAGCCAATCAGTCCGAAATAGGCTTCATCAGTGTGGTCTCTATGCACGTAAGCCAATAGTCTGTATTCCGTTGACCTCAAGCCACTGTGCGGCCCAAAGAAGCTGGGGAGCTGAACATCGAGCTTGGAGGCAAAGTTGTTGGAGTCAAATTCTGTTTACAGTCGAGTCCCGATTCAGTCTGGATGTGACATCTGATGTGCTTTGGCATGGAGAGAAAGAGGCACTAAAAATAATCCCACATTCATTCGTGAAAGATCACATTACAGACGTGGTGGTTTGATGGTATTGGCTGGAATCAGCATAGGTGGACGTACGGGCATGCATATCATTCGCAATGGCACTTTGACGGTTCGAAGTTATACAGACGATATACTGAGACCTCACGTCGTATTCTATGTTGCAGCAATTAGTGATCTTTTCCATGCATAATAATGCCAGACTTCATACAGTTTATCTTGTGGAAAACATGCTTGAAGCTAAAACAATACAGCGAATGGGATGACCAGCATGCTATCCCGACCTACATCCGATCGAACATGTTTGGGACATACTCAGACGACGCATTGCTGCGAGACCGAAGCCTCCTTTTACTGTCCGGGACTCGAAGATTGCAATTATTGAGCAGTGGAACAGTATTTCCCAAAGTTTTATCGATAACCTCATCGCGTCCATGGAAAACAGGTGTGCAGCAGTATTTTCTGATTGAAGAGACCATACGCCATATTAAAAATCTCACATCATTTCTAAACATTGCTTTTTTTATCATTTACATGAAACTTAATTGTTGCTCTAAGCCATCTGTTCATGTCCTTTTCTCCTTTTCAAAGAATATAAACACCCTTATAATTTTTTGCGTCTTTTGTTCTGCATTGCGCATTGATACACGTGTACGATCCATTTTATGCTCATACGTGGCTGTCTTGCACTGTTCGCTTCACTTTTTTGCTTGCTCCCCTATTTTTTTTAGCAGTGTAGTTAAATAATCCTTATCATAAAAGGGTCATTCCACGTAAAATGAGCAAAAATTAAAAAAAAAAGTCGTGGCCACATACTAACCAATTTTAATAAAATTCGATGCACAGGTTGAATTCATATTCAAGTAATGCTCTGCAAAATATCTTGACAAAAAATAAATTTTTTTAGCAGTTTTGGACTTTTAAAAAACTTGTGATATAGAATGGCATGTGCGGAATCGTCCAAAGTTGCAAGTTTGAAGTTCTGTATCTTGAAAGCTGTTTAACAGAAAGGAATTTTTTTTGTAATTTTGTAAACTCTGAAAAATTATCTTCTTATTTACTGAGTAATAATAATCTAGTAACACCATGATTATTTATAAATTGGTTGCAAAAATTGAAAATTTGTGAATTTTGAGAAAATTAGAATCGTTATAAAAATCAAAGGAATTAAAAAACCTCTGTGAAATTAATGACTGATGTAGTATGTCATATGTAGATCGAATTCCCCAAGTTTTAAAGTGGCCATTTATTTCCTTCATCTTCAAAAAAACTTAGAAACTTAAAAAAAAATTACAAAATCATGATTTTTCCTCTTCTGTATAAGTCAAAAATTAAAAAAAGGACAGGCCCGACAGTAACAATATTGCACAGACATAAAGATTAATAAGTCCATGATACGTTAAAAAATATTCAAGATTGCCTTTTGATTCCTAACATAAGAAAAATGGGTTCAAAATAGTAATGTTTTCTAGATTCCATTCGCTATACCTCTTTGAATTCGCCCGCGTATCTTAAAATATTGCACGATTTCATGGGAAAACATATTTAGTGCTGCCATCTAGTATTTTTATTTGAATTTAGAATTGATATATAGTTTTTCGTTTAGCTTAGCCAGTTCTTTCTACTCTAATTTAAAATTCTGTTGAGGCAAAAATAAACTGAAAGCAAGAATAAAAGTTTCTGTATTTAAAGTATACACATTTATTTGTAATATCAAATATTTTAAAAGTTTAATAAAGCTTTCCTTGACTTAAAAAAAAGTGATTGAAATATTGCATTTTACCCTCAACATTTTTTACTATTTATTTTTTTTTCTCATTAAGGAATAAAAAAGGCAAGAATGAAATTTTCGATATTTCAACTATATACTTTTAGCTATAAGGTGTAGCAATTTGCAGCTTGTCAAGGCTGTCCTTCGTGTGTAAAGGATTAATAGAAATATTGCTTTTTTCCCCTCAAAAATTTTCAAAAATAATTTTTTTCTCGATACGAAATAAAAATACAATTACTAACTTACGCCAGTCTGTTAATTATCATTCATTCCTAATTATAAATAATTTTTAATATATTCTTTCCATTCCTAAGGCTAATAATCGAAATTGAAATTTTAAGCACATAGACAATACCTCGATTTTAAATTCACTTTTAATGTAAATTTTAATACTTAAATTAACAATCCAGAAATCTATTATTTTACATTTACTCATAAATAGATATGAACTACTTATAGACTGATTTTGATTAAAATCTGTGACATGTGTGCCACAGCTGATTTGCTCATTTTGCATGGAATGACCCAAAAACGGCCGGATAACAGAACAGTTTGATGCAGAATGATTAACAAACGCCATATTAATGTATTTACAGACGTTTTTTTTCATTAAATATATTATTTTTTTCTGAATAACTTTCATACCGAGTCCAAATTGTAGACTTTTAAAAGAAAGCATAATTGAAATTTAATTTTTACGCAACATTGCGTTATATTCATTTATATGCATTGAAGTGAATACTGAAAATCTAAATAGATAACAATATCAAATTATGTAACATTATTTGCATAATAGTCACTTTCATTAATAACCAATTGAATGTTTTCGATTATAGAAAGTCAAGGTATTAAAATGAAGGTTGGCTGGCGATAATTCGAACAGATGATAAAGTCTCAATTTAATTGTATAAGGATTGTTATTAAAGCTACACTCTAAAAAAAAAAAGATAAATGCTACTTATTTTACGAAAATACAATTTAGACACGTACAAAAATATAAAATAACTTTTTTTGAATTACGGACGATTCCGAAAACCGTGCTTTATCTTTAGAAATCTCAAATACTAATTTGTCTTCGAAATTTAAAGGAACACTTATAAAAACAAACTTTATTTGATGCCACAGAATTTTGGAAATGTTACCGAGGAATTTATATAGTATATACACTCTCCCTTATTTAATAATCAAATCACTGCTACAAAAATGTATAGTAATAACCATACATTTCGGGTATAAGACACAATTTTGGCACAATAAAATTAGTCAAAATTTATAGGTGCGTGGTTTCCTGCAATTTAAATCTATGTATACCATAAAGTTTTATGTGTACATATGGGGAACACTTAAAAAGAAGAATATACCAAAAAATATAAAAATATATAGTCTGAACATTTTAATGCGCGTTACACTTCGGCAAATACAACAAATAAAAGTTTAATTCTGGTGATTAGCTGTAAAAACTGTCGCTACTTGAACAGTCAACAGCAATTAGGAAATTATCTACTATACTGCAATTATTTTGTTACAGTAATTTTCATGCTAAATTTGGAATATATTTTTTAAATGTTTTAATAACAAGAAAGAAAAATTATGCATCATCCATAGATTATAAATCTATTTACTGCACATTAAGAATAGTGTAACAATACTTCACCATTTAATAAGGTGTGAGATCATAAATAAATGAACATTTAGGTAAATGCATAACACATTAAGAAAAAATATATATATATATGTATATCAATGGCCATCAATAGTCGGAAAACAATTTCCAGCACTTTCATAATATTGTACAAAATTTTACAGTTAAATAAACTGAAAGAAGATATGTAATTATACTGTTGGAAACGTATAATACATATAAAATACAGCTTTAGAATTATATTTTCTTGTGAAAATGTAGACTGATTCTTTTGAAAAGCCTTTATATGGTGTACACATTTGTATATTTACTACTTAATATACTAAAATTCATTTCTGTTTGGAAACCGATAACAGAGCTGAAATTCCCCTTCCCTATTTCGGTCAATAAAAAGAAATGTACTCGGATTATTTTAAGCAGTTCTGTATACAGTCTAAAAAAATTATCCGAGATGTGTCCATACAATATCTTTATTCATAAGACATAATCGTATTCAGATACACCAATCTTGCACTAATTTCCTTCAAAGTAACCTTCTTTAGCTTCCACACACATCTGCCGAAGGTTCCGTCATTGTTGCAAAATGCGCTGTAGCACCCCTTTTGATATCATGTTTAGCTGGTCAGTGGAATTCTTCATAATGTCTTCTCACGACTAAAATCTGGTCGCTTTCAAAGAGTTTTTTAGATTTATGAAATACTAGAAGGCACATGGATGTATGTTAGAAGAGTAGGAATCTTGACAAAACACGGGAGCGTTTCGTTTCTTCAGAAATACTGTATAACATGTAAAAAATGAGGCGAGTGTTATTGTGATGGAGCTGCCAATTTTTCGCTGGTACTGGTGTCTGTGATTGACAGTTGCAAGGATGCGACGCACAGTGGGGCAAAATCCCGAAGAGCTGGCCAAACTATGAAAATGTTATTTAAATGCCACGGAACTTCGTACACTGGTGTTTTTCAGGATGCTGATCTCGATTCTAAAACTAAAATTCCAAAAAATAAAATGGCGGGTCCAATATGGCAGAATAAAAATTAAAATGCTTTGAAAGTTATTCAATTTCTATGAAATTTCGTGCACAGGTGCACTGTAAAAATTTCCATCGTCAGATTACGGTCCATAGACCGGCAGCAGAGTAACCGGGCAACAGACCGTAACTTTACATATGCGAACCGTAACTTTTAAAATAAGGTCCACAAACCGTAAGTTGCATTATGTCCACGAACCGTAAATTTACCAATGTACCATATTTAGGACTAGTTGGTGGACCGTACATTTACTAATATAATAGTAACAGAAATGGTTCATGAACCGTAAATTTACTAATATAAAACTAATAGAAATGGTTCATGGACCGTAAATTTACTAATATAAAACTAATAGAAATGGTTCATGGACCGTAAATTTACAAATATAAAACTAATAGAAATGGTTCATGGACCGAAAATTTACAAATATAAAACTAATAGAAATGTTCATGGACCGTAAATTTACTATTTTAATATTATCAAAGATGGTTCATGAACCGTAAATTTACTATCCATTACATGTTGTCACAGATGGCTCAAACCCCGTAAATTTACTGACCATATATTAATTATTTGTGGATCGTAAATTTGCTAAATTAATATTATCAGTGATGATTGATGGATCACAAGTTTACCAATCTAACATTTTTAGAAATGTGAGATATATAAACTTTCATATATTTATAGAACGTAATTTAAATTTGTTTTAATGTACGACAAAATACACATACAGTAAATTTCTATTAATGTTAATTTTTTGTTCATCCATGTTAGAATTTAGTATAATTTAAAAAAACCAATTTTAGGGAAGAAAATTAATCTAAATTTCATCATCTAAACAGTTTCATTTCACGTTCACCAATAGAATATGTTCATAAGGAAAAACTCAATTTTTTTAATTTCGGATAAGGCAAGGCGAGTTTTGAAATTCACGTCATATGTCTTACTAGCAAAAGCTCGAAAGTCACTGACGACACAGACTTGGCAAGAAGTAGTGCTAACAGTGCTTCCAGTCGCATGTTGAACTCCTGCAGTGCATGGCATGTAAATTTTTAGTTAACATTGTCATTTATTCAGTAAAAATACACCTGTTTTCAGCGGTTTTTCTATTCTCAAAATCTTATTTTCCACAAGATTACTAATTTTACATGAATTTACTATATTGGAAAAACATTTCTTAATTACCTGAATCTTTCAGATTCCCAAGACAAAATTATCCAGATTTCTGGATAAAATTTTTTCTACAAACACACCTGTAGAAAAAAATCTAATATGATGGGTTCATTTACTTAGATTATTATGAATAATATTGTAGCTTAAATCTTAAATCTAATTATTAATTTTAATAATTAGGGCTGTACAGAGTACTCTGTATATATCAGTATTCAGCCAAATTTTGGTTGAGTATGGAGTATTTGTAAGAATTTCATTTTTTTAAACAAATATGAACACAAAGGAATGTATAACTGATCTGAAAAAGGCTAATCAAATAGAACTGTACAAGAAATGCAACATTTCATAAAACTTTGTACATAAAAATATATCAACAAAATATGGAAAATTGAAAAAAAATCAGGAAAAAATTAATGCAGATTAAAGTTAATTTAGTTCTACATTATAAAAATAAATCATTTTTAAATATGTAGGAAAAGACAATTTTAGATAAAGAAACAGAAAATACAATAAAGTTTTAATGCAATTTATGGTGCAAAATGACCAAGCATTCTATACTTTCCTGAGATAGGGCATTTGTTTTATCATTGCAAATTCTGCTGCCTCTGAAAAAATGTGTCTGCAAAATGTGTCAAGCACTGCTAAAATAGAAGCTGTACATGAAAAAGTGAAGAAACTGTACAGCCAATAAAAATTTTTTTAATCAGAAGAAAATAGTGTTAGAGTTAGAAACTATGAAACTTTTTACATTATTCGATGAATTGCTATTGGAATTATTGCCATTTTTTATACTTTAGTATAAGCAATGGTGGATTGAATGAGTTTTAATTTAATTTTGGTTAATTTTACTTTATGTATCAATTCTTTTTCTTTTTTATTAATGTATTTAAACATTTCCAAAAATTGTATTTCAAAAACTGCACAATAACATGGATCTGCTTAAGAAAATTTTAGGTCACAAAATTCTGTCTTTTAACCTTAGACCTTTCGCAATTTTTTCTACCTTCAAACTGAAGCTTTCACAAATTTAATGATTTAAAAATTAAATCAGACTTTTAACAAAACAGCTGAACTCATCAAATGACATCACTTAGCTTATTGATATATGAAGGATAGAACTTGAATATAGCAATAATTTTAAATTCACAAGATTATGACTAGAATTTTTACAAATATATAAAAATAACCCGAAAGAAAAGTCTGGACAGATATAGATGAAATTTGAGTTGAAATTGATTAAAAACATCTTATGCTCATATATAAACCCAAAAACATATATAGGGAGGGAGTTGCCCCTAAGCTCATTTCATGTGTGCATCAGTAATTCTTTCTTATACACAACTACTCGGTACTCAACCAATTGCACTACTTGGTATATCACTATTAATTAATTACCAATTCTAGGAATAATATCAAATTACAAAAAAGATAGACATTCAGCAAATTGTAAAAAGGACAAAATGAACACACATATTTGGACTTAATCAATTTCTTTATTTATGAACGAACATCTTTTGTCCAGCTATGAAATTGTGACATTTTTTGTAAAAAAGATGATATTTTGGGATATACACCATTGTATAATTTCCTGTTTTCTTTTCTTTCAGCTTTCGAGCCACTGTCTGGATTTATTCCTACCAAGCACCTAATAAAAGAAAAGTTGTTAGTAATATATGTGGCTTAAGAAAATTGATTAATAAGTTACAAGATATAAATATGACTAATGTCAGCATTTATTAATTATAAAAGTGATCTTTGAAAACTTCACCAAGGTCAGTTACAACAAGAGTTAAATTTCAGTGATAAATACAGATGTAGTTTGAGGTATATATTGTTTAATACTGCAACTAAGTGCAAGCAGCACAAAGAATAAATGCTTTAGAGAGAACTGACACTGTGGCTCTAGCAGCAGCATGCAAATGTTTAAGCACTCAAATAAAAGTTTGTTTGAATTTATAGAAAACCTGACTTGACTCGTGCGCTGTAAGTTCTAAATCAACGTAAAAAAACATGTAGCAGCTGCATATTGTATTGTGTTTTCAAATCATAATGCATTTTTCATTTGAAAATCGTCCCAGAATGGCAAATGTTTCCATAAATGGAATATTCGAAAAATGGAGTTATTTTAATCACTATTTTATAAAATACAGCACGATTTCAGTTTATCTTGATAATATATGACAGAGTGTGCTCCCCTACCCTCCCACCCTCCTCGAAATCAGGGTTGCGGAGTTGGAGTTAGGCCCATTTTTGAATGAAAGAGTTGGAGACTGATCTGCTAAAATTCCTGGAGTCAGAGTCATTTATTTTACAAGCAGGCCTTCGTTATCGGAGTCTGAGTCAGGCCCAATTTTGAGCGAAGAAGTCTTAACTTTGTGACTAAAGTTTTAATTCATTTCTGTTCAGAAACGCATTAAACTTGCAGGTGTTATTCAGAAACTATGTAATGAAAAGATTTTTTCCAGTTTTTTTTTTTTTTTTTTTTTTTTTGTTCTATTGCGATAGATCTTTCAGAAAATGTTAAGTGCATGTTTTGAACCGAATTTACAGACAAAAGCAGAAAGACTAATCAGAGAAGGGAGAAAAATGTCTTGTCATGTGATCAAATTAGCTTACAACTCTATCGATACTTTATTGATCCAAAATTAGAAAAACATTTCAATTACAAATCTCTTCTATCATCACATCTGCCAATTTTACGCATTTAAAAATGAGTCTGTCATTGTGTCAGAAAGTTTTGCGTTTGTTGAGTAGTTAAGAACAAGTTTAAGATATTTTATAAAAATGCAAGAAAGCCTTCAAATCACTTAGAGATAGATGATTTAAAAAAACTAACCTTCAGAATTTTTCCAGAACTTAGTAAATTTTCAGACAATTCAAGGACCTTGGATTTTTTTTTTTTTTTTAATCTAGAACTTTTCCAGGATTTCCAGAACCTTTGACAACTCTTAAAAAATATCTATTGAGGCCAATAAAAAATATTATTTGAGGCCAATTGTATTGAAAAAGATATTTTTCTACTATTTCTAAAGTGTCCCAAATTTTAGGATGGCACTTTATTATAACAGTTCCATTTTTGTTAATTTTATCTGTCCAATGTTCAGGGGTGGAGAAATGTAACATTTTACTTGCCACTGGTGAGTGGATTTTCTGAAAGGCGGATGAATTTTTAGTTTGTCTTCAGAAATTGAAACTAAAGCGATGTGCCAAAAACTTTATTTTTTTTATTGGTTAGCTATATTCTCCAAATTACTATGATGTAAACATGGTACTACATTCTATATTAAACTTTCCTCTCTTATATATATATCTTAATTTCATAGAAAACAAATTATGAAAATGTATTGTAGTAACTGTAATCAACTATTTTTACAATTGCATAAATTTTGTCATTTTCAACTGTACATTGCTGGCTTGGTAAAATTTTCTAGAAATCCCCCACCCCTGCCCATGTTTATCATGGCACTTATTGTTAAATATTGAATGAGTTAATAATATGACTTGAGTAATGACAAAAAAGATATATTAAACAAAAACAATTTGCAGAGCAAAGTAAAACAATTGCATTTATTTCCTACATGTTTAAGCCCGAGAAATGCTACATTTAGCAAATCTGATTAAAATATTTGAACTTCTTAAATTAAAAATAATTTCAAATAACAGATTATTTAAACAACCTAAAATGTTACATACAAATCAAATGAAACATTTCTTGTTTGGGTTACCATCAACAAAATAAATCTTCAACTTCTTTTTTGTATTTCAGATTTCATTTGAACGGAATGTAACATTTTAGGATGTTTAAATAATGTGTTTTAATTTTTAAAGTTTAACTAACTTAATCAGATTAGCTAAAAAAATATAGCATTTAATGTAGGACCAACTGAATAAATATCTGTCCCTTTTCGGGTTTAAATATTTAGGAAATAAATGGAATTTTTTTTTTACTTTGCTTTGAAAATTAAGTTTTGATTTAAAAAAAATCCCCCCCCCCCCACCATACTTGCCAACTAAATTTCGGTAAAACTCAGAAGATTTTGGACAAAAAAATCAGAAGATTTTTTAAGTTTTATAACACTTTCAGTAAGAATTAAAAAACAGCTGAATCCTTATAAATAAACAAAATTCAAAGAGAAACTCTAATAAAATATTCACTAATTTGCAATTACACAATATATATTATGACAAAAAAGAATAACTTATGTATATTTAAAAATTACTATATATATATATTTTTTGAACATTCATAGACAGGGGTGGGGAATTTTTAGAAAATCTTATCAGCCAAGGATTTATTTTACCCGCCAGCAAAATGCAATTACATTACTATAATAAAATTTACATGATTTCAAAAATAGTTGATTATTATTGCTACTAATACATATACATATATATACATACATACACATATATACACATACATATTTTTTCACCCTGTAAAATTGAGAAATATACACGAGAAAAAAATTTAATAAAGAATACAAATTAGTACTGGGTTTACATCGCAGTAATTTGGAAAGTTATAAAATATAGCTAACTATTAAAAAAAAAGTTTTTGGCATGAAGTTTTTTAAATACTGCTTATAAATTCACTCGTCATGTCAGAAAATTCACTCGCCAGTGGCGAGTAAAATGGTGTATTTCCCCAAGCCTGTTCATAGATTTTCTACCTTTCACCAAGACACTTAAAACTTATGCCTCCTAACCTTTTTTTTTTTCCTTTTTAACAATTTAGCCAATAATTTTTTTTTTTTTCTTCATAGACAAGCAAAACTGTAATAATATTTAGATTTATCAAAATTGACACCATATGAATATTGACTTATTTGCTATCCAAATCACTGTTTACAGCATCAAAAAGCTTTTGCTGCCACTGGAAACTGGCATTTTTTTCTCTCTTTTCTCTCATGTACCGTGACGTCACTTTGAGGGGTGCTTCTGAGTAAAAAAAAAAACAAAATTCTGAAATTCACAACAAAATTTTCTGAAACATTACAGCAGAGGGAGAAGCGGGAGATTGCCTCCCGATGCTAATTATGCATTTTTTCCGCAACCCTTCCATGGGAATTCGCATTTTTTATGCAATCTTTTGTTGAAATTTGCACTTTTTACACGATCCTTAGACTAAATTCGTGCTGTTTATGCCATATATTGTCGAAAATTGCGTTGTCAGGAATGATTCTGAGCAGGGTTGCAAAAAAGACGGCTAAAATTTAAAAAAAGCCACAACGGTGGCTTTTATTGGTTTTAACCGGCTTTTTTTTGGCCAAAATTAGCCTTTTTTGGCCAAAATTGGCTTTTATACAGTGAAGCATTTTAATTATAGACTACACATTTTAAAGTGTTTTTAATTAGTTTTAATGACATTTAACTGATTTAGAATATAATAAGTAACTCAATTCCTCAATAATGAAGCCATAATACTGGGGAAAAGAATTAGATCAGAGCTGCTAGTATTTTGAAGTGAGAATTGGAAATATCAGCTAAATTTCAAGAGTCATACCAACTGCTTTATCTGGTTTACACTGTCCTTTTACCCCCAACTCCCCTTTTTTTATTCCATTTTTATTGCTTTATAAAATTAAAGAGGACAATGATTACTCAGTTACTTAAGGAATTTTAAGAGCTATTAATATACAAATATTATTTTATTTCTCATTAACATTTAAAATCATACATAATCAGGGTTTGCCCAAGTGGGCCCACTTGAAAAAACCCATTGTGGGTTTTTTCAAATTTTCTCATGTTTTCACAACTGTAACATTATTTAATCTAAGGTATGAGAATAGGTGAAAACTAGAAAATTGGGTTAATAGCCAGTGGCTGTTAGACAGGGTTTGACCAAGTGGGCCCAGCCCGAGAAAACCTCTCCAGGTTTTTTCGGGCGAGCCCACTTGAAAAAACCCATTGTGGGTTTTTTCAAATTTTCTTGTGCTTTCACAACTGTATTATTATTTAATCTAAGGTATGAGAATGCAAAGATAAATGCCGATTCAAATATATTTCAAAATAACCAGATTTAAAGGAATTTCTATGCAGAGATAAAATGACCAAAAAAGACATTAGCTGTAAAGGAGGAAGATTTTCATACCTGTAATCTAAAATGCATCCAAATACTTTACATCTTAATGCATGCAAAAAGATGACACTTGAGCCCCATCCTGATTGTTTACATTGTTATAGCTTTTAAGATTAATCATCCATTTATTATACTGCTTCAGTGTTCCATGAAAGTGTTATGTAGGAGTTTTCAACGCAAAAAGGGTTCAGATTAGGGTAAAAAAGAGTGAAACAGATAAGTTTCTTCCTGGATTTTGTCAGTTTTTCATTTCTTTACATTCTTTCCTTTACTTCACTACCTCTGCTTCAATCGAACAATGCTTTTCTACATTTGGTCTGGTTTGGAGCAAGTTATGTAATCATTTTGGAGCTGATAAAGCAGCAAAGCTAGTAATAAGTGTATCGCCATTTGCAATCTAATTTAACATTTAATACTACAGTACAGGACCCATTATCCGGAATCCTCGGGACCGAAGGCTTTCCGGATTTCGGGTCCTCCCGAATTTCGCGTCTTTTCCGCGATCTTTTGACGAAATTAGCGTTTATTTTTCAGATCCTTTGACGAAATTAATGGTTTTTTCGCGATCATTTGACAAAATTCGTGTTTTTTTCTCGCGATTCTTTGAAAACATTTGCGCTTTTTTGCAATCCTTTCAAGAATTTTGCGGTTTTTTTTTTCGATCCTTTGACGAAATTAGCGTTTATTTTTCATGAAGGTTTGGGAAGGGTTCATTTTTTTAGGTAGCTTTCTTTACAAAAAGCTACCTATTGCAGCCGTTCGGAGGAAAGCGATTTCAAAAAATTTTGGTATATTTTCATCGATCATGACCTCCAGACCCCGAAACCACCCTCCGTTCAAAATTGATATATATATATATATATATATATATATATATATATCTGACATATGTCATACTGTAACTCTCGTATTTATGAACCGATTTGGATGTAATTCGGTGTGTACATAGTACATACCAATGTCTCGACAGAGTTCGTTGGCCAGCTTCATCCGCCATTTTGTTTCAAAATGGCGGCCATTTAAAATTTTTAAAAAAAATTAAAATTTGAAATGTGGTACCAAAAAATTGAAAATGGAAAAATATTTTTTTCTTATGTATTTGACCTTTATACAAAGACTCCGTAGCAGTTTTTGTTTCGTCTATATCTTAAAAAATGGCTGAGCTATAGCATTTTGAATTTCTAGCGAAGCTGATATTTTGAAACGTCCTGAATTTTGACACGCGATAAAAGGCGTATTTATGAACCGATTTGGATGTAACTTCGTTTATACATAGTAAAGACCAATGTCTCGACCGAGTTCGTTGGCCAGCTTCATCCGCCATTTTGTTTAAAAATGGCGGACATTTAAAATTTTAAGAAAAATTTAAATTGGAAATGTGGGACCAAAAAATTGAAAAAATATTTTTTTCTTATGTGTTTGACCTTTATACAAAGACTCCGTAGCAGTTTTTGTTTCGTTTATATCTTAAAAAATGGCTGAGTTATAGCATTTTGAATTTCTAGCGTGGCTGACATTTTGAAACGCCCTGATTTTTGCCACGTTATAACAGACCTATTTATGAACCGATTTGGATGTACCTTGGTGTGTACATAGTACATACAAATAACTCAACCTAGTTCGTTGACCAGCTTCATCCGCCATCTTGTTTCAAAATGGCGGCCATTTAAAAAAATTTAAATTTAAAATGAGATGCCAAAAAATTGGAAAATGAAAAAGATTTTTTCGTATGTGTTTGACCTTAATACAAAGATTCCGGAACAGGTTTTGTTTCGTCTATATCTAAAAAAATTTCTGAGTTATAACATTTTGAATTTCTATTGTGGCTGACATTTTAAAACGACCTGATTTTTGTCTTTCGATAACAGGCGTATTTATGAACCGATTTGGATATTACTTGGTCTGTACATAGTGCATACCAATGTCTCGACCGAGTTCGTTGGCCAGCTTCATTCGCCGTCTTGTTTCAAAAGGGTTGCGATTTTTTTAAAATGTATTTTAAAATTTAAAATGAGGTATTAAAAAATTGGAAAATGAAAAAGATTTTTTTTATGTGTTTGGCCTTGATACAAAGATTCGGAGCAGTTTTTGTTTCTGAAAATTTGTTCTTTTGTTTATATCTTAAAAAGTGGTTGAATTATAGCACTTTGAATTTCTATCATGGCTAACACTTTGAAACGATCTTGTATTTGTCACGCGATACCACACGTATTCGCCTATTTCGATGGAAGAAGGCATGTGGATAGTATACATCAATATCTCGACCAAGTTCGCTGGCCAGCTTCATCAGCCATCTTGTTTCAAAATGGCGGCCATTAAATTAAAAAAAAATTATATTTAAAGTGAGGTGCAAAAAAATTAGAAATTGAAAAAGGTTTCTTTCTTAAGTATTTGACCTTGATATAAGGATTCAGGAGCATTTTTTGTTTGCCTTTATCTTAAAAAATGGCTCAGATATAGTAGTTTCAATTCCTAACGTGGGTGACATTTTGAAAAATCTGATTTTTTGCCTGCGACAGCACTCGTATATATCAACCGATTCCGATGTGAGTGAGCATGTGCACAGCAATTACTAAGGTCTCGACCAAGCTCACTGGTTAGCCTCATCCACCATGTTGTCTTAAAATGGCAGGCACTTTAGAAAATCGCCGAATTTGGCAGCCAAATATAAGTTACTTTAATTAAAAGCAGCTTGGATAAAGCTGACTAATTTCGCGAAATTCTCATTCATAATGATTTAGTATTGATAAAAATTAGTATTGAATCTCCTACATTCGTTTTCCACTTAATTGAGCTTCGTGTGTTTGAATAATATAAGTTGGCTTTTTTAAAATAAAGAATATGAAAGCTACCTCTTCCTCCCGGCACTGGCCGGAAGGACTTTTTAAAGGTTAAATAGATTAATAAGATCTGGAGGAGAATGGGAGTTTCATAAGGGAAAATACGCTTTCTTTTTTACATTTTACCAAAGTGCAACATAGCAAATTTTTACATGTTACAGTGCCACTGGTACACTTCATGGTAAAAGAAATAAAATAAAATAGAAACTAGAAAAAAGTTTTCTGGATTTTAGAATATTGGAATTAAGAGGTTCATGAAAATTGAAAATTAGAGAGATTCTGTGAATGACAATTCACAATGTATTAATGGAAATTATAAATAATAGTGTGGCATAAGCTCAAACTACTACAAAATATATTAACCACTAAAATGCAATAGAAAATGCTTACTTATGCAACTTATACTTAATGCTTACTTATGCAACTTATACTTAATGCTTACTTATGCAACTTATACTTAATGCTTACTTATACTTATTATTATTATACTTATGCAACAAAAATTTCATTTTGATATTTAACTTCAAATATTGTGTGCTTAAAAAAATACATACCTTTGAAAAAACTCCAGGGTTACTTTAACTGTATCTGGATATTTCAAATTGAACACAAAGAAACAGCTAAATAATGCCGAAATGGCATTCAATGATCCTTCCAAATGTTCGATTATAATTCGCCCATCACATGCCAACATATAAAATTCCGCTTCAAAGATAGATGATCCTAAAAATATTAAAATAATTTTAGTAAAACACATTGGATTGTGAATGCAAGCAATCATAAAGCCATTAACTTTAAAGAATCATTAATTTATTGGATTCAAAGGAACTCAGCTTTCGTAATTAAATACATAGGGCTTGAAATTACAGGGGGGGGAGGAGAATTCCCCCTTTAGTTCAAAGTTTGGAAGGTATTTTCAAGGGAAAAGGGTTGATTTTTATAATTCGTGATAAAATAAGCTTTGAACTTTAATTAGCAATTAGCCTGTTAATTATATGTTTTAAAAATCAATAATTTCAAAGAAATTGATTTATAGTGAACATGCCTGCTTTATGTTATGTCTTTTTACAACATAGATATGTTTTGCTTTCTAAAAACTAGTGAGTGAGCATGAAAATTTTAAAGGAGGAAAAAATCCTGGATAGGTCTGCACACTCCCCTTTTCATGTGATTTTTGGATTTTCCCACACATTACTTTAAACCCTGATAATAGTGATAGAAATGTAATAGTTGAAAAGTAGTGTCAAAAATAACATCCATTCCACATTTCTTCAAATTCCAAGTTGCAACTTAAGTTATTCCACTTGAATATAACTGTCAGGGGTCTGTCCAGACTTTTCTCACAGGGTCCTGTTTTTGTGAAATTGTGAAGTTTTTCTTATTTTTGTGAAAATTCTAGTCATAATTTTGTGAATTTTAAATTAACGATGTCTTCCTGTCCTATCCTTCATGTATAAAAAACTAAATAATACGCTCTTTGGTGAGTTAAACTGCTTACTTACAGGCCAGATTTTATTTCTAAATGACTAAATTTGTGAAAAAATTCTGTGAAAGGTCTATTTAAGAGGCAAATACTTTTGTGAAGGGTCCTTTTTTGGGATAAATAATTTTGTGAAGGGTCCTTTTTTGGGATAAATAATTTTGTGAAGGGTCCTGTTTTGGGATAAATAATTTTGTGAAGGGTCCTGTTTTGGGATAAATAATTTTGTGAAGGTTCCTGTTTTAAGATAAATAATTTTGTGAAGGGTCCTGTTTTAAGATAAATAATTTTGTGAAGGGTCCTGTTTTAAGATAAATTATTTTGTGAAGGGTTCTTTAAAGGACCTAAAATTTTCCTAAACATATCTCTGACTGTATACAGGAAATACAACAGAAATTTAAGTCTATCTTCAGCTATTTAATAAATTTCCTTTTTAAGGAAAAAAAAAGCATCCTTTACAAAATTACTCTTATACAAAATTCATTGTAATAAAAACATAACTTTAATATATAAAAGTGACAATAAACTCTCTAAGGCGGTCTCAGTGCAAGACGGAAATCTGCCTAACTCGGAAAGATTTTAAAGTTCCTACGAATGCATAGACATAGAGTTAAATTTGTCTAAGGCGGAATATTGTCTACTATGGAAACTTTTCTCGGTCCCGACCGATTCCGTCTTAGACAGAGTGTATAACAGACTATATATAATTGAGAACGATCATTGTCCAAGTTCAAGACAGAACCCTGTAATATGCTATAATAAAGCAGTATAAATATATAATAAACCAAAACATGCGGATTGACAAAAACAAATATTAAAAAAATTATGAGAGAAAATATTAAAAGCACCTTTCATGATAAGCAATGGAGTACTCCCCAACTTTCCTTCGAAATGGTGTGGACTGCAAATCTAAATATTAGAAAAAAGATAATACACATTAATAAAGAGGCCAAAACATGCACAGGACGAAATTATACAAAAATGGAAAAACACTGACAATTTAAATTTTATAGCAAATTACATCATGTGAAATGAATTTTAAAAATAAACAAAATGAATTCAAATGTTTAAATTGTTTATTTACAATGACCTTTCCATTATGACCTTTGTAGACAATATTTCTTCAAAACTGTTCGCCCATTCACACAATGTTCTTTTCACACCCAATATAACAACAAGCTAGGATAAAACATCCCACTATAACTTTTTCCACATTTCATTTGCGATTTTTTTTAATGTAAGAAAAGCTTAAAATTGTATCAAAAGCCAATGATATAGAATACCAAATGAGAAAAAATAAAATCCTTTTTCATTCATAGAGTCAGTCTCCATTCACCTGTGCAGGGGTCTGTCCAGGTTTCCCCCCCCCCCCCCAGTGTCCTATTTTTGTGAATTTAATTATTTGTGAAAAAAGTAATTTCACAAAGTATTAGTTAACCCATTTATTCCTAGTCTCCCAAAATTGGAGACGTTTGAATTTTGCAGAAATAAATTAATATATTTTTTAGACAATGTTCAGATTAGTATAAATTAGGGATACACCAAATAGTGATTTTGGCCGAATACAGAATATTCAGCTAACTGAATATCAAATATTTGGCTGGCCGAATAGTAACTATTTGGCCGAATACCAAATATTCGGCTTTACTGGACAATGTTGAGGAACTTTCATTTATTTGTACATAATTAATTCCTATGAAAATCTTTTGCAAACTTTTTACCATGAAAAATCGTTGAAATTCACAATTTTTATGCATGAGCGATAGACAAATTTCACTATTTTTTCCCGAAATCGGTTGACAAGTTTCGCGTTATTTTCTGCGACGATTGGCAAATTCAGAGGTGACTGTGTACCTTATTTTTCAGAAAATCATTAAAAATCAGTCATCAATTTGGAAATAAAAAATATAACAGAAAAATATCACGAACTTCGACAAATGATTTTTTTCTCCCTCCCAAATAGCTCAACTCCCCTCCATTTATAAATATATTGGTAGGGAGACTCCCCTCCTAGGAAAAATTGAATTTCAAGCCCTGTCAATCTATACCGAAGGTCTTCCAGTGTATGATATTTTATACCAATTAGTTCTTTTTTTTCTTTTGAATTCATTTACAATTTAGTTGTTGAGCAGATGTCACTCTTTCATTCTTCTTCAACTCGATATTGCTATTAATTTATTATTACAAATGTAGAACAAGAAACTAACACACTGACTATTTGTTCTTTTACTTGCAGAAATTTATTACACTTGCTAAGTTTATAGTATATAAAACAATTCATAAAATGATTTCCTAAAGGAAATTATGACATTGCAAATTATATTAGATTTAAATATTTTTATATGAAACTATTTTACATTGGATAAAAACAATTCTTTTCGTTTTTACAAACTGAACTGTTTTTAATTTTTTACAATACTCAGGAATTAAGCTTGGAAACAATTATTTAAAGCTCTTTTTTTGTTTATTCATAAGTCAAAATACCTGCAGAAACTTTCCAATTATGTTCATCTTAGATTTTAATAATTTTTGACATTTTAAGCATTTAGAAAATTTGATTTAAATCATTTTTTTTTATAATTAGGTTGATTATAATTGAGATTTAAATCAACTGATTAAAATCGTCGACACCCTAACTCCACTAGAGGAAATTTCAGTAGTGGTTACTTTCTGAAAATTGTTACAATTTGCGAACAACTTACTTCACGAAATCATTCAGAAATCAAACAAATATCGTGCAAATACATTTTTAGTAATATGTTTCAATTTTTCTTTATTCAATGCACATTGGCATTGATTTAAAAAAATTCTATTATCAAGTATTAAATTACAAAATTCAATTTTCTTACTATTTTGGATTCTTGTTCCATGCTAAATATTTCTACAGATGCTACGACTATTCTTTTCAATATTTTGCCATAAATTGAAAGATAAAAATTGCAGTTAAATTCAAACAATAAAATAGTATCAAATGCTTTAAAAAAAAAAAAAAAACTCTTACAAAAAAGTTCATAAGGGAAAAAAAAAAGATTTGTCCTAAAGCTCCCTGTTAGTATGGAGGTACAGGATACATTTTGAAACTTGCAATTTTTTTTAACATTAAAATGGTTTTTGTATATCACATCTATCATTGTTTAGGAACATTAGAAAGTGTTTCATCTTGCATTCTATAGATTGAAATTTTAGTTTTGATGTAAAATAAAGTTGATATTCTGATTTTTTGTAAAAAGTGTCACATTCCTTCCCACTAAATCTCATTACAATTAAAAATTCAAATTTTAAAATTTTTACTATATTTTCAAAATTTGTTAAATCTGAGTAGGAGAATATATAATTTTTTCTTATACTAAACAATTTTAATATTCTTACTAGTTTATACTTTGTTTTTAATTAAATTTAAATATATTTGAAACCATTTAACCCCAAATATTTGAAAACTACTTACCATCGATGCTAGAAATAATGATGCAACATCATCTTTAAAATATGTGGCAATTGAAGACAAAAATACTATGATTTCATCTGGATTTTTGGCTTTCTCCACAATCCAAAAATGTTCACAGAGGTTCTTTATGGTAAGTGTTTTTAGATACATCATGACATCTTTAGCTCTCGACAAAATATTCTTTTCTAATTCTTCACCAAGATTCACATTTGTCAAGATTTGAAAGTGTTGTAAGAGGCCTGAAGGAATAAATAAAGCTGGCCAACTTTTTTTTAGATCTGTAAGGGTACACCCACTATTTATGTCTAAGCGTTGCAGATAAAAAGTTTCAGAAATTAATTTGGTTATTTCTGATGATGTGGGATTTTCAGCGACTAAGTCAACAAGCATTTGTTTTTTGTCTTGCATCGATTCCAATGTCACATTATTTGGACACGGTGGGCTCCACATGACACACCCATACGAGTCAATAGCAGCAATACACTGTTTTTTGATCGGTTGTTCATGTTTCTGCAATCCAGATCGCCGTTCTTTAATCTTTTTTCGGGATTTTCGCCCTTCATTTTCAATGCGGCTATAAATTTGCCTTGTTAATCCGCTATGCCCTATGATAATATCATTCAACTTATCCATTAGACTGTCAGGGTATTTAGTTGCAACTTTAGCTGCAACCAAATCAACCAAATGTTTAGTTGGGTTTTTATTTTTTCTGATTATGTCGTCAGCGATGATCCGAACCATGGCGGTCCGGATGCTGGGGCTTGGAATTTCTTTCGCTTCCAAATTCTCCATCAAATCAGCTGGCATACGGTGCCAGCTGATTTTTATATCCTCAACTGTAAATGCATTACTGGATGTAGATGCTGGAAGTTCATTTAATGCTGGAGTAACAGTGGTAGATGATGTTGACTGCTGAAAATGTGCCTGTGAAGATTCACAACTGTCTGCTATATCGTCCACTGATGGTTGCTCCGATACTATAATAAAAGAAAGAATTATCGTAAAAATTCATAGCTAATATTGTAATATTAACACTTATTTTATCATCTCAGTTACATACCTGCTTTTTTGTAAGCTTCTATTAATTTTCTAAACTGAATTGGCCATAAGCAATTCTTTAAATCTTCTTCTTTGACATAATCCAGATCCTCAAATCTTTCCATACCAGCAGCAACAAGGCAATGAAGAATGTTGTTTACAGCATCAGATGTGAATTTCTCAAATGTTACATGTATCAGAGTCTTTAATTTTTCGATGCCTAATTGGACCATAAAATTTAGGAAAAGGTTGATTACTATATTATATATATATATATATATTAGATTACGGTTAGAAGTTTAGAAATCTAAGTAAGCTGTCAAATGATGTACTATTTTTTCTTTAAAATCTAGGTGGTAAAATGCATTTTATTGTTCTAATTTCATATAATATTTTCACATTACTTTTGTTATTTTTACACGTTAAGGGCAACAGGAGGGAAGCTATACTTTATGTTAATCACTAGAACAAAATAAAAACAAGCTTTTAAAAATGTTTATTTTATTTTTATAAAAATATTATTACAGAAAATGGATCGTGATTAAACTTTGAGATACAATCAATTACAAGATTGCTAAAAAAAAAGTAAAAAAAAAAAAAATCCAACTGAAAAATTACTACTTGAATTAGTATGAATTGAAATAAGCTAGGGTTTCAAGTAGACTCCAGATATATACCCAATTATAAGCCTAGATACCTGGGATAATTATGGGTCACTGTGGTGATTGAGTTTTTACATCTGAATGAGAGTTTCGCAACTGTTTTTCCACGACAGACTGATGAATTGTGATATTTTACTTTTTCCAATTTTGCGGGGTTTACTTGTGTCAATTGCGAAACCTGCAGGTATTTAATTTCACACAGTCAATTGGCAACTTTCAAGATTTTTTGCTTACGTCATTGACTTTATGATTTTCCCGTTATGGATTGACGAATTCAGAGATTTTCCACACACCAATCGGCAAATTTTGAGATTTTTCCATCAACAATTGGTCATTTTTTCCCATGACAGACTTAGTGATAATTGCGGGGGGTTTTTTTGATAGATGCACGACATTTGCAATTTTTTCACGTAACTTACTGCCAAATTTCATTATTTTTTTCACATGACTGACAAATTTGTGATATTTCCCCTTCCCCTCCAATCGAATCATTAAATTTAAGATCAATGGACGTATTTTGTGATATTTTCCCTCTCGCTTCTAAAAAAGGAAATAAATCGAAAGACAAAACGGGGGGGGGGGGGAGAGTAAGACCATCCAGGTTTGTAAAATAATTAAAAAATTCTGCTGGATGCTTAAAGTTGTTATAAAAAAAAAAAAAAAAGTTGCTGGGTCCTGCCAAAGTAGCCTAAAGTCAACACTATAAAAGTGCCCCTTCCACACCAGCAGTACCCTGCCCCTTTTTAAACCTGAGAAAAACTGATATTTATTAGTACGATTCAACTTACCTATAACTATAGGTCAAAATTGGGAAATTTCATTAGCGGCCACTGGCCGCTTTTTAAGTGGCCACTTTTTTATTTCGAAATACTAAACAGCCCAGTAGCAGAAACAGTGCAGCACGGAAGCAGGCGCTGCAGATTATTTTAAACCTTGCAGATTAATCCACCAACTTATGCTGGGCTTAAAAAATAGCTGAAATTTGCTTTAAGTCTCTAGATTTACGGTATTTGTTGTATCCTTATATTATATATATTCTTTATAAATGGAAATTTTGCTTACTTTAAGTGTTTCTGTTATTTCTTATGATAGTAGGCTTATTGGGTCGCAGATAAATTTTTGTTTGCTGCAGACTGATGCAGAAAATTCTGCTTCTGGGCTAAACAGTATAATTTCTATAAGTATTAATCTAAAACTGAGTAGCCCAAATAAATGTTAATATAAATATATTGGAACTAAAAAAAGTAGACTCCTTGATGAAATACAAGAAAATTTTATTATCTCCTTGTAAAAAAGTGGCCGCTGATAGACAATTTTTCACTAGCCACTTTTTTTCATTTACTGGCCCTGTGGCCGGTGGCTAGTGCTAATTTTGACCTTTGCCTATAACACTTTCGTTTATTTTTGCCTTTAAAAAAAATTTAAATTCTAGTGATGAAAATTCTTACTTTAGAGGTAATTTCTAAAAACTTGCAAAATTCTTTATTAAAATAAACATGCATTAATACTTCATAAAGACAATGACCCATAATTAACCATTGTCGGGGTAATTATAGGTAACAAAAAATTCAATAAAAAAAATTTTAAAACATTTTGGGTAAATTGAATGTTTTATACAAAAGCTAGTAGCAAGTCAACTCCATGCCAAATTTGAAAATGTTATCGTTTTAATTTTTCTAGATACTGAGATCTTGTTTTCTGACCCGTATTTACCCCCATGTCACCCTATACGTCAAATTTGATGATTAGGCATAATTTTGTAGTTGTCAAATGCAATAATTTAATTGATGACTAAACACTGTTAACTTCGAACCATGTATCAAATGAGATATGTATCAAAACTTAAGACTAAACAACTGTTAGCAACTTTATATAGATGATAGTCTACTGTATTAATTCAAATGTGCAAAGTTAAAATGTGGAAGAAAATAAAGAAATATACGTAACTTTAAAAAATTTAGATTCAAACAAATATAAGACCTCAGTAAATTATGTGAAGAAATGTGAAAAGCATATTCTGAAAAATATGTTACACATAAAAAAGAAATAAAGCTCAACATAACTTGTGTTTTAAAGTTATTATGTTTAGATTGCAACAGCTGTAGCAAGATAAAGGATAAAAATTTTTTAAATCCTTTATATCTACGCATATCACAGGCGAATTTTCATTCCGTAACTCATACAAAGCATGATCATAATCCCACTCTCCAATCATACATTTAACAATAAAATATATTCTTTTGCCAAAAAGAATGAGCAATATTTTGCCAAAATGACAGTTATTATTTTCTGAATATGTTTTGATACAAATAATTTGTTCAACCGAATACTTGACTCCACGATTTGTAATCTTTTCACATACAGATAAACTGCTATCTACAGCAACATTTTTTACAGCATTCTGTATATCTTCATTATAATGAAATAAATAAAAAGAAGAAACTTTTTCTGGAATTGATTCTTCTGAAAATAAAACACCATTCATAAGATAGGCTTGGAGTAATTGATGCTTATTGGAAAGCATGGATGTTAAATTTTTGCTAGCTGCAACAACATTTTTAAAGTAAGAATGCTTACTTTCAAACCTTATCGTCCATAACTTTATTAATGGTCCAAATTTTGCAGTTAGATCTGGATAATGTTGCAAATAGTGATGCTTTGGTCGCAAAGGCACATCAATAAAAGTTGATCTGCGTTGCTCTAAGTATTCATTAATTAATAATTTCATTTCAGCAATTTGATCTAATGTTATTTGGGGAGCACATACATATTCTACTATTTCTTTTAACATTATAACTAACTTCCACACAGGATCGTTTGTATCAACTCTATTGTACAACATTACTGGCAAAAAACGTATTAATGCCCAATTCTGGCAAGCATTTCCTGATAATCTTTTTGATTTTTCTTGAAAGCATGTAGGTTTGCAAAGTGCATCATTACCCAAAAACTTAAAGTCTGTAATAAGAAAATTAAGGGAATCAATACTAAACCAGTTTTCCTTTAGAAAGTAATTAAGATACAGTGACAAATCATAATCGCAAACACCTTCAAACAGATCATGGCCGATACAGGGAGGCAATCCTGGACGACACACATGAAAACATTTAAGTTGATTAAAAATTGATGAATATAAAATACCCTCAAAACTGCTTTCATTTTGTAACTGTAACACTGCTGAATCATAAGAAAATTCTGTACGTGGTGAATCCGATAATATAGGATAAACTTGGGAGTTAAAACTAGTTCTAGTTTTAAGGCAATATCGACAAAAATAATCACTTGTTGAAAAATTCTGCTTAAAACCACCAATAAAGTGAGCTCCTAAGTAAAGATGAAAATAAGGAATTTTGCTTAGTGGCCACTGGCCGGTAAGTTGATATTTTTTAGTAGCCAGTTACTGGTTAGTGAGAATAATTTCTTTAGTCGCCAGTAAGTACATTTATGTCACTGAATATTTAATTTTAAAGTATATAAGTTTAGAGTAAATAAGTAATTTATGTAATAAAAATATTTTAATTCATATTGTTTTGAATAAACTTAAGATACTAATTTTCAATCTATTTTAAATTTTAAATTAAGTTAACAGCAAAGTTATATGTAACATGCTTATATAGCTAACTGCATAAGTCCACTATACTCAGGTACTTTTCAAAATAAAAAAAAAAAAAATCTGAAATTTACAGCAAATTTTCTGAAATGTAAGGTGGGGGGGGGGCTGAGGGGGGTCTCTTCTGGCACTAATTATGCATTTTTTACAAGATACTTTAACAAAATTCGCGTTTTTTCCGCGATTTATTGGCGATGGTTGTGTTTCTTCCGCGATCCTTTGATAAAATGTGCGGTTTTTTTCGCAATCTCTTGACAAAATTCGCACTTTTTCATAATTTTTTGATGAAATTCGCGTTCGTTTTCGCGATTCTTCTACAAAATTCTCTTTTTTACACGATTCTTTGACAAAATTCGGATTTTTTCTGCGATCTATTGACGAATTTCGGGTTTTCTGCGATCTATTGACGAAATTCGCGTTTTTTTTCGCGATCTATTGACGATATTTGCGTTTTTTTCGCGATCTATTGACGATATTTGCGTTTTTTTCGCGATCTATTGGCGATATTTGCGTTTTTTTCGCGGTCTATTGACGATATTTGCGGGGTTTTTTCGCGATCTATTGACGATATTTGCATTTTTTTCGCAATCTATTGACTATATTTGCGTTTTTTTCGCTATCTATTGACGATATTTGCGTTTTTTTCGCGATCTATTGACGATATTTGCGGGGGGGGGGGGTTTGCGATCTATTGACGATATTAGCAGGGTTTTTTCGTGATCTATTGACGATATTTGTGTTTTTTCGCGATCTATTGATGATATTTGTGTTTTTTCGTGATCTATTGACGATATTTGGGTTTTTTCGCGATCCATTCACGATGTTTGGGTTTTTTCGCGATCCATTCACGATGTTTGGGTTTTTTTCCGTGATCCTTCGACGAAATTTACGTTTTCTTCCGCCATCTTTTGACGAAATGTGCGTTTTACGTGATCTTTTGACGAAATTCTCGTTTTTTTCGCGATTCTTTGATGAAATTCGCGTTTTTTTCGCGATCTATTGACGATATTTGCGTTTTTTCCGCGATCCATTCACGATATCTACGTTTTTTCCGCGATCGATTCACGATATCTGCGTTTTATTTGCGATCACTTGACGAAATTTTGGTTTCTGAGCGGTTCTTTGACGAAATTAGCTTTTTCGCGATCTATTGACGATATTTGGGTATTTTCGCGATCTTTTTACAAAATTCGCGGGGGTTTTTTCCGCGATTCTTTGACGAAATCCCTTTGAAAAATCCTGCATTTGGCCGGTACTTTCCATATTTTATTCGCCAGTTTTTCACGTTTAGTCGCCAAGTGGCGACTGGCGAGTGCTTATTTTCATCTTTACTCCTAAGTTATCCGAGCTTATACAAAAAACTTGAACTTCAAAATATTCACCACTAACAACAAAACCATTTTCGAGTGTCTTTAAATCTTCAATTAAAGTGTTGAAAACTGAATTTTGTCCAAAGACTTTTATATGCTTTTCATAGCATAAAATCAATAATTGCATTTGGTCAGTTGATGACCAATGCCAGGGATAAAAGTTTCCTAATGTAAAATAGAATCCTAGTAATTTATGTTTCTTTTTTGCCGAACCAAGTGGATTGACAGTTTCAAAGGCATCTTGGTAAAGAATCAAATGCAAAATTTTACCATTGACAGTATGTATTGATCCGTCAGTGAAATCAGCTAGCAGATTTGGTTGTGTTTTACATATGGGATTGTTAAGTTGGTTTATCACAGATTTATCCTGTAATAAGTTAAGCAATGTATTTTTTATTGGGACATAATGAAAGTAGCAAGGCTTATTTCTCCTATCTCTACCAAGGTATATTTGAATAGGTTTGACAAATTTTAAATTTTCTTTGAAATATTTATCTCTAACAAATCTAGACCTGTAAATTCCAGATGTTTGGTTTAATACTGACATTAAAGTAGATGACTCTTTAGCAGACTTTAAAATTTGTTCAATTTGTTCATCAGATAGATGCAATTCTTTCAGCTTATTGAAAAAAATGACATTAAAAAATGAATTTTCAATGTGGTATATTTGCGACATCTCTTGAATTATTAGCTGAATGGTAGAATTTGGTACAAGATATTTAGCTTCCAAAAGCAAACAAAATAAGCCTATGTTTCTTGTCTGCTCCTGTAAATTTTTGTCAAAACTCAATATCTGTGTTTCCTCCAAATCTGATGCATTTGATATTTGTTCATTTACCATAGGTAATGTTTCTGTTTCAATAGACGGTGTGATATCAGCATTTTCATTGAAGCAAACTTGAGAAATAGATGATATATTACAATTATGAACTCGGGATATATGCGCAGAAAAAGATGACTTGATTTTATATTCTCTATTGCAACCTTTGAAACAGCAGTTAACACTACCTGACGTTTGAATGTGCCATTTTAGGTGTGATAATAATATTTTTATATTGTCAAAGGTTTTGTTGCAGAGTGGTTTGTTACATTTTAAATTTACATTTTGATGATATTTTCTTTGTCTTTTCTTTTGGTGGTATCTAGTTACATGCATATTGAAGGCACTATAAGTAGAAAAGGAGGATGGACATTCTGCTACACCACAAGGAAATTTTGAATTATTTTCAAATCTGTGCACACTCATGTGCTTAACATATCCTTTTAAAGAAAAGCAGGTGAAATCGCAGTATCTACACCGATACATGGTCAAAGACACAAAGGGACCAACAAAAATTTTCAATTGCTCATGTAAGTGATTACAAATTTAAAATGAAAAAAATAGACAATATATTTTATATATCGTTAATAAGTATGTAGGCTTAGTAGGTAAAAGTGCAGGGGTTTATACTACTAAGATAAATTATTTCCTTTCTCAAATTAAAATTAACTGAATTGGTAATAAAAATTATCAGATTTTCTTTTAAAGATTAAATAATTACTTGTTCTTTAAAAACATACATTATCATAGAATCTAGACTGATACATGGTGCGATTATTTCATTCAGTGGCAACGGTAAACACTCTAAAAGGACTAAAAATTTTTAAAGTGGTAAAATTTCTGTAAACAATTTTGCTCATATACACAATTTATTAGAAATAGCTTAAAAATGAAATAGTGGACAACACACAACACCGTTAATATAAGTATATACAGTCAGTAAATAGTGTAAGTTCAGTGGTTTATGTTTATACTGTTCTAAGATAAATTATTGCCTATCTTAAATTGCTTTATGAGCTTGCAAAAAACTAATAATTGCACAACTCAAAATCTAAATTTCATGTAGTTTATTATTATTATTATTATTATTTCTAATATTAAGAGGTAAATTAAAAGTAAATTGTAACAAGTGAGAACATTGAATATCAGAAACCTATAAAAAAATTCAAAACCATAGTAAATAAACTAGATTGTTTATAAGCATAATTTTAGTACAAAAATAGAAAGTTCAATACTGGTCTTTCTTTGTGGTTATAAGCAAACTGCTAACATTGTTTTTCTCTATTTCAATAATTTTTTATTTTGTAGTCCTTCGAAATTTTGCGATTTTGCATAATTTGTCTTTTCCGAGACTATCACTCAGCTGCTGCTGTTTACAAATTTTTTTTTATTTCCCAATTGCTAATGTTGTAATCTTTTTGGAAAATTTTTATATAGAATGTTAAAACATTAAAAATGTAAGGAAAAAATAAGTTAAATTTCTATTAAATAATTTAAAAAATTTAACAAAGTCGAATTTTTTAAAAGAAATTGTCAAAAAAGTAATTTTTCAAAATGAGGGCAATTTTAGCAAAATTAGAAATAAATTTTTTTGTAAGCAGCAGCAGCTGAATCTGAGAGTCGCAAAAATGACAAATGATGCAAAATCACAGAATTTTGAAGGATTACATAGTAAAAAAATATTGAAATAGAGAAAAATATTAGGAGGTTGCTTATAACCACAAAGAAAAGATAGAATATCATAGAATTTATTGTAAATTTCTTTTTTGTTTTACTTTTAAATAGAAATTCAACGGTAAACAATATTAATAGTTAAATACAGCATCAGATTACAATTATAAAAATTTCTGTTTTTCAAGTGAAAGAAAATTAGTATTATAAACAAAGTATATTTATATGATCATTTTGAAACTTTTTGCTACTTTGAATAACATTCATAATCATCAGTTTTAAATTTTAACTTGTTTAGATATCAAATATATGTCGAATTATAAATCATTGCAGATTAAAGTTCTTAGTATTATTTCTTAGTTTTTGCGACTTACTGGGAGAAACTAGTTTCTGGCATGCCGGTTTTAACTGGTGTTACAACCACGACAGCAGAAACTTGCAAACTCTGGCAGACTAGCCCAAAACATACCATTAAAAAATAATGAAAAATTATTTGATGAATAGAATAAGAATGTAAAAAACATTTTCAGGTGTAGATGCAGGTTTATTCTTGGGACCCATTTTGTGAAAAGTAGAAGTTATTTTTATGAATTTTATTATATTTTTGTGAAAAATAACATTTTGTAAGTAAAGTTGAAATCCAGTTATTCAAATTCGAACCAAGAATTTATGAACAAAAACATTCTTTAAATCCCCTTGCTAAAGATTGTTTTTCGTGACCTGGTTTTATTTGCAAATTACACATTTTAAAACAGTTTTTATGAAAAAGAATGTTATGTAGGGGCCTATTTTATTGGAATGAATTTTGTGAAGAAGCCTGTTTTATTAAGTTCATTTTTGTAAAGGGGCCCCATTTTATTAAATGGATTTTTGTGAAGGGGCCCATTTTATTAAATAGATTTTTGTGAAGGGGCCCATTTTATTAAATAGATTTTTGTGAAGGGGCCCATTTTATTAAATAGATTTGTGAAGGGGCCCATTTTATTAAATAGATTTTTGTGAAGGGGCCCATTTTATTAGATTTTTGTGAAAGGGTCCTAAATAGGCTCCAAATTTTGCCTCGATCAACTCCCAATTTTTTTAATGGCTTAAGGGAAATTCCATGCTAAGTCACTCCTAAAAGTTCAAAATGTAACCTACCATCTCAGATTCGTTTACTTTTTTTTTTTTTTTTATAAACACAGTATACTTAAGTTAAACATGTGAGATTTTGAATTAATGTGACAACTAGGGTACATGTGCTAGTAATGGACACGACTTTATGTTTTTGGTTCATTAAAAAATAATAAATACTATTTAGCTTTATTTTTTTTTATAATTCCCCTTTGCATGTTTTATAAAACTGGGTTATTGTTGACACTTTTATTCAAACCAATCAGGAAGCATTATTAATTTTCAAAATTTCGCTGTTTTTCTGTGAAAATCTTAATGAAGAGGCTAAGAGAAAAGCATCATTTTATTTATATATTATTTTCTTGCAAAATTTGAGCGTTTTTGTTCCGAGTAGAAATAGAAAACTTAGAATTTTATATACTAATGGTCATTTACAAAATTTCATTTACTTTCAAGGTTTTAAGAGCGGTGTCCATTACTGGGATGGTTAATTAGTCATTTTCCAGTAATGGACACCCCATGTAGACATAGCTAAAGATGCAATTTCAGTAATGTTTATAGTGCATAAAATATTTTGACTTTACTGCAAACCTAAATAATCAAATTTACTTTTTTAAATAGCTGCTTTTAAGTTATTTTATGCGAATAATAAAATTTCAATATATATAGGGTAGATATGCCAGTAATGGACACCCTTTCAGTAATGGGCACCCCTTGATGTTTTTGGTTCATAAAAAAATAACTAATAAATATTTAGCTTTAATTTTTTTTTTTTTTTAATTCCCCCTTGTATATATGTTTTATAAAACTATGTTATTGTTGACACTTTTAATCAAACCAATCAGGAAGCAGAAAATAATGTTTCAAAGTTTTGCTGTTTTTCTGTGAAAATCTTTATGAAAAGGTTAAGAGCTGGCTTCGTTTAATTAATTTATATATTATTTATTTTCTTGCAAAATTTCAATGTTTTTGTTTGAGTAGCAATAGAAAACTTTGAATTTTATATACTAATGGCTATTTACAAAATTTCATTTCTTTTTAAGGTTTTAAGAGGGGGTGTCCATTACTGGGATGGTTAATTAGTCATTTTCCAGTAATGGACACCCCATGTAGACACTGCTAAAAATGCAATTTTAGTAATGTTTATAGTGCATAAAATACTTTGGCTTAACTGCAAACCTAAATAATCAAATTTAATTTTTAAAATTATATTTACCAAAATGTAATAACATCAAAACTTTTATAAATAGCTGCTGTTAAGTTATTTTATGTGATTAATAAAATGTCAATTTATTTATTTATTTATTTTTTTTTTATGTAGTACATATATATACCTCACATATTTTATAATCTGGCAATCAAACCAGCCAGGAAACAGAAAATACTGTTTAAGAGCACAGTCCAAGAGGGGCTCATAGGGCTTAATCCCTCTCCGTTTAAATAAAAACAAGTTACAGAAGCTATTAAAAATCCATTTTCTATCTTAAATGTTTCCTTATATAAAAAAAAAAAAAAACAAAAAAAAAACATGTAATACTATTAATGAAAGTTATTAGGTAATATTCATGAAACTAGTAAATCTGCAGATCAGTGGCCTCAAACATCAGTTCTACAGTTTTATTTTGAAATTATTTTATTTAGTATTTAAAATATTCAACTCACAATATCATTTCTTTCATATTTGGAATATTAATTATTATAAATGATATATCAAGTAATCTCTGGAACATTGTTAAAAAGAGTGACACAAAACTAAACATTTATAAATAGTGGCACAAAACTAAACATTAATATTCCAAAACTTTTTAATTACCTTTTAAATCCACCACTGTTACATTAATTTGATATCTGTATTTTAATCTATCCATCTAAAATAATTAAAACATCGATCTTCTGATAATTTCAATAATTGATGCAAACAATAAATGATTATCACAAATACTTTATTAATTATTGGTATCCTAAATGTTAAATTTATTTGAAAATAACTATTTTGTTTCATTAGTATGTATTCATTAAATTCTGGTTCTAAATAGTCATAAAAATAATTGTATTTATTACTTTTTATGGGGTGTCCACTACTGGGCCAGACGGTGTCCAATACTGGGCTTTTGGGTGTTTTGATATATTTCTGTTATTTAAAATTAAATTTCTATTCATATGGGGAAATGAGGCTATAAGAATGGTTAAATATTGTTGCTAGATTAATATAATATTGAAAAAACTGGAATATAATAATTTTAACTATTAATAAAAAAATAATTTTTAAAGAAATTCCTTAATGGTGTCCATTACTGGCACATCTACCCTATATATGTATATATATATTTTATAATCTGGCAATCAAACCAGCCAGGAAGGCGAACATATTGTTTAAGAGCACAGTCAAAGAGGGGCTCACAGGGCTTAATCCCTCTGTTTAAATAAAAACAATTAAGTTAGAGAAGCTATTAAAAATCTATTTTCTTCTTAAATGTTTCCTTATTCACATCTGACAAAAAGAAAAAATAATATTAATGAAAGCTATAGGTAATATTCATGAAAGCTATAGGTAATATTCATGAAACTAGTAAATCTGCAGATCAGTGGCCTCAAACATCAGTTCTACAATTTCATTTTGAATTTTTTTTATTTAGCATTTAAGATATACAACTCACAATATCATTTCTTTTATATTTGTAATATTAATTATTATAAATGATATATCAAGTAGTCTCTGGAAGATTAATTGTTAAAAATAGTGAGACAAAACTAAACACTAGTAATATTCCAAAACTTTTTTTTTTTTTAATTACGTTTTAAATCCCCCACTGTTTCAATAATTTGATTGCTGTAACTGCCTGATACTTAGTATTTTAAACTATCCATCTAAAATAAAACATCAATCTTCTGATAATTACAATAATTGATGCAAACAGTAAATGATTATCACAAATATTTTATTAATTACTGGTATCCTAATTGTTAAATTTATTTGAAAATAACTATTTTGTTTCATTAGTATGTATTCATTAATTTCTGGTTCTAAATACAGTCATAAAACAATTATATTTATTACTTTTTATGAGGTGTCCATTACTGGGCTTTAGGTGTTTTGATATATTTGTTATTTAAAATTAAATTTAGATTCATATTAGGAAATGAGACTAAGAATGGTTAAATATTATTGATAGGTTAATATAATACTGAAAATACTGGAATATAATAATTATAACTATTAATAAAAAAATAATTTTAAAAAATTCCTTAAGGGTGTCCATTACTGGCACATCTATCCTATATTTTAACAATGCCTTGAATGTAAGTGTTCAGGGGGGAAAAAAAAAAGTGTCGCTTTGCAGTGGAATTTATGAGTGTGCTTCGGGTTGCAGTGTACATGTGACAAAAAACAAACTTTTACCTTTTATAAACTTTTTACTAAAAAATGTTTGAAATGTAAAAAATTTGATTTTATTACAGTCTGGTAAGTGCAATTTAACATTTAAATTTTATTACTTAGGTTTTCAGTTAAATCATGAGACTTTATACACTATAAATATCACTCAAATTGCAATTTTATTAATGACTACATGGAGTGTCCTTACTGGAAATTGACTAACTAAGCATTCCAGTAATGGACATGGATCTTAAAACCTTAAAAATAAATGAAATTATAAATGGCTATCAGCATATAAAATTCAAAGTTTTCTAGGTACTTTTCGGTTATCCGGGCGCCAGTGTTATATTTACATACATATATACATATGTATGTATATATTTATGCGTGTGTGTGTACATATATATATTTACATATGTGCATATATATGTATATATGAATGTAAAAATAACACTGGCGCCCGGCTAACCGAAAAGTACCGTTTTCTATTACTAGCAAAACAAAAACATACAAATTTTGCAAGAAAATAGATACATAAATTTACTAAATGTGGCACGTTACTTAAGATTTTCGCGGAAAAACAACGTAACTTCAAAACATTATTTTTTTTCTTTCTGATTGGTTTGATTAAGAGTTTCAACAATAACCCAGATTATAAAACATGCAAGAAGTTAATAAAAAAGTTAATTAAAGGAAAATTTTCATTGGTTATTTTTTTTTTTATTAGCACGAAAACATTGAAGGATGTCCGTTACTGGTACATTTACCCTAACACAATGTGCATAAAATTTGTCTAAACCCATTTTAAAAAAATTAATAATAAACTAAAATACATAATATTTAACTTAAATATAAGAAATGGTGTAACTTACCTTCTATTTCAATAGATCCTTCGTCCATCATTGTAGAACATCAGCTCAAACTTAATAAAACAACAACACGCGAAAATCAAAGATGGACGACACGAGGGGAATGAATTTCAATCCGAACGTTTCAAGGACAATCTGTGCGTCAGAGGTCAGAGGAAAGTCTGGTCTGCGCTTGCGCGTGGAGAAAAATACAGCCTGCAGACCTTAATCTGTGAATACGGTTCGAAGTTAGGAAACATCATGGAGTATAATCAGTATGTTTACAGTTCGCGGACGATAATTCAGGATTACGGCTCATGGACTGCGAAATTTGCAGTCCACAGACATTAGTTTTACGAAAACTTTTTACAGTGTGCTTTTGAGGATGCTAAGTACGATTAGAAAAAATTATTTTTTTTTTTTAATGTCGAATAAAAAACAAAAACAATTAGATTTAAATAAAATATTTTGAGTTTCGAAATTAAAAAAGTTTTGAGGCTAAACGTTACAAGCTATTTTCAAGGACCTAAGATATTTTTAATCGAAATTAAACGATGAATATTTAATTATGAAATACAATTAAGTACATTAATGAAAAATAAAATAGTACAAGGTTTAATTTCAATATATTATAAAAATAATTATTCATCTTCTGAATCATCTGTAGTATACAAAGTAGACTCTTCAGAAGGGGAGGTGTCCAATATTTTGCAGATTCTGTGCCTCTAGGGGTAAGGATATTAATTTCTACAATAGCAATTTACGTAAGCTTGAAATGAAGAATTCTGATAACATTAAAAGCCACAAAATAAATATGCAATTCCTTACGTTCTACTGCATTTTAAGGAGAAATCTTCTCGATACCTTTTGATCTATTTGTTGCACGATTCTTGAGCGTCTCCCGATATTTGCCCAACAGGCAATAATGAGAAAGGTATTGTTTCTGTACGACTGATTTTGCCATATTTACCCGACTGAAAAGAAGGGTTATGTGTTTCCCCCGTATCTGTGTACGTGGACTTCTTTATACCCTCGAAACATCCCAACGGCTGGATGGATTTTAATGAATGATGTCTCTATCAATTCGTCTTAACGGCCAAATGGTTATAGGCTAGGTTATATTTTTATGAATTCAAAATGGCGGCCGTAAAATACAAAATGGCGATAGATACGAAAAAAAATTACGCACCCTATTGAGTGGCTTATCATTGGATAGGTCTTTCAAATAAAGATGATTTTTCATTCACTATTTTGCAGGCAGAAGCTCCGTTCAAATACTATACAACCTGGAAGTTGTGTATGTAGGATCTCTAGCTTTACTGAACTCTAACCATCATAGACATCTATAGACCTCATCAAAACAGTGTTTATAGATAGGAACTAACAATTAAACACAACTTAAAAGTCATCAATACAAGTAAATAAAAAAATAGGTAAATAATATAAACAAATAATATAAAAAAATATTTTAAGTCAATTCCTACTTAGGTCAATAAGATATTTTTTTCTCCAATTCTTCTTTCCTCTTGAGTGGCGCTTAAAATGCCTTGATCAAGAAGAGGACTCTTAGGTCTTAAAAGACCTTGATAAAGAAGAGGACTCTCTCGATTATTGAAAATTAATTAATTAAATTAAATTAATTAATTAATATCGATAGAAAAAAACTCGATTAACATCAAGTGAATGACACACAAGTCACATTGATGAGAAATATATTAGTTCGCTTTTTACGCAGTCGGGTTTTTTGATTTTTTTTTAAATTTAATTGTTTATTCTCTCATACTTTTTGCTTATATTGCTATCATTTCTCACTCGTGACACATTTTCCCGATGCCCTTCTAAGTAGTGAGTGCTCTTTGTCCAAAAGGCCATCTATGACAATGTTGTATCAGTTCTATAACTGTGTGATGTTGATTGCTTTGTTTCTGAAAGGCATGTTGAAACGTGCGGATTAATACTACGGTGTAATCGCCAAGCTTTGCGCAAAATTTAATGCAATAGCTTTGCTTTTCTGTAATTCACTTATACTTATTTTGCTCCTGGGAGCATCTACAGGCAGTAAAAATCACCTATATCCGTGTACCAAACCACACCTGCCTATCTTGATTAATTTTTGTGCAAAAATTTATGGTCGGATATTTTTGAAGTCACCTCTTTCACAACAAGTATAACGAAAAATTATTTAAATTTTAAAACTCATACCATAATTGTAAAAAGCACTTCGAGCAATTATTTACCAGAGACAATACTGAAATCGAAATTTTTGAGCTTCTGTAAATAAACGAAAAATGCAATGTACACCATAATCTACACTAAGCATCTTGTATTAATTATTATTGAGGTATATCAGTTTTAACATATTTGAGACCGCATTTCATTATTAAAATATATTATAAACCCTTGTTCTATATAGATCATAATCTAACGCAATTCTTTTTAATTTATCTCTGAACGAACTATGAATGTGTAAACATTTTCAAATATACAAGCCAACAATATCAATCCTCGATAAAATAATATAGCAATTATATTGAAATCCGAGTATATTTACTCGAGTTAAAACATTAATAGACATATAGACGGCCAGACAACTCGAAATCATACAAACTTTCAACTATGTTGGAAAGTAATAAAAAGCTAAGTGAGTATATTTAAAAAAAAATAATTACTCGATTGCTGAAAATTTTTATTTATTTTTTATAAGTATTGCAAACAATCCCTTTATATTTTCTTGAACAGTATTTATATCCTATTGCTTTATTAATTTGAATGCAGAATATTGTGTGATTTTGTTCATTAATATGAGGTTTACTCTGTTTCTGTGGCAAATTAGTTTAAAATAATTCTATAAAGACATAATTTCAGATGAAATGTTTCAGAAAAATATTTATTTTTCTGATTTCCCTTTATACCTTGCTCTCCACCTGTAAAAAACCCCCCTGTAAATTTGCCAGAAGATACTCGATTACAGTGAATGTGCTTTATCTTTCTTTGGTTTCCTGACTATATTAACAAGGAAAATACAGTAGTTGCGTAAAATTAACAGCACAATGTGCTGGCAATTTGGACGCATTTTTTTACAGCACAATATGCTGGCGTCCAAATTGCCAGCACATTGGGCTGTTAATTTTAGGCAACTGCTGTATTTTCTATGTGAATATAGTCAGGAAAATAAAGAAAGATACAGCACATTCACTGAGATCAAGTTTGTGCGCGAGATGAACAGTACTTTGTATTGTAAAAATGTCGGTTTTTTTACAGTGTAGAACAATTCGTTTTGGAGAGAAATAAGGAATAATTACATTAATTTACAAATTGAAAAATAATTTTCGGAACAGGATCCTCAATGATTAAATTAAATTATTTTTTTTTTACTCTAAATCTGAAAATGAAGTCTGTTTTCTTCCATTATGTTTTTGTTATAGTAACAATAGGTATAGCTGGAAAAATACAAAACTGGCGATGGGGCCAAGTTTATTGGTGAATGAAATTAAAGAAATGTGTAATGTATGAAATGCGGGAGCATAAAAAATAAATGTACAGTAGTAAAAACAAAACAGAAAGAGAAAGAGAGAGAGAGAGAGAGAGAGAGAGAACACACTATACATTTAATTATCATTGGCAAAAGTGCCAGTCAAAATCGAAAATTATCGTATGTTAGAAATTATAAATCTTCATAGAATTTATGTTAAAATGATTTGCTTACAGAGTCGCCTACATATCCAGAATGTTACAAACATGTAAATATTCTGTATTAGTAATTCCAGCTATCAGTGAAATTATCTTTAGCACAAATTGTAGTAACTGATTTGTATTACTAACGTCTGCATTAAAGCATAAAAATAGGCGTTTTAATCATTACTTTGACACTAATAAACTGAAATTTTTTATTTGTTTCACTAACTTTTTCACATGGAAGTCATAAATAAAAGCTTGAATATTATAATAAAGGTTCAATGAATTTTGGAAATCAATAATCAAAATAAATAATGAAATAAAAATCACATATGTGCTTTCTGTTATCTATGATGTACCTCGTTTTTTCAGAATAATTCGAACATTAGAAAAACAAAAATATGGAATGTTTAAGCAATTCGTAGTACTAATTAAAGTGCAGACAATGCGTTAAGACAATAAATGTAATTGAAATACATTAAAAGAGAATTATTTCCAGGAACGTTAGAAGATGTTGTAAACTACTTAATCGGAGTAATTTGGCTCGTTTGAAATATTGCTTATGTGTAGCTTCTAACGTAAACACTTGATTTGGGTTTATATAGATTACATATACATCTGAGAATCCATTGCAGGCAATCTAACAATCACATGCGAAAATGGTAAAAGGAAATGTATTTGAGATGATTTTTTTTAAGTTTAGTTTGTTCATGTTCTTTATTTTAAAAGCCTATAAATTTATTTATTTTATAACTCTTTAATAAATTCACGTCGTATTGATTTAAATATCTACAATAGTGCGTTTACGTATGTTAATACATTAAATTTAATAATATCTTTATATTGATACTAGGGGGCTCTGCCACCTGCAAGCTATGCTCGCCAACCCCCGTTCAGACACCGCAGAAACTAAAAACACGCTAATCTGATCGGTTTTAAAAATATTATAGAAGATTGAATTATACTGAAAAAAGCTGTGCAGATCTCCTTGTAAACGGGTTTCCATTCAGTTTCCTTTGATTGCAAAAATTTAATTCCGAATCAGTTGCTGTTAAGACATCCAATTGTTGTTTTCGTTTTTGATTAAAGAGGATCAGTTAAACATTTGAAAAGAAGCTAAAATAAAATGAATTAAGTTTACAGAGTCTTTGTCTCCCGGTACTTTAAAACAATTTCTATAACAATAGCCTAAGTCATGTGACTATCATCAACAGTTCCGGGCGAACCACTACTCTTTTTATATCCCTGGTGCCATTTTGGTACGTTAATTTTAGCCAGGTACAGGTGATAAGTCGCCAAATATTATTCTATCGCCATCATTTCATCTATAATATAATGTCCAAGTCATGTAACTGCCATAAATAAATACTCTCTGATCCCTTCGCTTTTCATATGAAAGTTTGGCCCAGATATCATATACGGGCCCAATATTGACGCGATTTTTTTACGACGCTAATTTGGGGAAAACATCAACAGCATAAACAACAACATCCGGCTTATCAAATCATGCAAAATAACGATACTATGGCGCCAGTTAAGTACCCGCTACGTATATGACATTGGCGTCAGAAATAAATCGCGCCAATATGGGTCCTTATATGACATCTGTGCCGAAAGTTTTCCCTTTTGATTAGAAAATAAAATTTATTTTTCGAATAAAACTACATAAAAGTTTCCATGGTCGCTAGCCGGGTGCAAATCTTGCCAATAGCTATTTTTCAACTCCCCAGTTAGCATTTTTTTTTTTTCGAGTGGTAAATTAAAACATTGCTTTGAAGTTGAAATTGCATGTCATCGTTTGTTACATCATTTAATATTTGGCCAGATGCCATATACGCAACCGGTTTGGCGTGATTTTTTTTACGAAAATTTGGCGAAAACCTCGTTTACGAATACCAGTTACATATGTATTTTTGGTATTACTTAGTTATCACTTCGAGCAAAAATCTATCACCAAACTATAAGATTAAATGCCAATAATGGTTGATCGTAAATGTCACATTCAGTTGACTTTAAGCAAGTTACACGTCTTTACGTCATCAAGTGATTTTTATTTCGAAGTTTTATTTGTATATTTATTAATGTTATACTATTTTCTTTGTTCTTTCGTTATTTAAAATAAAAATTATGTCAATTTGTATAATTTGGCAAGTGGTTTGGCGATTTATATAATTTGGCGAAATGGGTCGATGGAAGAAAAAAGTAGTACCGTATTTTTTAATTATTTTCTATTATTATTTTTTTATTTTTAAAGGAAAATAACCAAAAAAATAATTAACTATGGAACAAAACAATTTATGTAATTAAAAAAAAGAAAATAAAGTAAATAAACATTTATTATTAAATAAACAACAATAGCGGGTTACCATGTCAACCAATGCCATTTTGGCGTGAATTGGGTCCCCCGGTGCGTATCTGATAACTGTGCCTAATATATTTCTTTTCATTTCGTTAAAAAAAATAAAGAAGTGAAAGCCATTTATTTTAAATGTTTCAGTTTGTATTAAATAAAATGATAATGAAATACAAATTGAATTATGAATAAAAGTAATATTTCTTAGCATACGTTTAAGGTAGGCCAAACTTCTCGCCAAATTAGTTTAAAATAGTAACCTTTTCAAAAATTTGAAGAAAAAAAATATCTGTTTGATTAAAATTTAAGTTGCATCATTAGAGAAAAATATATAAAATTAGAAAAAAATTTATATTTCGAAAACTAATTCGAATTTAAAAATTCTAATACCAGTTTTGAGATCTCAGATCAATACGGATTTTTGTTGTTAATTTCATCACAAAGTATTCCGTATTTTAGGCGAAATCGCCGTGAAACATAATCAGTTGTTTAATCAGTCGTTTCATAGAATCGTTACATACATTCGTTTCATAATATCCGTTTCATCATGATTTTATATATACTAGTTGCATAGCAACCCGTTGTGTTGCTTTTGAATTGCATGAGACAATCGATCTTTTTGCGAAAAATAAAATCTTATCTTTATTGTAAATTTAGAAAGCCATTGCAATATTAATTTTATTAAATACAATATTCCAAATAATAAATTATATTTACAATGTAAGTAAAAACTTTCCCAATAAAAATGCACATATTCTATAACTCTATTTGCCTAGAGCTTTTCGCTCTTCCAAGATTTTGCTTCGAATTTCGGAGTTCGTAAAAATGATGTCATTTGGGTCAACTTATACAAAAATGAATTTGTTTGTACGAATTTATTCAGAAGCATTTTATATTTATGAATTAAAATATATATTTAAAGAATTATTTTTTTTTTTCTCGCTAAAACTTCTCTTTTTTTCTCGCTTTTTCGCATTTTTAATGATCGCTTCTGAAATGTTTTATTAGCCCTCTTAAGGCAATGGTTGAAAATCTACTTTACGACTTTAAATTAAATGAAAATAACGTACGATGTTTTTTTTTTCTTTTGATGTCAACAGAATTTATCTCAATGTTCCAGTCGAGAGTCGAATTTGTGTTTCTAAAATAAACGGATTCCTGAAGATTGAATAAGTGTGAGTTCGTATTTCGTGAAATGTTCTTGAAAACTACAATCATTTTTTCACTATTTATTCAAATATACTTTAATTTCAATTTAAAAATGATTTCAAACAATGATACCTAACAATCCTTGTCATTTTCCCTTTTTCTCTCATTTATCCACAAAAATGGAGCAATTTTAGGTCCATCATTACAGAAATGTCATCAAAAATAACGTAAAAATTTATATCTCGAAAACTAAACAAATTTTAAAATTCTACGACCACGTTTAACATCCTCGGACCCATGCGGATAACTGGCGTTAATTTGATCACCCAACATTCCATATTCTAGGAGGAGCAGCTGTAAAATACAAATGGACAGTCACTTTTTAATATAATAGATTGATGAAATTTTAATTTCGCTATAAAAAATTAGTCAGGGATAAATGCTGAATTATTTATATCATTTTAAGTTCAAATGGCTTATTCCGTAATGGAGACTGTACGCAATGGATATTGATTAAAAAACATTATTCTTGAAAATTATTTAAAAAGACATAATAAATAAATCAATTAAGATAAAGTTTTCAAGAAAATTGCATTTGAAAGTAGATTTTTTTCCTATATAACGGGTGTAAAAATTGAAGATGCGCGATGTTTAGAAATTCAAAAAATTGCTGTAGCAAAGATTGCAAATCAGACATTTAATCGTCAAGCGTTGCCATTCTCAAAATGACGTCAGCCGTACGCACGGACATATTTTTCCTTTATAATATAGGTAGATTTTCAAACGTGAAGTTCCGTTTGTTAGCTAAAACTTTGCATGTGAAAATGTATTCTTTTGGCTTGAGGGTCTAATTTCAGTACCGCGGAAGTACAAATTCCAGAAACTGATATCTTTTAGATTTATTCGTGTAAAAATATATAGTTTTATTAAAGAAAAGGATTGTTTTCTTTTAAATATGGCACTTACTGAAGCATTACGCCAAGTGTCTCAAATTCGGTATCAGCCGAATGAAAATATATTGTAACATTTAGCTTTATGATTAATAATTAGCTTTATGAGCGGAAATGTTTTTTAAATAGTGACGTCATTTTCTGTTCAGACTTAAAATAAAGTTATTTTTAATTGTAATGAGTAAATGGTATCAATAAGGATAAATAAACCCCAATATTTCTTTTTTCTGCAACAGTGGAAATAATACGATTGCTACCATTTTGATTGAAATTTCAAAAAAATCTTTTCAAATTAAATTAAAAATATAAAAGTGAAAATATTTAGAAAAATAGCTAGTACGAGGACATCTGCAAATGAACAGCTTTCATTTTAAAAAAGAATTATTAGCAAAATTGGTACAGTAGAAAGTTCAAGGAAGATGTCTAATAAAGCTATCTTGTGTTTTCAATACATAGATTATTTTTTCTCTTTTACTTTAACAGTTGCCTAGCAACTCTATTTCATACAAATTACATTTAAAAGCACATATTTTTCCCAATTCGGCTCTAAAAATTTAAATTGTTCGACTACAAATATGTTAAATTCGTGCTTTTTTATATATTATTCTTTTATTTATTTATTGATGAAGCTTTAATTTCGTTGTAGAAAATTAGCGGGAGAGAAATTCTGAACTTTTTTTTATGTGCAAATTGTTTATTAATATTTCGCAATAGAGCCGGCACGGCAAAATCATTTAATTGATAAATAACAACGAAATAAAGCCAAAACTCACTGGGTTTTATAACAGACGACATTCTTGACATAGCACGTATTTTAATTTCAATTTTTTTTCGGTTTTTATGAGAAAATGGCAACAAAAATATACAGCAATCTACTATTTTCATTTTTCCCCCTTTAGTTTCAACAGAAATGGAGTACTTCAGCTGCCCCGATTACAAAAAAAGTAATAAAAACTACAAAAAAATTAATATCTTAAAATTAAAATGAGATACAGCTTTCAAACAAATTGCATTTAAAAGAGCATTTTTTTCGTTATACGGAGGTGTAAAAATTTTAAATGTGCGATGTTTAGAAGTATAAAATTTGCAGTAGAGAAAATTACAAAACCAAAATTGTACTTCAAATTTCAAAGTGTTGCCATTCGCAAAATGACGTATGCGTTACGCACAGATACGTTTGTCCTTTATAATTGCCGAAACGTCAGTGAAGGCTTACTGTGTAGACACGAAATGTTTTGATTTCCGTTTGTCTGTCTGTCTGTCCGTCTGTCTGTCTGTCTGTTCCGCGATAACTGCCGCAAAAAGCACCCGATCAGCTTGAAATTAATTGGGCAAATTCGTGAGATACCCGGACGTAGCTGTATAGTTTTTGGTTAAATTTGGTTCATTCGTTCGGAAAATATGGAAGATTTTATTTTTCTTTATAATGCTTTTCTACGGCAAGTCAGACGATTTTCAAATTTCCATTTGTTGAAAGAAAATGGCACGTTTGATTAATGGATTTAAATGTCTAATTATGGATACTAAAATTCTAAATTAGGGTTTTAAATTATTCCTATTATATTGAAGTTTTATCAATATATCTATCAGATTTTTTTATTTACGTGTATAATGTTTTGAGGACATTTTTACATGTATTCCAATAATATAAAGAATTTTTAAGTTAATTTTCTTGTTTTACATGATACATATTTCTTTTTTTTTCCCTTTTCTTCGTTGCCTAGCGACTGTTATTCGTAGCCTATCATTGCGTCAAATATGAATAAAGTTAGTAAATTACGTTAATTTTGTTGCCGGTACTATTAAAAGGCTATCGGCTTTTAATATGTTATTGCTATCGCATGGATTAGGATGTTTAAACTAATGTTTAACCATGCTATAAGTGAAAAAAAAGTACAGTTAAAGGCATGTAAATCCTTTTTAACACTTTCCAACATGGATGAAAAGTATTTATGACTTCAGTTTTTCTATCTGTCGCCTGCCGTGTTTCTCTACGTGCTCTAACTCGCGTAAATATAGTCGGGATTACATGTAATTGATATACGTTATTGAGGTTTGCCAAAGTACCGGGTGTCCCAAAAAGGACTGACTGATTTTAAAATTCAATAACTTCCAAACGGTGACAGATATTAAAAAAATTCTTGCAGGAGGGTTATGCATAAAGTCAAAAGTTTCATTACAGTGATTTTCGATTTTAGTTCGAATTACAAACAATAGATGGCGCTGCGATCAATAGTCGCTACATTCAGGCTGGATTTTTGGTACTTCGTGGCCCGGATAATACATTTCCATCTCCTTTTTCGGCATGGAACAACAGAAAGGACCAAAAATCGAGCCTGTATTTAGCGACTATTGCTTACAGCGCCATCTATTGTTTGTAATTCGAACTAAAATCGAAAATAACTGTAATAAAACTTTTGACTTTATGCATAACCCTCCTGCAAGAATTTTTTTAATATCTGTCACCGTTTGGAAGTTATTGAATTTTAAAATCAGTCAGTCCTTTTTGGGACACCCGGTATGTTTGGTATTAAAAATGAAGAGTGTAGCATTCATAGCTTAATTACAGGGGCACTCAAAACTATTCCGTTACATTATAGTCTTTGGGAAAAATCGTCTGCGGTGTATTTTAATAATGTTACACAATTTTAAACGTACTTAAATTTATATACCTTATTAAGGTGCACTAGAACCTGGTTACTATAAAATATGTTATGTGTAGCACTTACAGCATGCGTACAGGGAACTCAAAAGTATTCATAATATTACAATCTTTGAAGAAAATCCTTTTGTGGCGTTTTTTAATGATGTTACTCTGTTACAAAATAATAAAATTGATATGTATTTTTGAAACATTTTTGTAGTATATGAGGTGCAAAGCATATGTTTTTTTCAGGGTCACACAAAAGTGGTCGATTAAAATGTGGTCTACGGGGTAAAAAAACTCGTTACAGCTTATTTTAACACATTAGCGACGGGAAACGAGAATTCTCGTTTTTATTCAGAATACATCATTGGCTAAGGGAGTGACTTCTACCTTACAGAAAAGACATTTATATTGTGTTGTCCATATTTTTTATAGATTGTAAGACATTATATATTACATCCGTACATTGAAAGATATTTACTGCTGCATAAACATGAAAAACATGTCTCAGAAACCAATTTCCGAGACACTTTCAGAAGAGGGAGGAGCTTCTACTCTTTTTAAACCCAGATTTAAATAAATTACCTGTCGTCAGTGTTTTAATTGTGTTGCACTAATTCAAACATTATGAAATTAAATTACATTACTGTGGTTGACTACAAGAAGCTTGAATATGATTTGTATCGTATTTATCGTTCATTTATAGGGTCACATAAAAAATTTCGGATACAGTTCTGGTCTATTAGGGATGATTGCTGAAGAGCATTTTCGATTATGGTGTGCGTTTTAACGTTAAGTAAATTTGTGCTTAATAAGTAGTGCTTCAATATTGTATAGACCATGTACAGGGATACACAAATGAATTCGTAAGTATAAATGAAAATGAGCGCGAATTGCTTCAGTGTGTGTTTTTTTTTTTTTTTACTTGAGTTATGTATTTCCCAGCCCAATTACATTTAGTATACTAACAAATGTTTGCAGAATTTAAATAGAACCATATACAGGACTCCCCAGAAACTGGATATATGGTGCACACTATGCATACTAATACCCGGAAATGTGATATGAGCAGTTTTAAGAGGGTTTTTTGTCTGCATTAAATTTAAATGTTATAGACGACGCGTAAAAATCTTCACGTAATATACAGGGCTGTAGAAAAGAATTCATGTACGTTTCCGTCTATTGGTAGAATTTACTAAAGGACATTAACACAATTAATTGATAATTACAAATGTAAATTAAATTACACTACGAAGGGGTTCAGGGGGGCTCTGCCCCCCTGAAGAAATCTACTTTATTATCTAAAAATTACCAGTATAAGTAGCTCATGAGATTTTCAGAATACCATTACATAACAAGGGGTTTAATTTAACGCTTCTAATGTCAGAAACCTTCGAAATATTTTTTCGTTTTATAAATGTTTATGTAATTTCAAAACTTTAAATATCTTTTTTTGTAGAAAGATTAATATTACTCAAAGGGTGCTAAACACAATGAATTGTAGAGCTGACTTTGAGGCTCCTGATCTGCAGATTTACTAGTATAGATATAAGGTAGATTTAACACTCTCATCTGCACTATGGTAGAAACAAATGTATAGAATTTTAAATTTATATTTAATTGCCGAAACGTCAGTGAAGGCTTACTGTGGAGACACGAAAAGTTTTGATTTCCGTTTGTCTGTCTGTCTGTCCGTCTGTTCCGCGATAACTGCCGCAAAAAGCATCCGATCGGCTTGAAATTAATGTGGCATGTTGATGAGGTACTCGGACTTAGCTGTATGGTTTTTGGTTAAATTTGGTTCATTCGTTCGGGAAATATAGAATATTTTATTTTGCTCTGTAATGCTTTTCAATGGCAAGTCAGACGATTTTCAAATTTTCATTTGTTAAAAGAAATGTCTCATATAAAAAATGGATTTAAATGGTAAATTTTTGATGCTGAAATTTTTAAATAAGATTAGTAAATTATTCCTATTAGTTTGCAATTTTGTCAAAACATTTGTCAGAGCTTTTAAATTAGGTGTATAACTTATGATGGAATTTTATACATGTGTTCGAATAATATAAAACATTTTATTTTATGAATTTACTTATATTTCATTTTTTTTCTTTTAACCGTTGCGTAGCAACTATATCTCATCTAAAAATATCATAAATGTGAAAGTATGTATGGTTTTTAAAGTCAAATCAAAGTTAAAAGGAATGAATTAATGAATGCCTTTGTATAGATATTTGCATATAAATTGATTTAAACGCAGAAATGAAAATAGTATTTATATACTATATAGAATAATATCTTTATTTATGTATTCAACTATTTTGATTATAAAGGAAAAAGTTCGTTATTTTCATATTTTCATACACAATAAACTGACATTATTCTATTAAACTTTATAAACGTTATTGTTGCCAAAAAAAAAAAAAAAAAAAAAAAAAAAAAAAAAAAAAAAAAAAAAAGGGAATAACAATTTCTCCCAAAGAGTTCATTTTAATTTGTAAGATTTCCATGTGCAAAGGGAAAATGCAGCAAATTACAAATAATAAAAAAGATAAATAGGACAGGAATGAATGCATATAAACATTTCACACCAAATACCACCTAAATTAATTTTTGTAGTGGTATTTTCCCACACTACGAAGAAAGATTCCTCGATTTACACGATTTTACTTGGCCCTTCTTTTCTCATTGGTTGCGATTTCATTTTCGCAATTGCGTATATTAATTGGCACAAAATTTTACATTTTTATGACTGAGGTATATGTAAGGCCATACAAATAAGAAATTCCGTATTGTTTCCTGTAAAATGTGATAAAGTGTTGGTTAACTATATATGTTTCTATTAAGAGGAGCACGGCTGCCATGCCTCCGGCGTTCTGGATACCAGTATTTTAATACAAAATATGTTACTTTATTTAATTGAAACATTTGCGCGATTTAAATGAACAACATTTTCTGTAAGGTAATAGTGTTGTGCAAAAAGCCTGAGACTTGCCATATCTGGTGGTGAGTGAAATGTTTTATTTAATGCATTTATCTCTATTTTAATGCTACGTGAACAACGTCCCGTGTAACAGCTTGTAGAGTGTAAAATAAATTATTAAAATAATCCCTATTACGAAAAATGAAACAAAATGCCCGGCTAAGGGAAATAAAAGGTTAGTTAACCTTTCGTAGTTTGACCTGAACATAGGTGTGCATCAAATTTCAACGGTGTTTGTAACATCACGATTTTAAATTAAATGTGGATACTATTAAAAGGCTATTACAAAAAATACTTAACGGCGCCATATCACGTTTATCTATTTAGTCAATTGGAAGTGGACACGATGATGAATTATTAACCGTTAGGTTTAGAACTCCCCCTACTTTAGGGTGATTTTAGTAAGTTAATGCTATCGAGTACATTTTTAGATATTTAGATTAGATCTTAGATATAAATATTGCAGAATGGTAATCAAAATTATTATTAGATTTCTAAATTAGATGTCTCAGTTTACATTTCCAAAAGTTCTTTATCCATTAGATACAGATGTTTGTGGTTAGCAGGCAAGTAAATACTGCTGTATGGATATTAGGATAACGTAAAATGCTTGACCAAATTGTTGCTTATCCTTATAAATCGCAGTGTAAAAATGAATCTAAGATATAGGATAATCATTAACTCAATCAATAGAAAATTACAAATGCAAAATAAATTACACAACGGGGGGGGGTTCAGGGGGGGCACCCCCCTGAAGAAATTTGCTTTATTATATAAAAATTACTAGAATAAGTAGCTCGTGAGAATTTCAGAATATCATTACATAACAACGTGTTTAATTTAACGCTTCTAATGTCTGAAACCATCGAAATATTTTTTTCTCCTTTTATAAATGTTTGTGTAATTTAAAAGTTTAAATTTTGTTTTTGTAGAAAGATTAATATTAAGCAAAATTTGCTAAAAACAATAAGTTGCAGAGATGACGTTGAGGCTCTTGATCTGCAGATTTACTAGTTATTCATGTGTTTCTTATCTCCCACACTTATTGCCGAAACGTCAGTGAAGGCTTACTGTGGAGACACGAAAAGTTTTGATTTCCGTTTGTCTGTCTGTCTGTCTGTCTGTCTGTCCGTCTGTTCCGCGATAACTGCCGCAAAAAGCACCCGATCAGCTTGAAATTAATTGGGCAAATTCGTGAGATACCCGGACGTAGCTGTATAGTTTTTGGTTAAATTTGGTTCATTCGTTCGGAAAATATGGAAGATTTTATTTTTCTTTATAATGCTTTTCTACGGCAAGTCAGACGATTTTCAAATTTCGATTTGTTGAAAGAAAATGGCACGTTTGATTAATGGATTTAAATGTCAAATTATGGATACTAAAATTCCAAATAAAGGTTTTAAATTATTCCTATTATATTGAAGTTTTATCAATATAGATATAAGATTTTTTTATTTACGTGTATAATGTTTTGAGGACATTTATACATGTATTCCAATAATATAAAGAATTTTTAAATTAATTTTCTTGTTTTACATGATACATATTTCTTTTTTTTTCCTTTTCTTCGTTGCCTAGCGACTGTTATTAGTAGCCTATAATTGCGTCAAATATGAATGAAGTTAGTAAATTACGTTAATTTTGTTGCAGGTACTATTAAAAGGCTATCACAAAAAATATTTTATCGCGCCAAATCGATGCAATTTATGCAATTAACAGTGGGCACGATAATGAATTATTTTCCAGTAGATTTATACAACTCCGATTCAAAAAATTAGAATAATGAAAAGAAATACGGTCAAGGGAAATGAAAATCGAATTTATCAAATAAATAATCAACAATATCAAATATAAAGTACTATAATATGAATCTGCACATTTTGCAGATTATAAAAATGTAAACACATTACAATGAAATAGAAAATATATTTAAATCAGCTAACAACAAAAAATTCAAAATATTAGAATACTTTCTAACATGGTTCAAAAAATTAGAATAATGAAAATATATTGAACATAATTTAAACTCTAAGTATTTTTACTTGCTAATCAGTACTTTGTTGCATCACCCTTAGCTTTAATGACAGCTCTTAAACGTTCTGACATGTTTTTAACTAAAGGTTCACAATGTTTTTTATCCAAATTCGCCCATATGTTCTTTATACTAGAAATAAGTTCTTTTTTGTCTCTAGGCGCAACTTCTTGAAGTCGTTTCTTCATAATTCCCCACAAATTCTCGATAGGATTTAGATCGGGTGAGTTTGCAGGCCAAGGGAGTACAGGTATGTCCTTATCTTTGAGCCATTTAGTTGTTGATTTGGAAGTGTGGGGAGAAGCTAAATCTTGCTGAAACAAGAAATCGTCATCACATAAATCCTCAGCTGAAGGAATCATGAAATGTTCAAGAATTTCTTTATAGACTTCTGAATTGACTGTTGTGGAAACAATACACAACCTGCCTGGGCCTTCAGCAGTCATGCAGCCCCATACCATAACAGAGGTCGCAAATTTAACCGAACGTTTTAAACATTCTTTCTTATAAGCTTCATGTTTGAGTCTCCAGACACGTATACCTTGATTTCCGTGGGACACACAAAACACACTTTCATCGCTGAAAAGTATCGTTTTCCAATCGTCGTGATCCCAAAATAACCTTTGTTTACACCATTTAACTCTAGCAGCCCTTTGCTTAGATGATATGAATGGCTTTATCTTAGGCACACGTGATCTAAAACCTAATTTGCGAAGTCGTCGTAGTGTTGTAGATTTGGAGACATTTATACCCATTTCTTTCCATTTTCTATGCACATATCTCACACTCCGAAAACGATGTTTCTTCACAATCTTTTTCAATTGCCTTTCATCTCTTCTTGAAGTTACTGGCTTTCGACCACTTTTAAAGTGTTTATTTTGAAAACACTTATTATTAGAATATTCTCTCAAAACTCTACTCACACTTGCTTGAGAGCATTTCACTTCTTTTGCTATAAAAAGTTGTGTTTTCCTATTTCGTGCAAGTACACAATACGATATTTCACAGCCTCAGATAAATCGCTCTTTCGTCCCATATTAAGCAAATACTACGCTACAATCTAATGCCAAACGACTTTTCATTTTCAACGGAGCACATTTTATAGTCCCACAGATGTTAATCCCGCAGCCGTTCTGTCAACTTATAAGAAAAATTTGAATATTCTAATTTTTTGAACCATGCTATCGAGGTATTCTATTTCTTTGAATTATTCTAATATTTTTTAAATAGTTAATTATTAATATATCAGATAAAAATAAATATTTATGTTATATTTATAAATGCTCTGAAGATAATTAGATACTTTTAATATATTTTTTCCTGGACGCAGTATGCAAATTGACGCGTTAGCAACATCAAACTCATTCTTTTTTACATTATTCTAATTTTTTGAATCGGAGTTGTAGATCTCCAGATATGCCTATTTTGGGGGGCTTTTAATATGTTATATCTATCGCATGGATTAGGATGTTTTAACTAATGTTTAACCATGCTATAAGTGAAAAAAAAGTACAGTTAAAGGCATGTAAATCCTTTTTAACACTTTTCAACATGGATGAAAACTATTTATGACTTCAGTTTTTCTATCTGTCGCCTGCCGTGTTTCTCTACGTGCTCTAACTCGCGTAAATATAGTCGGGATTACATGTAATTGATATACGTTATTGAGGTTTGCCAAAGTATGTTTGGTATTAAAAATGAAGAGTGTAGCATTCATAGCTTGATTACAGGGGCACTCAAAACTATTCCGTTACATTATAGTCTTTGGGAAAAATCGTCTGCGGTGTATTTTAATAATGTTACACAATTTTAAACGTAATGAAATTTATATACTTTATTAAGGTGCACTAGAACCTGGTTACTATAAAATATGTTATGTGTAGCACTTACAGCATGCGTACAGGTAACTCAAATTCATAATATTACAATCTTTGAAGAAAATCCTTTTGTGGCGTTTTTTAATGATGTTACTCTGTTACAAAATAATAAAATTGATATGTATTTTTGAAACATTTTTGTAGTATATGGGGTGCAAAGCATATGTTTTTTTCAGGGTCACACAAAAGTGGTCGATTAAAATGTGGTCTACGGGGGAAAAAAACTCTTCACAGCTTATTTTAACACGTTAGCGACGGAAAACGAAAATTCTCGTTTTTATTCAGAATACATCATTGGCTAAGGGAGTGACTTCTACCTTACAGAAAAGACATTTATATTGTGTTGTCCATATTTTTTATAGATTGTAAGACATTATATATTACATCCGTACATTGAAAGATATTTACTGCTGCATAAACATGAAAAACATATCTCAGAAACCAATTTCCGAGACACTTTCAGAAGAGGGAGGAGCTTCTACTGTTTTTAAACCCAGATTTAATTAAATTGCCTGTCGTCAGTGTGTTAATTGTGTTGCACTAATTCAAACATTATGAAATTAAATTACATTACTGTGGTTGACTACAAGAAGCTTGAATATGATTTGTATCGTATTTATCGTTCATTTATAGGGTCACATAAAATATTTCGGATACAGTTCTGGTCTATTAGGGATGATTGCTGAAGATCATTTTCGATTATGGTGTGCGTTTTAACGTTAAGTAAATTTGTGCTTAATAAGTAGTGCTTAAATATTGTATAGACCATGTACAGGGATACACAAATGAATTCGTAAGCATAAATGAAAATGAGCGCGAATTGCTTCAGTGTTTTTTTTTTTTTTTTTTTTTTTTTTTTTTTTTTTTTGAGTTATGTATTTCCCAGCCCAATTACATTTAGTATACTAACAAATGTTTGCAGAATTTAAATAGAACCATATACAGGACTCCGCAGAAACTGGATATATGGTGCACACTATGCATACTAATCCCCGGAAATGTGATATGAGCAGTTTTAAGAGGGTTTTTTGTCTGCATTAAATTTAAATGTTATAGACGACGCGTAAAAATCTTCACGTAATATACAGGGCTGTAGAAAAGAATTCATGTACGTTTCCGTCTATTGGTAGAATTTACTAAAGGACATTAACACAATTAATTGATAATTACAAATGTAAATTAAATTACACTACGAAGGGGTTCAGGTGGGCTCTGCCCCCTGAAGAAATCTACTTTATTATCTAAAAATTACCAGAATAAGTAGCTCATGAGATTTTCAGAATACCATTACATAACAAGGGGTTTAATTTAACGCTTCTAATGTCAGAAACCTTCGAAATATTTTTTCGTTTTATAAATGTTTATGTAATTTCAAAACTTTAATTTTCGTTTTTTGTAGAAAGATTAATATTACTCAAAGGATGCTAAACACAATGAATTGTAGAGCTGACGTTGAGGCTCCCGATCTGCAGATTTACTAGTTGCCGAAACGCCAGTGAAGGCTTACTGTGGAGACACGAAAAGTTTTGGTTTCCGTTTGTCTGTCTGTCTGTCTGTCTGTTCCGCGATAACTGCCGTAAAAAGCATCCGATTAGCTTAAAATTAAGTATGCATGTTGGTAAAATCCCCGGATTTAGCTGTATAGTTTTTGATTAAATTTGGTTCATGCGTTCGGAATATATAGAACATTTTATTTTGCGACTTAATGCTTTCCTATAGCAATTCAGACGATTTTTCCATTTTTATTTGTTGAAAGGAAATGGCTCATGTGATTGAAGGATTTAAATAGTAAATTATAGATGATGTAATTTCTAATTAGAACCATACATTATTCATATTAGTTTGAAATTTTGTGTATACATTTGTCAGAGTTTTTAAATTTGGTGTTTAACTTATGGAGGTATTTTATATATGTGTTCCAATAATATATCTTTTTATAAATTTACTTTTTTTCAAAGCACATATTTCATTGTTTTATTTTCTTTTAACTGTTGCCTAGCGACGGAACTACACCTAAAAATATCGTAAATGTGAAAGTATTTGTAATTGTTTGAAGTCAATCAAAGTCAAAAGGGACGAATTAATGCCTTTGTGACTTTACATATAGATGAAATTTACCCCAGAAATAAAGAAAGACTATATTCTACTTATTTTGTTCAAATATTTTTTCTTTTAAATTAAGAAGTTCCTTATTTTCATAAGGAATAAATCGACATTTTGCTATAAAATTTAACAATCTTTTTTTTTTTTTTTTTACCGTTGCCAAGAAAATCCTATCCCAGAATAATAATTTATCCTAAACAGTTAATTTTGATTTGAAAGATTTTCATGTGCCAGAGGAAAATGAAATAAAAAATAGACATGAATACGTCTACATATTGGAAATAAAACTAAAATACGAAAAGAAGGTGAATTTGATCTCATATATCAAAAATAAAACTAATATGCTTTGAGGTTGAAATAAAAATTGCTTGTGTTATGATATTAATTCTTATTATTAAAAGAAATGTTACTAATATCTCATGGTTTATCGTCTGCACACAGCTAACAGAAATGTTAATTTTTAATCGAAAATTTCAATGAGAAAAAAAAAAAAAACTTTTGAAAATAAATGTATAGTATATGTCAAAATTTTACACCGCAGAATTATCGCTGTCGAAAATGACGTCATTGTATTGGGAAATAAATATTCTCATTCTTAAAAACCAAGCATTAAATAGATTACCTAAAAAAATATTTTATGACGAGTGTTACTTCTTAATGCCGCCTCATTTCAGAAAATATGAATGAAAATTATTTTATTTTTAAAAGGAAATTATATTTTTATTCATAAAACCTAAACTTTTAATATAATTGCGTCAATGTGAATCATTTTCTGTCCACCAGTATTGAAAATTAAGGCTCGGAAGTATAAAAAGAAATTTAAGATTTGCGATAACCATTAGCGCAATAAATAAAAAGTTACATATGTAAATTAATGAGACCACGGGGAGTTCAGGGGGCGGAGCCCCCCCCCCTGAAGAAATCTATTTTATTATTTAAAAAATATCAGAATTAGTAGCTCATGAAAATTATTTCAAAATATCCTTCCATAACAACGTTTTTAATTTAATGCTTCTAATGTCTGAAAACTTCGTATTTTTTATTCTTATAAATAATTACATAATTTGAAAACTTTCAATTGCGGTTTGCAGGAAATTGAATATTACCAAAGTGTGTCTAAAAACGGTGACTTGCAGAGCTGACGTTGAGGCTCCTGATCTGCAGATTTACTAGTTTAGATATTATATCGTATTCGATACTACATAAACTATACCTTTATAAATTATAAAGTTTAATAACTTCGTTCTGAAAAATAGCGCTTATGAGACGATTTCAATGTTAAAATAGAGAGCAAAAATTCTGAAGCATTCATTAGTATAGTTGATTACAGAAATAAAGTGTACAAATGTTTCACTATTGTTATCAGTGCCCAAAATCATTGAAAAAGCCAAACATTTAATCAAAAATATTTAAGGCAAAAATCATTAATATTGTACTGCGAAATATGCTCTCTCTCTATAATATATATATATATATATATATATATATATATATATATATATATATATATATATATACTAACGATGTTTTTGTCATATCATAAATATATAACATAAAATTTAAAATACTGCATTGGTATAATGAGCGGTTCGAGTTCCATGAAGTTGATGAGGGAAAGAAAACTGAAGAGATTCAGTGATCCGATTAAATACATTTAATGCGTACATTAGACGAAAACAGCTACACACACACACACATAATATAATATTACCTAATATTACGCTTCAGGATTACATAACTCTTTTCCAGCGGCTTTTAGAACACAACACACCCACGATTCCATCGCCCCTCTCTGTCTCTGTCTCTCTGGTTGTTGCCATTCCCAGTTTCCTAAAGAGTCTTTGAACCACGTAGTATAGACGACTTTCGCACCTTCCCTCCAGTTTCCAAATGTTGGATGATTCCCCACGCTGCGAATCTACATTTAAAAGTCCTAACAAAAGTCTTAATTAAGAAGTCCTATCGAAAGTCCTATCAAAAGTCCTACTTAAAAAGTCCTATTTTAAAAAAAAGTTCTATTTAAAAGTCCTTTGCCTGCCCCATCGAGAGCATTTACTTAAACTACTTAAGATATATAAATTCTTATACTCTATATACTAAAAATATATATATTACAAATGCACATGATGAAATGTATAATAATGAAGTAATACAAGATATATACATATATAGATGTTTTTTACTCATAAATACGAGATAAAGAATGTGCTACTACATCAAAACTTCCTTGTTTATGAGCAATAGAAACCTGCTAGCGAGATAGGGCCAACGACCATCTCTGTAATTGAGCGTTTTTAGGAATTCCCTCTTTTAAGTATTTTAGGGGATTATGATCCGTATGCAATATTATTGTGGTTCCATAAGTCCACATTTCGAATCTCCCAAGTGCCCAGATTACAGCATATGCTTCTCTTTCAGTTGTGCTCCACTTTGAATGAGTCAGCTTTTCGCTGGCAAAGTTTATGGGCTTTAACATGCCGTCTTTGTCCCTTTGCATTAAATAGACACATATACCCGATATGGAAGCCTCGATGAACTCGCAGAAGAACCATATGAAAATACAAAAAACTCCACGGAGTAATATGAGATATTGTAAAATGAAGTACATACCAGGACTTTTCGAAAAACTCAGACATGCACTTTTTCGCTTTGGCGTAAACTTGGTCGCCACTCCTCCTGCAAAACTGAAAGATCTGATTAGGGCCAAAGTGGACCCGATCCCGGGGGACGAAGTTTCTGGGGTATATGCAATTCCAATATTTATCTCGAATACATAGGCATGACTTTGCGGAAACTTAAAGTCCGTATTAAAGAACTGAATCAATAGAAATTATTACTAAAGAAAATACTGTTTGTAATGACATTTTATCCTACAACATACCCAGAATTTGGCTCAGTTTGCTTAAATAATGATAAAACGAGTAACTTTCCACTTCCCTATATCCATGTTTTATTTTCCCAATGTTTCCGGATCTATAAATTCACTTCCACTTTCACTCCTTTCGCCACCATGTACGTGGATTTTCAAAATCAGGCGTCAATAACTGTTGTATTTCTTATATTCCCCTGAAGAAGACTATGTTTTTTATAGTTGAAAGTTCAAAGGTATTAAAATAATTTAACATTTTTAAATACTTTGTCATCTTTTAAGTAATTTTGCACATAGTGTAAGTTTAAGTTTAACTTTTAAAGATGAATTAAGCATTTCTATTTATTTATTTACTGACGTAAAAAAGAAATTTCATTGTTTTGGACCTACTTCATTTTAACGAAAAATCTTCTCGATACTTTTTGATTAATTTGTTGTACGATTTTTGTACCTTTTTCCAATTGAGCGACAATTATCCAATTGGCAATAATGAGGAAGCTATTATTTCATTGCCGTGAATTAATCGCTTGTGTTACTGAATTTGGCATATAGACGAAGAGATACAGTTTAACGAATTTACAAGTTGTTTGTAAGCAATAATCCTCGGAAATTGGTCAAATAAATGTTACGAAATTACTTGTAATATGATGCGGAATCGTTTAACCAAATCTTTGTCTAAGCCCGTTATGGAAGCAGAAATAGTTGCGTGCATCATGCGTGCTTCCAAATCCGGGATTTGGTTTATCAACAACAAGTCCTAATTGTAAAAGTAATCATTTTTATATATTCGTTTTGCAATTTCAATTTACTTCTTCTCGTCTGGAGTGCGCACTTGCAATTTCTTTATATACAGTTTGTGTGACAAACGCATGCAACATTCAAAACATCTTATATAGGTACGTAACAAGGACATGCCGAATTGCCAATGGTCTTCATTCACTTTTAGTTTGGAAATGTTATCAACGCTATTAAATTGTTTTGAAGTTGCCTGACAATTGACAGGCACCAGCTTTGATTTGACAAATGACTACCAATGGTACTAAAAATTTCACCATCAATCATCGTTAATGCCAGTTTGCAATTGAAGCATACTTATTTTCTGACAATGATTGTTTTAAAAGGAATAGGTTTAAACTCCTGATCCGTAATATAATCCGTTTAATTCACAGTAACTTCCTTTTTGTCGTGCAAAAATTGGATTCTGATGGGCCTAAAAAATCGAGGAGACGAAGGTCTTGAAATTTTCCAAGTATATATTTCTGAATTAATCGCAATACTTACGAGTTCTAGTGGCACGTGAACAGTGAAGAAGATATTTGAACCACCCTCATCGTCGCAAACTTTTGTTTAAAATTACATTGAACAGATGTGCCATCTATTCCCGACTTGCAAATTAAATTCAGATTGCTAATGTTCTCGGAAGTGAGTCGAATTCTAAATAATTTCCCTTTGTATTAATAATGCTCAGCAGTGTGACCTAGCAAAGATTTTAATTGAAAACATAATTCTTCTGATAACAAAATAAACAAAATTTTTACTTATAAAGGTAAAAAAAATGTATTGCTATCGGATCGATGAATGAGATTTTTTTTTTTTGTTACTTATCTTGCTTATCAAATTCATTTACGCTTATGATTATAATACTTATTTGTAATATAATACATAATAATATATCACAAAACTGAATAATCTAAAAAATTTCAAAAAATGTTTTCCAGTGAAATTACTGTGAAAACTGATAAATTTCAGAGTTTTTGAAGCGACTAAAAAAGTGACTTTTTTATGGTTACAAAAACCTGAACCAAAACCTGAAAAAAATGTGCAATGGCAGTTTTTGGAAGCTGTTTTTGTTCATTATTCATTAGATAATAATTTAGGCTATTATTTTCTTAAGTTTCATTTCGGAACACTGTGGAACTTATAAACATTTTGCTGTTTGAAACAAAAAAAAAATAATACATATATAAGTAATAATAAAAAATTTCGCCTCTTTTTCTTAGTAAAACTATTGCAAATTCTTAATATTTTTCCTCTTTTACCTATCTTTAATAATATCTTAATACCTTTTGTCTTTTATTTCATGCATTTAAAGTTGCGTATTCTTTTATTATTCTGAAAACCGTAATCCATTTGCCTAATCTTATAAAACCCATTCAATTACTTTTTCTTTTTATCCTAAAACTAAATTCTCTTTCTTTCGAATGTTTTAATATCATTTATTCTTTGGTGTTCTATACCCACAATTCCCTGCATCCGAAAGCAATATTTTCACTTTAATTCTGACGCCGTATAAGAGTTCATTATCTACGTCATCCTTTCCCATCGAATCGTAATCTGTTTTATGTCCTATCCTTCCCCACCTCTCTTCTAGCATTGATCTTTTACCTTTCTGTAACCGCGCTGTTTTTCGGAGTACAAATATCGTTACATCGACAAAGGAGAGGAAGATTTTACGTTTTTCTGGTTGTCTAACCCACACAACACAGATTCGTCCAATTTTCGCCTAAAGTACGTAATTTGGATGAATGGACGTGTCCATTTGAAGTCTAAAAGTCCTCCGGACTTCACCTAAATTTCGTCAAATTACGTCCAAATGTCACCCCCCTTTACGTCAGAAGTACGTCTTTTGGGCCATGAAATGAGCATAAAATGAACATAAAATGAACGAAATTTGGATCGGCCAAAATTTGTCCATATTACGTTCAAAAAATACCTCCATCCGGACGAAATACACACGAATTTTGGCTGTAATGTAGACGTCCAAAATTTGTCCATATTACATCCGAAAACACCAACCACATTTGGACGAAATATAGACCCCTTTTAGCCTTAATATGAATGTGTTTATTGATCCAAAATACGTAGTTTGGACCAAAATGAGACGAATCTGTTATCTCCCCCAGGCAAGGATGACGTTATATTAAAAAACTGAAATAACAAAAACTTTTAATATAAATAATTTTGATAGAAATTTACTTAGAACTTTTTTTCCCAAAATCATATTAAATACTTAAATATTTTAAATTCCTTGCCAGGACTCATTCATATAAATCAGTAAAAGCATATATATTTTATACATATTGCTAATAAACTTTTTTTTATGATACTTTTAATTTTCTAAGATCTTTAAAGAAAATACATTAATTCCTAAAGTATATGTTATAGCTTGATTTGAAAAACAGAGGCTATACGAGACTTTAATCTGTTACATTCGGCCCAAACATAACTACGTTCTTTCACGAAAAAAGAAGAAAATTTTTAGTAATACAGTTTTTAATTCATAATACAATTAAATGCTACATCAGAATGCCTTAACATAAGCCGTAAATTTTTTAAACTTAAATGAAAATTTTGCACTACTGGAAAGAAATGAATATAATGGATAATGAATACAAGGACATTTAATCATTTGTTTTGACGTTAAGTACAGCCAAACATTTTCAAGCTTCCACATTTATAATATTAGGATTAGTATACTATGATTACTACATGGAGGTAATAACAAAACTAATCATTAAGATAACACTCTATGAATTCAACAACACTCAATGAAAAGAATAGCGTCCTATTAAAAGAATTGTGTTTTGTGCATTACTAGATTCTAGAAATCTATGCATTTCTGCTATTCTTCACATTTTTATTTTATATACTTTTTCTCGTGGAAAAAAAAATATATATATTTCTTGGTTTTCTTTTATATTATCATTGGTGATGATAATGCTTCTAAAAAGGTCTTATATTTGCATAGCTGCCAACTGCTACAATTTTTAGCTAGCACTAATTTTTAATGCAAATCTTCGCTTTACTTAATAACATATATCTATAATTAAATCAGATGAAGATTTTTAAAAGAAATTAGTGATGGCTAGAACTCGTAGAATTTTGCCGTTGCATTTTGAAATTTTATTATATTATTCATTAGCATACAATATCGTCAACTGCAAAGTTTTACATTTTGTGAACAATGGATTTTTTCTCTTAAATTCTTTGTAAAATCAGTGTTATTCAACTACTCCACTTTTTTTTTTCACTTGAATTAAAATAGCTCTAACAGGGAATATGATTTTCCTTTTAAGGATCCACTTAAGAATGGAATGCATCAAAGAAATTGAAAATTTTGAGTTTTTCAAATGCTGCTAATTCATGGAAGAAAATGTGATATTCCCCAACAACTTTTATGTATTGTGAATAAAATTTTACACACTGAAATTTGCATTTGTTGCCAGGTGTGCAAAAAAAATATTTTACATTTTTAATAATAATAACAAACATTATTTTGAAATATCATTAAAGAAATTTAAAATGTAGTACGAGCGTGAACTTTGTTTTTCATAAGCAGACCTACTCCCTACTGCTCCATCATAATATGTAAAAAAATAAATATCCCTAGACTGCAAGATTAACTTTCCATTACTCATGCATGGATTATTAAAAATAGTTCCATTTTATTTATTTTAGTAATTGACTTTTCACTGATTAATGTAAAAATACATACTGTATATTCTGGTATGTAACAATAATTTTTGATAGAAGAAAAATTATCAAAATTTATAGGTGCATATTATGAATCAATTTTTAAAATAAATTATAAAAATAAATTATACAAAATATGATCATAAGAACTAAGATTTTTGATTTAATAAACATGCAATTTGTGTTTAAAAAATGTTGCTATTAGAGTATATGAAAAATAATAGTATTGTACTTTAAAATAATTTAAATCTTATTTTTCACTATGTATCTCATGAAAGTTTTTGCGAACAATCTGCACAACATATGGCAATTATAATAAAAAATACAAAAATTAAATCTAAAAGTATATGTATGTGTTACATGCCAGAATACAATATGAGTAAGAGTACAAAATTTAGTATATGATCAAAACTTATTCATTAAAATACTGATTTTTATTTAGGTTATCACCAAACTAAGTCTTAAAAAATTAATCTGTGCTCTTAATTAAATATCATTCAATTAAATATTGAATAAATATTTATAAATGAATTTACATTTTGTACAATTAAATATGTAAATTATCAAATATATTTCAGATTAACCTGATTATTTGTAGTACATTATAAAATAACAAAAACAATACATTCAGTGTATTTAAGTAATGTTTTGAAATCAAAGTTTATTTAAAACATTGCTTAAGCATAAAAAATGAAATTTATCAAATATTTTCATGCATAAAATATGGTTAAAAATTATGTACAAACTTTTAGTTTAAAATTATTCAAAATCTTTAGTGAACAGTGTACATATATTATCATTGTTATAAAAGAATATACAATAAAGATGCAAGAAATATTTTCAAAAATGAAGTTTTATTTATTTATTTTCCAATTTGGCTCTTGTTGACAACAATATTTTCTTTTTACAATTCATATATAAAATATATTTTTCTCAGAAAGGCAAAAAGGGTGCTATATTTCATTACTATAAAGTAGGCAGGATGATCCTGCGGAAACTGTTTGGGGAAAACTCTGTTCTACGTTAATGCTTCTCAGACTTATTTTCAGTATATTTAACAGACAGCAGCTTCAAAGCCTATAAATAAAAAGAATAATAATTCATTAAATAGCACATATCAATAATTCATAACGTTAGATGCAAATTAAAAATAATTTAATTTTAGTTTTAATTTTTGCTTACAGATAGATAGCATCATCAGACATCTTGTATTATTTCATAATAAAATGAAGTTTTTTCATCCAGCTTTGAATGATATAAAAAAAAAACCTTTATATATTTTTAAAAATTACTAGCCGGTGTTTAATTTAATCTATTTATCAAATTTTTATTATTATTTTTTAAACAAACAACTACTGATGCAATGTTTACAAAATATATAAAAAAGTACTTTATAATGTTCAATTGTGTCCTTTATTTTGAGTATTTAAAGATCTATATTTATATAAAGTAAGGATAAGAAAAGAAAAATCAAAATTTGGTGCTTTCTCGTTATAGCAGCCTCCTCATTTACAATTATGTCAAGGTAGCAGTTTCAAATTTGCAAAAGATCAACACCAAGCTTATACAGTACAACCTCGATATCTCGAATCTGTGGGGAACTGAAAATAATTCGAGATATAGAGGTTTCGGGTTATCAAGGTTTTGACAAAATTTAATCTCACAAACTGCTTTTTGCTGTAAAAAACAGGATTCATCAAAAACGACGCATAATCTATTAATAATTAACAAATTACACTTCTCAAAGCCTTAATAATTTCAAAATTGTGTTACACACAAACTTGTTTCGATTAAATAATATCCAATTTGTCATTAAGAAACGCAAGCAGTTGTTTCGGAAGAAAAAGTTCTTAATTGAAGTCTGCCGTCTCGCAGAATCTTTTTGCAATCGCACAGTCTCCTCTCACATAGCAATGGTACCAAATGCTGATGTTCTGATATTTTCATTTGATTCAAGAAATCTCTGCAGCAATTAAACTTCCGTCTCAGCTTCTTTCACTGTAATTTTTTCATGCTGTTGTTGATCATGTAAGTCTTTTGATTTCTTCATCAGAAATTTCTGCATTAATACTCGAAACAATCTCCTCATCCATCATAGTGTCGCATGTTTCAAGCTCATTGTCTACATTCAAGAATTCTTCGAATGAAATCTCAGTGTGACACTCTTTTTTTATCGATTCCCACTGTTCTGGATTCAGTTCTCTTTCTTCAGTTGCTTGCTTAATGGAATCAACTTCCTCAGTTTCACTGAAAGTTACATATTCTAAAAATTCTGCTATTATGAAACAATTTCTTATTGTTGTTTCTGTAACATTTTTCCATGAATAGTGAGCCATTCGCATTGACTGTAAGATGGTGATAAGTGCGCTAGAAGGTTTACCTTCACCGATATTATTCAGAAGTTTCTCACAATTTGAGCTCGATAATCAACTTTGAAGCTAAGGATTATCTCCTGGTTGATTGGTTGTCCTGGTTGAAGCTTCGAAATCTTGTTTGGCAGCAAAAATTTAAGTGATATTTTTTAGCGTTAGAAGATTAGAGTGGTCTTTACAATTGTCTATGAATAGGAGAATGCGTATTTTACTTTTAGCCATTGTTTTACGGATTCCTGTCAGCCAATCAGCAAAAATTGCGTTTGCCATACAAGACGTTATATTTGATCTGTACAGCATTAGAAATTACTTAATTTTAGCAAAGCACCTTGGATTTTAGATCGTCCTATCATAAGAGAAGGAAGCTTTCCTTTACCACTTTGATTTGCTGCCAAAAGCACAGCTACACGAAGTTTACTGTTTTCCATGTCAGATTTCTTCACCTTTAAATGCAGCCGTTTTGTTGGGAAAACATTGGTACAATAATACACTTTCATCTGCATTAAAAACACATCATCTGCTTTATAGTCCTTTAAAAGAAAAGGAAGTTCTGAAAGCCACTCTTTACAGGTAGCTAAAAAACCTGATGCCCTTTCACAGCAAAGTTTCCAAAAAACGATGTTGTCCAGGCCTCTCACTGGTCCATTTTTTGAAAACTAATAATTTTTTAGAAAGAAATTCGTGGAGGGTTTCTGCAACAATTACAAGAAAAACGCACTTCCCGGTAGGTTGCTGCGAAATTTATAAAGAATATTTTTCTTTAAATAAAAGTGGTGTTCAAAAAACGGACTGAGTGGGAGCCCTGTGTTGTCCCTTTTTCAGTTTCAAACGCCTTCCATTCTTACACTTTAAGTTCTTTGTATCAACAAAGCGATAAAAGAATGTGAAACCAGCATCCAGATCAAATTCTACAGCTGACAATAGCCAAAAGTAAAAAGTCGAACTAATTTCTGTGGAAAAAATTTCGACATATCAAGGGTTTTGAAAAATATTTTTCGAGATAAATATGGAAAATACATAAGAATTTTGATGAAAATGCAGGGGAAATTCTTTTTTCGAGATATTGAGGGTTTCGAGATAAGGAGGTTCGAGATATCGAGGTCCGACTGTATATACATCATACAAACATCATGCACAATATGTATAAGCCAAATGCTCATATATGAGCCATATAAGTAATATTTATATCATATATCAGTCATATAGATCATTAAACAAAAACATAATTTACAGAACAAAAAAAAAAATTATTTTACACATTGTTTATGCTCGAGAAGGGATAGATACAGCAGATTCGCTCAAATCCGCACAGCTTGGGACCAAAGGTTGTGTAGATTTTAGAATTTTGTGGATTTCTGGTTTGTTTACATTTTTTAGACAATAATTTGAATGTAATAATGCAATCAAATGTATAATGAATGTTTGCAATACAGCAAAATATTAAAATAATTAAGTAATAAACTAAAATAATAAAAAATAAGATAATTTAAAAAATGATTAAATTATTAAAAGTAAAGGTCAAATAAATAGTAATTAATAATGTATAATTAAAATTGCATAATAAAAATGAGATACATTTTCCTTGAATCATTCAATGACACTTCCCTCATAAAGGTACCCTATTAATTAACATCAAAATCAAGAAGTAAGGAAGATTTATTTCAGGTTTGCCAGTGTTAATAACTATAGAAAAAAAATTGATTAATACATATATATATTTGGTAAAAAGGCTGATTAGCAGTGATATCAACAATATCCTTTTTTTTTTTTTTCAGTGATAAATTTATATTTCCTTCATGAAAAACAACGAGTTTAGTCTCATCATATTATCGAGAATTACATATTAAAATACATACGAAATGATATAAAACTAAAAAATCCTGTTACTTTGCCTCTACAGCTTAACTGAAATTTTCATTGTTTACATCTGCGATGATGTGCAGATTTTAGGCGGTTGCAGATTTGAAGGAGTCCTGTATTATAATTTTTCTTCAGCTGCTTCTACAGTTGATGTTAAAGTCTTGCAAAAAATATGTTTAAACCAAATGAATTTTTAAAAATAAAATTCGAACAATAGGATACTTAAACTACCCTAAAAACTTAAATTACAAAGATACATGGAAAATGCAAACCTTTAAAAAAGTTTCAGCTTTATTTCCATTTCATTCGAATGGAATGTAAGTTTTTAGATTAGTTTAAGTATCATATTGTTCGAATTTTATTTTTATTTCTTTAAGATCAATTGGTTTAAACGTATTTGTTGCAAAACTTTAACATTTACTGTAGAAGCAGCTGAAGAAAAATTCTAATATCTATCACTTCTTGGGACTATACAATGCATGAAATGAGGGTTTTTTTTTTTTTTTTTTTTTTTTTTTTTTTTTTTTTTTTTTGTTGTTTTGCAAATTATGTTTTTTTTAATATGTCAAGCTTTATAACTAGTGCAATTCAGAGGAACGCATTACAAAATTAATAGAGGATGTTATAATTAGGGTTGGATATATAGGGTATTGCATCACAATTTGTGATGTAACTAAAATCCATAATAAAAACAAAAAATTCAAATTTACTTAAATTTGGTTATCCAATTTTCCACTGGTAGTGGTCTCTATGAATGCAAAAGTAAATTGTGTTGCATGTTTGCTGGTTATTTATGCTACTATGAACGGCAATTCTGCGGCATTGAAACATTTCACCTCTGAACTGGGAAGGCCGGTGAGTGAATTAATTTCTTTTCACCAGTCTCTGACAGAGGAGTTAATTAATGGTAATATTAAAGAAAGTTGAAATCTTTTTGAACTGCTTAAAAAAATATATATAAATAAATAAATAAATAAAATAAAATAAATAAATTTATCTTGTAATCAACACCATTACATTTTAAGTTGTCCTATCAGAGCCTCACACCATTTGTCAGTTTACTGGTTCATAAATGTCAGTTATTGAATACTTGCATTATTAATAATTTAAAACATGAAAAGAGAGACACATCTATAGTATCGTATCATATATAAATAAGGTTTAAGTAATTTGTTTTTATAATAAATATTTAAAGTATTTTTAAAGCATATATTTTTTTTTTTTTTCGTCGCAAGTAAAGTGTGAAACACTGGTTCATTTTGTGTCAGTTATTGGTTTTTCAAAATGGGGTTGTGTCAGTTACTGAAGTTATTCACCATATTTATGAAAAACATTTATTTTTAATAATACAATATATAATTTTTCAAAATTTTGTCAACAGTAATTTTTAAATGTATCTCTACCACCCATTCAAAAAAAAAAAAAAGTGTAGAATGGATTTAAAATTTTGTAATAGTGATTTGAACACTAATTTTTAATGTGTCAGTTACTGGGGTTTCACCCTAAATCAAGCAATAAAGAAATTTAAACAGATTATTAAATTGAACATAAATTTGTTTTTAATACTTTTTCCATTTTAAAATTTTAAACTATGTATGCATATATAACCGAAAGTTATTTTCTTTATTGGAAAAAAAACTTGGTATTCGACTGCCGAATATTTGGTTATTTGGCAAAATCACTATTTGTCCCATCCCTAATTACAAGTTCTTTGATTCATTACTGTTTATTGATTATTTTTAGATAAGGCAGGGAGGGGGGGGGGGGGGTGTTGGCACATTACAGTTACATAAAATATATTTTTGGAAACCTTTGGCATGCGAATGTGAAAAGGTTTGCCATCCCTGAACTATTATTTATAATTGCATTACATTTAACTATTCACTCTCACAATTTTAAACAATTAATTTTAATATCAACATTTTTATTAGTTTGTGGGCTAAACCTTAAAATTCAGGCACGCTACACCTGCTGAAATCCCAACCCCCAGGCATGTAAAATTGTTTTATGTTTTTAAATTTACGTATCCAAGGACTACATAAAATATTGGCATTAAAATATTATTTAAAAATGGAAATGCTTGCATTTTTTTTTTTTTTTTTTTTATATATATACTACCTTCCAATATATTTCAATTTAACCTTAAAAAAATATACTGTTTATTCTCCAAACAGAAATTTTTATGAGTTATAAATTATATATGTTTTCCGAAATTGAGATTATACACTGTGCTGTAAGCAGGTGATGCTGCCCGCCACAAAATTGAATAATTTGAATTTAAATAGCCCTTTCTTTAAGTATCTCAATCAAAAAATTTAAACATAATATCACATTAGAATTGATAGTAGATAGATAGATAGACATATTCACACACATATGGTGTTATATAGTAACAGAATATAAGAAAAGAGATTAGAGATAGAAAAAAATAGTTATAAATAGAGTTGTAAATAATAAATAAAATAAAACAAAAGATTTTTTTTTCACTCATCATTACAGTTGAAGTAAAAAGATTTAATAAGAAACAATAACACAAACCAAAACATTTTATTTCAATTTCTAATCGTTGTTTCTAATATTTACTATGTGGAAAAAAAAGTTGCTACTGGCAAAGAAAAAAAAAATTCTGTTAACATAATTTGCACCTGACTAACATAAAAGTACCACATTATTCATTTTTTATGCAAGCTGACAATTGTAAAATCAAATACCCACAGACATATAAATTGAAAATTTTATTTAATAACAGCATCTATGGACTTTAACTGAAAATTTACCTTACTCAAAGTTAAATCATGCTTGAAAAGAGTTGAGTCCTGCTGAGTCCAACTTTTATTCAATCAATAATGATATCTATCTACAAAACAGTTGTTTTTCCAAAGACAAGAAGCTTGTATCTACTGGGAGAAAAAGGCGGAAAAAAATGAGTGGATCCAGTATAATCTTATTTTAAAGCAATTTTAAAATGCATGAATTTTGCAAATATTGTGATTACTTTAACTCATACACACACACATAAAAAAATAACAACATTAGATTAATTTGTCTAATTCACCATTTTTTCTTCTCTGATCGAGAATCAAGTATTGATCGATTCTCGATTGTCTTGTTCACAAAAGAAATTAGCAACGGATAAATGTGCTTTCCACAACCAATGTTTTATGTGCATTCTACTATAAAAGAACATAAAGCTACTCAGTAATGTAATGATTGTGTTGACTCTAGGCCAATTTGGCAGGGGTCGGCAGCCCTTTATGCACCTAGTGGCCCATTTTAATTATTTTATATCTATTGATTATAAGAAATATTAATTTAATTATTTGGTTGCAGGGAAGTAACGTGAAATATATCAGATGCATGAAACAAAAATCAAGATACTCATCCATAGATTTATCGCATTAAAAAAAAAAAAAACCTTGATAGTTTTGCCAGTACTAAGTCAAAGGGAAAAATTCAGAAATTCACCAACTGTTCATGTAAAAGAAAATCATGAAATTTGTGGATTAGTCGCAAGAAAGATCTGCAAAATTCTGCAAAAATGAAAAAAAAACTGCGAATTTCACCAATCGGCAGGCTTGCAAAAAACCCACCTACCCAAAAAAACCCGGGTGGGTTTTTTTGGGTAAAACCCACTCTAAAAAACCCAATAAATAAAACCCACGTTAAAGCGGGTTTTATTGGGTTTTTTACAATTCATGATAATATTACTTAATATTCAGTAACTTTTATATTAGTTTTTTAACATTTGTGTTTCAAGAGTTACACTGTCCTATTAAAACTTATTGTGTAGGTGTACTGCCAAATCCAAATCTGACAAAGTCAAAATGAAATAATGTGCTTTTAAAAAAAGTCTTTTTTTTAAAAAAGCCTGTTAATATTATGGAAAAAAAGAAGCCAAAATCAATATACAGAGCTAATCATAACATTTTCGCATTAGCTAAAAAACGACAAGGTCTTTTATCAAGATTTAACAATATAAAACTTCATAACATAAATTCCCAACTGGATACAAATTTAACTTATTCACTTTTGGCCAGGATTGGCAAAAAAAAAAAAAAAAAAAAAAAAAAAAAAAAAAAAAAAAAGGGGGGGGGGGGTTAAAAACCCAAATAAACCGGTTTTTGTTTGTTTGCTTAAACCTGGGGTTTTTTTTTTGGGGGGGGGGACGGGTTAAATATCATTTCCTATTACATATAGATGCATGCTTGTTGATAAAAATAAACAGTGTTGGATATTTTCAAAATATACAATGAAACATAGTTGAAAATATTATAAAGCATTATTTGATTAATAAATAATAAAAGATTTGTTTCAAAAATGTGTTCTTAGTGAGAAATACAGATAAAACTTAAGCTATTAAAGTAACTTGTAAATATGTGGTTATTGCATAATATTATATGATGTCAGAAGTAAAAGCTTTTTTCCAGACTTTTACACTGATTTATTTATATTTCAATTAAAATTACTTGTATATTAAATTAATCAATAAAAATATAATAAGATTTCTTATAAAAAATAAGGGACTCCCCTACCCCCACTTCTTAAAAAAACAAGAAATTGAATAAAACCCTAAAAAACCCAAAAAGCCCAATAAAACCCGAAAAAACCCAATAAAACCCTAAAAAACCCAATAAAACCCAGCTGGGTTGGGTTTTTTATAAAAAACCCGGGTTTTTTGCAACCCTGCCAATCGGTCATGAGGAAATAAAAAAAAATGCAAAATTTGACAACTGGTAGAGATAGAATATTGTGAAATTCATCAATTGGTTGCAAAATAAAAAAAGCGAAAATTGTCATTTACTGGTCAGAAAAAATCACGGATTTGCCAGTCAATCCTCAGAAAAAAATTGAAAAATACTTCAGTTGGTTGCTTTAAAATATTGCAAAATTTGCCAATCTGTCACAGGAAAAAAATCATGAAATTCATCAGTCTATCGTTAGAAATATTGAAAAATCAGGGGTCGATCCAGACAAAATCTGGGGGCCTATTTAGGGCCCCTTCACAAAAATAAATTTAATAAAATGGGCCCCTTCACAAAAATAAACTTAATAAAACAGGCCCCTTCACAAAATTCCTTTTAATAAAATAGTATGTAACATACGTATACTATGTAACATTCTTTTTCATAAAAACTGTTTTAAAATGTGTAATTTGTAAATAAAACCACGTCACGAAAAACAAAAACTTTAGCAAAGGGATTTAAAGTATGTTTTTGTTCATAAATTCTGGGTTCGAATTTTAGAACTGGATTTCAACTTTCGTTACAAAATGTTATTTTTCACAAAAATAACTTCTACTTTACACAAAATGGGCCCCAAGAATAAAAGTCTGCATCGACCCCTGAAAATTCATCAGTTATTTGTAGAAAAAAAAATGAGAGATTGCTCGATAGGTCGTGGGGAAAATCACAAAATTCGTCAGTTGATCAGGGGGTAAGGTATAGGTCAAAATTGGGAAATTTCATTAGCGGCCACTGGCCAGTAGGACTAATTTTTTAAGTGGCCACTTTCTTTAAACTAGCGGCCACTTTTTTATTTCAAAATGCTAAACAGTAAAATTTATATAAGTATTAATCTAAAACCGAGTAGCCCAAATGAATATGTTAATATAAATATATTGGAACCAAAAAAGTAGAATTCTTGATGAAATGCAAGAAAATTTTATTATCTCCTTGTAAAAAAGTGGCCGGAAGGTGGCCGCTGATAGACAATTTTTTACTAGCCACTTTTTTTCCTTTACTGGCCCTGTGGCCGGTGGCTAGTGCTAATTTTGACCTTTAGGGTAAGGGGAGGGATCACAAAATTCAATCGGTCACTGAAAAATATCACAAAATTCTACTGATAAAAGGTAACTTTAAACCAGTTCAATTTTTTTTTTCTTTTTGACGAGCTATAAGAGTGCCTTTTTGAAAACAGTATGGCCTTTTTTAAAAATTACCACCTGATGACATTTTTTTACTAGAATCAACACCAACAGATGCCACCACTTACTCTTGTTATATAATAACAATCATATGTAACTTGATTCATGAATTTAATACTTTTTAGAAAGGGGTTATGAAAATATTGAAATAAATTATCTGCAAAATGCATGAGTGACATAACTTTACTTAATTACTTGATTGCTTATTTAATTACTAATAATGATACCTAATAATGATAATGTTGTTTAAAAAAATATATATATTAAAATTTTCTTTTAATTGCATTAAAGGCTTATAATGCTTCATAACATAATGTTACATTATTACACAAAAATAGAAAATAACAAAATTATGTTATTCAAAAGTAAACATCTATTTTTCTTGATTTAATTTTTTTATACTTTTGGGTTAAACATAATGTCCCCCGAGAATGAATCACCAACCCTGTGGCAGAATGTGTGCGACACCGCGACGAGCGTCGCAGACGTTTTAGGGCTTCTTCAGACTAAAAACATATAATACACAGCGGGAAAGAAAAAAAAAGAGGGGAAAGCGATATTTTTATGAAAAGCCAAACAGAATTCGCTAAGTGAGAACGGGTCTATGGCAGGGACAGTTCGTCTCTGAATTTTCTGAAAATTAAAAAAAAAATCGGTTATCGGCCCGAACATTCAGAAATAAAGAAATCCCTGAAAAATATAGTGAATTATGACAACTGATTGCAAAATAAAGCCTTTCTAGTCAATCATTCGCAGAAAAAATCGCCAAAGGATTGCTGGGAAAAAAGCAAATTTCGGATTGCGGAAAAAACGCAGATTTCGGCATATGACCGCGGAAAAACACAGAGTGCTGCAAACCACAGCGGGAAAACGTAGATTTTGGCAAAGGATCGCAGTAAAATGTGAATTTCAACAAAGAATCGCAGAAAAATAACAAATTTTGTCAAATGATTGCAAAAAAAAAAAAATGCAAATTTCTTCAAAAAATTGCGTAAAAAGGGGCAATTTCATGAAATGCAAATTTCGTTAAATTATCTCAGAAAAATGCAGATTTCATCAAATAATTGCAAAAAAAAAAACACGGATTTTGTCAAATAATCTCGATTAATCGCTGAATTCGTCAAAGGATCACGTAAAAAATGCGGATTTCGTCAAAGGATCGCAGAAAAACACGAATTTTGAAAAGGATCTAGGAAAAGCACGAATTTCATCAAAGGATTGCGGTAAAACGCAAATTTCGTCAAAAGGTTGCAATGAAAACGTAAATTTCGTCATAAAATCGCAGTAAAAACACAAATTACTTCAAATGATCACAGAAAAAATGCACAGTTCGTCAAAGGATCACGGAAAAAGTGCGTATTTCCTAAAAGACTAATAAAAAATGCCAATTTCATCAAAGAATTGCGTAAAAAATGCAATTTTCATGGAATGATCGCGGAAAGAACGTGAATTTTGTCTAAGGGTCATTAATGCAAATTTAGCTGAAGGATCGTGGGAAAAATGCAAATTTTGCAAAATGATCGCAGAAAAAATGCGAATTTCGTCACAGGATCGCAGAAATCACGCGAATATTGTAAAAAGATTGTGGTAAAAACACGAATTTCGTCAAATGATTGAAGAAAAAATGCGGTTTCGTCAAAATATCACAGAAAAAACATGAAGTTCGCAAAAGTCTCGCATAAATAATGCCGTCAAAGAATTGCATATAAAACACATTTTGAGAAATGATCACAGAAAGAATGCAAATTTCGTCTAAGGGCCGTTGAAGAAAAGAAAGTTTAGTCGAAGGATCGCAAAAAAAATGCAAATTTTGTAAAATGATCGTGGGAAAAAGCGAATTTTGTCTAAGGAACATTGAAATAATTTGAATTTCATCACAGGACCACGTAAATAAGGTTAATTTCGTCAAAGGATCGCAAAAAAAAAAAACAACAAAAAAAAACATGAATTTCTTCAAAGGATCACGAGAAAACGCAAATTTCTTTAAAAGATCGTGAAAAAAAAGTGAATTTCATAAAAGGATCACAGAAGAAACACAGCGGTCTCTTTAGAAAACAGCTTATACACAAACATCTAGTTTTATTATTATAAATATATTTAATCTGAAATAATACATACTGAACTAACTTTTGAAAAATCAAGTTACCCGAACCCAACCAAACACAGAATTAACCCGACCTGCAACAAAAGTAATTAGCGCTGGGGGAGAATTCCCCCCCCCCTTCCCTTCTGCTGAAACATTTCTGGAAATATGTTATAGGTGAAAACTGGGAAATTGAGTTAGTAGCCAGTGGCCGGTAGACTCAGTTTCATTAGTAGCCACTTTTTAAAGTTAGTGGCCACTATAATGTTTCAAACTTTCTTGACATCTACATAAACTATAATTGTTGTATATATACATATTTTTCTATAAGTCAGAGTTTTATACACACCAATTATTCATGATAAGAACAGGGAAGCAGTCAAAATTCAAGAAAATTACTTTAAAACCACAGAATCTGTTATATTATTCTTTTTAGTTTCTTTGTATTTCATATTATATACCATCAAAGCAGAATATACTTATAAATGTGATGTACATCACAAAATATTTCAAATCCTCATTTTCAAGAAAATTCACCATTCAGTCTTAGAAAAAATTGTGAAATTTGCACTCAATGGCTGGAAAAAAAAAAAAAGCAAAATTCTTTAATTGTTTATTTAAAAAGATTGTGAAATGACAACTGGTCACATGCAAAACTCGTGCAATTCGTCAGTTCATCATGGAGAACAAATCATGAAATTCTTCAGCCTGTTGTGGGAAAACAAAAAATTCAACAAACAGTTGCAGGAAAAAAATCCACGATTTTCGCCAATCAGTTGCAGATAAAAAACCGTGAAATTTGTCAGTGCACCAAGGAAGAAAACTGTAAAAAAAAACATGATTTTCTCTAATCGATCTCAAGAAAAAGCCTCAAAATTTGCCTATGATACAAGGAAAAAAAATCGTGAAATTTGCAAATCGGTCGCGGCTTAAAAAATCGCGAAATTCGTCAATAGATCGTTGGAAGAAACTGCGAAATTCATAGATCAGTAGCAGAAAAAAGCAACGAAGTTTTCCAATCGACTGAAAGAAAATGTTGCGGAATTCACTGATCTGTCGTGGGTAGAATGCAAAATTAGTCGATCAGTTGCACTCACAAAAAAAAATAAAACGTGATTTTTACCAATCGTTTGCAAGAAAAAGCGGAAAAAATTGCTAATCAGTAGAAAGAAACTAGTGTGAAATTCATCAGTGTCTCGTCATAAAAGCTGCAAAATTCGTTGATCAGTAGCAGAGAAAATGTACGATTTTCTAAAATTGGTCGCAAGAAGCTGCTGCAAAATTTGCTTATCGGTACAAGGAAAATTTTTCAAAATTCCCCAATCTGTGATGAAAACGGCCTGTGAAAATCGTCAAAAATTGGAAATTCATCGACCAATCATGGAAAAATCCACAATTTTTGCCAATCGGTCGCAAAAAAACCGACAAAGTTTGCCAATAAGTAGAAAGTAAATATCGCAAAATTTGCCAATCAGTCGCAGCTAAAAAATTGCAAAATCCTTTTGTTGATCTTTTAAACAAATCAGAAAATCGTTGATTCAATCAGTCGCAAGAAAAAGAGAAAAAATTTGCCAATCGATAAAAAGAAAATATAATGAAATTTGAATCAGTCACATGTAAAAAAAAATTCTCAGAAAAATCACAAAATTCTTTGATCAGTCACGAAAAAAACAATGATTGTTTCCAATCTGTAGCAGGAAAAAGTTGAAACATTTGCCAATCAGTTATTGGTAAAAAACATGAAATTCATGGATCAGTTATGTGAAAAAAAATACGATTTTCACCAAACGGTCAAAGAAAAATATCGCAAAATTCACCCACCAGTTGCAGTTAAAAAACACGAAATTTGTCAGTGAATTGTAGAAAATATCTCGAAATTGTTCAACCAGTTGTGGGGAAAAAAAGTCCCACAATTCGATGATTGGGTTCGAGAAAAAAAACGTCAAATCTGCCAGTTGACAGAGGGAAAATTCTGAAATATTGCGAAAATCAATTGATTGTCGGAAAAAACAGTGAAATTCATCATTTGACCACAGTAAAATCACAAAATTTGCCAATAGTTTCTTTCGGTTGAGTATGTCAGCATTTTACAAAATGTATTTTGCATTCCTATAAAAGATGCCATTGCACTTCTTCATGTATTAAGAAAATCTCCCTGCAACTTTCTTTTTTTAAATTCCCACAGAACATTTCTGTTCAGATGAAGTTCGTTGCAGAACATTGCAAAGTATTCTGCTTTGGGGATATATACATTTTTGTATGAAACGACAAACAAAATCTTCACTTTGTGCCCCCCTTCGCCTTTCATTCTGGCACCCGGAGCATATACCCCCTCTGCTTCTCTGTACCCCCCTAGTTTCAGCCCTATATAATAAAAATATGATATAAGATGTATAAATGGCATCCAGGAAGTAAATAATATGCATATAATGATACATATGAGACACATATATATGAGCATTAGTAGTACTGTTTCTTTTAGGCCATCATTTAAGGGCGCAGCACCCTGCTTATTCTAAAATTGACAAAATGCATCCTGTCCTTTTTAAAAATTGTGAAATGAACCTCCAGTTGTATCTAGAACATACTAGTAAAAATTTTCCTCATACATTTTTCATGCACACAATAATAAAACAATTCATGTTGTTCAGCAAAATAGTTCAGACTTTTTTTTTTAAATTATTAGTATTAAGTAAATAAGTTCACATTACAATATGATAATGAATGAATAACATTTGAGTAATGATCTTTCCTTAGAGCACTAGAAAATTTAAAATATAAAAAGTCTGGTGTCTTAGTAAGAACTGGATATCATATAAATTTAAATGTCAAAAAAAGAAGTTGCTATCAAATGGGAAGTTTTTGGAAATTACGTACTTGCAACACATAATATATTAATTGTCAAAGAATTATTTTTTTTTAATATGCCCCTAAATCAATGTAAAATTCGTTTCAACCCAATAAATTTTTATTTACTTTTTATAAAACTGCATTATGACCGAGAAAAATCATGTAAATAAAGCATTCTTATTTACGTAATCAAACGCTGATTTCTCCTATCAAAAAGTCCAGACTAAAGTCAAAACTATTGATAAATTAAATAAATAACAAAACACAGAATCGTGACAGAAATGTTTTATGTAAAGTATGCACACAAACACAATAAATCTAGAAAACAAAGTCGATTTACTTACCAGCATTCACACTCATTTTCACTATTTCGGCATGGCTTTCATTTCCGCGATGAGATAAACAAATCTTCCACACGTTGATTGATTGATGTGGAGCGTAACTCCACAATGTGATATTATCAGAATATCAATGCATTAAATTCCTTACTTGTTGAAAACTGTATAAAAAATTAATAAAACAAACAAAAATAAATAATACAAGTTTCGGTCAATTAGGCCTAAGTCTGTATATGCCGCCATTTTAAGATGGCGGTTGATAGGTTAAGTTTTTGTCCAGATTATGTCCGTACATGGCGAGGTCAGGTTTTTGTCCCGGAATTAACGAAAATTAGATTAGTACTGTTTTCATCCAGTTTAAGTTATTAAAACACAAAATTGGACAAACAGGTGAAGGTTTAGTTTGGGAGTTGACGAAAATTGGATTAGTTGCGTTTTCATCCAATTTATGTTCTTAAACTGATGTCCATATTTTGTAGTTATTTCGTAGTTACGTCTATGTCAAACATTCAACAAATTCTGAACGTATTTTAGCTCGCTGTATACGTCCAAATTACATATATAGACGTACTTCGGAAATGGTGGATGAAAACTGAATATAATCTGGACGTATGTGTTGTGTGGGAATTAACCTGCGTCGCTTGGAGTAAACGTTCTAATGTCTAGATCCTATGCTTGTAACATCTAAAATTTTGTGAAGTGATGATCAATTTTTGAGAGTTGATGGAATAACTACTGGAAGTGTTTTACTATTTTTTTTTGTCAATAAAACCAGTTTCAAGTGACGATGACTCTCTATATTCATTACGTAAGGGAAATTATCTCAATGTGTCTTGATCCTGTCTTTACTCGCCACCCTGACTGCAATCCGATATTTTCAATATAACGGATGGATGGTTTTGATTGCTCTTCTACATTTTATGTCGAGGTGTACTGGTGTCGCCTAAATTTCTGAAAGTCGGTAGCAAAATGCTACATAAGCCGCACAGGATGTCATAACTTGCTTTACTAAAGTAATGATTAGTAGAGAAACTCATCGAAACTTCAGAATGTCAAAAATGATCTAACTATACAGTGTAAATTAATGTCATCGGCTAGCAACAAGTATGATTATGAAGAGTGATAGTTTACATGAACGAATGTCAGCAAAACTCTGACAATGGAACGTCACTAAGTTTTCAACCACTCAATACAATAATTAAAAATCCCTCATAGCTCCAAGTGGCGAACATAGGTCTCACATTAAATTGAATGCACGATTTTTCTTTTTAAATAAAATTCTAGCTCTCCGTCCAGAAGTCATGTTGGAAAAAAATACCTTTCTGTAGGTGAGAATTAATATATTATTTATTATAGTATTTTAGTAGATTTCTATTTATTTACAATATTGTTATTATTATTGTTGTTGTTTGAAAATGAATTATACTTTAGTTGTTGTTATTATTTATTGAGAAAAAAATATATTTACATTGTTTATTTAATTTAAAGTTACACATTTTTTAATTATGTTTATATTATTGCATAATATTGTGAAATAAATATTGTTCCCTTTGACCCAGAGTCCGGTATGAAAATACAATCTTGGTTAATGCATTTTGAGAAATCTTGCATTACCGAGAAAAAAGATGAAAATTGGAAATTAAATAATATTTCTAAATATTTGAAAGGAGAAGCATTGAAGGTTTATGTAAATGATTGTCTGGAGTGCACTAGTTTTGAAAAAACTTTCTGGGCTTCTCACTGAAAAATTTATTAATGTTTATGTTCCAAGATTTTCAGAATTTGCAGCTTTAAAAATAAGTGACTTAAATGAATTAGAACAATATCTATATTATAAAGGACAAACATATCTGTGCGTAACGCATACGTCATTTTGCGAATGGCAACACTTTGAAATTTGAAATAAAATTTTGGTTTTGCAATTTACTCTACTGCAAATTTTTAAACTTCTAAACATCGCACAGTTAAAATTTTTATACCGTCGTATAAGGAAAAAAATGCACTTTTATATGCAATTTGTTTGAAAGCTGTATCTCAATTTATTTTTGAGATATTAATTTTTTTGTAGTTTTTAATACCATTTTTCTTATCGTGGCAACAAAAGTACCTCATTTCTATTGAAAGCCATTGAAAGTAAACTGAAAATAGTCAAAAATAGGAAATACTGTATCTTTTTGTTGCCATTTTCTCATAAAACCTGAAAAAAAGTTGAAATTAAAATATGGGCTATGTCAAGAATATTGTCTGTTATTCCGTGATAATGACGTCATATGCACACTTTTTTACAGACGAAGTTTAAGATTGGATTATAAAAGTGGATTGCTTTAGTGGATGCAAATGACGTCATTTTATAAAAAAGCGTGTATTTTAATTCTTAAACGTGAATTATGTTTTGTAGAAGTGCGTCATTTTCACAGCCCAGCTGCTTTGAAATTCTTCACAGGTGAAAATGCTTTACTTTTAAAAATAATGTAATCGAAATCACATACTGATAAAACGCAATGTTTTACAAAAATTTAGAGTGTCTTTATAAAAGAAAGGTAAAATGCAAATAAAGCGATTTATATTACAGAAATTGATGATTTTCGCCTGGATGGATTTGCTTCGCCGAGTTAGACTAGCAAACAAATAATTCGTGGTTTAAAATAATATCGTGTTCCTGAAGTTTTTGTCAAAAATTCTCTTGAATAATAAAATTTTAATGCTATTCTTTAGGACATTCTACTATAATTTTATCAAAAAACATAAACTGCTTAATTTAATTTCTCCTAATTTTATATAATCTATATATTTAAAACGCAAATGTGTTTTTTAGTCATCTGCCGTGATCTTTCTGCTGAACCAATTTTACTAATATATATAAATATATATATATATTTTTTTTTTTTTTTTTTTTTTTTTTTTAACTGAAAGTTCTTCCTTTGTAGATGTAATCGCACTATCTGTTTTTTTTATTTTTTTTTATTTTATTTTTTTTTAATATCTCCACTTTTATATTTTAATTTTAAAAGCATTTTATGAAATTTCTTCAAAATGATGAAAATTAGATGCAATTAGATGCTTTCATTATTGCAAACAAGAGAGAAACAATGAGGTATTTTTAACTTTATTCATGCTTTTTTCTGATAAAAATTCAAAATTGTTGATAAAAATTGTTGTATAGGGTTTAGTAGCGCAAAATCCCATTAGGAGCAGAATATTATATTAGGGGCATAATAACGGAAAATGACATACTGCTTTTGAAAACACGCATTTTTCCTCATAAATTTTCTGTATTGTTTTCCTTCTGCACGTGTACTGATACTAAGTTTCAGACACTAGGCGAAATGCTTATTTAAGTGAAAATGAAGTCATATTTAAAATAAAACAATCATTTTCTTAGATAAAACTAAACATTTTAACTCAAATGCATCTAAAAAATATAAATTGCGGAAACTTTTACTCTCCGGAATTGAGATTAGAATCTCGAGTAAAGAGTGCGTCTGTTCACGTAAAAGATGTTGCTGACAATTGTGAGTTTTGAGTTAAAAGTATTTTTAAATGATCAAACAAGATACATTTTTTTTTAAATGATGAATATGGATATGAGAAGTGCGCATGCAAATTTTGAGATGGTGAAAATTGCTGTTTTCATACCGGAAATCCAAGCATAAGAGCCCCAGTTGATAACCACACCCTAATAACTGATCTTTATTATATTTTACTGATTAAGTATCTATATTATAAAGAACAAACGTATCTGTACTCTAACGCTGACGTCATTTTACGAATAGCAACACTTCACGATCAAATTTCGGTCTTGAAATTTTCGCTACTGCAATTTTTTAATCTTCTGACCATCGTACATTTTCAATTTTCGTCGCATAAGGAAAAAAAAATTACTTTCAAATGCAATTTGTTTAAAAACTCTATTCATTGACTGATGTATTATATTTTCTAAAATAATTTTTAAGTATTTTTTTAAGTTTATCTTATCACGTGCCGGTTTCAATACGTAATAATAATAATCATTTTGCACATAAAGTAACAAATATTTTTCAGCATTTGTTTCTGACTATTTTTGCATAACGAAATTAGTACTTCCTTCATAAACAAATAAAAGAATAATATTAAAAAACCCCACCAATCTAACATATTTGCGAAAGACAAATTAACGAAATTAATACTTCTTTTATACACAATTAAAAGAATAATATTGAAAAAACACAAATCTATTATATTTGTAATCGTACAGTTTAAATTTTTAGATCACCAAATAGGATTTTTTTTCAAATGGAATTTATTTGCAAAGTTCATCTCAGTTTACTGATTGTCTATGGTTTTAAAAACAATTTTAAAGCATGAAATATATTTTTTTTAATTCATCTATATCGCACGGAGCTCGATTACGAAAGATTAATCCGTTTGCCCTTAAAACAAAATAAAGACTTGATCATTTTCTTACGGCTAATATCCATAAAAAAATGCCCTGTGAATAAATAAATAAAATAATATAAATAAAACACAAATTTACCAGACATGTATAAGCTCTGAAATTATCAGAATATAAAAGGATGCCATAAGTAGCAAAATCTTGGCAAATAACTCTTAGCATGCGGTTAATAAGAAAATATCGCTTTTGATAAATTTCAAAAATTTATTCAAATTCGTATTTTTCATATGAAAAATGCTTCTTTAATGTAAGTGGTCAATATAAAAAAAAATATTGCTTATAAAAAAATTACTTTTCAACAAAAATAAAAGTTCTCACCTATATTCTTTAACCCGGGAAGCCCGGGTATGATCCCCTAGTTTTCATAAAAAGGTAAATATGAAGCTAAATTAACAAATTATAGTTTTGTTTGATAGAACTTCTGTTTGCAGTTAATGTTGATTCCCGATTTCTTATAATTTACATAATTCAGTAAGAAAAGATGGAATTAGTGAAACTTGTGCTAGAATTTTGTCAGATAAATTATAATTTAAATTTTCATTAAATTTTGTAAATTAAAGTAAAACATGGCATCCAATTAACATTTTTGAAAATTTTTATGAATTATAAAAGAATTAGTCTAACTTAAAAAAATTATAACTATGATATTTAAGTGTCTATGTTTTTATTGAATAGAATTTCTGGTTAAGGTTGTTTATCCCCAATTTCTTGTAATTTAAATAAATTCAGTGAGAAAAGATGGCATTGAGTGAACCTTTTATTGGGATTTTTACAATTAAAATATAGTTTAAAAAAGGTTGTTTTGATTAAATATACTAAAGCTGACCTTGCTTGCACCATGTTTTGATAAAAATCTGTAATGCTAAGATCTATTGCACCTACTCAAGTTTAATAAATTTTCTTGATGATTGATGATATCTGATGATAAATATGCAAAAATGTTCTTGACTTAAAGACAAGCTTGGGTTTCTTGAATGTTTTTGTTGAGGAATTATTGTGTTCAGTTTAAAGTTTACTACTCCAAAAAGTCTAACCTGAAAAGAGAATTATTTATCATTTTATTTTGTTCTTGAAAAATATTTTATTGTTTTTAAATTTAAGTTTTACACTAGAAAGTATATAATTTTAAATTATTCTTAAGGGCCACTAAAAACTTATTCCCATATCGAATCCTTAATAAATTATCTGATGTTAACTTTGAGATAGATAGGAAAATTCAAAACCGAAATACGGAGATTGTCCATGTAGCTAAAATTACGACAATATTATTCTAGAGATCAATTAAAGTTATCACATGAAAAACCCCAGCAAACTAATGTTAAATCCATAGCCCTGTCTTAAATTTATAATAATAAGTAATTTAACTAAACTAAATAAATCCATTTATAAATTAGTAAGCAATTATTTTCTATATAACAGTGTGTTCTTGAATCGCGACAGGAATATTACTGCTGAGATTTTTTACTTGAATTAACAATTTATGCTGGCGTAAATTGGTGGATTTAGGTTGAGGATTTCTTGTATCGAAAATAATTGAATTAATAACTTAAACTAAATTAACTAAATAAATAAAATTAACTGGATTAGAATTAAATTTAAATTGAATTTGAATCTAGGATTAAAGTTAATTACTACAATTCAATAATCTGGATATTTTATCAACCTTTCTTAAGCATGCTACAAAGTTTCATTTTCATTCAGTAACAATAGTTTTGCGTTTGATTGAAAACAAGATCATTGCATAATCATGCTGAATTGATAGTTATTTCACAACATTTCTTATTTATTTTTGTTACTTTATGTTATGCCTAATATTTGAGTATATTGTCATACCACATTCGCTGTCATATGGATGAGATATCAATAGATACTTTAAGGATTAGTTATAGAAATTTATTTGATACATTTGAATACTATTGACTGTGTTCTTGAATATAGTTGTTATTATTATTTATTATACTAAGCATTATTGATATTGAGAGAAAAAGATCATAATGAATATTGATTACTATAATAAGTGAGATGATAATGCTTAGCATGGGAGACTTACTTTGTGAGAGTATTTATGCTATGAGTTGTGATAACCCGATTAGTATGAATTTCAATTACTCATTGTAAGTTAGTGCTAGAAACTGATATTATTATTATAAGATATAATATGCTTATTATTAGATAATTGGAAGATAATTACCGTGTAACTAATTAAAGGACAGAACATGAGATAAAAAAAATCTTATGAAGTTTTAGATTTTAAGAGTTTGTGTTAGTTTATGAGAATATCTGATTTAAATGCTTTAAAATGTTATGAGTTAGAGAGTTTATTAATTATGAATAATTAATTTATGAGTTAGAAATTTTAGATTATTACAATTTTTTCAACTTAGAGGAATTCCAAAGAAGTTTCTGATGATGAACCTATGATGACTGTAATAGGTAAATGCCATGTGGTAAATAGTAACTAATAGCAAATAGTAAAAAGGTACCCGCAAAGAGATGGACAATCAATACCATCAATGTATTTGTGTCAATACACTTCAAAGATACTGTAAATAGGTTTATTTAAAAATTTTGTCATTATTATTGCTATTATGAATTTTATTATTATTTATTTATTGTAATATATTAATTTCATTTATTGAACTAAAAATGAACTTAGATTGGAAAAACTGAGTTGCTAATGTAAGGATAAGTAGATTCAAATGAACATTATATGTACGAATCTAATTTTGAACTTATATTTTGAAGACATTTTTCAGAATTCCATTAGCACATTTATATTATTAAATGCTACGTTCAAGTCTTTACAACTGAATTCATGAATGCCTTGCATATGAATATGAGCCATGAATGGCCGTACATTTATTATGAAAATAACAAAACTATGTTAAGTAATTATTCTCAATATTTATAGTAACTTTTTATTTTACATCGTTTTAATTTGTGAACAAGATTAATATCTTGTTATTGTATTTAATTAACAATTCCAGTAGTTTGCGTTCTAAATTTTAAATCAATATAGCATTAAGATTTAAAAAAAAAAAGTTAAATCTTCAGGGTTTACTCTAAGTGGCGAAATTGTAATCCAAGCCTATGTTACATTTCCTTTCTATGAAATTGTTTGTCTTAGGACCTACCAGTCCATCCAGTCTTTTTGAGTGGAGGGATATGTAATAATAAAAATGTTGGCCTCTTTTTCTTAGTAAAACTATTCCAAATTCTTAATATTTTTCCTTTTTTACCTATCTTTAATAATATCTTAATATCTTTTGTCTTTTATTTCATGCATTTAAAGTTGCGTATTCTTTTATTATTCTAAAAACCGTAATCCATTCGCCTAATCTTATAAAACCCATTAAATTACTTTTTCTTTTTATTCTAAAACTAAATTCTCTTTCTTTCGAATCTTTTAATATCATTTATTCTTTGGTGTTCTATACCCACAATTCCATGCATCCGCCAGCACTATTTGCACTTTAATTCTGACGCCGTATAAAAGAGTTCATTATCTACGTCATCCTTTCCCATCGAATCGTAATCTGTTTTATGCCCCATCCTTCCCCACCTTTCTTCTAGCATTGATCTTTTACTCGAGACCTTAGTAATTGCTGAGCACATGCTCACTCACATCGGAGTCGGTTGATATATACGAGTGCTGTCGCAGTCAAAAAATCAGATTTTTCAAAATGTCACCCATATTAGAAATTGAAACAGCTATATCTGAGCCATTTTTTAAGATAAAGACAAACAAAAAATGTTCCTGAATCCTTATATCAAGGCCAAATACTTAAGAAAGAAACCTTTTTTCAATTTCTAAATTTTTTGCGCCTCACTTTAAATATATATATATTTTAATTTAATGGCCGCCATTTTGAAACAAGATGGCTGATGAAGCTGGCCAGCGAACTTGGTCGAGATATTGATGTATACTATCCACATGCCTTCTTACATCGAAATAGGCGAATACATGTGTTATCGCGTGACAAACACAATATCGTTTCAAAATGTTAGCCATGCTAGAAATTCAAAGTGCTATAATTCAACTATTTTTTAAGATATAAACAAAAGAACAAATTTTCAGAAACAAAAACTGCTCCGGAATCTTTGTATCAAGGCCAAACACATAAAAAAAAACTCTTTTTCATTTTCCAATTTTTTAATACCTCATTTCAAATTTTAAATTTAATTTTTTTAAATGGCAACCCTTTTCAAACAAGATGACGAATGAAGCTGGCCAACGAACTCGGTCGAGACATTGATATGTACTATGTACAGACCAAATTACATCCAAATCGGTTCATAAATACGTCTGTTATCGCGTGACAAAAATCAGGTCGTTTTAAAATGTCAGCCACAATAGAAATTCAAAATGCTATAACTCTGCCATTTTTTTTAGACATAGATGAAACGAAAACTGTTTCGGAATCTTTGTATTAAGGTCAAACACATACGAAAAAAATCTTTTTCATTATTCAATTTTCTGGTACCACATTTAAAATTTAAATTGTTTTTAAAAATTTTTAAATGGCCGCCATTTTGAAACAAAATGGCGGATGAAGCTGGCCAACGAACTCGGTCGAGGCATTGGTATGTACTATGTACACGCCGAATTACATCCAAATCGGTTCATAAATACGAGAGTTACAGTGTGACAAAGGTCAGATATATATATATATATATATATATATATATATATATATATAATTTTGAACGGAGGGTGGTTTCGGGGTCTGGGGGTCATGATCGATGAAAATATACCAAAATTTTTTTAAATCGCTTTCCTCCGAACGGCTGCAATAGGTAGCTTTTTGTAATGAAAGCTACCTAAAAACGGTGTGTTTAGGGCGGAACGCCTAATTTTTATTCGTGCGCATTCAAAATATCCATAGTCGAAAAAGTCAAAAGTCCTTGAAAGATCTGGGGGATCCTGACGGACGAAGAATTACAGCATGCAGTTTGAGACTTCTTCAGGCAGTAGAAAGAAGGATTTCACTCAAGGGTATATTCAACATTTTGAAGCAGTGGGATGCTTGCCTAAATGCTGAAAGCAATTTTGGATGTCTGGAATACCAAGTCTGTACAATCCAGCTTGCGAATGAAAACTTTTTGACCCCCCCCCCCACTTATAATAACAATAACAGTAAATTGGCGGGACTCTTATCTGTTAAGACTTTATATCTAGAAATCTGCATATGAATATCGCCATTTGCGACTATGAGCTTATATATGCCTGACGTACAAAAATTTCTAAAATCATTTATGATTTTTTCCATGAATACTATTATTACGGACATGGCGCATGCGATGGACATGCGATATCGTACATCAAAATGCTCCGTATGGTGAGTTTGAGGTTCTGAAGAACATCAATTTAAGATCCGAGGAATTATTGAAAACACTATATATTAAGTGAGGACACATTTTAAAAAAAACCCATATGAATAACAACGATCGAAAAGGTAAACAGCTGTCAGAAACAATTAGATAATGTTGAATTAGAAAATACAATCCTGACTGGAATTTCTTTCTCTTAAAGATAACAGCTTTCTTTATGAATCCTTCTTTATGAATTCCTTATGATCCGCCCGGTTTTAACTTAAGCGTAACTTAAACTTTTACTTGTACGTAACTAAACTTTAATTTAAACATAAATGTATGTCTAATTATATCGGTTTCTTGAATTCATATGAGTTGGTTTTCCAAAACAAGGACCTGGACTTCAAAGAACATCCGGTTGGATTTCCGCGTGCTTACGGCACCGTATAATTTTCGTGTGCTTCAGCCTTCCAACGCCAGTGGATACATTCTGTTCTAAACGAACCACCCACATGCGTTCCTACTGCCTGCGGTACCATATATGAGTGTTCTCCAGGGAAGTCAGGTGGAGAAAATTTTTTCTTCAAATTTATAAAACAAAATATTATTTTGCATGTATGTGCAAATTTTTGAAATCCCTGAAAGAAACGGTTTTACAACTTTCGATTGTGCCTAAAAATTTCTGAATATATTACTATTTGGAATTGGTGGTAACGCTTAATATTTTAACATGTTTTAAAAGATATATGTCCTTGGGTTTTTATATCAAGATCTGACATAAAATAATGATAATTATTGAAGAAAATGCTAAGACTGAAATAATTTACCATAGGGTTGGGTTGATATTTGACGGCCGATTACCAAGTCGAGGGATATAGGACCAGGGTGGGGGTGCCCTTCGTGGGCTTCATTCGAAGGGAACCTAACCCGTATTTACTCATGGAAATCCATGGTTCGAAGAAAACCACGAAAACTCCGAATGATTAGGTTGACGGGCACGATTGGGTTCGAACCCAGCACTTCCCGTCTATCAGCTTCGAGAGCAGAACCTCTCGGCCACTGGTGGGGCAATTTACCATAGGATAATATTTCTTTTTGCGTATAAAAATAGGTTTTTTGATAAAATAATAAGTTACTGATGGATTTTCTTAAGTTTTTGAAAATATGAAGTAGAATATTATTTTACGTATATATTCGAATTTTTAAATACCTAGTTGAAACAGATTTAAAATTTTCAACCTACTGCCTTAATATTTGTTGCTTTAGCAGGCAATATTTTTTATTTTTTGAACTTCCGAAATAGAATATAATTTTGCAACTGCTCCCCAAAATTTTTAAATCCCTGGCTCAAATAGTTTTTTTTCAATTTAAATATCATTTAAAATTTCCTAATGAGGTTTTTCTTTGCGAAAGTAATGCAATATCGAGGCAGAAAATTAAATTTAGTACAACTGCTTGCAGATGTTCATTTAAAACAATGATTTAAAATTCAGGATTCTTTGTCGGATTTTTTTTATTTTTCGAATTTTTGTAATAGAATATTAGTTCCCATCTGTTTCCAAATGTTTTTTATCACTACCTCATATACTTTTTTTATTTCAATATCTTTAAAAAATCCCACTCTGTTTTTTACTTATTCAAGTCTTCTTTTTAACTGTGATTTTTCGAAAGACAATTGCCAGGCACATTGTCTACAGTTTGCTAATGTAAGGAAAAATAAATTCCTTTGTTAATGAGTTCAGTAATTCATATTACAATTTCTGAACCGATTTTCTCTCAACTTTCTAGAATTTCTGAAATAGAATATTATTTTGCGTATTTGTGCAAATGTTCTTACCTCTACGTCAAAAAGTTTTTAAAACATAGATTAATTCGAAAATATCCAGTCCCCTTTTTCTCTTGCGTACCGGCACTTTTCTGTCAACACTTCCTCTTTCTCGAAGAGCCGAGCACTTAAGAGCTCTTGAAAAAAAAAATGCTATGCTCTTCCGTCCTATTTTCTTTTACTTAATTGATGATTTAATTAATACCTCGGCTAATTAAACAATTATTAAATCTTCTTTGTAACCTGAATCAGTTCAAGAGAAAAAACCAAGGGTTTGACGTAAGGTGTCAGATTAAATTATGTTGTCAAGTGTTATTTCAAACAATTGTTATTTTAATTGCATGAACTGAAGTCAGCGGTTCTGGTTTCGATTACTAACATGCATACAATCCGTGTCATGTATTTACTAATCAGTAAGATTTTGTTAATAAGTATTGTTTAGTAATAATAAAAACTATAAGAAATAAACAAATATTATCGCACTAAGAGTACTTTTGAACATTTAGTAAATAAATACCCCTTTAGGACAGATGCTGTATATTCCCTCGGCGGCATCTTGGACGTTTTCTTGGCGTGAAAACCCCTTTCCGCCAAGTAGTAAATGTCGCCAAGCTGTGATTTATGCGCATGTCAGGTTTAATAGGGTTGACTTATCGATAAAAAACGCCAACAAAATATTGCCAAGAAATCCAAGATGGCGGCCGAGGGACTATACAGCGTCTTTTTGGTTTGAATTGTTTCTTTAAGGTTGATGCACGTGTGTGTATAATATGTAAATTATGAAAGATGTTATATTAGATTTTATATAGAAAATGTATTTTTAATTGGAAACCTAACTAAACTGTAAAGAAAGTAATAAACTGTTGATCTTAATATCCTCGTAAATATATCAAAATGTAAAAACACTTTAAAAATTATTAGTTATATGCAGTTACTATACGAAAGTGTTTTTCATTAAACTATATGCAAGATTTAAAATTTAAAATTAAAAAAATATAGATATGGTTCAATGTAATTCTTTTTAATAAAATTAAATCCACTGACTTGCATATTTATTTTAACCGTTAATACAAATTATTCATTCAACAAAAATTGTTTTACAGAAGTTGTTTTAAAGTTTCCTTTCAATCGCATAGGAGGAAAAAAATTATTTTCACCGCATCCGAATTGTTTAAGATGTCATGTCATACCAATCCTCATTAATAATTCATTTAAGAAAAAAATAATCTTTTTAGCACTTTTGCTAATCTTTTAATTATCTAAGATCAAACCATTTTGAGAGCAATACAACAATTAACAAAATTATTTTAATAGTACAAGACATTTGTCTAAAACGCTCCATAGAATCACTCGAGAAAGCAAAGTTGAGTTCTATAATATATGTAATTGGGTCTCATTTACTATTACTTTTCAAATGTGGAACGTTGTAATTAAAACGAATTATTTATGAAGTAGTTCGCTTTTAATGAATTTTAACATAAGTTAGTATATAATTCTTATCATACTAACACATGTTAACTGTTTAATGCTCTGTACCTAAGAAAAAATAATAATTACGCTATTAAAGTGAGTAACTTTATTGAAATTTAAGATAAGCTTTTATTATAAGTTGGATTATAGCAAATTGTCAAAAATGTTCTTATCTATAAAATAAAGTGTAAATTAAAATAATCGCTTTCGAATTGAGCGTTAATTTAATAATTAGGAACGAATAATTTTTAATATTTAGGAATATTTAATAATTAGGAAAGAAAACTACTAATAAAGATTTATATAATATAAGACCAATAAAATGTACTTAATAAACAAATCTTCATTGGAGTAACGTAATACAAGTGGAATATTTTACAGATTTTATGAATGCATTTAGAAAATATAGAATATCCGATTCATCGATTTTTTAATTATTCTTATACAAAACTTGTCATTAAAATGTATCAAATCAAAAACAACTCGCAGTAAATGATCCCGCATCATATCATAAAGAAAGTAATGATTCGAAAATAACCATGTAATATCATAAATATTATTTTCTTAAATTCACATAGTTTTTGCATTATACGGTGAGTTAGACGGTAAGTATTATTAACGCACTAATTAGGCGAAACAGGCGATCTACTTTCTCGCATTGTTCTGAAATAATAATTAAGTTTAGCTTTATTTATTTTTAATTTATTACTAGCAAAACCCGCTGCTTTGGTCGCGTAATAGTTGAAATATGCTAAGTGATATTTTTATGTCTAGTAGTCTAGTAGTACATCTAGATTTTAGTAGAAGATTTTAAAAATTTTGGGATAATTCAAAAAATTACTAATAAAGACACAATGTGACTGAACTCCATTGTTACATTGCATTACGCAGAAATGAGACTTAAATTAATAAAAAGAAATAAAACTAATTCTAAATAAATGATAATTTACAAAGTATTTTGAAGCATTTATGCTCAATTCAGTATTTATTTGAAGTTTTGAATTTTTATGAAGCGTTCTTAGCACGCATTTACATCTTAAAATTAACCATCAAGTCAAATTCCAAATTTCTTGTCTAACGGTCTACCACCTATCTGGTTATAGTGGCACTAGCATTAAATGTCTCTGTTGAAACAGAGACTGTATTCATTAATTTGCCAAAATTAATTTTGATATCGGTTTGGTATTTCCTAATATTCCATATAAAACATGAATTAGAAAGATTTTAAAGGTTTTTTCTGAACGTTTGTTGATCCTGCCTACCCCAGGTGATAGCAGCACCGGCATAAAATATAGCCTGTATAGGATCAGAGATTATCACCATTGATTCGCAACCATTACTTTTGTAATAGATTTATTATTTCACTGAGATTTCATAGAAATCGTAATTTAAAACATTTTTAGAACGCTTTTCACTCCTTACATTCGTTTCATACATTTTACATTTCGAATTTATTTTGGAGGGCATTTAGATTTTTTAACTAACATTCCATATTTAAAGTTTCTAGCCTCTTCAGTTCCACAGAAATCGCAATTCAGAACGTTTTTTGCTCCTGCAATCTTCTGGTGGTAGTGGCGCCTACACAATATATAGCTTATGTTTGAGCAAGTTCTATCGCAAAAAATTTGCAGGCATTATGTTTTAAATCGGTTTGATATTTCGTAATATTGCATAAAAATCGTAATTTAGAACGCTTCTAGAACGCTTTTCTCTCACTTCATCCTTTTAAAATTCGAATTTACTTCCGACGGTTCGTGGAAAGCATTTGCATCTTTTAAGTAATTAACATACCAAATTTCAAAATGTTAGACCCTTAGTATCACAAAAAACGTAATTTAGAACATTGTTTGTTCATGCAACCCCAAAATGTTAGTGACAACAACATAAAATATTGGTTATGTTGGAACAGGTACTGTCACAATCAATTTGCAATCATTTTTTTTTATCGGTTTGATATTTCCTGAGATTGCGTAGAAATCGCAATTTAAAACGTTTTCAGAAAGTTTTTCGCGCATTTTCACACCTTTTATGTATTGAATGCTTTAGAAACTGCTCTTACAGCAACTGCATTTACATCTTATCAGTAACTACAACGCCTATTTTTATGTTGCTAGCCACAGGCAGTATCACGGAAATCGCAATTTAGAACGTTGATTGTTCCTGCAAACCCCAGGTGGTAGCAACACCGACATAAAATAGAGCCTAATATAGAATAGATACTTCCTGCCATAAAATAGATACTTCCTGCGATTGCATAGAAATCGCCATTTAGAATGTTTTTCGAGCATTATCACTCCATTTAAATTTCGAATTTTTAAAGAAAGGTTTTTAGAGATTTTTTATATGTAATTGTTAATTACCATGCCAAATTTCAAGTCTCTAGCCTCGTTCAGTAAAACAAAAAATCGCCTTTTTAGAAGGTATTTTACTCCTGCACCGACTTTTGGCTAGTGTCAACGAAATAAAACATAGCGTTTGTTGGAGCAAGGGCTGTAACTATAATTTTGACGCCATAATTTTTTTAATCGGTTTTGTATTTCCTGAGAGAAATCGCAATTTATAATGTTTTTTAGAACGCTTTTTGCGACTTTTTCCCGATTTTTAAATTTCGAATGCTTTAAAAATGTTCTTAGAGGTTATTTATATCTTATAAGTAACTACCATGCCAAATTTTATATTTCAAGGCCATTCAATAACACAAAAATCGCATTTTTACAAAGATTTTCTCTTCTGCATCCAATTTGGGTTAGTGGCATGGACATGAGACATAGCCTATATTCGAATAGGTACTAGTACAATCATTTTGATACCATTACGTTTGAAATCGGTTAGGCAGTTCCAGAGAGTATCTACTACAACAAACAAACAAACAAACTTTACTTCTTTATAATATTACTAGCAAAATTCGAGGCTTTGCTCGCGTAATAGTTGAAATACGCCAAGAGATATTTGTATGTCTAATTTTTATTAGAAGAAATTATACTTTATTTATAATTAAAAAAATACTAATTAAGCCACAGTTAGACTAAACTTCATTATTACACTGCATTAGGCAGAATGAGACTTGAATTAATAAGAAGAACTAAAACTAATTCAAAATAAATGGTAGTTTAGAAAGTATTTTGAACATTTCGACGGTCATTTCAGTATTCGTTTGAAGTTTTGATCTTTTTTAGAAACCGTTCTTAGTACGCAATTAAATCTTAAATAAACCATCATCTCAAATTCCAAGCTTGTTGGCTGTCAGTCTGTCACCTCTCTGGTGGTAGTGGCACTAACATAAAATGCCTATGTTGAAACACAGATTATCATCATTAATTTGCCAACATTAATTTTGAAATCGGTTTGATATTTTCTAATATTCCATAGAAAACGTAATTTAGAAAGTTTTTAAAGACTTTTTTTGAACGTTTGTTGTTCCTGCCAACCCCAGACGGTTGTGTAACTGGCATAAAGTATATTCTGGGTGGGATCACATGCTGTCACAATTAATTCGAAACAATTACTTTTGTAATCAGTTTGTTATTTCCTGAGATTGCATAGAAATCGTAATTTAGGACTTTTTGTACGCTTTTGGATTCTTCCCTTCGTTTCACCTCTTTTAAATTTCGAATTTATTTTTGACAGTTCTCAGATGGCATTTATATTTTATAAGTAACGACCATGCTTTATTTAAAGTTTGTAGCCTTTTCAGTATCACAGACTTCGCAATTTAGAACTTTTTCTGCCCCTGCAACCCCCAGGTGGTAAGGACACCGACATGAAATAGAGCATATATTACAGATAAAGCTGTCACCATCAATTTCCAAATATTACTTTTGAAATCGGTTCGATACTTCCTGAGATTGTGTAAAAATCGCAATTTAGAACGCTTTTTAGAACGCTTTTCGAGCATTTTCACATCATTTAAATTTCAGATTTGTTAGGAAATGTTCTTAGAGATGTGTTATGTCTAATAGGTTACTACCATGCCAGATTTCATGTATTCCTCAACCCCCCCCCCCTTTCTGGTAGTGGAACCGACATTAAATATAGTCTATCTTCGAGCAAAGGACTGTTACCATAATTTTCACACCATTATCTTTTAATCCCCTGACCGCCGAGCAAAAGTGCAAAATTTTAATGTTTTTTTTTCTGTGTAATTTTTTAAAAATGGTTAAAAAATATATTTTCTCCAACACGATATATTTTTTTATTACGTATAGGCATATAAGCTTGAGAGTATTTATCATAACATAATTTTTCAAATCTGGGTTTTATCTGTAGAATTATATGAAATTAAATAATGCTTCTGTCGCAGTGAAACCTGCAGCTTAGTGAACGGATATATCAGTTCGCGGCGGTGAGAAGGTTAAACAGTTTAGGCAGTTCCTGAGTTTGCATAGAAATAGCAATTTAGAATGTTTTTTTTTTCCATGTGCACACCCTTCGGGATATTGGCACCGATATAAAATAGAGCCTATGTTGGAGCAAGGGCTGTCACCCTCATTTTGTCACAATTATTTTTGAAATCGGTTTGGTACTTCGTGAGATCGTGTAAAAATCGTCATTTAGAACGTTTTTTAGAAAGCTTTTCGCGCATTTTCAAGGCTTTTTAATATCGACATTTTTAAGAAATGTCTTTAGAGATCATTTATATCTTATAAGTAACTGCAATTCTTAATTTTATGTTTTTAGGCCCTTCAGTAACACAAAAAGTGCATTTTTGAACGTTTTTTGCGCCCTCTTTCAAGCAGTGGCATCAACTTAAGATATAGTGTATGTTTGAATATGGACTTACATCGTCATTTCGATACCAGTACTTTTGAAATCGGTTCTATAGTTACAGAGAATACCTCCTACAAACAAACAAACAATTTTTACTTCTTTATAATATTAGTATAGACTAGTATTATTATTAGTATTTTTAGATAGATAAATTACGTAAAAGAGATCTTAAGAATTAAAAAAAAAAATAGTGAATATTAACTCTGTATTTTAAAACTTGAAACTATTTGACATAGATCACTTAAAATTTAACAGATTATAAAGTGCTATAACGCCCATAAACAAATGTAATAATTTACTTTTATAAAACGCTAAAAAAGATTATTAGCCCAGTGGTAAGGGAGCTAAAAAAGACCGAATTCGGAATTACTTAGGGGAAAGCAGGAAATTGTTTTAATGCCTTCAGTTTAGATCTAGAATGAATATGCTATGTTTTCCCCCTCATACTAGGTGAGCGTAAGAAAATATGTATAGATTTATAGTAAAAAAACACGTTTTTTTACATACCATAACAGTATCTCCAAACAGCTAACTCTGTCAAAACCTTTGTCAATACAAATGTTGTACAGCTTAAAATTCTGAGTAAAATGAGTACCTACACTTAATATGTTTGTTGAACATTAAGGTCACAATTCTACTTTAAAGTTTTAGACACATGGTCAGGGGGTTGAACTCAGAATTAATTAGGAGAAAACTGGAAATTGTTTAAATACCTTCAGTTTAGGTCTAAAATGAACGTACTATGTTTTCTTTCCTCGTACTTGGGTGAATGTTAGAAAATATGTACATATTTATTTTCGAAAAACACTGTTTTTTAAATTACCTTAACAATATCTCAAAACAGCTAAGTCTATCAAAAACATTGTCAGTACAAATGTTGTAGAGCTTAAAATTCTGAATAAAATGAGTACCATCATTAATATTTTTGTTCAACATTAAAGTCGCAATTCTATTTCAAAATTTTGCCTTAATCGCTAATCAAGAGCTTGAAGCCAGGAGGGACCAAGTTAACTTATATCTTTATTATATTATAGCTAACAATATCTCAAAACAGCTAACTTTATCAAAAACATTGTGAATACAAATGTTGCAGAGCTTAAAATTCTGAGTAAAATGAGTACCCATATTTAATAATTTTGTTCAATATTAAGGCCGCAGTTTTGAGATATTGTTAAGTTAGCTTGGTCTCTCCTGGCTTCACGATCTTGATTTGAAAATTTTTGAAATAGAATTGCGACCTTAATGTTGAACAAAAATATTAATGAGAGTTGTTAGACATGGTTGAGGAATTGGAAACTCCTACTGTTTTCATTACACTTAGTGCAGCTGATTTATACTGGCCTGAAATGTATCACATTATTGATACAGACTATGTTTACACTAATTGTAACCAAAATTCTGAATTCATCAGAAAATCAAAATTGTTGAATTATAATTCTTTAATCGTTGCTTACTTTTTTCATAAGCGGTTGGATTTTTTTAAAGAACACTTTTTCTCAAAAATATTTCAAAGTCAAGGACTTTTGGTTTCGTATTTAGTTTCAACATAGAGGTAGTCCTCACATGTATGGGCATTTCTGGTTTGAAGATGCTCCTGATGTAAACAATCTTAGTTCAAATGATGATGAAAAGATACGTAAAATTGTAAAATACTTTGACGAATTCATATCGATCTGGCAACCAGATCCTAATCAAGTTTATGATATACATCCATCTAAATTCCATTTTACGGATGTACCTGATGAAGCTGCTGACTATAATCACTTAATACGTGCAGTACAGAAGCATAAATGGTCTAAACCTTATTGTAAGAGAAAGAAAAACTATTCTTCTGAAGTCACATGCCGTTTCAAATTTCCCAAAGAATGTTCTCAGGAAAGTAAAATTCAGTTCCTTACTAATGAACCAGAATACATTTCAAAAAGAAATAGTCCTTATTTAAACAGCATAGCCCACAAATTAAAAAAAAATTGGCGAGCAAACATGGATTCCCAAGCAGTCATTTCCATTCAGGCAGTTCTAAATTATATTGCTAAATATGCTAGCAAAGGTGAACCCAGATCAGAAGATACCCAGATAATTTGATTTGTTGTTGGTCCCCTAAGTGTGTTCAAGTTAACATTCCTTGTAAAATATAATTTCTTACATATTGTTTATGTGCTGAAAGATCCAGAAGAATTCGTTAAATATTTATTTAGGTATTTGACAAAACGTCGAAAATTGAAAGTTCCTTATTTCGTTTGACCATATACTTTGTATTATATTCATTCTGCATGAAAAATCAGTCATCAGAAATATATTGAAATCATTGATTTCAAAAATATTTCAAAAAGCAATTTCACTGTGATTGGAACCTTTTTTTATACCTTACGGGTAACACATTGTACTAAATTACTTAGTACTTAGTAGTAAACTTAGTACACATTGTACTAAATTAATTTAAAAAAAAAAAAACGTGTTGAAAAGCAGTTCATGGGCTGATTTAAATATTTTTTATTCATTTTCAAATTTACATATAAAAAAAAAAGATTTCTTGTCTTCAAAATATAAAAGTAACTTGTATGATCTTAGTATTTCCATCTTCTATTTTGTATTTGTATTGTGATTTTTGTAATTCAAATTTTTTAAATATTTATAGTATCAGTTTATTAGACACAGAATTTACAGAACAATATGATAATACTGAGTATTTCAAATGTTCAGTGTAAAAATAAAACGCGATAATAAAAGATCTATGGGTAGGAGAGACATGTTGGTTTGCAGGCAAATATTCATATTGGTACGGGATTTTGTATATCGACAAACAAAAAAATTGTTCAAAATCTCGACAATAGAGGGCACTACTACAGATAATTCCATGGAATAATTCCACATTGCTTACAGAAACGCAAGATTTGATACAAAAAATTGTACCTGAAGCATTCTCTAATGTTTTTGTATTCAAATCTTGCGTTGTGTGAGCAATATGGAATTATTTCATGGGATTTTCTGCAGCAGCGCCCTCTATTGTCGAGATTTTTTACTATATATACATACATTTTTTGGTTTGATACAAAATGCCGTTCCACGCTGAATATTTATCTGCAAACCACATGTCTCTGCGACCTAAAGATAGTTTTTTTTTTTATCGCGTTTTACTTTCGAACCGAACTTTTGAAATACCGGTATATATATATATATATATATATATTGATAAATTGTAATTGTTATTAAAGGTTTTATATATATATATGTGTATGTGTGTGTGTACATATATAATGCATATGTAATTATTTTAAGATACATGCAACATATGAAATGTATCTTAAAATATCTAACGATATACGCAATAAGAAAGTATTTTATGTATCATTTTCAGTCAGGAAACCTTGTTCTATGTAAAAATATATATTCATAAGGTCTTTGACTCCCCTTTTATCTGTATGTCTTTCCAAACACATGAGTAGAAACGTTTCATTTCCTTTTGAATTTTTCAATGTTCGAGTAAAAAACTCCTCGAGGTCTAGATTTCTGTTTATGTTCGTTCTTTTAACAAATGGCAATAATAGAAAGTTGCATATTCGCATTTCCTTTCTTTTTTTTCATCTCAGACCTTGTAGGAGTTGAGCTATTGTTTTCATGTACGAAAGTGTTTTGTAGAATGAAAAATTGACAGTGCCTAAAAAAGCCTAACATTTTTGAAAACTTTATATTGCGTTGAAATAATCTTTCAAAGTTGTAAAAGTGAAACACCTTTTCTAAAAAAGAAGATTATTTTGTCAGTCCGCATTTAACATTAATTTTAAATAAAACGATTATATTTACCAGACATTTCTTTTATGATGATATAGAACTGAGAGTATTAGTATCAGATATAAAATTGACTGATAAAGGTAATGTATTACATATAATATCTAAAAATAAACACAATTCATTGAAAATTAATTTAATAAATTGTGTAAATTTTGAAGAATAAACAGATTAATTTCAAAAACTTTATCTAAAAAATGCATTAAAAATATTTATAACAAATTTTTTAGAAAATTATTTCAATTTAAAAGCAATTCTAAGTAAAAAGAGCATAAAAATCAAATGTCTTTGTTGTAAATTTACGTATAAATTAAATCAGAATTGTAGGCTTTAAATACAACATTTGTGTAATATATTTCGTTTTATTTTCATTTATAAATGTATCCAACGTAATGTATTTTACTTTTCCAATAAGTTAATGGTATATTTAAATGCTGAACTACGAATAAACAACAGGTTTAAAATCTTTAAAAAAAATTAAAATAAATATATAGGGTAGAATACCCGAGTTTGTATCACTTCATATACTTTCAGCTGTAACATTAACAACATTTTTGGCTTTTAGCAACATTTGGCAACATTTTTTGTAAGCTTAACAACATTTTTGGAATATCTGCAAAATATCACTGCACGTCATCTATTCATCTACAAACAAAATAAATCTTTAGAACAATTTATTTTTGAAAATCGTGAGTTTTATTTTAATTTGAAAAAAAAAATGTCAAAAGTGGTCCAAATTTAGCGACTGGTCGCCTAAGTTGGACCAAGTGTAATTGTTTTAATTCAAAATGTATTCAAAATATAAATCAAAGTTATAAGTAATTAAGAATGGATTTTGTGGAACTAATTGGTAGGTATTTGAATATCACGTAAGAAGTGATGTAAGGTAATACAAATGTATTACTTTTGTTACACATGTATTTCTTTTGCTAATTTTGTATTCTATTTCACACAAAATGGAACCATATTTGACAATCTGAACGCTGAATCATTTCTATATTATTTTCCTATCAAGAAAATGAGGATTGGTTTTCCATTAGGAAAACCAATCTTCATTTTCTTGATTTTTCCTTATAGTTTCTGAATCATTAGTCATTTTTTCGCAACAGAAGTTTTCTTTATCTTATGTCTATATTTCTTCCTTTCCGTCATGTTTTTTTCAATTGAATTACACCTTTTTAAAAAAACTTGTTGTTCCAATTGCTTTTGTGCATTGAGAGCTTCATCTTGGTCTTTATTTTTTGTTTTGTTATTTATTTCAATGTTTACTTTAAAGGATGTTATCACAACTGTTGTTTAGCTCCGTCTGAGCTTTAACTTAATATGTTTCGGAAAAGGAAATAACATTGCTAATGATTCTTTGGCTTTTTGGGGGTTTGTGTAGCTGAAGCCTTCTTGCAGGACAGTCTCTTTACAATTTGCTCTTTCCTTTTCCTTTGCTATATCTTTTACATCTTTTTCTGTCACTGATATTTTTCTTCCAGATTGTTTGTCTCTACCTTTTTTTTTTACTCTATTTGTTTTAGTAGGTTTCCTGATAACTTACTCTGACTGCAAAATCCCACTAGCAGGAGACACAGCGGATCTATGTGCAGTACCTATCTAAGTGCCTATCTATACAGGGATAAATACAAGAAATTGCTATCAAAATTTATTGCATAGATATTTAGAAGATATGGTTTTTGTTTATGTATGCGTATGCTGTATAGAGAAATTGTTCAAGATATACCAAATAAAATAAAATAAAATTATTTTAAAACTTGCACGGAAATGGTAATCCAATATAAAATAAACTGGGTTTCATAATGATATAATAACCTAGTAATTTTGTGATATACTAGCAAAAATGCATAAATAATTATCATAAAACTCCATTCTGGAGACAGATACGGTACTTTTACGTACTACATAGCTGTATAAGAAATATAAAACTTTCAATTAACCGAAAATATGAATTACCTAAAAAAAAACATGTTGTAAAATGATATGAACACTGGACGAAATTATCACTAAACGAGCATGGAAACTGCACGTGAATACTTAATGCCACTCCGTGAAGAAGAAACCGAAACATACAAATTAGTTTAGCATATACAGCTACTTCGCAGACAAGGAAATTTCCAAACCTAATCGCAAAGTGAGTTCTAAAAGTATGAGTCGTAAAAGCTCTTTAACTGATTTTGAGAAATGGGAATTGTGGCATTTAAAAATCGAGGATTTTCTGCCAGAGTTATCACAAAAAAATTCAAAAGATCTCCAGGTCTAATATTAATTTTTCTGCGATTAAGAAAGTATCATGGAGCAAAGAAGCCTCCGAGACATCGGCGAAAGCCGTTCAAAAGGGAAAAAAGCCATTATAAAAAGAATGAGCAATGGGAAAACAACTTTAGGCGAACATTCAAGAGACCCACTGGTAGTATCAAAAAGTTCCGTGTCCAGAGTAGTAAAGAGCTCTAAAATGATGGTGTACAAGAACAGAAAGCCCCAACCACATATCACTAAAATGCATAAGCAGAATCGCCTGGATTGGCCAAAAGTTCACACGTCCTAGAAGTTAGAATATGAAAGAGTAATATTTTCCGATGAAAAAAAAAATCAATAACATATAATGGTCGATATAATCATAGATTATTTAAATAAATATATTTTATATAAATTTTTTATAATATAATAAATTTTATATAAATTTAAAAAAATCAATTTGGAAGGTCCGGACGGATTTTCTTATTATTGGCACTATCTGCAGAAAAAACAGGAACCGTTTTCAAAACGAGAGCAGGGTGGAGGTTCAATAATGGTTAGCGCTGCGGTTGGATTTCATGATAAGATCAATGTTGCGTTTCCCTCGGGCAGAATGAGTGCATTGACCTACCAATATGTACTTGAAGAAAACTTGCAGTCATTTGCTGAGGAAATTGGCATATCTTTCTGAATTTTTTAACAAGACAATGCATCCATCCTCACGTCAAACAGCACTTCGGGATGGTTTCTTAGTAATGGTGCACATGTAATTCCATGTTTAACAGTTTCTCCTGATTTCAATCCAATAGAAAATGTATGGAGCCTACTGGTTAGAGCTGTTTACGTAAATGGAAAACTATGCTTCTACTATTTCAGAATTAAAAGCTGCTATCATCTTCCAGTGGAATGAAATCGATCAAAGTATAGTAAAAAGCTTTGTCCACTCCATGCCTAATCGCGTTTTTACATTAATTAAAAGATCTAGTACACACTGACTATTAACACTAGCATTACGGTGTTTTCCGTATATCTATAACTACGATCACCGATCATTTTGACCGCTACTCCCGAATAAATGGAAAAGCGTATTTTTTGCTAGTATTATGTAAGTTAAATCTTGTAAATATATGACATGCTTTTTTAATAAGTAAACTATATACTTAATAAGATAAAAAAATGTAAACAAATGCTAATTTAACATAACAAAGAGTTAAAAAACAAAAAAAAAACATTCAAGATTTTAATAACTTGTTATAGTTTAAGAAATTTAAATACAGATTGATTTTGTTTAAAATTAAATAAATGTATTACTTACATTATTCGGTTTGACAGCATAAACAGATTACTGATTTCTTAATTTTACTTGTACAGGTTTCACAAACATATTTTCTACAGTTTTCACAAATATTCTGAGTTTTGTTGCCTTTAAAAATATTTATTTGGCATTGTTTACGTTTACGGGATGAAGTGTGACAAGCATCAATTCTCAACTGAAGAAGAAAGCGTTGGTTTTTTTATGAAACGTACATCTTTCTCAGCTCCTCAGCTGACTCTAAAACGAAATCACGGCGGCTGTAGTTGTTATATCCAGTCGTCTCTCTATAAATAATCCATGCATTTATAGCTGTAAAATCAAGAATGTTAAAAAAAATTTGAACTGGCCAACGTCTGGATGAGGACTTCAGAGAATATTTTCTGGCCATCTGGTTCAAAACATCAACTCCATATTTTGTCGCATTGTAAAAATTTACAACTGCGGGTTTTTATTTTTCATTAGATGAAATTTCCTATTTTGGGTATAAACTACTCAGGAGCAAGACGTTTTTGTTCTTTTTTCCTTGATAAGACGTAAGCGTTATATTTTCATGCTTAGCAATCTTACCAGAATACAGCACATCTTTTGATTTCTTGAAAGAATCAGGTACTTCTCTTTTTGAACGATTTATTGTACCAACACAGCTTATTTCTACGTCTCTCATTTGTTTTACTAAATTGAGTGATGTAAAGAAATTGTCCGTTGTCAGGTTTCTACCACTGTTGTAGTAAGGTTCAATCAAGCGGAAAGCTGCATGTTCGCCAACCGTTCTACCATAGGGCCTGGTTTCATCGTTACCCAAATACGGAAATCCATTCAGTAAATATTTTGAATGCACATCAGTAGCAAGCCAAGACTTAATGCCAAATTTGTCCGGCTTTTTAGGCATATACTGAATAAATAGACATCGTGTCTTCATGGAAAACAATTGTTCATCCACTACAATATTTTCCCCCGCTTTATAATTCATCAAGCAATTTTCGATAAATGTATTCCAAATATATGAAATAAGGGCAAATGGATCAGTTTGCAACCTTTGGGATCTAGTTGACTTCATGTCGAAGTACAAATACTTCATAATTTCCAAGAACCTATCCCTGGACATTGTCTCAGCGAGGAATTTCGAACCCCAGGATTTTGACCAAAAACTTAAAACAGAAAGACCTTTTGCAGCCAAAGCTCTTCGAGCATACAGCAGTGATATGAAAGCGTCTAACTCACTGAGTGACAAAGACCAATTTGGATTTTGGTATTTTTTACGAGCCTCTTCTTCAGTGCACTGTTGAATATGACGCAATATCTTTTCGTTGATAAACAATCTCCATGCACTACTTGCACTGCCATCAACTATTTTTGTATGCGACGTTGTCCCAGACACTTCTCGTAAGACATTCTGATGGGGACGTCTCCCTGTAACATTTGTCGAAATATTTCCTATTTTCCAAATTGAACCATCATTTGCTGTTTCTTCATATTTTTTGTTTTCCTCGCATTGGGTACGTCTGAGCTGTTTTCTAGTTCTGTTTGGTGGGTCTCGACTACTTTCTTTATCTTGACTGTTACCACTGATTTCCTTTCTAGAATCAGTACTAGCAGCAGGCAAAGGAATATTTTCTGGATCTAAATTATCATTTTCATTTGGTGTTTCGTGAAAAGACTCTTCATCAGATGAATCATATTCACTTGTTCCTGAAGGAACAAACCAGTCTTCGTCAGATAACCTGGATATAAGTCGATATTAATTTTTTCATCAGGTTCAATATCTGTACCAGAATTATCATCGGAAGTAGTTTCAAAATTTTTTAGCGCATCTTCTTTTCTTAGATATTTTCTATCAACACTTCTATGTGCCATGACAAGAAGCAAATAAAATAAGCAAGTCTGAACTCTGACTGAAACGAAATGCAGCTCAATATATTTGTATCCGTTGAAAAATAATATTTCTTACACAAAGAAATGCGCAGTCAGAAGGCGCGCTGCCATTCTAAACAGATGTCAAACAGGTGTTTTTCCTCTCCCACCCCTTTTCTCGCTTCCCATCTAACAAATAATGCTTTGAAATACATAAAGCAATATTCCCCTCACCACAGATGCACCTGCTTATCTATTGGAATAGCGCAAACAGCTATGAATGTGAAGAAAATAACTTGACATGTGTAATTTTCTAGATACGGTCAAAATGACCGGTAGCCGTAATTCTAGGTATACATACTAATATTTTTAAAAATAATTATTTAAATTGAACAAAAAAGATTTTATGAAATATTCTTGCGTTTTTAAGAAAAGTCAAAAAATATTCAGATTATAAACAGGAAATTTAAAAAGTTTTGATACGTTAAATTGGATTTACGGTCAAAATTCTAGTGTAATTCTAGTGTTAATCTACATTTTTGGAGAATATTCATATCATTATGAAACACCTTACAATGGAAAAAAACGCTTTTTATTTTATGTATAAATCACTGTTTCAATTATATTTTGTTATAAAATAAAACGATTTGCTCTATTACAAACATGCATCAGTTTATTTTGTAACATTTTCTTCTTTTTTAAGCTTCTAAAATTATATGTTCATATCATTTTTAAACATAGTGTATTAAAAGATAAGAAAATAGTGTCCAAAGCGTACAGCTCTCGAAATTCATTACTTACTTTTCAAATTTATGATCGTTTATCAAGTACAACTTAAGCAACTCAAATTAGTCCAATTAAGGCAACTCCGCTCTCTTTTAAAACAGATAATCTCAATACTATGAACAAAAACGAAAGCAAACAAATCTGCGAGAACAATATTCGCAATAAACACATTATTTAGATATGTATATGAAAATTAAAAACTTATCTTAGTTTTACAGTATTTTCTTACGTTTAGTAGGAAAAAATTAGATCAAAACAGCTAATTGTAGGTTTTTAAAAATTGTCTGAAACCATAACGTGTATGACGGCTGTTTTGTCCACCGCCCCCTGAATACTAGGCCTGAGCGCTCACACAAAAATGGCGGCTGCCGAAGGCGGATTTTTCTTAGCGTAGGTACGGTCCCTTAAATGTAGACACCAGTATTAAATAAAAGATTTCTGTACCTTGTTTATTCTCAGAAAAATGAAGCGGAAAAAACTTCAAAAAATTATTGGTAGGAATATTTAAGGGACCGTACACACGCTGAAAAAAATCCGCCTTCGGCAGCCGCCATTTTTGGTCCAGCGCTCAGGCCTAGTATTCAGGGGGCGGTGGTTTTGTCTAATAATGACGTAATTCGGATGAGTTCAGCAGTAGATAGCATCTCTTTCTGCAATTAACGGCAGAATTACAGCGGTCCAAATATGGTTACTCTTCCCTACTCGCTAGTATAAATATAAATTTAATAAATGTAATTATATCTTGTGCTTATGTTTTTAAGTAAACTAATGAGATTCCTTACATTTTTAACGCTGTTAAAAATACGGAAAAAATATATAGTCAGTCTTACTTTCTTACACAAATTTACAAATTAACACATAGAAATAGTATAAATATTTCTAAATAGTTTAATTGGAAATCTAAGGACTCATTTTCATTAAAAAAATGCAAGTTTCTTGCATTAAGTACAAATTAATACATACTTAAAAAAAATGATAGTTTCATAAATGAAAGCTCTCTTTTCCCATGACATTAAAATTTATTACTCAAAGTATAATTATATTCAAAGTATAATTATAATATGTATAATATAATTCAAAGTATAATTATAATTAATAATCAATGAAATAATATTTTAGAAACAATTATAAGTCTATATAGAAATAAAATTATTTTAGTTCCTTTGTATGAATTAATTCAGAAATTTCAAAAAATGAGCATTTTTCAATACTATTCTCGTATTGGTTTGGAAAATTCCTTCCTATTAAAATTTTAAAAATGCTTATTCTTCCTTGTTTAAATTAATAAACATTAAAGATTACACTCAATGATGGTCCTCTTAGCTACTACTTCTTAATGTGGCTAGTGTACTAGCCTCTTAGCTACTACTTCTTAATGTAGCTAGTGTACTAGCCTCTGAGCTATATATTACACTATTGACAATATTACTGTTATAGAAAATAAATTTATTTTACAGATCTTTTTTTTAAATTTACAATATTAGCATTATTCTCTTTAAGAACTACTAGTTGGATGTGCCAATCCAAAATTTTCTACTACCTCATACATCTTAATACTTCAAAAAATAATTACAAATGTTAAAAATTCCATATTATTAGTTCCATACTATACCGACTTTTCTTTTCACCTTAAATTTCTTCTTCAGTCAATTAATCGGAGTTTAAACGTGTTTATCTCGATCATGATATTTATTAAAATCAATAGTTTTTTGTTAATATGTTGTACATCAGCTGTTTGTGAATAGAGGGCATAGCAGGCTGAGAAGTTCACGTCACTGCACTAGCAAACGAGGTACATTAGATCTACGGAAATCGTGAAATTTATAAAAAAAAAAAATCGCTATTACATCACCATTTTCAGGCGGAATATTCCAAAATTCAAGGATGACCTTGCCATATCCAAAAAATACACAAAGTTTTGGTTCCATTCTACGCATAAATTCATACACTTTTCGATGGTACAATAACAAGAATGAAACAAAAATATCTGTTACAGCGCCCTCTTCAGGCGGAATATTTCAAAACTGAGGGATGAACTGCTGGCCATAGCCAAAAACATACACAATGATTTTGGTTTAATTCTGTACATAACTTCATACAATTTTTGATAGTAAAATGGCGACATCTGGATACACGGATAAATAGACATTTGGTATCGGGAAGACTTGATCCACCCATCAGTTTTCATATTTAAATGAATTTCAGAGTTTCATCAATAGGTGTCTACCAAAGCTACTGGAATGCTCAAACTACAAACGCCTCAAAAATCAATTGTGAGGCGTATTCAATCTAAAGTTTGTGTTTTTTAAAAATACGTTGTATGCTTCTTTCTGATAAAATACATCATAGAAATTTAAGTAAGTGGGTTTTAAGTAATACAGAAATATCGAGCTTTCATTCCAGGCGAAAAGAGTGTACTGTAAGTTAGGCTTAATATAACAATGTGCAATTCTTTACAAAAGGGCTATGTGCGGAGGGTTGACCCAGTAAATGTGAGGGAAGATTAACCAGATGTTCAAGGCTCCTTTAATTAAGTGGTTTTGAAAATATTTTATTATACACTGTGCACAATGAAAGGTTAATGGTTATATGTAAAAAAGAATGTAAATTTATTCTGTAAAGCAACAATAAAATAGGGTGATGGAAAATAAAATGTTTAAAACTGATTAAAGAAAGATGTTAAAAATTGCTATCGTATCCACAGCAAGAAAAATTTTAATGAAATAGAAATGGGAAAATTGTTAGGAACTTTTTCCATTTAAATATTACACTAGAAACAGTGGAAAACATTAGAAAGTATTAAAGCAGCAGTTTTAACACTTGCAGGGGCGGCATTATGTTTCTGAAAACACTTATTTTTAATTCCCAAACGCCACAATGGGACCATAATTTTGCTAAAATCTTTTCCATTTAATATGTTCGTGAAATATAGCCTTTTAGTTATTTTATAGCCTTATTTTATAGCCTAAATATAGCCTTTTAGCCTTTTAGTTCGTAAATTCCGGTGCCAGTCATTTTTTTTCAACATTTTAGTACTAAAACTACTAATCAACCCCTGAAAGGGTTAAAATATGTTAATGATAAGTTAAGTACTCATGCGGCTGCAAAAGAACATAGCATTGATCTAAAAACTTTAGGAAGATATGTAGACAAATTTCACCAGTATGAATCCAGTGAGATGAAGCCGCACTATGTGACAACTAGAGTTGTCGGGGCGAGAGTTACAAAAAGTAGGACAAGGAGACAAAAAAGCAGGACAGTTGCCCATAATAATACATGAAACCCCATGAAAACGGAACCTGTCTCAGTGTACTGTCATAAATTTTAAAATTTCATTTTCTCTGATGTACAGTTATATCTGCTGAAACAAAATCCTGATTAATACAAAATTTTTCTCGTCTGACGTGCGATTGCCTCTAAACAGGTTGTTTAAGAATGATATTTTCAAACATATTTTTAATAATAATTAAAGCATGCAGCACCAAGTTATTTTCCTTTCTTTAAAACTGATTTTATTTCTCTTCACAAATATTTTAATATGAACCAAAGTGAGCCAAGCCTCCAATATAGTGGGTCAACCCTCCCATATCTGGGGCGCCTTGACCCATTCTTTTCTCGTGAATAAAATCAATCATTTTTCAAAATTCTTACACATTACACTTATGTAGCAATTTTATTTTGATAACTTCTTGTATAAGGAATAGAGATATAAAATTTTATTATACGTTCAATACTTAAAAAAAAAAAAGAAAAAAAAAAATCATTTTGTAAAGAGCGAGTCAACTCTCCCTAGTCTCGCCAGTCATGTTTTTGGGCATCTCTGACGCCGACAACATGGAAATCCGTCGAAAGAAATTCAATTACAATACTTTGTTCTATTGAATCTAGGAGAGAGTAAAAATATAAATTTCGTATTTTATTCAAATTCTAATGTTAAATAATATATATCATAAAGCAATAAATAGGCAATATGGTTCTTAATAGTTTTTGTTAAAGATGTAATAACATACTAAATATGTCTTAATACGTAAAAAGTATACATGTAAAAACATATATATCTTTCTGCCTTTGAATATTTTTATTCTCGAAAATATATATTCATGTATTCTGAGAATTCCATCTTGTTATTTCAGTATGCCTTCCACAACACACACAAAAGTAGATTTCATTTTCATTTTTCATTCTTCAAGCTGAAAAAAGTAAAAAGTTCCCTGAGGTCTGGAATACAGATTTTGTTCCTTCTTTCGACAAGTGGCAACAAACGTGAAAACTTACACACTTGCTTTTATCTTTATTTTTTCAACTCAGGTCATACTGGCTTTACAATAGCAATAAAATACGGTTATTGGATTTTTTGTTAGAAAATCTATTTCGAAAATGAGATAGAAAGTAAACCACTTTATCAATATTCTACATTTTTTAAATTAAATACTGCACTGTTTTGTTTATGCCTGTTCTTCTTTGTTTAAATTAATAAACATTAAGCAATGCAATCAATGCTAAGTATCCAAATATCACACATTATTTTACGCAATTAGATATATTATTGTTATAAAAATTAATTTATTTTCTGAATAAAATTTACAGTACTAGCATAATTTTCTTTCAGAAAAATAAACTTTTCGTATTTTATGCAAAATTCGATCGTTTCATAATAAAATTATCAAGCAATAATAGTGAATATGTTTGTTAATATTTTTTAAATAGTAATAATATACAAAATATGACTTAATACATAAAAGGTATGCATGTAAAAAATTATCGGTATTTCCGCATTTTATATTTTTATTCCTGAAAATATATATTTATGTACTCTGAGAATTCCATCTTATTAGGTGTGTTTGTAATTATATAAATACGCAGCATCTATAGTCTTCATCTGGCTATTCAGTTTGTTCGCATATAACAGCGCAAAAACTGCCCAACAGAATGAATAGATATTTAATATGTAGCGTTGCCGAATTTTGTCGAGTCATCTCAAATTTTATGAAAATAGAATCATTACTTAAAAAGATATTAATAAAAGTTTTTAAATTCTAATAAATCATATTACACGTAATTAATTCAATGATATCCCTTGGTAGGTAATCGGTCTAGATTGCCATGATGATTACGCTACATTTAAGATAGAATCCCTATTACTGAATTATTTCCGTATTACTGAATTTAATATTTATAATCCCCAAAAAATTATATCCTTGTATAAGAGTTCTTAAAAATTATATTCTTGCATAAGAGAGAAACAGATTTTTGCAACAAGATCTGAATATTTATAAAACTATTTATAGAACGTACGCATTTCATTTGCAGCGTTTGACTCACGATTTCCGACTTATTTAAATTAATAAACATTAAACAATGGTCAAAATGATGTGCCTCTTAACTGTTACAATTCGTTTTACTCTATTAAAAAGATTCCTGTTACACATAATTAATTTATGTTATTGATATTGTTAGGAAATTCAAAGTATTAGCATAAATCTCTTTTAGAAAAATATACATTTCGTATTTTATTTAAAATTCGACTGCTAGATAGTAAAATATAAAACAATGATTGGGAATATGTTTCTAATAGATTTTTTTTAAGTTCTGATAACATACAAAATATGTATTAATATATAAAAGGAATGCATAGAAAATTATATGCATCTTACCGCTTTTGAACATTTTTATTCTTGAAAATATATATTAATGTATTTTGAGAAGCCCATATTATTATTTCTGTATGTCTTCCACAACACACACAAAAGTACATTCCATTCTTCAATCTGTGAGAAGTAAAAAGCCTCCTGAGATCTGGAATACATATTATGTTCGTTCTTTTGACAAGTGGGTATAAACGCAATGCTTGAAAGCTGAATATTCGCTTTTATATTTCTTTTTTCAACTTAGGTCATTCTGGTGTTACAAAAGAAATAAAATACGTTATTGTTGTTTTTTTTTTTTTTTTTTTTTTTTTTTTTTTTGTGAGAAAATGTCTTTGGAAAATGAGATATAAAGTCCTCTATCAATGTTCTATTTTTTAAACTTAATACTACACTAAATGTTTTCTCATAGTTACGAAAGTGTCATATTCTGTCCAATATTATGTTTCCAAGAGAAAAATATTGCTTCAGTTACACTCATTAATTTATATTTACAATAAATAAATCATAGTTTCATAAATGAAAACTCTCTATCCCGTGCCATCAAAATTTATTATTCAACAAACTATATTGTTTTCAAACATATAATTATATTTTAAAACAATGAAACAATATTTTAGAAGCAATTGTAAGTCTATATAGAAATCAAATTAGATATATTTATCTGTATGAAATAATTCAGAAATTGTCAAAAGATGAACATTTAACAATATCATTTAATAAAAATAAGTATAGTTGGTTTGAAATATTTTTCCTTTTAAAATTTGAAAAAAAATAATACTTATTCTCCGTTGTTTAAATTAATAAGCATTAAACAGTACTCACAATGATGGGTCTTTTAGCTATTTAATATTATTTTACTCTATTAACAATATCACTTGTATATAAAATTGATTGAACTCGTTTTAAAATTTACAGTATTAGCATAACTCTCTTTGAGAAAAATATTGCTGGAATACAGCGTCCATTTCTCTTACCCCTTTTTTTTCAGCGCATGCGCGTACAGTGACGTTTCTCCAAATCCAATCTGCGAGCGAGATTATTCAGTTCTATTAAAATACATGTCAGTGCTTAGTAGCACTAAAGCTATCTATATACTTTTGTCTTCGTGTTAGTATTAATAAATGTTTATGTCGAGCTATTCTGTTAACTCTGTGTGCCCTCAAAACCAAGAAAGGTTATGGGTACCAGAGACACTACTTACTGCGCTGTAAATAGGAGAAATTATTTTTAATTCCAACTTTCTAATCGTAAAGTGGTAAGCCTAAAGCGAAACTAAGAACACTTCTACGTTCTATCAGTAACTGTTTTGATTTGTGGCTGCGAGACATTTTATTTAATCATGTCTCATGTTACGACAATTGAAAAGCTCAGTAAAGACAGTTTTGACAGCTGGAAGCTTCAAATCGAATCTGTATTAATAAAAAATGACCATTGGGATTATGTAACCGGCAAAGAAGAGAAACCGGCCGAAGATAGCGCGGATGATCAAAAAGCTCCAGGCTGATCAAAAAGCTCGTGCTGATATAATTCTAGGCATAAATCCTAGTGAATTGCGTGCGAATTCAAATTCTGTATGGAATAAATTGAAAGAAGTTTATGAATCGGGTGGCCCGGCAAAGAAGGCAACTCTGTTAAAACAGCGTCTGTTTCGAAAGATGAGTTTCAGTGAAACGATGTCTGAACATTTAAATATCTTTTTTGAGATTGTTAATAAATTAAAAGAAATGGAAATAGAAATTGCTGATGATTTGTTATCAATTCTTCTACTCTACAGTGTTCCTGAGAACTTCGAAAATATTAGATGCGCTATAAAACCGAGATATGAGTTACCTAAAACTCGATTTTTTGAAAATTGAGATGCTGGAAGAATGGGAAGCTAGAAAAGAAAAAACAACTCATGATTCACAAAATGCCTATTATATAGAAAATAAAAGAAATAAGAACAGAAGAAAAATGGAAAATGGAAAACTAATCCGAATAAAAATTAGAAATTATCGTAATTTCAAGTGCAATTATTGTTCAAAAATCTAACACAAAGCTAACGAATGTAGGAAGAAAATAGCTGACAGAAAGCTTGCATCTTTAAATAAAGGAAATCAAAGTTCAATGATTAGTTATGAAGAACCGGTTAGTATGAATTTAACGACGTATATCGTCAACCTACCGCATGGTGTTTAGACAGCGTTTGTACATCTCATATGTGCAAAGATCAAAATTTATTTACAGAATTTCATCTTCGTGAGAATTCTACAATACAGCTTGCTGTTGATAAAACAGCAAAAGTCACAGGAATAGGAACAGTTCTTTTTGCAGTACCTAACGTTAGTGAGACTAATAATCTCACACTTAAGAACGTTCTGTTTGTATCTGAGTTAAAATGTAATTTGATTTCAAAGTGAAAATCAACGACTAATAATCGTTCTGTGCTTTTTAAAGAACGATATGCTAAAATAATTGAGCCTAATTGTTCTATACTAGTGCAAGCTGTTCGTCAATGTGATTTATATTATGTACATCCAGTCACCGAAACAGCTGCAATAGCACAGGTAAGTGATTTTGTAAAATGGCATTTAAAGTCAGGACATTTAAATGAGTGTGATTTAAAGACACTTAAATCTAATTAGTTGGATAGAAATTTAAATTTCAATGATGATGAGTCTCTTAAAGATTGTAAAGTTTGTATTCAATGTAAACAAACTGTCCGCCCTTTTCCTAAACAATCAAATTTTCAAACTAATGATCTATTGTTTCGGAACCATTCAGACCAGTGTGGGCACATGAGGGTCCCTTTCCATGGAGGATCGCGATATTTTGTTACTTTTATTTATGATAAATCACGTTATATTGAAGTTAGTTTTCTTAAAACCAAGGATGAGGTTAAGAATGCATTTGTTCAGCAGTCGAAAACCGACTAGGAAAGAAAATAAAATTTCTTCGTACAGGTAATGGCTTATATATTATTGCGGCGAATAATTTGATAAATATATCAAAGAATGCGGTATAAAACGAAAATTTACTTCCCCTTTAATCCCTGAGCAGAACGGCACCCCTGAAAGATCAAATAGCACGTTAACTGAAATGGCAAGGTGTTTACTATTACAAAGTAATCTTCCACAATCTTTTTCGGCCGAAGCTATAAATTGTGCTACTTACATACGCAATCGCTCCCCAACACGACGTTTAAGCGAAAATAAAACTCATATGAAGTATTCTTTGACATCAAGCCAACATTATCATACTTCAAAATATATGGACAAAAATGTTTCGTAATTAATAAAAGGCAATATAAGGGAAAATTTGATCCTCGATCAGAAGAACATATCTTTGTAGTTATTCTAATGAATCAAAAGCGTATAGGCTTTGGAACAAGAAATCTAGAAAAATTGTTATAAGCCGAGATGTTCGATTTATTAACGAGTTTGAAAATTATCCCTCCTATAAAAACCGAAATAAAATTAATTTTTCCTTTCTCTCAAAATAATGAAAGTACGAGCACAAACACAATTATGCGAAAATCAGAAATATTTCCGGTCATGAAAAAGTAACCAGACAGGTCTGGCATCAGTTATCGAGAAATTGATTCGCAATCTGATGAAATTTACGACCCCCCCCCCCCCCGCATAAAGCGCGGAAGTCCAAGGAAAATAAAAACATGTAAAAAGGGGAGACCTAAAAAGGAATATCAAACAAATATTCCGAAAGAACAAAAATCTCGAATTGCAGCAAATAATTATTTTGATTCTTGTCCTGAATTTTCTGAAGCCCTAAATAGTCAATATAAAAACGAATGGATAGATGCGATAACTTTAGAATTAAATTCATTAATTCAAGAAAATGCATGGCAAATAGTAGATAGACAAAAACATAAGAAAATTATAGGATATAAGTGGGTTTTAAAAACAAAATATAAACCAGATGTGTCAATCGAGAAGTTTAAAGCGAGATTGGTGGCAAAAGGTTGTACACAAAAACCTGGTATCTATTTTGACGAAAATTTTTCTCCTGTAGCTAGATTAAGTTCAATAAGAACTGCGATCGCATATAGAATCCAGAATGTGTTCACTGCATATCAATTAGATTTTATTATGGCTTATGTAAATGGGGATTTAACTGAAGAAATATACATGGAATTACCTGGAGGTTTTAAAAATTAATCTAATGCTGACAAAGGTTGTTTATAAAAAATCCCTTTATGGATTAAAACAATCAGATCGCCAATGGTTCAAAAATTAGATGAAAAATTGAAGCAAATGAAGTTTCAATCACTTAATGCTCATAAATGTGTGTATTTTTCTAAATCTCCCATTGAAGCTATTATCATTGTTTATGTTGATAATCTCATAATTCTTACTATATGTGAAGAAGGTTATCAATATATTCGAGATGAATTAGCAAAATCATTTTAGGTGGAAGATTTAGGTCTCTTACACTATTGTTTGGGCATAGTATTTATGCAAAACGGGGACAACATTAAAATTACCCAAAAGAAATACATTGAACACATTCTCTGCAAATTTAATATGCAACATTCCATTTCAATATCTACACCTTTTGATAATAACCTGAAGCTTACTACAGATATGTGTCCCAAAACTGAAGAAGAAAAATCTGAAATGAATAATATTCCCTACCGCCAACTAATAGGATCACTTATATATTTATCAGTTGCTACTAGACCTGATATAAGTCATGCTGTGAATTTCCTAAGTATATTTAACAACAATCCAGGTAAACCACATTGGATGGCTTCAAAAAGAATTTTGATATACCTAAAAGGAACCCAAGATCAAGGACTGACCGTGATTCTTAATCCTTAATTGCATTTATTGATGCCGATTGGGCACAGGATGTGAATGATAGAAAATCCTATACTGGCTACATCTTTAAATACACCCGTGGAGCTATATCGTGGGAATCGAGAAAGCAACGATCTGCTGCATTATCCACGACAGAAACGGAGTACATGGCTTATCAGAAGCTGCTAAAGAGATTTTGCATCTCACATGGTTCTTAAGTGAACTTTCACCTGAAACAGTGACTGCGCCTACTATAATATTTTGTGATAACTAGTCTGCTCAAAAATTAGTACGAAATCCAGTTTACCATTCGCACACGAAAAACATTGATATCCGTCATCATTTTGTGGGCGTAATATGTGATAATGGAGAAATAAATGTTAAATACCTAGAAACGGAAAATATGCCTACAGACATTTTAACGAAAGCTTTAAACACTTATTAACATAAAAAATGTTGTGAAATGATAGGACAAAATGTTTAAAATTTTTCAGCAGTATTCTGTATCCTTTTTTCCATAGAAGTATGTAATATGTATTTGTAATTTTTATATTAATATTATTTCTCTGTAATTTTCTTAACAGGTGAATAATGTTTTGTTAAGAAAATGCACGCTGTAAAGGGAGAATTGTTGGAATACAACATCCATTTCTCTTACGCTTTACTTTCATCGAATGTGCGTACAGTGACATTTTTCCCAATCCGCTCTGCGAGCGAGATTATTCAGTTCTGTTAAAAAACATGCCAGTGCTTAGTCGCACTTAAGCTATATATATATGTTTGTTTTCGTGTTAGTATTAATAAATGTTTATGTCGAGCTATTCTGCTATCTCTGTGTGCCCCCAAAACCAACAAATATAATTTCCTTATTTCATAAAAAATTGGATTGATAAGTAATGAAAATATAAAGCAATAGTACGGAATAAGTTTCTTAAAATTTTGTTAGGCTGTAATAACATACAAAATATGTAAGAGTTGTACATGCAAAAATATGTGTATCTTTCCGCACTTAATATTTTTTTTTTCATGAAAATATATATGGATGTATTCTAAGAATTCCGTCTTATTATTTCTGTACATCTTCCGCAACAAACACAGAAGCAGATTTCATTTTCTTTGTGAATTTTTATAGCTGCAAGAAGTAAAAAGCTCCCTCAGCACTGGAATACAAATTCTGTTTTTTCTTTTGACAAGTAGCTATAAGCGCAAGAATTGAAAGCTGCATACATGCTTTTATCTTTCTTTCTCTACACAGGTCATTTTGATTCACAAAAGAAAAACTACTGTTATTGTTTTTGTGTGATAAAATGTATTTTGTAAATGAGATATAAAGTAAATCACTTTATCAATGTTCTATTTATTACAAACTTAATACTGCAATGAATGTTTTCGAAGAGTTGCGAAAGTTTCATATTGAATCTAAAACGATGTTTCCAACTGAAAAATGTTTTCTTCAATTACCTTCATTATTTTTATTATTATTTTCAATAAAGCTGTTTGAATTTTCAAACCTTTCCTTCTAGAGTAAAGAAATGCTTTCGTAAAGTATATAAAATGCATTAATATGCATGTAGAAGTGCAGTTCATTATTTGTAAGCAAACATCAAAATTCAAGACATAATATTAGAGAAAACAAACGAAAAAAAAAAGAACATAATTCAAAAAACTAATGAATTAGTATTTGTATAATTTGTTTGAATTAAAAGCAGTAACCATAGGAATAATAGACATAACACTAAGGATCTTAGAAATTCATTTATAAGTGTCGTATTAATGAGTACATAGAAGTAAAATGTTTAATCTGATTCGAATCATGCTTAAGGGTTTTATTTTTTATTATAATATCATATCTTCCGAGTTACCCGCGATCCAGAAAAGCGTTTTTATCTTTTGAAGCCTCTGAAACAAATTAATTTCAAAAGTTTTAAAAATATTTCTACAACATAATTTCGCTGCCCCTAGTTTTCGAGAAAGTTTCCTGTTAGTTTTTACAGTTTATTAATCAGTTTTCACTATCCGAAAATTCAGTTTTCTGGATGCTATCAATTCTCAACTAAATATTTTCTGTTGCGTAACGGAATTTATACATGGAAGAATAACAAAATAATTTTAATTTTAAGGTTAATATTAATGATATTAAATTTAATGAAAATGTTAATGCTGTTAATTGATAATATTCGTTCATCATGAAAATTTTAACTTGGGAATTTTTGACAGTAAAAAATCAATATTTTTTATTGCAGAAGTTGATCAATACACTACTATAACTACTTTTAATAGTTTTAGAAAATAATGGACTTCTAAGGAATTACTAATGACTAATGACTAATGAACTACTAATGAATTTTCAACCAAACGACTAATGAATTTTCAACCAAATTCACGTTTTTGTTAAATTTTAATTCTTGTTTCCGTTGAATAATTGTACAAAAGTTTGCATATGTGACTAACTTAAATTCTGCTGTCTTTGATAAAAAGAAAATGGTATTTGAACTAATATATAAAAAAAAATTAGACTTAATAAGCTAAAAACAATTCTAAAATCTGAGAATGGCACCTAAGGGCAGACAAATTAAATTGGAACGAAAAGGTAATAATCTAAACTATTTAAACATATCAAAAATTGAACTTAATCGTTCTTTATCATATAACTTTTCTATATTAAAGCTAAAAAATACAGAGTTTTTTGCGACATTAAATATAAAATAACAGCTTATATCTGAAAACTTTATGCACATAAATCAGATAAAATGAAGACCATATTTTGTTTTTAAGCGTTCATAATCCAGCAGTAAATTTTATTCTTCTTCAAGTAAGATATTAAAGAACTATGCTCAAATTAAATGATTCATTCCCAACTAAGAAGCACCAAATTTGCCCTAGTCTATAGACATTACAAGTACATTTATATCAAAACCAATACCAGGGTACAATGCCCTAACTATTAAGCTATAACAGGCAAAAAATAGATTACGCTAGTATAAACTTTTAAAAATCCATATACTCTAAATAGATTTAAATCTCTATACTTTCAGTTTCGAATCTGAAGTAAAGATGTCTGTTTTTTTGCTTTTAAATAAAAATATAACAATATTTTAAGCGGTGTGAATTTTTATCCAGCTCGTAATGCGTCCATTGCCGTAAGTTCTGCTTTGGCACAACTTTAGTTGTCTTTCCATGTTGCAACTGTTATTAAAAAAAAAAAGTGAAAGTAAATATTTTTTGTGAGTGAATCAGTTACAGGGATTTGCATTCCATGTACTTTAATCTCTATAACTATATACTTCGGTAAAAATAAATTGTGTTGAAATCAAAACATTATTCAAATGAAAGAAACTGATGTTTAGTGTTAAAAATTTAAAAGAAGGTTACATAATTTTGCCAAAGCTGACATTTGGTTCTCAAGGAAATACACTATGCACACAGGCACTGAAAAGGATGATGTACATTCGAGTAATACGGTAATTTATATGTCGATTTCCCTGTAATAACATTTAAAGAGCCTGTCTACTTCTAAAAAAGTGGATAAAGGAGAAGAAAATTATTTCTGTCCTGTAACTTTATAAATTAATAAAGATTGTTATATAAACGGATTGAATCAGATAACTATCTTTTCTGCTAAAAAACATTTCAGTAACGAGGCTTTATACTTTATACATTATAAAATGCAATATTAGTTGGCATGTTTTCTGTTCCTATTTTCTTAATACGTCTTTTTCTTTAAAAGAATGAACATGTGTCTTTACCTCTTTACGAAAATTTATATAACTCACAAAGGAAATTGAAATAAAATCTAACTTGAAAAAATAGCAATTTCCACTTTCTTAAATTATATTTAAAAAATAACTTAAAAATAATGCGAAAACATAAAGCATCAAATTATGTGACATTTATTTGGAAAATCTAGCACTGATACAATTCAAAAAATCTTCTTCTTGAAGTAATGGAAATGACAGACACAAATTACAAATTTATATTTACTTGGAAAACAAATGACAATCATATAAAAGAGGTATTCGCATTTCCCTCTAACCGTCGGAATTTACGACAAAGCAAATTGCATGTTGTTCCCTACGTTCAAACATTTATTGAAAGTTGAAATAAAAAATATATGAAAATTTGGAAGACTTTGAAAATGTTGAAGAAAAGAACAACAGCAAAACCGTATATATTTTTTCATACGTCTTTTTATTACTTTATATTAAATATTATAAATGTTTGGAAAATCATAAGTATGTAATTCGTTTTAAAATTATAAAATACTGTAGTTTTATGGAGATGAAATTTTATCGAAGTATCATAGTAATATGCAAAATACATTATTTAATATCACTAAACTTTTCTAATAAAGGCGAAATTTGTTTATCCCGTTACAGTTTATATAACTAAACAAATATACTTAAAATATTACGTTTATAGTCCGAAGATAAATTTAGATTTGTTATAGACCATTACTAGTAATTCATCACTTCGTAGAATCTTATATCTAAAATATTTTATTTGATCAAAGAACGTAAGAGGTTTATTATTTCTAAATTTTCTATTTGTTTATTAATTAAATTTATAAAATTTGATAATTTATTAGATTTGTTTCATATTATTCATTTCAGCAAATGTAATGCATTAATTTTATTTGGTTTAATTTTTTTGTCGAATGCTACCACTAGCAAATTCCGCTATTGCACTTGAAGTACATTTTATATAACGTTTTTGTGATTCGTTTGAATGTATGTGTATATATATATTAGATTAGTTGTGCGATTAATGGTTAGAAGCAGTTTTTAAACGGTATTCAATTAGATATTCGTGAAAACATATTTTTACAAACTTATCAATGCATTGCACAATATAAAGTAACTTTAGATGAGTAGAAATAATATAAAATATAAACTTTAATATGTTCGAAAACACAAAATCAAATCAGAAATGAACTGTCGAAAAAAAAATACAAAAAATATACGGAATCATTTTTCACTGGAGCCATACAGAAATATAATGAAAATAACTACAATATTCTTACATACTCAAATCATTTAAAAGTTTCTTTTTAATCTTATTCCCCGCTTCATGCCTATGATCAATTTACATTTGGGATACAAGTTTGTTTAAATTATAACACAGAGGTTTCGAAGTAGTAGAACGAGGATGATCTTATTTCGGGATAAATCCTCTTGTAGATTACTTAGGATTACATGTAACCGCATTTTGTAGTATTTGAACAAAGTCTGATGTTATGTCCTTGTCTTTAGTAATTTTCATATTTTGTAATTTGCAATCTGTATATAAGATAATGTAGATAAATAATTTTAATTATGTTTTTGAAAATGGGACACTGTAATTAAAGCCTAAATACATTTTTGAGAAATAGATTCTAAATTCAATTTCTTTGCAAGTGGTACAAGATAATGCTCTAAAAAATAGCTAGTAATTGTGATCGTCTAAATTAAAAGCGTGTGCAAGAGGATTTCCCGCATTGGTTTCTCATTCGTCACAACTTCCAACATATCGTACTGCAAAAATTCCGAAGCTATAAGGTACCCCCACCCCACCCCTTCCCGTTTCCTGCCTATGATCAATTTATAGCTGGGATACAAGTGTGTTTAAATTACAACACAGGGGTTTCCAAGTAGTATAACGAGGATAACCTTATTTCTGAGATAAAACCTCTTACACATTACTTGGGACTTTATGTAACCGAATTTTGAAGTATTTGCCAAAAATATGGTTTATGTCTTTGTCTTTATTAGCAATTTTCATCTTTAACTTTATCTGTTATTTTTATTATATATAAACGTTCAATGAATACATTTGTTGTAAATGATTATTTGAATTTGGCAGTGAAGTATCCTGCACCTGTATATAGATTAATCCACTTAAACGATCTCTTATAATGACTATTATTACTTCTGTTGGAAGAGGTAATAGTGCACTTGCAAATAAATTATACTTTAAACATATTTCTCAAAGCAAAATGTTTAGAGATCTCATATATATCTAGTTTAAAAGTGATTTATTTTTGGTTTCTATTATATAAAAAAGAGTTACGAAGTTAAAAAATAAAGCGTCTTCGGGAAAATAAATAAGATTTTAGTAATCCAACTACATTAATGAAATAATAGAAAATAGTCCAGCATAATAAAGATAAATACTAATAAAATTTATGGGACGAATATCAGTAATTATAAGTATTTCATTAAAAATTTTACTATTTATTAATTTATTAGTTTGTTTAAGATAACCTAATGTATAAATATGTTTGAAAAAAATTAAACTTCTGTCTTGTTATTAAATTCATTGCTGTATCTTAAAATATGTAACATTTAAATCATTGCAATGCTGTACTCGTATTTTTTAAAAAAACCAATTAAATACAATTAGTATGTACTTGACATTGCATCTTTTTTTTTTTTTTTTTTTTTTTTTTTTGCAGGATACCTGTTAAAAGGTCTATAAATAACTCATTACTATACATTTGTATAAAATAATCAAAGAAAATTTAATTTCTGAATAATGTAAAAACTTATATATTTCTGTTGTTATTTTTGATCATGCAAAGAATTTGGAAGTAGACAAAGTCAAAAATACTAAATTTTGTATCCTTTCAACTATATCCATACCACATTTGGGGATTTGACTTCATATTAATTTTTACTTTCTTCTATCTTCAATAGAAGAAAGTATTGTAAATGAAATTTTTTTAGACTGCCGGTTACATGTTTTAGGGGTCAGAGATCCCCAAAAACATGTTTATAGAAAATGTCTGTCTGTCCGTGTGTCCGTGTGTCCGTCTGTCCGTGTGTCTGTCGCCATTGTACCATCAAAAAGTGTATGAAGTTATGCATAGAATTGAATAAAATTTTTATTTTAAAGTTTTTGGCTATGGCAAGCAAATCCTCCCTAAATTTGGAGAAAATTCGCCGGTAGGGGGCGCTGTAATAGCTATTTTTGTGCGATTTTGAATATTGTACCATCCAAAAGTATATGAAGTTATGCATAGAATTGAACCAAGTTTTTATTTTAAGTTTTTGGAAATGGCAGGTAGGTCCTCCCTGAATTTGGAAAAAAATCGCCGGTAGGGGACGCTGTAACAGCGTTTTTGTGCGATTTTGAATATTGTACCATCCAAAAGTGTATGAAGTTTCGCATAGAATTGAACCAAATTTTTATTTTAAGTTTTTGGCTTTGGCAAGCAGATCCTCCCTGAATTTGGAAAACATTCGCAGGTAGGGGGCGCTGTAACAGCGATTTTTGTGCGATTTTGAATATTGTACCATCCAAAAGTTTATGAAGTTATGCATAGAATTGAACCACATTTTTATTTTAAGTTTATGGCTATGACAAGCAGGTCCTCCCTGAATTTGGAAAAAATTCGCCGCTAGGGGGCGCTGTAAGAGCGATTTTGCATATTATACCATTGAAAAGTGTATGAAGTTATGCATAGAATTGAACCAAATTTTTATTTTAAGTTCTTGGCTATGGCAAGCAGGTCCATCCTTAATTTGGAAAAAAAAAATCACCGTTAGGGGGGGGGGGGGGGCTTTAATAGCGATTTTTGTGCCATTTTGAATATTGTACCATCGAAAAGTGTATGAAGTTAGGCATATAATTGAGCCACATTTTTTGTTTCTTTTTGGTCATGGCATGAAGGTCCTCCCTGAATTTGGAAAACATTCGCCGCTAGGGGGCGCTGTAACAGCGATTTTTGTGCGATTTTGAAAATTGTACCATAGAAAAAGTGTATGAAGTTATGCACAGAATTGAACCAAATTTGTATTTTAAGTTTATGGCTATGACAACCAGGTCCTCCCTGAATTTGGAAAAAAATTCGCCGCTAAGGGGCGCTGTAAGAGCGATTTTGCATATTGTACCATCGAAAAGTGTATGAAGTTATGCATAGAATTGAACCAAATTTTAATTTTAAGTTCTTGGCTATGGCAAGCAGGTCCTTCCTTAATTTGCAAAAAAAATTCGCCGGTAGGGGGCGCTTTAATAGCAATTTTTGTGCCATTTTGAATATTGTACCATCGAAAAGTATATGAAGTTATGCATGGAATTTAGCTAATTTTTTTGTGTTTCTTTTTGGTCATGGCATGAAGGTCCTCCCTTAATTTCGAAAAATTCCGCTGGAAGGGGGCGCTATAATTACGATGTCTGCACCATTTTCTTTATTGTACAATCGAAAAGTATATAAAATTATGCATACAATTGAACCAAAATTTTTGTGCATGTTTTTGGCTTTGCCAACATGTCCTCCTTGAATTTGGAAATATCGCGCGGTAAAGGCGCTTTGTGATAGCGATTTTTGTATACTTTTTTTTTTTTTTTTTTTTTTTTGTAGTTCTATTGTCCATCGACGGCTCGTGCAAAGGCGAGAACTCACTTCCTGATAAGCCGGCTATTCGCAAACATCTCGTAACACCAGAATAAGGAAAAACTATTAATTTTAACAAATATCATGATATAGATTACCTCGTTTTTAGTTCATTTAATTGACTGAAGCAGGAATTTAAGATGGAAATCAAAGTTGGTATAGTAATGAACTAACAATATTGAAATATTAACATGTGTAACTAGTTTATGAAATATTAAGATGTATAAGATAGAAAAAAGTTTTGGGATTGGCACATCCAACTAGTTTTATCTATATTAAACGTTTTAATTTGATAAAATGTAAAAATAAAAAACGAAGGTTTTCGGTTTCACTAAACTACGTTAAAACTAAATTTTAAAAATAATCTAGGTGACTTCCTTTTGCTTCATTGTGTAATATTCTGTTTGGCTATAAGCTGTAAATGATCTGTACTACACTGTACAGCAATATTAAAATTCCGATTTTTTTAACTAATAAAAATAGCCAAGTTTAATACCTGGCTATGTTACAAGAAAATGCTGCATATACAGCTAGATTTTTTTTTTTTTTTTTTTTTTTTTTTTTTTTTTTAAGGGAAAAGCTAAAATTCTAATATTTACCCTTTGTTTACTGTTCTTATTTTTAAAACAGATTTCTAACTATTTTATATATTTTGTGAGAAATTAATTTAGAAAACATCTCTTGTCCTGTTTCCATGATTTGTTTATTCCATAAACTAAAAAATAAGAATTTGTATGAACATAAATATAATTCAGATTTCTAATTTTATGACGTGTAAAATCACCCTTAAATATGTGTATTGACATAAAGGGGCTTTAAATAAATTCTCAGTTGTGTATGTGATTGTTAAAGAATAATAAATTTATAAATTAAATTTTTCCTGGAGTTTTACATACTTTTAAATTTGAGATCTATTTGGGTTTTTTATAACATGTTTATCTAAAAATTTTGTAAATGAATATAATAATACTAATAAATTTGTCATTACATGTTCCTGTGCTGCATGCATGAATAACCATCATTTATTTTTTATTATTGCTCTTCACTATATATTATTATTGACGTTAACAAAGATGGAATAACGTGGAAAATAGGACATTTGTTTCTGTCAAAGCAACAAAACTGCATATTTCTTTATTATATTTCATTGTTTCTGTCATATAGTTACTTTTACACAGTTGTTTTGGTATTAGTGAAGCATTTCCTGCAAAAATAGCAAAACTGGAATTTCTCCATTTGGTAAAGACAGTCATTTTGTTATGCCTACTCTTAAACACGAAAACAAACATTATAAAATATCCAGATTAGATATAATTAGTATCGACAATATACAAATAAATAGATTAATAATAAAAAATAGAATACAAATGACAGATTTTTGCCTTTTGATAACTAAATTTGAGTAAAATTTTATTCTAAGGAAATTCTTATTTCTTATAATTTTAGTTTATTATTTTTAGTATTATTATTTTTAAAGTTTTAAAACTAATGTTTCAACTATCATATTTTTCCTGAAGATAACCCAAAGATTTTTTTTTTTTAGATATTGCCTTAAAGAGATAATAAAAATTATGAGAAAACTACTTTAAAATATATCCATTAAACTAATCATTTATTTTTTTTACCAACATTTAAAAATTCGGTGCGATAAAAAGAAAGTACATCGAGTTTTTCTAACACAGAAAAAAGTTTATTTCATTTTCAAGAGTTACTTTGTTAAGTGAAATTCATATATTTTGATACGATATTATACTTCAATTTTTTTTAACCTAACGCCTTTTAAAAAATCAAAATATTACTATCACATGCTTTTTTTTTTTACTTCGGCAATGATATGGGCAACAAAAACTATCTATATAAATAATTTATAAATTTTTCTCATTTCTATTTACTGTTACTTTACTGGCAACGTCACATATAATTATTTTTTTATACTACATAAATTTCGCATTTTGAGTACGTCATCAAATTATTATTAATTCGCCTTTTATATAAAAAAAAGGATACATTATTTTAGCCAAATGTCGTTGATGGCAGCATTTATTATGCAGCGGCATAAGGGTTTTGTGTTATGCTACCAAACAAAATAAACGACGTTTATTCATAAAGTGTATATTTTTTAATCTCTTTACCAATATGACGTCACTTCCATTGACCTCTCTTTTTCAATGAAAGTAAACCTCAGAGATTTTGAAAAAAATGTTATATTTTGAATTTTAAATGTTTTTTAAAAAATAATTTTTATTTATAATGTAATGTTTAAATCACACATTACACAATATATTTAAAATATTGCTATATTTACTCTTTTATTTTATAAACACGTTTGTTGTTAAGCTGTTTGCTGGTCTGCTCGAGGTCTAGCTTTTTATGAAATAAATTGTCGTGAAATAAAAGTTTTATTATATTTCCTTATGAAATTTTTAGTAGAATGAAATCTGTATCTAAGTCTACTTTTGAATTTATGCCGAAATTTAAAAAAAAATCGTGTTTAATGAAAAATTCAGCGTTTTTGAATTGGTTTAATGTTATGAAAAGAAAATATATTGGTGTTAAATTTATTAATATGCAATTTCTTAGTGTACTGTAAAAAAAAAAAAAATGTAAAGTTACTAAAGTTGTTCTAGGAAACTGGGATTCCATTACAGTACATACAGACATTACAGTAGATACAATCTCTAATGCAATATATGTTTATTTGCATTGATATGAATGCCTTATATTTGTACATATACGTAAATACGTTGGATAAAGGATAAACAAAATTTTAAAAGTCAATCATGTCTTAAAATTGCTACAAATTTTCTTATTTAGAAAAAGGTTTTATATTCTTCTATGTTCCGTCCAATGTTACAATTAGTTTCAGCTGTTCCTATTAATATTCATTGATACCATATGTATCACATATAAAATAAACTTAAAAAAAAACAACCATTTATAATCTAACTGAATTTATTCTGACTTAAATGTAGTACATATATATGGATGACAATACAGTGTTTATTATGCAAACGATATTATTATTCAAAACAATATACTCATTCGATACAATTATACAATACACAATACCATTATGCAGTACAGCAAATGCAAGTTATATTTTTCTGCAAAACATTACTATTTTTTAATAATTTATAATAATGTTTCCAAAAATATGGATTTTCTAAAATGAAAAATTTTTATGGTTAGATACTGAACGGAAAATTGATTTCCTATGCAATAATCCTTTAACATTTTCATAAAATGATCGTAAATATATTTTCGGTAAATATAATTAATCACATTCCGAATTGTTTTCCGATACAATATAATATTATGAGGATTTTACTTAATATGTATATTTATTGCATGTTTTGAAATATTTTATTTAATGAAATGAAGGACAATAATTTGGACTGAATTTTATTTCTCATTTGGCGATGCTATCGATTATGATTGCTAAAATTATAACATTAATTCTAATAGTAAGGTAATTAATTTTAAGTAAAATTACATAAATAATCTATAGATGAGAGGTCAATCTAAAGAGAATATATATATAGGAATATATATATGTATATATGTTAAGCATACTTGGCAAGTTAAGTTTACCTGATATTCGGTATATAGAAATCTTGAAATGGCAAACGAATAATGATATAAAAATGAGCAATAAAATAGTTATAATACATCAATTTCATAACATTAATTACATAATACTGAAAACTTACTGCAAAATGAACATGTGAATTATAAAAATATTAAATCAGTTTAAGAAATATGTTTCCGAGTCAAAATAATGGGAAAGTATTTTTATAAATTTCTGCATAAGTAAAAGTAATTTCTTCAACTAAATTACAAATATGGAATACGAATACTTATAAATACTTAACCCTTGTACAGAATTTTTTATCTTTTATCACAGGATTTTTACAGCAGAATTTATTACATAATTTCTCACATATTGTTTATGTCTGAAAGATCCAGAAGAATTCGTCAAGTTTTCATTTAAAAATTTGACAAAACGTCAAAAATTTAAAGTTCCGGATTACTTTTGACCATATGCCTTATATTATATTACCAATGTTAATATCGGCAATTTGTATATGTGCTTAACATAATATCCGTGCTACATTTAATTATAGCATCTTAGCATCTAGTTGTTTTAGAAAATATGTTTCACTAGAAATCACTCAAAATTTAAAATAGTATGGAATTTTAGTTAGCCATTGGCCAGAAATGGCCATATTGGTATAGAACAGATGTCTTTAGGTAGGTCTTTTGAAGTGAAATTTGCAATGGAATTATACTTACGATTTTTAAAAATACATGAAGGTATGATTTTTCAGTTCCTGTATTTTACTTACTTATTAGTTGAACGGATAAATGTTGTGGATAATTTCCTATGCAATAATTTAATCATCATTCAGAGTAATGCACCAACAATTATACAGACTACTATCAATGGGCAATATCAGCTTCTAATGCATAGACGTTAGCATGTTGTACAACATATAGGACGAAAATGTTGTATGCTAAGTAGGTTCACCAGAGTATGCAATGGAAAAAACGTACACACAAAAATATCCCTTTAAAATTACGGGCAGAGGCCGGCAGTAGAGTTTCCAATCATACCTCGTGAAGAAAAAATAAATAAAAATCCATATTCAATTACCAATACGATTTTTGCTAACTGATTGGCAAGAACTGTAAAAATATGTGGATTGCCCTTAATTTTCTAAGTATAGTATCTAAGGGTCGCTTATTTAATGGATCAGTCCGTTTTTCATCACATGAGGTAGTTTTCCGTGAAAATTGAAGAGCAAATGCTCAAAATTTACAGTTTTTTTCTGGGAGTGCGGTGTAATATGTGTAGGAGATTCCCAATGCTACAGAGTGAGATGTTCTGTGTATTAAAACATCGCTTTTGTAAGATTTAACAATGATTATAAGATTAACAGATTAATAACAATGATTTAAAATGTTGAAATTTACTGAAAGCATAGTTTGGCATATTTCACGTATTCGCTTCCTGTCTGACTTTTATACGTGGCCTTGTATATGTTTCTCTGAATACTCACCGCTTTATTTTTTAGAAATAATATAAAATCTAATTTTTATGTACTGTAGGGTATAATTATGCGTCCAGTATTGCATGTCAGGACATCGTATAATTATTTACTAAAAGAACAGCATATCTTGTTTGTAATGTAGAGAACCACTGTATGCAACATCAGAGGCTTCAGACTTATTTTGAATTCTTCGATTTCAAAGGAAAATTATAATAAAAATTCCATTGTGATTGGAATCTTTTTTCATAACTTAAAGGTAACACATTTTTTATTACTAATTTAATCTAAAAAATGTGCTGAAAAGCAGTTCATTGGCTAATTTAAATATTTTTTACTCATGTTGGAGATTTGCATACAAAAAAGTGGATTTCTTATCTTCAAAATATAAAAGTAACTTGTATGATCTTAGTATTTCCATTTCGTGTTTTGTATTCTGATTTTTCTAATTAATGTTTTTAAATATTTATGTTATCAGTTAATTAGATACAAAAATCACAGCACATAAATGTTATGATTTATTCTTCTTTTTATACTTCGTTTATAAGTGAGTGGATCTAGTTATTATAAAATTCATTAGTGATTAGTTAATTTCATAATTGTCGATGCAATTTAATATTTTTAATGTCTATATCATATATATATATATATATATATATATATATATATATATAATATATGCATACATATATATATATATATGTGTGTGTAATAGTAAAGTCTTCGCACTTTTATCTTAGTTAAAACATTCCAAATTATTATAAAATCTACTTAATTACCTAGCTGTAATAATATCTTATATATCTTTTATCTTTTTCCATGATTTAAATCCAACGTATTTTATTATTCTAAAAACCTTAATCCATTCGTAGCTTACTTCTTATAAAACCCACTAAATCACATTCTTTCATTTTAATCTGATATTATTTTTTTTCGAATGTATTTAATATTCTGTTCTATTGATGCTCCATATCCCATAATTCCTTGAAAGCTCCCACCAACATTCTGATTACGTTATAAATCTAATGCTGAGAGTAAATATTATGTTATCCACGTTACGCATTCTCGACCCTCTACTCCAGAATTGTCCAATCGCTGATATAGCCTCCCATCTCTACCCCCTTCCACTTTGCTGGATTGACCTTGTTTCGACATAGCTATACTTATACGTGTGTTTTTCGCAATTATTTAAGCTGTTGCATTGGCGGGGAGAGACAGAATTTTACGATTATTGTATTGCTCCCAAAAATATGTTGTCACCTGGAGAACTTTTTTTCCAGTATTTTCGTCAAGCTGTTTTAATATTTAACATCTAGGGGTTTACATTTACGACGTAACATGACCCGAACATGGGTAGCGTAATTGCTAGTGGAGTTGGTGCATTTTATGATAATCTAATAAACATTTGATGAATCTAAAGGCTTCAGTTGTTATTTCGGAATGTTGTTTGAAAATTGCCAAGGGATGTATGCCTGATCTTCCACTCTGACCACGATCTCATGACTGCAAAACTTTGATTTCTGAGATGGAGTTATATAACGAGTGTATGATTTCTGCTTAATGAACCCTCCGACTGTCTTCGAAAAGGGCAAGATTGTAATGTTGTTTTCTCTGCATTTTGTTTTAAATGCTAAAAAACAATGATTCTTTGAATATTTTATTAAAAAACTTAACAACGAATATGAATGCAATCCTTGGAAGTATTAATCATTGTTCAAGGTATAAAAAATACATTAAATCAATAGAATTATATTACTTTAAATATTGCTTGTATTGCAGTGAAACCTGGAGCTTAGTGAACGAGAACATTTTATAAAAAAACTTAATAACGAATATGAATGCAATCCTTGGAAGTATTAATCATTGTTCAAGGTATAAAAAATACATTAAATCAATAGAATTATATTACTTTAAATATTGCTTGTATTGCAGTGAAACCTGGAGCTTAGTAAACGTATTAACACGGGCTTGTCAGTGAGGGGGTTAATGCAAATATGTTTCTATCATACTAGTGAATTCATATATATTTTTATATATATATAGTGTTTTTAAAGGTTTTATAATTACATATATATTAGATATTTATACTTTTTAAGCTATATGCAACATATGAAATGCATTTTAAAATATCTAACGATATATGCAATAAAAAAAAATATGTTATATATCATTTTCCGTCAGGAAACACTTTTCTATGTAAAAAATATATATTCATAAGGTCTTTGACTTCCTTTTCTGTGCATGTCTTTCCAAACACATTTATAAGGACATTTCATTTCCTTTTGAATTTTTCAATTTTCGAGTAAAAAACTCCTCGAGGTCTAGAGTACTGTTTGTGTTCGTTCTTTTGACAAGTGGCTATAAAGGCAAGCATAGAAAGTTGCATATTCACATTTCAATTCTTTTTTTTCTGTCTCAGACAATATCGAAGTTGTGAAAAAAATGAGCTATTGTTTTCATGTGCGAAAATGTTTTGTAGAATGAGAAATTGTAAGTGCCTGACATTTTTGAAAACTTTATGTTGCGTTGAAATATTCTTTCAAAATTACAAAAGTGGGATAAATTTTCTAAATAGAATTTTATTGTGACTGCTCGCATTTAACTTTAATTTTATATAAATCAAACTAAGAGGGTTATTATCATATATAAAATCGAATGATAAAGGTAATGTATTACAAATAATATCTAAAAATAAACATAAATCATTAAAAATTAATTTCATAAATTATTTACATTTTGAATAATAAGATTAAAAAATATCAAAAGTTTTATCTAAAAAATGCATTAAATGATAATTATAACAAGTTTTTTAACAAAATAATTTCAATTTAAAAGCAATCCCAAGTAAAAGAGTAAAAAAATCAAATGTCTATGTTGTAAATTTGCTTATTAATTAAATCAGAATGGTAGGCATTAAATACAACGTTATTTTAGTTTATGTAATATAGTTCGTTTTATTTTTATTTTGTAAATTTATCCCATGTAATGTATTTTACTTTTTAAGTAGTTTGTGGTTATATTTAAATGTTGAACAATGAACAAACAACAGGTTTTTTATCTTAAAAAAATTTATAAAATAAAAATATAGGTGTGAGAAGCCGAGTTTCAACCACTTCACATGTTTTCTGGTGCAACTCACATCCTTTTTGTATTATCTGGAAAATATCACTAGATGTAGTGAATTTATTGATCTACTAATTAAATAAATCTTTAGAAGAATTTCCTTTTGAAAATAGTAAGTTTTATATTAATTTGTAAAATTTGTAAAAATTAGCGACTAGTCGCCTAATTTGATCCCTCAGTCTCCAAAATTGGACCAAAGAATATCAGGCTGCTTTGATGAGTGTAGAATATAACTTACTTTATTAAAAATAAATCTTGAGATTAATGAAACAATCATCAACACAATGGCAATGAACTATAATGAAATCAAATGTCTAAAACTTAGAGTAATTGTTCAAATTCAAAATGTATTCAAAATATAAATCAAAGTTATAAGTAAATAATAATAGAAATTGCGAAACAAATTACGAGGAGTTTGAATATCATATAAAAAGTGAAATAAGGTTTAAACATGAATTATTTTGGTAATTTTTTATTACAGCGCACACAAAATGCTACTTTATTTGACAATCTGAATACTGAATTATTTCTATTTGATTTCTCTTACAAATTAGGCAAAACCAATCATCACTTTCTTGATTTTCCTTTTTAGATTCTAAATCATTAGACATTTTTTTTTTTCAAAGGAAGATTTTTTAACCTTATGTCTGTATTTCTTCCATTTCGTAATTTTCTTTCCAATTGAATTACGCATATTTCTTAAAACTTGATGTTCAAATTGTTTTTGTGCTTTGAGGGCTTCCTTTCGAAGTTTTTTTTTTTACATTTCAAGATTTACTTTATGTGACAAAGATGTTAATGTAACTATTTTTAGCTCCCTCTGTGCTTTAACGTAATAGATTTTGGCAAGGGAGATAATATTTGTAAAGATTCTTTGGCTTTTTGGGCGGTTTTGTAGTGCAGTCCTCTTGCAGTCATATTTCTTCACAACTTAGTCTTTAATTTTCCTTTCCTATATCTTTTACAACTTTTGCTGACACTGTTGTTTTTCTTCCACAATATTTGTCTGTGTCTTTTTTTTTCTTTTTTTTAGTAGGTTTCATGATTACTGACTCTGATTCCAAAATCTCACTAGCAGCGGAATGAACAGATCTATCTGCAGTGCCTATGTCCTCGTCAGGAATAAATAAAAGAAATTGCAAACACAATTTAGAAGACATTTTTTATGTTTATATATGCATAAACTGTATAAAGAAATTGATCAAGATATACTAAATACAATTAAATTAAAATATTCAAAAACATGCATAGAGATAGTAATCAGTTATAAAATATTAAAAAAGAAAAAAAATAGTGTCCAGAGCTTACAGCTTTCGAAATTCATTACTTACTTTTCAAATTTATGATCGTGTATCTGGTCCAACTTAAGCAACTCAAACTGGTACAATTAAGGCAACTGCGTTCTCTTTTAAAACAGATAATCTCAAGACTATGAACAAAACCGAAAGCAAATAAATCTGCAAGAACAATATGCGCAATAAACACATGAATTTAGATATGTACATGAAAACATAAAAACTTTCCATAGTTTTACAGCATTCTTTTACGTTTAGTAGGAAAACATAGATCTAAATAGCTAATCTTAGGTTTTTAAAAATTGTCTGAAAACAGCACGTGTAAGGTGTTTGTTTTTTCTAATAATAAATGACGCAATTCGGTTGAGTACGATTTCAGCAGAAGATGGCATCTCTTTCTGTAATTAACGGCAGAATTGCAACGGTCCATTTATAGCGGCGCGCAGTGTCCAAATATGGCTACTCTCGCCTACTCGTTATTATAAATATAAATTAATCAAATGTAAATATATCTCTTGTTTATATTTGTAAGTAAACTAATGGCATTGTTTACATTTTTAACACTATTAAAAATACGTAAAATATGTGTAGTCAATCTCACTTTTTTACATGAATTTATATGTTAACACATAGATATAGTATAAATATTTATAAATAGTTTGATTGGAAATCTATGCATTTTCATTAAAAAAGAAAAATGCATGTTACATGTATTAAATACAATTTAATACTTAGTTTAGAAAAAGAAATGATAGTTTCTTAAAAGAAAGTTCTCTTTCCCCATGATATAAAAATTTATATCTCAAGAAATTATTTTTTTTTCAAAGTATAATTATAAATAATAAGCAATGGAGCAATATTTTAGAAACAATTGTAACTCTATATGGAAATTAAATTAGATATGTTCCTTTGTATGCACTAATTTAAAAATTTCCATAAAAAAATGAACATTTAATAATAACATTCTCTTATTGAGTTGAAAAACTCCTTCCTATTAATTGAAATATGTTTATTTTTTCTTGTTTAAATTAATAAACATTAAATAGTATATCAATGATGCTCTTCTTAGCTACTACAATTTATATCACACTATTAACAATATTCCTGTTTTCAAAGCATAATTAAAATTAATAAACAATGAAACAATATTTTAGAAGCAATTGTTAGGCTACTTAGCATTTAAATTAGATATATTCCTTTCAATGAATTAATTTAGAAATTACCAAAAAAATGAGCTTTTAACAATAACATTATCTTATTGATTAAAAAAATTCCTTCCTATAAAATTTTTAAAAATGCTTATTCTTCCTTATTTAAATTAATAAACATTAAAGATTACACTCTATGATGGTCCTGTTACTTACTACAATTTATATTACACTATTAACAATATTACTATTATGCAAAATAATTTTATTTTATTACTCTTGTTTTAATACTTACAGCATTAGCATAATTCCCTTTAACAACTAGTTTGTGCTAATCCCAAAACATTCTTCTACCTCATACATCTTTAAACTTCAAAAAGTAGTTACAAATGCTAAAAATTCAATATTATTAGTTCCATACTATACCAACTACTACATTTTAAATTTCTACTTCAGTTAATTAAGTGGAGAAAAAACTAGTTTACCTCGATCGTGATTTTGCACAAAGGAATTGGTTTAATTTTAAGCATAACTTCGTACACTCTTCGATGGAACGATAATAATAGTGAAACAAAAATCTATGTTACAGACCCAATTCATGCGGATTATTTCCAAAATGAAAGAGAACCTGCAGGCCGTAGACAAAAACATACACAATAAATTTAGTTGAATTATGAGTATACTTCCTAAACATCTCGATAGTACAATGGCGAAATATGGACACACGGATATAGGGGAGAGTAGGCGAATTCGAACCACTTCCCTTATTTTCAGGTGTAGCTCACTTAATTTTTGGAATATCTGGAAAAGATCTTTACACAGGGTCATACTATTCAACTACTAACTAAATAAATATTTAGATCAATTTCTTTTTGAAAATCTTAAATTTTATTTTAATTTGAAAAATTTTGGGAAAAGTGACCCAAATTCAGCATTTGGTCGCCTAAGTTGACCCCCAATCTCCTAAATTGGACCAAATAATATCAGGTTGTTTTAATGACTAGGGAATATAACTAATTTTATTAAAAGCAAATTTTGCGATTAATGAAACAATCAAACAAAATAGCAGCAATGAAATATAAGGAAATCAAATATCTGAAAATAAGAGTAATTGTTTTAAATTAAAATGTATTGAAAATATAAATCAGAGTTATCATAATTAACAATAAAAATTATAAAACTAATTGTCAGTTACTTGAATATCATTTAAGAACTGATCCAAAGCTTATATATGAATTGAGTTTATTGTTTTTGTTTTCCAGTGCACACAACATGGAACCGTACATGGAAGTCTAACATTTCTGCTATTTTATTTATCTTACAAATTAGGAAAAACCAATCATCACTGTCTAGATTTTTCTTTTTAGATTCTGAATTATCAGACTTTTTTTTGAAACAGAAATTTTCTTTACATTATGTTTGTAGTTCTTCTCTTCCATCATTTTCTTGCTAATTACACTACGCCTAGTTTTTAAAACTCGATGTTCCAATTGCTTTTCTGCTGTGAAAGCTCCTTTTTGCTTTTTTTTTTTCATTTCAAGGTTTAGATTATATAGTGATGATGTTAACACAACTGTTTTTTGACTCCCTTTGTACTTTGATTTAACTGAATTTAGCAAGGGAAGTAAAATTTCTAATGATTCTTTTGCTTTTGGGGAGGATTTGTAGCTGCAGCCTTGTTGCAGGTCAATTTCTTCACAACTTACTGTATGCTTGTTGTTTCCTATATCTTTAACAGCTTTAGCTGTCATGGCTGTTTTCTTCCAGATAGTTTGCCTATGTCTTTTAAAACATTTTCATCAAGGTTTGAGATTTTATGCGTTTTAATGGCAAAAATGTATAATTTCACCCTCAAGAACTGTAGAAAATCTTCCATCACAAATATCCTGCAGGAGGAAAATGTTTGAATTCAACTCTTTAAATCAAATATGCCGTAGGAATAAAGAATTCAAAGAAAAATACAATTACATACAAGATAAAAGACATTGCAAACAAAATGTATTGCATAGACATATAAAATATTTTTTATGTTTATATAGACCTGAACTAGATTTTAAAAAGTCCTTCCGGCCAGTGCCGGGAGGAAGAGGTAGCTTTCAAATTCCTTATTTTTAAAAAGCCAACTTATATTATTCAAACACACGAAGCTCAATTTAGTGGAAACCGAATATAGGAGATTCAATACTAATTTTTATCAATACTAAATCATTATGAATGAGAATTTCGCGAAATTAGTCAGCTTTATCCAAGCTGCTTTTATTTAAAGTAACTTATATTTCGCTGAGATGTTGATGTATACTATCCACATGCCTTCTTACATGAAAATAGGCGAATACGTGTGTTATCGCGTGACAAATACAAGATCGTTTCAAAATGTTAGCCATACTAGAAATTCAAAATGCTATAATTCAACCATATTTTAAGGTATAAACAAAAGAACAAATTTTCAGAAACAAAATCTGCTCCTGAATCTTTGTATCAAGGTCAAACACATAAAAAAAAATTTTTCATTTTCCAATTTTTTAACACCTCATTTTAAATTTTAAATTTAATTTTTTTAAATGGCAACCCTTTTGAAACAAGATGGCGAATGAAGCTGGCCAACGAACTCGGTCGAGACATTGGTATGTACTATGTACAGAACAAGTAACATCCAAATCGGTTCATAAATACGCTTGTTATCGTGTGACAAAAATCAGGTCGTTTTAAAATGTCAGCCACAATAGAAATTCAAAATATTATAACTCAGCCATTTTTTTAGATATAGACGAAAAAAAACTGTTCTGGAATCTTTGTATTAAGGTCAAACGCATACGAAAAAATCTTTTCCATTTTCGCATTTTTTGGTATCTCATTTTAAATTTAAAATTTTTAAAATTTTATTTAAATGGCCGCCATTTTGAAACAAGATGGCGGATGAAGCTGGCCAACGAACTCGGTCGAGATATTTGTATGTACTACGTACACACCAAGGTACATCCAAATCGGTTCATAAATACGCCTGTTATCACGTGACAAATATCAGGACGTTTCAAAATGTCAGCCACGCTAGCAATTCAAAATGCTATAACTCAGCCATTTTTTAAGATATAGACAAAACAAAAACTGCTCCCGAATCTTTGTATCAAGGTCAAATACATAAGAAAAAAATATTTTTTCAATTTTCAATTTTTTGGTATCACATTTCAAATTTAAATTTTTCTTAAAAATTTAAATGGCTGCCATTTTTAAACAAGATGGCGGATGAAGCTGGCCAACGAAATCGGTCGAGACATTGGTATGTACTATGTACAAACGAAGTTACATCCAAATCGGTTCGTAAATACGCCTTTTATCGCGTGACAAAATTCAGGACGTTTCAAAATGTCAGCCACGTTAGAAATTCAAAATGCTATAACTCAGCCATTTTTTAAGATATAGACGAAACAAAAACTGCTCCGGAATCTTTGTATAAAGGTCAAATACATAAGAAAAAAAATATTTTTCCATTTTCAATTCTTTGGTACCACATTTCAAATTTCAATATTTTTAAAAAATTTTAAATGGCCGCCATTTTGAAACAAAATGGCGGATGAAGCTGGCCAACGAACTCGGTCGAAACATTGATTTGTACTATGTACATACCGAATTACATCCAAATCGGTTCATAAATTCGAGAGTTACAGTATGACAAAAGTCAGATATATATATATATATATATATATATCAATTTTGAACGGAGGGTGGTTTCGGGGTCTGGGGGTCATGATCGATGAAAATATACCAAAATTTTTTGAAATCGCTTTCCTCCGAACGGCTGCAATAGGTAGCTTTTTGTAATGAAAGCTACCTAAAAATAATCCAGATTTACAAAAACTTGCATGGATATAGTAATCTATTATAAAATATAAAAGAATAAGTGTACAAAGCGTACCGTCCTCGAAATTCATTACTTATTTTTCAAATTTATGATCACATATCTGGTCCAATTTAAGCAACTTAAATTGGCCCAATTATGGCAACTGTGCCATTTTTAAAAAAAAAAAAGTTAATTTCATGACTAAGAACAAAAACGAAGCCAAACAAATCCTAGTGAAAAATATGCGCAATAAAAAGATGAATTCATATATGTATATGAAAACATAACATCTCACCTTAGTTTTAAAATATTCACTTACGTTTAGTAGGGAAAAATTAGATCAAATCAGCTAACTTTATTTTTTTTTATTTTTTTTTTATTTATTTATTTATTTATTTTATTGCCAGAAAACAGCACGTGGTAGGCGGCTGCTTCTTCAAATCATGAGTGACGTCCTTCTGATGAGTAGGATTTCAGCGGTAGATGGAGTCTCTTCCTGTAATTAACGGCAGAGTGGCAACGGTCCAATTAAAGCGGCTGTCTAAATAAGGCTAATCTCCCCTATAAACTTTTGGTATAGTCGTGGTTTAGGGATATATGAAGCTTACAACGAGCAAATTCGAAAAAAATTACGATTAAAATAATTCCTTTTATTGAATCTAGAATAAATTAAAAATATAAATTTCGCATTTGTTCAAATTCGAAAGTTAAACAATAAAATTATAAAGCAATAATAGGGACAATGTTTCTTAATATTTTTTGTTAAAGATGTAATAACATACAAAATATGTCTTAATACATAAAAAGTATACATGTAAATATATATGTATATTTCTGCCTTTGAATATTTTTATTCTTTAAAATATATATTCATGTATTCTAGGAATTCATCTTGTTATTTCTGTATACCTTCCACAAAACACACAAAAGTAGATTTCATTTTCTTTTTTCATTCTTCAAGCTGTGAGAAGTAAAAAGCTCCATGAGGTCTGGAATACAGATTTTGTTCGTTCTTTTGACAAGTGCCTGTATGCGCAAGAACTGAAAGCCGCATATTTGCTTTTATCTTTCTTTTTTCGTCTCAGGTCATACTGGAGTTACAAAAGAAATAAAATGCGGTTATTAGGTTTTTCTGTGAGAAAATGTATTTGGAAAATGAGATATAAAGAAAATTACTTTAACAGTGATCTATACTGTTCAAACTTTATACGGCACTGAATGTTTTGTCTATGCTTGTTCTTCCTTGTTTAAATAAATAAAAATGAAAAAATGCACTCAATGATAGGTCTCATAACCTCCACACTTACTTTTACACTATTAGCAATATTTCTGTTTTACAAAATTAATCTATTTTGTTTATCGCCTTTTAAAATTAACAGTATTAGTTTAATTGTGTTTACGGAAAATAAAAATTTCGTATTTTACCAAATGTTCTATTGTTAAATAATAAAATTATAGAGCAATAATAGGGAATATATTTCTTAATATTTTTTTAAGTAGTAATAATACTCAATGTATGACATAATACATCGAACGTATACATGTAAAAAAATTTGTATCTTTCAGCATTTAATATTTTTATTCTCGAAAATATATATTAATGTAATCTGAGAATTCCACATCATTAGGCGTGTTCGTAATTATATAAATACGTAGCAACTATAGTTTTCATCTGGTTATTCCGTATGTAGTAGCATATAACAGTGCAAAAACTACCGAATCGAATGATTTGACATTTAATATATATAATCTTTGCCAAATTTTGTCGAATCATTACAAATTTTATGAAAATCAAATCAAAACTTAAAAATATATTATTTAAATTTTCTTCTCTCTATTCAATCCTACCATACACAATTAATTCAATGATATTTCATGATAGGTAATGGTTCTAGGTGGCTATAGTGATTACGTCATATTAATATGGAGTCGTATATTATTTTCGTGTTACTAAATTTAAAATATATAAAACCAAACAAATTTTCTATTCTTCATTTTTTCATACGAGTGTAACAGCTATTCAACTAAGATCTGAATATTTATAAAACTAGTTTTAGTATAAAAGCACTTCATTTTCCGCGTTTAACGTACAATTTTAGCCTTATTTAAAATGATAAACTTTAAAAAATGGACACAGCAACGTGCCTCTTAAGTATTACAATTTATTTTACTCTTTTAATAATATTACTGTTACACATAATTAATTTATGTTATTGATATTGTTATGAAATTGCAAGTATTAGCATAATTATCGTTAAGAAAAATATAAATTTCACAATTTATTTTTTTTTAAATTCTACTGTTAAATAACATAATATAAAACAATAATAAGGAATATGTTTTTTTATAGTTCTTTTTTAAGTTCTGTTAACATACAAAATATATCTTAATACATGAAAGGTATACATGTAAAATTATATGCATCTTACCGCCTTTGAATATTTTTACTTATTAAGAATATATATTTATGTATTCTGAGAATTCCATCTTATTATTTCTGCATGTCTTCCACCATACACACAGAAGTACATTTCATTCTTCAAGGTGTGAGAAGTAAAAAGCTTTAGATGTCTGAAATACAGATTCTGTTCGTTCTTTTGACAAGTGGGTATAAGCGTAAGAATTGAAAGCTGCATATTTGCTTTTATCTTTCTTTTTAAACTCAGGTCATACTGATGTTATAAAAGAAATAAAATACATTTATTGTTTTTGTGTACGAAAATGCATCTGGAAAATGAGATATAAAGTAAATCACAAATAAACGTAAACAAAAGTAAAAGAAAAAACGTAAAAAACGTAAATAAAAGTTATTTACGATGTACAGTTAGAGATATAAAAAAAAGCGTGAAGAAATTTTTCGGCAGTCAATGTTGCTACATTATTTGAACACATCTTTAATATTTGATTAAAAAAAAATACTATCACATATCCTTATCCTTATAATATTATAAATGTGAATATGCGCCCGAAAGTTTGAAGGAATTTAGCGTGTAAACGGATGAATTAATGCTTTTGTATCTTTGGATATACATGGATTACAACCCAGAAATGAACATAGGCAATGTTTAATTTATTTTATTCAAATATTCTGCTTAATAATACAAAATGTCACTATTTTTTCATACACAATGATTTGACAATTTTCCTGTAACATTTAACCATATCTCTTTAACATTACCAAGAAAATAAAACACCCGAATATTACTTTATCCTCGACAATTAATTTTCTGAACAATTTTCACGCGAAAAATTTAAATGCAAAGTATTCAAAAGAAGATGAATATTACGTCACATTTGAAACAAAAAAAAAAAAAATATTTTTTATTATACTTGAAGCATGAATATCTGTTATGTTATTAAGAGGTTTTCTGTCAAAAATGGTTTTAATAATTAGAAGAAATAATATTGAAAAAGATTTATATTACTTAGAAAATATTTCGCTTAGAAAAATATTACGTCACATATGAGATAAAAGAGGCATTTTCAACTGTTCGTTAAAAATCCAAGGGTCATGAATATCAGTAACTTATAAAAATGGATAAATAATGAAGTCATATTTAAAATGAACAACATAAATACTTTTGAATATTAAAGACGTGAATTATTACATTGCTAACAAAGCGTAAACCAACTCAGTGAAAATTCTCCAAGCCGGGAATCGAACTCGGGGCTCTGGAATAGATCTCCAGTGATCTACCACTAAGCCACAAGGACTATGCCCAGCTTGGCATCTCTCACTTATATAAGTCGGAAAGGCTGCTACCGCAGCACTAGATGGAAAAGTCTTCATGAGCACACAATCTAGCGGCGTAACATGAGACGCAAATGAACCCAGCATAGATGAATATACAATTTTAATTATTTTTTTCCAACTACTTTTCAGCAGTGAAATTACGCTTGAAATTATTGAATATTAAAGACGTGGATTATCACATTGCTAACAAAGCGTAAACCAACTTAGTGAAAAATGTCCAAGCCGGGAATCGAACACGGGCCTCTGGAATAGATCTCCAGTGCTCTACCACTAAGCCACAAGGATGATGCCCAGCTTGGCATCTCTCACTTATATAAGTCGGAAAGGCTGCTACCGCAGCACTAGATGGAAAGGTCTTCATGAGCACACAATCTAGCGGCGTAACATGAGACGCAAATGAACCCAGCATAGATGAATATACAATTTTAATTATTTTTTTCCAACTACTTTTCAGCAGTGAAATTACGCTTGAAATTATTGAATATTAAAGACGTGGATTATCACATTGCTAACAAAGCGTAAACCAACTTAGTGAAAAATGTCCAAGCCGGGAATCGAACACGGGCCTCTGGAATAGATCTCCAGTGCTCTACCACTAAGCTACAAGGATGATGCCCAGCTTGGCATCTCTCACTTATATAAGTCGGAAAGGCTGCTACCGCAGCACTAGATGGAAAGGTCTTCATGAGCACACAATCTAGCGGCGTAACGTGAGACGCAAATGAACCCAGCATTGGTGGATATACAATGCATATTCACCGATGCATATCGTATTTAAAATCGTATTTAAAAACGCATTTAAAATGGAGAAATGGTAATATTGATGAACAGTTAAAAATTAAAAATATATCTATTCGACACCTCAATACCAAATATATTGTTTATTTTTGTGTGTGTATGAGTGTTCCCATAACAACAAGAAGAATTACATTTCAATGAAAATAATAACGTGATCCCGGAGACTACACACATTGAAATTAAATAATGTATGTACCCGTGAATCTTAAAAGAGAAAAAAAAAATAAATTATTATATGAAGAATTTATTTAACAGTGGAAATTACGTCATATTTTAAAATGATACATTTAAAATGTTTTTCCTTCCGGAGAATTTTAATTTGACGTCGCATGGTATAAAAGTAATGCGGCTAGCAAATTTATCTGTATATTAATCACTTGATGCAGCATAAATACAGGTAAATGTATTCAGAAAATACTTTAAATTAAAATTCGATAAATACATATTAAAAAATCCGGATATTCTTAATAATTAATATAAACAACATGCAATGCAATGCAATACAATGAAAAAAAAAAACATAAAAATCTGTACGATAGTGTATCAAACTTGAGAAAATAATTCATGGATAAGCTATACCTGTTCCTGAAAATGTCTAAAACTCGATCAAAACATATAATATAAGCGCAAACACAATGGTTTTCAATACCGTGGTTCTTGAAAGCTATTTCCAAGCAGATGGAATTTTTTAACGTCGAATCTAAAGGAAGAATATTGTCCATAGCGTCTTTATAAAAGTCAGGAAGATAGCGACATTTTTAATGTACAATTTTATACAAGCTGATTTTCAAATGTATAATTGATCTTACTTATCAACCCTATAGCCATCGGTTATTACGACAATGATTAATGAGGTCATTGTAACAGAAAACACGCCTCATTCAAATTTAGAAACATGGCTGGCAACCCGATTACAGAAGATAGCCACCTCTGTGGTGACAATATCATTCAACCTTCCGTAAACTCGTAATTTTTTTTTTAAACAGGGGACATTACCATATTTTCAGAGGCAGCAAAGTCTGAACGGGGGTTGGCGGGCGTAGCTCTCAAGAGGCTGAGCCCCCTAGTTTAATATAAAGAAATAAAATAGCGCACGAAAAAAACGTAAGGGTTTTTTTTCTCATTGTTTTCTTTAAATATTTCATAGTCTTCCAAAATTTCATTTATTTCTTATTTCAACTTTCAATAAATGTTTGAACGAAGGAACAACATGCAATTTGCTTTGTCGTAAATTCTGGCGGTTAGAGGGAAATGCGAATACCTCTTTTATGACTGTCATTTATTTTTCAAGTAAATATAAATTTGTAATTTGTGTCTGTCATTTCCATTCCTTTATGAAGAATATTGTTTGAATTATATTACTGCTAGATTTTCCAAATAAATGTGACATATTTTGATTCTTTTGCATTATTTTTAAGTGATTTTTTTTTATATATATAATTTAAAAATGAGGAAATTGTTATTTTTTATGTTAGGTTTTATTTGAATTTCCTTTGTGAGTTTTGCAGTTTTTCGTAAGCTAGTAAAGACACGCGTCTTCTTAGTTGAAAAAAAAAGTCGTATTAAGAAAGCATGTACTGAAGAGACAGCAGAAAACGGGCTGACTGATACTGCATTTTTTAGTTATCAACTATAAAGTCAGAGTTGGGAAAATTTGTAATAGCAATTATCTGCAATATAATTACAGTTTAATTGAATGTATGTAATTATAGTTTAAATGTTTGAATGTGTAACTATAATAAACTACATGCAATTTACTTGTAATTACATTGCGAATAATTGAGATTACAAATTTGTCCCAACTCGTGTTATCCCAGTCTATCTGTTCATATAACAACTTTTATGAATTTAAACTGTTTCAGCAGAAATTTCACTAAAATTCACTTTTATAGGAGCAGTTAGACTCTTTAAAATTTAATGTAGGTAAATTGACATCTATGTCCCCGTATTACTCGGAAACAAAGTGGCAAACAAGTCATTTCATATAGGCATTAACCTTCTAAGTATCTGTATGTGCAGCTTATTTATTTTGATAAAACATGTGACAGCTTTGGCAAAATTGCATTAAAACCTTTTTATCTTTATTTTTAACTAGCAGGCTATGCCCGCTGCGCTGGTCAATTTTTCCAAATGAACATTGGTGAATTTGAACTTTCATTTTAAACAATATGGACCTTCAGCTGGACCTTACTCATTGCTGAAAACGATGCGAACGCCATTGTGATATAATATTACCTTAAGCGTTGGACAAAATTTAGCTACTAAGAAGTAATTCTTTTAGTTGTTAACTAACAATGCACTTTCGGTAGGGTAATGAGACCGTTATGACAACAGGAATTAATAGCTCTATAACTAATCAACATATAATGAAATGTTATATACTAACACCATTCCTGAAAATTCATGTAACAGTGTAACTTGTATCAAAATACGTTCTGTAGATTTTTTTTTAAAAGGCTAACTCTTTTCTCTTTTATAATCAGGTTCACTTATTTTTTTTATTTTTTTTTTCTCTATGACAAAGTAGCGTTGAACAATATGTATACACTAAAACCTTTCCAAAATTATTACCTAACCACTTGGGCACAGATGTCATACATGCCCCATATAGGCGCGATTTTTTTCTGACGCCAATGTCAGAAACATTGCAATACGCAACAATACTTAACTGACGCCAAAGTGTCGTTATTTTGCTTGATATGGTAACCTGGAAGTTCTTGTTAATGCTGTTTATATTTTCGCCAAATTACCATCGCTAAAATATCTCGCCAATATATGACATCTGTACCACCATTTGTGGTATATCCTATCAAAGTATTATAAACATTCGGAATGAAATTCAAATTTCCGTTTTAAATATGTAGTAGATGATGATGATGCGATTTTGTGTAATAGAATTCATCGTGAAATTTTCGCTTCAAACATAAACGATGCTTTCATCATTATAGCTAATACACCAATATGTGAAGTATCCGATGACGGAAGTTTAACTTGGATTCCTATGAGCCCAAAGAAAAGTGAATATGTGGCTTTTGTGATACTTTTATGTTAACCGGGCGCAGGTCATAAATCAACAAAGATTGTTTTCATACCATATTCTTATATTTATTATTTTCATTTAAGATACAAACCTTTCACTCATTTCATTTAAAATGCATGCCTTACACTAATTTCATTTAAAAAACTGAAAAGACAAACAATAACAGGAAATAATTCCATAATTAAAAACAAAGAATTATTTTTAATTTTAATTTACATACGAAAAATGTAACTACTGCTACTGGCAATTTTAAAAATGCTATTGGCGAGATCTGCGCACGGCTGTTATAAATGTACCCATTTTTTCTTCTTATCGAGGAGCAAATTATAAATCGCCAAATATTATTACGATTCCAATTTCTTTCATTGAAAATAATTTTTAAGTCGTTACAAACATTGCTTTCATATTTAAATATTTTCGTTGGTACTACTTAGTTATCCCATCGACCAATTTCGCCAAATTATACAAATTGACATAATTTTTATTTTAAATAACGAAAGAACAAATAAATTATTATAACATTAATACGATTACAAATAAAACGCCGAAATAAGAATCACTTTGTGACGTAAATACGTGTAACTTGCTTAAAGTCAGGTGAATTTGACATTTACGATCAATTATTACTGGCATTTAATCTTATAGTTTGGCGATAGATTTTTGGTCGACGGAATATCTAAGTAGTACCTTTTCGTTCTATAAAGCTAATTTCTTAGTAAAATTGTTCCTTTTATTTTACATAAAATCACTATTTTTTTTTTTTTTTTGTACTACTTAGTTATCCCTTCGACCAAAAATTTATCGCCAAATTATCAGATTAAATGCCAATAACTGTTGATCGTAAATGTCACATTCACTTGACTTCAAGGAAGTTACACGTGCTTACGTCATCAAGTTATTTTTATTTCGACGTTTTATTTGTATTTTTATTAATGTTATACTAATGTATTGGTTCTTTCATTATTAAAATACAACTTATGTCAATTAATGTAATTTGGCGAGTGGTTTGGCAATTTATATAATTTGGTGAAATTGGTCAGCTTGATAACTAAGTAGTACCATTTTTTTTCATTAAGATGTTCGTTTTTTTTTTGTTTTTTTTTTTTTTCAAACTCATTGAGCCGTTTTTATTCTTTATCGAAAAGAGTTAATTTGAATTTTTTTTGTTGCTAGAGTAACGGATGTAATGTTAGATATTTTGAGGTTTAGACGCCAAAAACACCGCCAAATTAGAAAAATATGAAAAATGTCATGAACTGTTGGACTTAAGAATTTACTTGGCACCAATCGATTTAGCATACAAAAATACATTAAATTATGCTATCATCTGACGCAGAATTATAATATCGGATTTTTAAGGAATTGTTTCCCTCCCCTTGCAAAAACGCCGTTAGGGTTGATACTTTAGAAAATCCTTTCTTAGCGACACTATATAGATATGCCATTTGGAGGTGACTCGATGATCGAAAATCAGTCCAATATCATTTGAAATATTACATAACAGAGGTGAAATTTACGAAGAAAGACGAAGAAGAAATGACGAATTACAAAAGACTTGCAATTTTTTTTTCAAAATGTTGAATTTTTCGATAATAATAACGCATGATTGTATGAATTTCCTTAAAAACTATCTTCATTTCCTTGATTACGAAGGTGGGAATTTTCCTATAAATGATATTGGCGATATGACATAAGAAAAAATGAAATAAACAATAGATAATATTTGCTTAAAAAAATGGATAATATTCATTGATCTGAGTTCGAGTTTATAAATATCACATGCTTTCGGAATTACGGTGAAAAACATTTTAAATAATATGAAATTATTTTACAATATGTATGTGTGGCAGAAATTCACAGTAAAATTTAAGTATTTGACTCCATTTTTAAAATAATAACTGAAATCTATATAAGTTACAATTGAATATAAAAAATGTACTCAAAAAAAGATCTCGTTCCCTTGAAAAAACACCATTTATGAGAATATCCTCAAGCTAGTGTCACACTTATGTATTTTTGACTTAAAATCACATTGTTTGGCGACGAAAGTAAAATAAAAAATCGTAAAGAAATAAATAATAATTACACATGTAACTCACAATTACATCTGCTTGTTTCTTCTATAAGTTACGTGATGGGGTTTAGATAAAAATAAAAAGAAAAGAAAAAAAAAAGAAAAAAATAGTCATTAAAAATTCATCTAATCAAATTTTCAGATTCATTTCTATAATCTAACGCAAGCGATAATGAGCCAAATATTGCGTATCAATTGTAATCTTTCTCATTAAATTAATTTTTAAGCATTACAAATATTTCTTTCAGGTTTAAATTAAATTACAAATATTTATTTTAGGTTTAAATGAAATATATTCCTTTCCCTCATTTAAATGGATTTTTCTTTCTTTTTTTACAATTAAATATCAGTAACTATTTTTTCATTTATTTTCTAACGGATACAGCGATTTCAATTCATTTGTCGCCAAAAAATAACCTCTGGCAACCTTTTCGTTCAAAATAACAATAAAATGCAAAATTTATTACCAAAAATCATAGTTATCCCAGTATATTTTACTCATAAACCACCACGTGAATATTCTGTATCGAATGACACTATTTGCAAAAAAATCCACCGGGTAGTTTTTGAAAACATTCGGGCGGAACTTTTAGATCTTACTGCTTTATAATATACTAGCAAACCCCGCGGCTTTGCTCGCGTAATATTTGAAATATGCCAAGTGATATTTATATGTCTAATTTTTATCAAAATGTACTAACTAAATTTTTATTTCATTAAAAGGTAATATTTTATTTTATTAAAAAGTACTTATTACTTTTAGGAATAATTCAAAAATTACTATTTAAAACACAGTTTGACTAAACATCATTACTACACTGTATTAGGCAGAAATGAGACTTAAATTAATAAAGTGAAATAAAACTAAATAAATGATAATTTAGAAAATATTTTGAAACTTTTATGCTCAATTAATACGCTCATTTCAGTATTCATTTGAAGTTTTGAATTTTTTAGAAACCATCTGCTTACATCTTAAAATTAACCATCATGTCGAATTCCAAGTCCTACCACCTCTCTCAACATAAATGGCTATGTTGAAACAGGAACTGTCACCATTAATTTGCCAACATTAATTTTGAAATCGGTTTGTTATTTCCTAATATTCCACAGAAACGTAACTTAAAAAGCTTTAAAAGCCCTTTTTTAGAACGTCTGTTGTTCCTGTGAACCCCAGGTAGTAGAATCACCGGCATAAAATACAGCATGTGTAGGATCAGAGACTGTTACCACTGATTCGCAACTATTACTTTTATAATCGGTTTATATTCCCTGAAATTGCATAGAATCGTAATTTAGAACTTTTTTAGAATGCTTTTCACACTTCCCCTTCGCTTCACCCCTTTTTAATTCGAATTTATTTTCGACGTTCCTTCGAAGGCATTTATATTTTATAAGTAACTACCACGTCATATTTAAAGTTTCTAGCCTTTTCAGTATCACAGAAATCGCAATTTAGAAAGTTTTTAGCTCCTGCAACCCTCTGGTGGTAGTGGAACAGACATAAAATATAGCTTATGTTTGAGCAGGTTCTATCACCAGCAATTTGTCATCATTAATTTTTTAATAGATTTGGTATTTGATAAGATTACATAAAAATTGTATTTATAACGCTTTTCGCTCACTTCATCTTTTTAAATTTGAAATTTTCTTTCGACAGTTCTTAGAAAGCAGTTGCATCTTGTAAGTAAATACCATGCCATACTTCAAAGTGTTAGACCCCTCAGTTGTGCAAAAATGCAAATTAGAACATGTTTTCCTTTTGCAACCCTCACATGGTAGTGACAGCAACATAAAATATAACCTAGGTTATAGCAGGGACTGTCACCATTAAGAAAAAGAAGAAACAACGTATAAAGGCACAAATAAAATGTGTTTAAAAGCATACAGCTGTTTCAAAACCTCTAAGGTTTCCTCATCAGTGCTTAAAATAAAAGTTAAAACTAAGACATTGTGTAAACAGAGGGGGGGGGGGTGGACAGAGAGTCAGAAAAGCGTACCTTTCAGCTCTACTGCCAGCGGTGAAATGCGACCTACGGCTGACAAACAATTACGGAGTTGATCTCACGCGCATATTCAGGGAGACCAATCAAAATACCCAATTGCTCTGGAAGAGTCCAAACCCAGAAGGAGAAAAAGATGGGGGGGGAGGGAGTGGAGGGAATTATAGAAAATTAAACCATACCTTTGAAAAATTGGGCGTACTAGATAAATCATTAACTAAACTGTTTGAATTTTTCCATATGTGGTAAGCCTCCCAGAAGTCCAGGTCATAGATTGAAGTACATTTCTGTATTATGGAGGCTTCGTAAAATTTAAAATTATGGTTGTTGGACCAGCAGTGGTTGGCAATAGCGGAACGTTTGATATCACAATTTTTAACGCAAGTTTTATGCTCCCCCAAACGGATCTTAAAGGCACGCTTCGTTTGACCAATGTACATTTTGTTGCATTCGCAAGATATCCTGTAAATACCCCAATTTGAAAAACTGTCAATTGGATGTTTCAGATTTGTGAATTGAATTTTATTAAAAGGAGTATAAACTACTTTAAAGTCAAATTTTGACAAGATTTTAGAAATTTGATGGCTTATTTTCGGAAAATATGGGAGTATAATTAAATTTTCATTACCGACAGTATTAGCCCTGGATTTTGTACGTTTACTTAGTTTGTTATGTATGGAATCGACGATTTCAGCTGTAAAACCTCGATCAATGGCAATAGATTTAATGTAGTCTAATTCTGTTTTCAGTAAACTGTCGGAAGAACAAATATTTAAAGCCCTGTAAACATAACTGTTAAAGGCAGCCAACTTTTGATTAGGTGGATGGGATGAAAGGCGATGTGGGGGTAAGGATACTGCGAATGGTTTACGGTAAACAGTAGTGTGAAACAAATTATTTTCGCGGAAAACCATAACATCAAGAAAGGGCAAACGACTGTTATTTTCGAGTTCGAAAGTGAACTGAATATTTTCATCTATAGAATTCATAATATCGAGAATATTAGTAAGATTAAGATCATCAGAGTTTAATAATGCAAAGCAGTCATCGACATAGCGGATGTAAAATGGAAAGGATAATATCTTGAAAAGGTTTGATTCGTAATAGTGCATGTAAATATCACTGAGTATGGGGCTGAGGGGGGAGCCCATGGACAAACCATCAGTCATGCAATAATGCCCATCAGTCCATGGGCTCCCTACTCAGCCCCATACTCAGTGATATTTACATGCACTATTACGAATCAAACCTTTTCAAGATATTATCCTTTCCATTTTACATCCGCTATGTCGATGACTGCTTTGCATTATTAAACTCTGATGATCTTAATCTTACTAATATTCTCGATATTATGAATTCTATAGATGAACATATTCAGTTCACTTTCGAACTCGAAAATAACAGTCGTTTGCCCTTTCTTGATGTGATGGTTTTCCGCGAAAATAATTTGTTTCACACTACTGTTTACCGTAAACCATTCGCAGTATCCTTACCCCCACATCGCCTTTCATCCCATCCACCTAATCAAAAGTTGGCTGCCTTTAACAGTTATGTTTACAGGGCTTTAAATATTTGTTCTTCCGACAGTTTACTGAACACAGAATTAGACTACATTAAATCTATTGCCATTGATCGAGGTTTTACAGCTGAAATCGTCGATTCCATTCATAACAAACTAAGTAAACGTACAAAATCCAGGGCTAATACTGTCGGTAATGAAAATTTAATTATACTCCCATATTTTCCGAAAATAAGCCATCAAATTTCTAAAATCTTGTCAAAATTTGACTTTAAAGTAGTTTATACTCCTTTTAATAAAATTCAATTCACAAATCTGAAACATCCAATTGACAGTTTTTCAAATTGGGGTAATTACAGGATATCTTGCGAATGCAACAAAATGTACATTGGTCAAACGAAGCGTGCCTTTAAGATCCGTTTGGGGGAGCATAAAACTTGCGTTAAAAATTGTGATATCAAACGTTCCGCTATTGCCAACCACTGCTGGTCCAACAACCATAATTTTAAATTTTCCGAAGCCTCCATAATACAGAAATGTACTTCAATCTATGACCTGGACTTCTGGGAGGCTTACCACATATGGAAAAATTCAAACAGTTTAGTTAATGATTTATCTAGTACGCCCAATTTTTCAAAGGTATGGTTTAATTTTCTATAATTCCCTCCACTCCTTCCCTCCCCCCTCTTTTTCTCCTTCTGGGTTTGGACTCTTCCAGAGCAATTGGGTATTTTGATTGGTCTCCCTGAATATGCGCGTGAGATCAACTCCGTAACTGTTTGTCAGCCGTAGGTCGCATTCCACCGCTGGCAGTAGAGCTGAAAGGTACGCTTTTCTGACTCTCTGTCCACCTCCCCCCCCCCTCTGTTTACACAATGTCTTAGTTTTAACTTTTATTTTAAGCACTGATGAGGAAACCTTAGAGGTTTTGAAACAGCTGTATGCTTTTAAACACATTTTATTTGTGCCTTTATACGTTGTTTCTTCTTTTTCTTAATATATTGGCACAAAGTACAATCCTTCCCCACTTTTTATGACTGTCACCATTGATTTGCAACCATTACTTTTGAAACAGCTTTGGTATTTCTTTAGATTGAGTAGAAATCGCAATTTAGAGCGTTTTAGGACGCTTTTCGCGCATTTTCAACCATTTTTAAATTTCCAATTTTTTCGAAACTGTTCTTAAAGATCATTTATAGCTAATAAATATGCACCTTGCCTAATTTTAAGTTGCTAGCCCCTACCGATCACAAAAATCGAAATTTAGAACGCTTTTTTGCTCCTGCAACGTCTTGGTGATAGTGATACCGACATAAAATAGCGTCTATGTTAGAGCAGAGGCTGTCAGCATCAATTTCCTACCATTACGTTTGAAATAAGATTAATTCTTCCTGAGATATTGCCGACAAATCGGCATTTAAAGCATTTTTGGAACGCTTTTCGCGCATTTTGCTCCTGCATCTCCTCTGGGGTAGTGGAAACAGATATAAAATATAGCCTATCTTGGAGGAAGATCTGTCACCACCATTTTTACACCATTATATTTGAAATCGGTTCAGTACTTCCTGAGATTGCATAGAAATCGCAATGTAGAAAGTTTTTATAGCGCTTTTTGCGCATTTTGACCCCTTTTTAAATTTCGATTTTTTTAGGAAATGTCCTTAGAGATCATTGATATTTTATAACTGATTACCATTCCAAATTTCACGATTCTAGGCCCTTCCGTAACACAAAAGCCGCAATTTAGAACGTTTTTTGCTCCTGCACCCCCTTTGGGGTAGTGGCACCGACATAAAACATCGCCTATGTTCGAGCAAGGGTTTTCACCATCATTTTGACGCCATTATTTTTCAGATCGGTTTGGTATTTCCTGAGATTGTGTAGAAACCACCATTAGAACGTTTTTTAGAATGCTTTTCGCGCATTTTCACCCCTTTCAAATTTCTAATTGTTTAAGAAATGTTCTTAGATATCATTTATATCTTATAAGGAACTAATATTCAAAATTTCATATTTCTAGGCCCTTCAGTAACGCTGAAATCGCACTTTTAGAAAGTTTTTTGCTCCTACACCCCCTTTGGAGTAGTGGCACCGACATAAAACATAGCCTATCTTGGAGCAAGCGTTGTCACCATCATTTTGACACCAATACTTTTTAAATCGGTTTGGTATTTCCTGAGATTGTGTAGAAACTACCATTTAGAACGTTTTTAGAACAATTTTTGTGCATTTTCAACCCTTTGAAATTTCGAATTTTTTAAGAAATGTTCTTAGACATCATTTATATCTTATATGTAACTAATATTCAAAATTTCATATTTCTAAGCCTTTCAATAACACTAAAATTGCATTTTTAGAACGTTTTTTGCTCCTACACCCCCCTCGGGGTAGTGGCACCGACATAAGATATAGCCTATGTTCTAAGTTGGACTAACACCATCATTTTGATACCATTACTTTTGGAATCGGTTTGGTAGTTCCAGAGCTTATCTCCGACAAATAAACAATTTTTTCCTCTTTATAATAGAAGTATAGATATGATATTTTACATTCCATTTCTTTCATAGGCTTAATGTTTTAATTTCGACACAATTTAATTTAACGTAGTATATATTTATCTATACAAATATTATATAGAAGTAAAGTTTGTTTGTTTGTTAGAGGTAATCTCTGGAGCTACCAAACCGATTTCAAAATTAATGGTATAAAAATAATGGTGTTAGTCCAACTTAGAACATAGGCTATATTTTATGTCTGTGCCACAACCCCAAAGGGGGTGCAGGAGCAAAAAAGTTCTAAAATGCGATTTCTGCGTTACTGAAGGGCCTAGAAATATGAAATTTGGAATATTAGTTACTTATAAGATATAAGTGATGTCTAAAAACAGTTCTTAAAGAATTCGAAATTTAAAAGGGGTGAAAATGCACAAAAAGTTCTAAAAAATGTTCTAAATGGTAGTTTTTACACAATCCAGGAAATACTAAACCGATTTAAAAAAAATGGTGTCAAAATGATGGTGACAACCCTTGCTCGGAGATAGGCTATCTTTTATGTAGGTGCCACTACCCCAAAGGGGGCGCAGGAGCAAAAGACGTTCTAAAAATGCGATTTATGTGTTACTGAAGGGCCTAGAAATATAGTTTGTTTGTTTGTTACAGGTAATCTCTGGAGCTACCGAACCGATTTCAAAAGTAATGGTATCGAAATGATGGTGTTAGTCCAACTTAGAACAGAGGATATATTTTATGACAGTGCCACCACCCCAAAGGGGTGCAGGAGCAAAAACGTTCTAAAAATGCGATTTTTGCGTTACTGAAGGGCCTAGAAATATTAAATTTGGAATGTTACTTATAAGATATAAATGATGTCTCAAAACAGTTCTTAAACAATTCGAAATTTAAAAGGGGTTAAAATGCACAAAAAGCGTTCTAAAAAAACTTTCTAAATGATAGTTTTTACACAATCCAGGAAATACTAAACCGATTTAAAAAATATTGGTGTCAAAATGATGGTGTCAAAATGATGGTGACAACACTTGCTCGGAGATAGGCTATGTTTTATGTAGGTGCCACTACACCAAAAGGGGTGCCGGAGCAAAAGACGTTCCAGAAATGCGATTTATGTGTTACTGAAGGGCGTAGAAGTAAAGTTTGTTTGTTTGTTAGAGGTAATCTTTGGAGCTACCAAACCGATTTCAAAAGTAATGGTATCGAAGTGATGGTGTTAGTCCAACTTAGAACATAGGCTATATTTTATGTCAGTGCCACTAACCCGAAGGGGTGCAGGATCAAAAAACTTTCTAAAAATGCTATTTTTGCATTACTGAAGGGCCTAAAAATATGAAATTTGAAATATTAGCTACTTATTAGATATAAAGGATTTTTAAGAACAGTTCATAAACAATTCGAATTTTGAAAGAGGTGAAAATGCGCGAAAAGCGTTCTAAAAACGTTCTAAATGGTGGTTTCTACACATTCTCAGGAAATACCAAACCGATTTAAAAAATAATGCTGTCAAAATGACGGTGACAACCCTTGCTCCAATATAGGCTATGTTTTATGTCGGTGCCACTACCCGAAAGGGGTGCAGGAGCAAAAAACGTTCTAAAAATGCGAATTTTTGCGTTACTGAAGGGCCTAGAAATATGAAATTTGACATATTAGCTACTTATTAGATATAAAGGAATTTTAAGAACAGTTCTTAAACAATTCGAAATTTGAAAGGGCTGAAAATGCGCGAAAAGCCTTCTAAAAACGTTCTAAATGGTGGTTTCTACACAATCTAAGGAAATACGAAACCGATCTAAAAAAATAATGGCGTCAAAATGATGGTGACAACCCTTGCTCCAAAATAAGCTATGTTTTATGTCGGTGCCACTACCCCAAAAGGGCTGCAGGAGAAAAACGTTCTAAAAATGCGATTTTTGCGTTACGGAAGGACCTAGGATCGTGAAATTTAGAATGGTAGTTAGTTATAAGATATCAATGATCTCTAAGGACATTTCCTACAAAAATCAAAATTTAAAAGAGGGTCAAAATGCGCAATAAAAGTTGTAAAAAACGTTCTAAATTGCGATTTCTATGCAGTCTCAGGAAGTACTCAACCGATTTCAAATATAATGGTGTACAAATGAAGGTGACAGATCTTGCTTCCTGATAGGCTATATTTTATATCTGTTTTACTACCCCAGAGGAGATGCAGGAGCAAAATGCGCGAAAAGCGTTCTAAAAACGTTCTAAAGGTTTTTTACACAATCTAAGAAAATACGAAACCGATCTAAAAAAATAATGGCGTCAAAATGATGGTGACAACCCTTGCTCCAACATAGGCTATGTTTTATGTCGGTACCACTACCCCAAAGGGGGTGCAGGAGAAAAACGTTCTAAAAATGCGATTTTTGCGTTACGGAAGGACCTAGGATCGTGAAATTTGAAATGGTAGTTAGTTATAAGATATCAATAATCTCTAAGGACATTTCCTACAAAAATCTAAATTTAAAAGGGGGTCAAAATGCGCAAAAAAGTTGTAAAAAACGTTCTAAATTGCGATTTCTATGCAGTCTCAGGAAGTACTCAACCGATTTCAAATATAATGGTGTACAAATGAAGGTGACAGATCTTGCTCCCTGATAGGCTATATTTTATATCTGTTTTACTACTCCAGAGGAGATGCAGGAGCAAAATGCGCGAAAAGCGTTCTAAAAACATTCTAAATGCCGATTTGTCAGCAATATCTCAGAAAGAATCAAACTGATTTCAAACGTAATGGTAGGAAATTCATGCTGACAGCCTCTACTGTAACATAGACGCTATTTTATGTCGGTATCACTATCACCTAGACGTTGCAGGGGCAAAAAAGCGTTCTAAATTTGGATTTTTGTGATCAGTAGGGGCTAGCAACTTAAAATTAGGCATGGTACATATTTATTAGATATAAATGATCTTTAAGAACTGTTTCGAAAAAATTGGAAATTTAAAAAGGATTGAAAAAGCGCGAAAGCGTTCTGAAAACGTTGTAAATTGCGACTTCTACTCAATCTCAGGAAATACCAAAGCTATTTCAAAAGTAATTGTAGCAAATCAATGGTGACAGTCCCTGCTATAACATAGGTTATATTTTATGTTGCTGTCACTACCATCTGAGGGTTGCAAAAACAAAACTTGATCTAATTTGCGTTTTTTGCACAACTGACAGGTCTAACGCATTGAAATATGGCATGGTATTTACATACAATATGCAACTGCTTTCTAAGAACAGTCGAAAGAAAATTCCAAATTTAAAAAGATGAAGTGAGCGAAAAGCGTTATAAATTACAATATTTCATGTATCAATTACAATACTTATAAAATACCAAACCGATTAAAAAAATAATGATGACAAATTGTTGGTGATAGAACCTGCTCAAAAATTAGCTATATTTTATATCTGTGCCACTGCACCAGAGGATTGCAAGAGCTAAAAAAATTCTAAATTGCGATTACTGTGATACTGAAAAGGCTAGAAACTTTAAATATTTCATGTTAATTACTTATAAAATATAAATGCCCTCGAAGGACTGTCGAAAATAAATTTGAATTAAAAAGGGGTGAAGGGAAGGGGAGATGCGAAAAGCGTTCTAAAAAAGTCCTAAATTACGATTTTTATGCACTTTCAGAGAATATAAACCGATTATAAAAGTAATAATAGTTTAGAATCAGTGGTAACAGTCTCTGATCCTACACAGGCTATATTTTATGCCGATGATTCTACCACTTGGGGTTCACACGAACAACAAACGTTCTAAAAAAGACCTTTAAAAGCTTTCTAGATTACGTTTCTGTGGAATAGTAGGAAATAACAAACCGATTTCAAAATTAATGTTGGCAAATTAATGGCGACAGTTCCCTTTTCAACATAGCCCTTTATGTTGTAAGTACCTAAGTTGTAATGTTGTAAGTAATAAGTACCTTTTAATAAAATAAAATATTACCTTTTAATAAAATAAAAATTTAGTTAGTACTTTTTAATAAAAATTAGACATATAACACTTGGCATATTTCAAATATTACGCGAGCAAAGCCGCGGGGTTTGCTAGTATAGAATAAAATACTTAAATATAAATTCTTATAGCTTATTCACTCACTAAATTATTTATTTTTATGAGCTTTTTAATAACAGTTGTAACACAGGATAAGAAGCTAAATTTGTACCAAGGCTGAGCTAAAGACAATGGAAGTATTACTAGCTGGGTAAAAGTTCACACCCCTTATTATATTTCTTATATATTTATTTAAAAGCGAAAAACAGACATTTATTTTAGTGCCTAAACTTAAAACGTAAACATGAAAGCAGTTCAATGTTCACAGTCATTCTCTATTAAGGTAAAAACATAATACTTCAAGCTGTAAAATATATATATATATATATATATATATATATATATTAATTTTATCCATTCCGTAACATTTCCGAAAATATTTAGATAACACAAGTTGCCAAAAATAAAACATCGCAGCAGCAGAAAATCACTTCACATGCAGCCGTACTTAGAATTGGCGCACAATGCGATGTAATTCACCGATATGTTAATTCATTTAAAAACAGCGTAAGAAAATCGGCAATGTGTGGATGGAAAGCATTTTGCTCGTAACTCGAGAAAAGGTGTTGGCAGAATGCTCGAAATTATGTGATAATACATTAACTTACGATTTTTTTTATTTAGTAACAAATTGTATCACTAATATCAATTTGTACCATTTTCTATTATCATGGTGTCTTATACTCTTTATATATTTCTTTTAAAAGTGATTTTTTCTTCTTTGTATTACTGAGATTTGATACTGTGTTTTTGTATAGTAGGAATATTCGCCGTATAACGTGCACCCTTTTCTTTAGAAAGTCCTGAAATGTAAGTTCATGCAATCCTCTTCTCTTTTGAAGTCATTCATTTTAAGGATTTTCAGTATATTGAAGTGACAAGCAATACGTGGATGTTAGAAGGTGACAAAATATCTACAAAAGGAAGCCAGGTACATCATACCAGTCTAGAAATAGTGTGTGATGGGATGAAATGTCATCGAATGAGCATGGTATGAAATTAAACCTGGCCTAATTCAAAAATTATTTAAAATATATAGTATGTTTAACAATCTAGATAGAACGGAAGATGATCACTTATTTACGGAACACAGTGACACTGATGGTGAAAACAAAACAGAATTCGATTGTCTGATTGAAGGTATAACACAAGACGAATATGACGAACTTCTCATGTTACCGATAATGAAAATTTTTAAGTTTATAAGGTAATGTCATATCTTTTAAATAGTCAGTATTTACGATATACGTAAAAATCTAATTTTTTATGCTAATCTTTTCCTTATTTTTAAAGCTACCATTTTTATATTCGGCGTATAACGCGCACTCGTAAATTTCGAGCTCATTTTTAACAGTTACCAATAAAGTTGAAAAGTGTTTATGACTGACTTTGGTCTGTCCGGACGTCTGTCCATCTTTCCGCGCCCTAACTCTCGTAAATATGCTCTGATTGTCCTGACATTTTTGGAAGTTATTGACGCTTGCCGTAGCATGTTCTCTATATTCTCTAAATGAAGTTTGTAGCCTGTTTCGTTCATTTACAGCGACAGTCAAAATTATTCCATTACATTACGGGCAATGGGAAAAAATCGGTTTTTAATGATGTTACACGCGCTCAAACATAATAATATTAATATGCATTTATGAAGTGCACTAAAATAGACATTTTGTAGAATATTCGGTGCAAAAAAAAAAAAAAAAATAGTTATTATTTATTTACATGTCCACACAGAAGAATTCCCTTACATAATGATATATGGGTGGGGGAAATTGTTTGCGGTGTATTTTAATTATGTTAAACTATTTCATATATAATGAAATTGATATACATCACAAGTTTATTATAACTCATTTCGTGTATAATGCGAAATGCATAACATTTACAGGGACACACAAAACTGTACTATATTGTTTTCCAAGTATTGTACATTAAAATTGCTGGAAATGCATTTTTAATTATATTATGAGCTTTTAGGTTTCCCTATATTTATGCATGCTGTATGGAGTGTATAAATGCTATAATTCATATACAGGGCTACCCAAAAGAATTCGTCAGAATTACAGGGTATGAGCACAAATTGTTTAAAGTGGTTTTTAAATGTATTATGCATTTGTACGCTGAACTGCATTCAGTTTACAAAGAAATATTTGTAGGATATATATAAAATGATATACAGGGTAACGCATAGAATTTCATACATAGCTGTCTATAAATGATAAATTCTGAAAATGTGATTTCAATAGTTTTAAGGGAGTTTCAGTTTGAATTAAATTTTAACTAAATATGACGTGTAATAAAAATTCTAGATAAACTACAGGGTTGCACAAAAGTATTTATGTATATTTCCATTTATTAGTATAAATTGCTGAAAGAGAAAGTTCAACATATTATGCGTTTTCTTGCTAAACTAAATATTTTTATTATAGAGTATATATATCAACCTACAGATCAAATGCACGTCTGTTCAAAAGAATTGGAATGTATATTTTGCTATTGACGGTAACTGGTGAAATCACTTTTTCAAATGTTTCGTGCATTTTCTAAAATATTTGCTTAGTTTTCTTATTTACCCTATTTCCCTAAATAACGAAGTTTTGTTAAAGCATTCAGGAAGTGTTGGAAAGTGTTTCATAATCTATATTTAACACATGGTTTTTCTTTCTTATTAGTGTTAAAAGTGTGCGTTACAAGCCGGATTTTACGGTATATATATATATATAAAAAATAACGAGCTGAAGTGTGACGAATCACTATCGAGTTGCGTTGCTTTTGAAATTCCCATTTTATTAGTAGTTATCAAAAATAATTAAGAAGTATAATTTAAAAACTGAAACGTCTTCGACAAAAAAATAAGATTTTTGTAATCTAATTAAATAAATAAAATAACAAAAAAAGAGAAAAGTAATGATTTTCATTTCCCTAACATTTTTTTTTTTTTTTTTTTTTTTTATGTGTACTAGTTATTGTATCTCTGTATATAGTTATTGAAAATTTATTTAGTACAATTATTGTTTTATTTTCATAAACATAATGAATGTTTATTTTCATGAAATAATTTTTTTATAACAAAATGTATTATAGTTCAGAATAAAATGATAAATTCCAGTTAAACTTCTGGAAGTATTGCAGAAATTAAAAGTATTTCATTAAAGAATTTAATATTTGATTAGTTTATTATTAGTATAACCTAATGTATAAATATGTTTGAAAAAAAAATATTTTGTCGTGTCATTAAATTCACATAGTATTTCTTAAAATATATGAAATGTAAATTATTGCGATGCTGAATAAAAAAATATACATACAATTGGTATGCGTTTGACATAGTGCCTTTTTTCGGCATAACACCTTCAAAAAGGTCTATAAATAACTAATTACAATACGTAGAAATGTAAAAATATCAACATTAAAACGTTATCAATATTTTTAAATTTTAAACATAACGGTTTGGTAGCATATATCATACCGTCCTCAATGCTAAAGATGGTAGAAATTTGCTCACATATATAGGAGAGATGGTTATTCAAGTTAGAGGTTTATTGTCCTATAGGAAAACATAGGATTGAAGGTAAGAGCCAATAGGAAAATAGATGGGAAATGGAACCGAAGTAGCGAGAAATTGCTGTAAAAAATAAGAAAAAAGGTTTGTATGTATTCATTCTAACAATCTGATAATGGGGAGGGGGGGGGGGGGTAAAGAATTCAGAATATTTTCAATTTTTTTAATAAATATCAAATACTTCAAGGAAGTTAAGTTCTTGTATAGAAGTAGGTTTAGAGATTATTTTAACCGAATTGAAGTCAATAGTATGATTCATTTCCCAGCAATGTTTTGCAATCGATGATTTATTGGTTTCTAGTTTTGCAATATATTAAATCCTCTATTGCAAAACATTGCTGAGAGATGAATCATACTTTTGACTTCAATTCGTTTAAAATAATTTCAAATCCTACTTCTATACAGAAACTTAACTTCCTTGAAGCAGTTCATATTTATTAAAAAAATTGAAAATATTGTTAACTGTGAATTCGCTATTTTCAGATTATCAGATTGCTGGAAATATTACACAAAAACATCTTTTTCTTATTTTTTTAAAACAATTGCTCACTACTTCGATTCAATTTCCCATCTATTTTTCGATTGGTTGTTACCTGCAATCCTCTGTTTTCCTACTGGTCAATAAACCTTTAACTTGAAACAACATCTCGCCTATATAAGCGAGCAAATTTACGCAATCCTTAGAAATGCGGCTAGTATGCAATATGCTACCGAAACCGGTATGTTTAAACTTTAAAATTATTGGTGCTTTAAACGCTGATATTTTCACATTTCTATTAAATTGCATAAAGCTCCTTCTTAATAATTATTAAGAGCCATTATTTTGAAAATCAGACAAGTGCGATAGTTCTATTTTTTGTTTTGCCTGATTTATTTTTATGTGGAAGTAGATCATATTTAATGAATATTGTGCAATTTTGAAGATCTGAAAAAATTTCCTGTTTCCTGTAGAAATTGCCAAAGTTAAAGATCAGGAATCCCTTTTTTCATGAAACTTGAAATGCTAGTATCCTTGAATTGCTATATCTCTGGAAAACAGCAACATCCCAAAATTCTTTTGTCATAAACTATTAGTATGTCACTACATGCTTAGTAAAATTTACTTGGTTCCATGGGGAATTGTTACTTTTCATTGTTATGTTGCCACAAACTGCAATCAAAATGACGTTCTTGTCCGTTTTCTGCACTCATTATCTTAGTTAAGCAATAGTACCGCAAAATTTTTCTTATAGAATATGAAAGTTTACTATTAGGACAAACTAAGTAATATAGAACTTAACCAGGATATCTATGCTTTTAGCTGATATAATCTGTTAAATATTCAAAAGTTACAAAATCTGCAACTTTTGAATTAATCCTATCTCAAAACAGCATCACAGTTGAATGAAACAAAATATATCAGGTAGTAGTTAACCATATGTACAAAAACAAGGAAACAAAAAATAAGAGGGGTCTCATGTTATTTTCAGAAAAAAATGACAAAACTTACAAAAATCAGTGTCAATATCAGGCCTCTTCCCTATCAGAAAATGATTTATCCCGTTTCTCTCTCCCTCTCGTATGTTTTCCCCCTATGAGGAAATGGAACATCATTTTCCTCTTTCTCCTTGTAGGGCAAAAGCCTGATTATTGCATTCCCTTTTTGTAAGATTTGTGTTTTTTTTTTTCTTCTAAAAATAGCATGAGACCCCACTTCTTTTTCGTTTCCATGTATTTGTACATAAGTTCAATTACTACCTGATATATTTTGTTTTATTCAACTGTGATGCTGTTTTGACATAGGACTAATTCAAAAGTTGCAGATTTTGAAACTTTTGAATAATTAACAGATTATATCTGCTAACAGCATCGATATCCCTGTAAAGTTCTATATTAGCTTGTCCAATATTGAACTTTCATATTCTATAAGAAAACTTTGGTGGTACAATTGCTTAGCTATGATAATTAGTGCAGAAAACGGGCAAAAACGTCATTTTGATTGCATTTTGTAGCAACATAACAATGAAAATTAACAATGCCCCATTGAAACAAGTACATTTTACTAAGCATGTAGTTTTATACTAACAGTTTATGTCAAAGGAATTTTGGGATGTTGTTGCTTTGCAGAGATATAGCAATCCAAGCATGCTGGCATTTCAATTTTCATGAAAAATGGGATTCATGTTTTGAAATTTGACATTTTCTACAGGATAGAAGACATTTTTTTCAGATCTTCAAATTTCACATTTTCATTAAATATGATATACTTCAACATAAATAAAAAATCAAGCAAAACAAAAAATACAATAATCGCACTTGGCTGGTTTTCAAATAATGGCTCTTAATTACTATACATTCGTATAAAATAATGAATGAAAACTGAATTTATGAATAATATAAAAACTTACATATTCTAATTTTTTTTCATATTTTTTTTGCTAGTTTTGATTATGAAAAAAATTGGAAGTAGCCATAGTAAAAAATATTGAAATGTTTAACATTTCAGTTATACCCATACTACATTTGTATTTTCGTCTTCATAATAGAAAATAAAGTATTCTTATTTAAACGTTTCAATTTGATAAAAAGTACAAATGCAAAATCGAGATTTTTAGTTTCATCAAATAACGTTAAAACTATTGTTTAAAAACCATCTAGTTTGCCAGCCTTTTTTTATGTTGACACATCACGTTTGGCTTTAAGCTGTCAATACTGTACCCTACACTGTTCAGCAGTATTAAAATTTCGATTTTTTAAAAACCAATATAAGAAGCAAAATATTCTGTCTTTTTTTAAATGTATTACGAAAGCCAAATCTAAATATTTTGTTTAGCTACAAGAAGATGCTCCAACTACAACTAGATATTGCTTTAAGGAGAAAAAAATAACACACTAATTTTTAATGATTTTTGTGTAAAAATTTCTAACTATTTCATATATTGTATGAGAAATTGGTTTAGAAAATACCCTTTTTCATATTTCTGAAATTTGTTTATTCTATAAACTAAAAAATAATAATTAGCATGAATAGAAATATAATTGAGATTTCTAATTTTATCATGTGTAAAATCACGCTAAACAATATGTATTGACATCAAAATCCTTTAAATAAAATTACACTTGTATATATAAGCTAGTTAAACAATAATAAATTTAGAAATTTAATTTTTCCTGGAGTTTTACATACTCCAATGAATTTGAGGACTGTTTGATATTTTATGGAAATTTTATTTAAAAACGTTGTAATTTAATGTAATAACACAAATAAATTTATCATTACATTTTCCTGTACTGAATGCATGAATAGTCATAATTTATTTTTTATTATTACTCTTTACTATATATTATTATTGACGTTAACAAACATGGAATAACGTGGAAAATAGGACATTTGTTTCTGTCAAAGCAACAAAATTACTTTCTGATTTATATTATATTACATTGTTTCTGTTATACATTTATTCTTATACAGTTGTTGTGGTATTAGTAATGCCTGCCCTGGAAAAATACCAAAACCGACATTTCTCCGTTTGGTAAACAAAGCAATATATTTTTTTTTTATGCTCACTCTTGAAAACTTAATCTAAACCGTATTCAGAATATATATATATATATATATATATATATATATATATATATATTAACGTCAATAAATAAATAAATAAATAAATAAATAAATAATAAAATAAAAATGACAGATATTTACCTTCTGGCAGTTATAATGTAATTAACATTATATTCTTAACATTTCATATTTATGATAATATTAGATTATTAGTTAATTTATTTAAATATAGCCTTAAAGAGATAATAAAAGTGATGAGAAAAACTATTTAAAAATATATGCGTTAAATTAATCATTTAGTTTTTTGCAAACATTTAAAAATTCCCTGAGATAAACTAAACCATCGAATGCTTCTAACGCAGCCAAATGTGTTTTGATTTTTCAAATTTTTTTTCTGAAGAACACTTTTATATTTCGAAACGAAGTTATAGACCAAAACTATAGATCTCAATCTTGGAATATAAAAATACTGCTATAATTTGAACTAATACGATAAAAAATATAAATAAACCATGATTTTTTTGCCTAACCAATATTTTACAATCAATTACGCCAATATCATTTCAAAAAACTCCATTTTCGAAAATAACTTTTTTAAAGATATTTACTATAATGTAAAAAATTTAACCTCACGCGTTTAATGAACATTCAATTAATTTTAGGAACATGCTTTATTTTTACTTAGGAAATGAAATGGGCAAACAGAAATATCTATGTAAATACTTTATTTAATTTTCTTATTTCTATTTACTGACTCTTTCCTGATAACGACATACATATATATATATACGTATATGTATATATTGCAGCGGCATGAGGGTTTTGTATAATGCTACCAAACAAAATAAACTATGTTTATTCATAAACCATATTTTTAATATTTTTTTATCAACATGAAGTCATTTCCAGTGATTTTATTTTTTCTTGTAGTGAAAATTGAACTCCTAGATCATGAAAAAATCTACATTAAGAATTTTAAAGGTTTTTAAAATATAAATTTTAATTTTAGTATAATTTTCTATATGACACTTTACACAATATATTTGAAATATTACTATATTGACTGTTTTATTTTGCAAGTAAATTCGGGTTAAACAGCTTGCTTGTCTACTCGTGGTGTAACGTTTTATGAAATACATTGCCACATTTTACCTTTTTATCTTTATTACACTATCTTTTCTTCTATTTAATGAAATGAAAACTTTATCTAAGTGTGCTTTTGAATCTGTGCTGAACAATGTAAAAAATCGCGTCTAATGAAAAATTCAGCGTTTTAAACTATGTTATTGTTTTGAAATGGAAATACATGGATTTTAAGGTTCTTAATATGCAGTGTCTTGGTGGATATGCTATACCGGGTGAGCAAAAAGTCCGTATAAACTTTAAAAATTCATAAAACCGAAAAAATAAGCGAAATGAAAAGCTGTTTGCAGATTAGTATCTGTAGGTCACGGGAATTTTTTTAAGACAGAAAAATAATAACTTAAAAAAACAGCCGATAGATGGCGCTGGTTCGTGCAATTTTGGTGGAAATATGCAAATGAAACGGTTATAAGAACTTGTGCTGCTAATCTAGAGCTAGTTCATGAAAAATAACTTCACCCACAAAGCTTTAACCTTCATACTCAGCGTCCTTGATCACGTACACGGCTCACAACGGTGAACTAGTTCTGGATTAGGAGCACAAGTTCTTATAACCGTTTCATTTGCATATTTCCACCAAAATCGCACGAACCTGCGCCATCTGTCGACTGTTTTTGAGTTATTTTTTATTTCTGTCTTAAAAGAAATTCCGTGACCTATGGATGCTAACCCTGCAAACAATTTTTCATTTCGGTTATTTTTCCGGTTTTTATGAATTTTTAAAGTTTATACGGACTTTTTGCTCACCCGGTACATCTATTTAAAAGTAAATTTACCGAAATCATTGTGTTAGGTTAAATATTAATTAACTATCTTAAAAACAAAATATTTTTACTAATTATTTGTTATATCTGAAACTAAAAATAACAATATGTTAATATTACACTAGATACTAACTCTAATGCACTCTATGTTTATTTGCATTGATTGAAATGCTACAGTCGTGGGAAAAAAGTAAACACCCCTACTTTCTCTGCAAATAATTATAATTGAAGAATGTTATTGATACCAAAGGGCGGGGAATTAAGTCTATTTTTAAATTCTGTATATCAAATTTGCTTAGGTGGCCTTCTGCAAATCAAAACTACACCAAACTTTGTTATTTTCCCTGGCAACACCCAATTTTCGCAATATATTTTAAATATTTAGTTCAAACTTGTCTAGAAACAAAATTTGAAGTCGTTTGGATGATATGTTTTTGAATTATAAACATTCTGAATTTAGATCGTCTCATGTTCAATTACATTTTCATTTTTTTATTAACATCTCCTGAAATTATAATTCTAATGTGGTAATTTTTTCTGTCGTTAAAGTACTAAAAAACTCAAACATAAATACATCGAATTTGTAATTTAAATAATACTATAATATGAATCATGAATTATTAAATTAATATTTGAAAAAAAATATGAACTCAAAACTTCAATTTTTTGGTTAGATTTATATTTATTATGTCCTGCTTTATGAGAATTGTCAATTTAAAATTATGCTCCAAGTAATTTTCAAATTATGATTAAAAAACGTCAAATTGATGATTTTTGGGACCGTTTGAAACGTGAAGAAAAGCATAATTTGAAAAGAATATATATTTTACTCAATTTATTGAAACAATTGGGGTGGCAATAGTCGAAACATATTAACGGAGAGAAATGGTCATATTGACAAGAAATAATACATTAATAGAAGTGACATAGTTATTTTGTAGCATTTAAACAATCGAGTATGCATCTTCAATTTAAAAGATCTCTCTCTTTTTAAAATAATTAATTGCTGTGAAACTAATCTTATGAATTTCAGAAAAATTATATTTAGGATAATGGAATTGTATAGAATTTATTTTTGGTGTCAAACTTGGGTATTGCTATTGAAAAAAACAAACAAACAAAGCTTGCGTTCGTTTTGATATGTAGATTGTCACCTAAGTAAATGTTATATGTAGACTTTATTTCCAACCGTTGGGTATCAGTAACGTTCTTCTAAAATAATTGTATGTACAGTTAGTAGGGGTTTTTACTTTTTTTTCTCCTCGACTGTACCTGTACGTAAATAAAGAGACAGAAGTACAAGAAAGCATAAGCAACATTTTCAAAAGCAATCTTGTCTTAAATAGGCTACAAATTTTCTTATTTGCAAAGAGGTTTAGAATTTTCTATGTTCCGTCCTCTTTTACAATTATTTGCCGCTTGTCCTAGTAGTACGTACTGGTACCAGATATATCATATAAAAAATCAATTTTTAACCCTCTAAGTGTTTGGGGCGTAATATTCCGTTCACTAAGCTCCAGGTTTCACAGCAATACAAGCAATATTTAAGATAATATAATTCTATAGATTTAATGAATTTTAAATACATTAAAGAATGATTAATAGTCTCAAAGATTACATTCATCTTTGTAATTGAGGTTTTTTTTTTTTTTAATGTTGAAAGAATCATATTTCCTTAGCATTTAAAACAAAATGCAAAGAAAACAACATTACAATTTTACCCTTTTGCAAGACGTTCGGAGGGTTAAAACAGCCGAATATTTATAATATAAAGCATTTTAATTTCATTTGATTTAAATGATATATCTTACTATATACAATTACTATTACTATCCTAACATATATATGTTAGGATTATTCGTAACATATAATGAAAAACTGAAATAAATGAACTAAACACAGCTCTCTACTGAATCCATTATAATACTGCAGTAGACCGCCTTACTCGCAACGTTCCATTTTAGGAATGTAGTCACCACCATTCGACTCATTTTTTAGGAGATATTAATTGCATTCGATGCGTTAAAGAAGCTCATATGTAGCCGTCGTTAACGTTCTGGCATGAAATCGAAAGTAATTTCCCATTAATTAAAGAACAGATACCCATTTGGAAAAACATTTATTAAAAGCCAGCTGGGTAAATTACAACTTAAGCATCCGCAACAATTCAATAAAATAATTGGACATTTACACTACTAAATCTTTAGCAGTTAGTCATGTCATGAAAACCTACATTCTACAACTATCATACTATAACAGTCTGTTTATGCTATCACTCGCTTCCTGGCAGCAGCGTAATTTTAAAGGACAAAAAATGCCATGAAATCTCTGGGTTCCGTTCTCACGTTCGCTGTTAAATACTAAACATATGCCTGGGTTTTTTTCCACATTACAAAAACAATATCGAGCCAATCACAGGTCCAATAAAGATCGGAACAATATTCTAGTGCCGTGAGAATTTAGGGCGTGAGTGATTCTCCGAAAAAGTGCGCCAAATTGACTTTTGGAATATAATAATATGAAGAAAATGGTTTAAAACAGATAGTTTTAATAGAATAAATATCTGCTTTTTTAGTTTTAGAAATAAAAAGGTCTTGAAGTAAAGTGATAACGCGAAAAAGTCTTTAGAAATATTTTGAAAGGAAACAAATATTAAAATACATATTTTCAATAGTAACTAATTTAAGTAAACGGAATTAAAGACATATTATTTAAGATATAAAATAATTTGATAAACTAGGATTGTAGAATAAGTTTATTAGGGAAATTTTTATGGAATAATTTTAATAATGTGAGGAAATTTACTTTCCATAAAATATGTATAGTTTAGACGAAGAAAAATTATTTATTATGCAAATTATATTATTATTCAAAAGAATATATTTACGGAATACATTTATGCAAAACACAATACAATTGTACAGCATGTGCAAACTATATTATTTTGCAAAACATTCATACTTTTTTTGATAATTTATAAATATGATTCCAAAAATATGGATATTCTAAGATGAAAAATATTTTATGGTTAGATACCGAAAGGAAAATTGATTTCCTATATGCAATAATCTATTAACATTTTCATAAAATGATCGTAAAAATATATTCGGTATGTATAATTTATCACATTCTGAATTGTTTTCCAATACACAATAATATTATGAGGTTTTTTTCTTAATATGTATATGTATAGTTATTGCATGTATTGAAATATTTTATTTGATGAAAAACAAAAGTCAATAATTTGGACCGATTTTTTAGCCCCTGATATGCTATTTCTTTCACCCAACTTATTCTTAATCGCCTCCAAAAAACAATGTTACATTGTAAAAGCCAGCCGTAAAAAAAAAAATATATATATATATATATGTATACATATATATACATATCATTCTGCAGTTAAATACTCTTCTGCAATTTTTTGAACTTCTAAGCATCAAACATTTTCGGTTTTTGCGATTGGTAACGGAAGTACTCCATATCTGTAGAAAGTAAAGGAAAAATAGTTGCAAAACAGAATTTATATATTTTTGTTGCCATTTTCTCCTAAAAACAGAAAAAATGCAATTAATATATGTGCTATTTTGAAAAAATATAGGCGAAGGATTTCATTAAGTCCTGGAGTTATTATAAACTATATTTAATTTAATTATCTATATTAATGTTACAAACAAATGAATGCCTATAAATCATAAAAATTCCTTTTTTGTCGAGTTTCTTGAATGACGGTATCTTTTTGTTTCGTTTGTGTATCATTTCTCGATAGTGACGTCCTATACATACCTTACTGTAGCTTTTTAAGAGTGGATTGGAAATGTGGAATTCTTAAGCGGATGCGAATGACGTAGTAGATGAAAGCCTTTTTACCAGAAGAAAAAGCAAAGTAGGACGTGTTCTTCCTCCTGAATGGGTGTTAGGTAGTTTATGTCGTGAAACACACAGAAGTTTCCTTACTCCTATCCTCGATAGTACAGCTGAAACTTTAATAGCGGCAATAGAAAACAATGAAACTGGTGGAAGTATTATTTATTCAGATTGCTGGAGAAGATATTAAACAGATGGCACAGATGTCATATTGGCGCGATTTTTTTCTGACGCCAATGTCATATGCACAATGGGTGATTAACTGGCGCCAAAGTGTGGTTATTTTGCTTGATATAATAGCCCGGATATAGGTGATATGATAACGAGATTTTCGCCAAATTGGGTCGGAAAAAATCGCTTTGTTTTAGTTGTGCGGTGACTATATAATATTTAAATCCTGTTGTCATAACTGCCGCATTTCTCTACCAAAATCTACTATAAACGATCAGCTAAACGATTTGTGTCTTAAAAGCAAAAATTGTGTCCAACGCATAAGATAATAAACAGCGCAATGGTGTTCCTATCGTTTTCAGCAATGCAAAAGGGCATTAGGGGAGGATGTTTCTTTAAAATATAAAGCCAAATTCAAGATTTCGTTTGATTGTTTTGTTTTGAAAAATAAACCAGGTTAGCGAGGTTAGACTGCTAGTTTTATCATAAAACAGGAGCCTCATACACGAAGTAAAAATCGCCGTGTTACCACGCGAGTCAAAATGTCGTCATTTTGCCGCCAGAAGAATCCTGGTGTGTATGCGCCATATGTACCAAACTTTTAATTTTTAATCAATTCTAAACATGTTATCGAAAAAATTGTTTCTCATTTACAAACGCGAAACCGAAAAGCTGCTATTGGTGATTATAAAAATACTATTGACGAGATTTACGGCAAATCTCTACTAATAAGTTATTACTTTTTTTTCCATTCAAAGAGAAGAAAAAATCAGATTTTGCTGGAACGCTTTATGCACATTGATTAAATTATAATAAAAAATATCGATTGAGAAAAATACTATTTCCAGCATACAGTGAAAAATTAAGAAATTGGGAATTTATTAGGGATATATGCCGTGATGTGTTCGTAAAGTAAAAAGAACCATGAATCTGGACTCAGGTACTGCATTTTAAAATTAAACTATTATTGACTTAATTAACTTGGATATGTTAAATTTAATTACGTTGTGTGATTTCTTTGTACAATAATCTTATAAATCACACATGGATCATAGGTGACACGGAAGAGTTACAGTTTAATTTATAATTCGACCACAATTTATAACCTTCCCTGTGAAAAATCACTAATTTCTAAAATAATAAATTATAAATTAGATACAGAGCATAAAATTAGGAAAGCAAAATTTAATGCAAAATGAAAGTTTATTTACATATATTTCCATATTGTAAAAATTTTGAAAATTGAAAAATCCTGAATACATCAGGTTGAATTAATTTCTCGAGAGATTTACAATTAAATTAAGAAGAATTATGTTTTGATACATTATTCTTGAATAAATGATTATAAGGAAGTCGCTATTTTCACTTCATCTTTGAGTTGCGTGAATTGTAATCTTATCAATACTTAATGTAGCTGCTAAAAATAATGTTTTTAATATCATGTTGATGATTGAGCTCCAGGTCATCTCCAAATGATTTGAGTAAATTGTCTGCTTCTTTCAACGTTTTAGAGCAAGACGGAGCACCTGCACAAACGTCAAACCTAACAATGGAAGTGTTTAAGGAATTCTTTAATGACAGTTTAATTTCAATAGACCTCTGGCCTGCAAGGTCACCAGACTTCACCCCGTTGGAATTTTTTATGTGGAGTTATCTCAAATATAGGGTTTTCCAGAGAAGTCCTGCAAACATCGATGAATAAAAAACAAGTAAGAAAAATCATGCGTACAGCATAGATTATGAAACACTTTCCAATACTCCCTGAAAGCTTTAACGAACTTCGTTACTCAGGGAAATAAGGTAAATAAGATAACTAAGTAAACATTTAAAAATCTGATTTCAGTAGTTACCAAACATAGTAGGTTGGAGTGATTTTTTTTTTCTTCAAATCAAAATTGGTCGGTGTGGGAAAGTTGCTCTATCAGATCCTCATTCTGAATATAAAAGGTTTTTGAAAAATATTAATATTAAATACTGCCCCAAGGTCATTGAAAATTGAGAAAAAATGTAAAAGCGCTCGCCTGTGGAAAAAAAAAATTATTTTCCTAATCAAAATGGGGCGGTGTGGGAAAGTTGCTCTATCATATCCACGTTCTGAATAAAAAATATCTTTTAAAAATATTAATATTAAATACAGCCCCAAGGTCATTGAATATTGAGAAAAAACATAAAAGTTGTGCATTTTCCAATTTCTTTTCCTCAAATATACAAACTATTTTTTTAATTTAATTTAAAAGGATGATCATCGAATTATTATTATTATTATTATATATTTATAGTAAAATTATGTAATATTTATATCAAATTCGCTTTCATTATACTGACTCAACGACTATACTTTTTCTTAAATATACGAAATTTGGGTAATTGTAATTGTTTTACATATTTTACTTAACCTGTGTAAGAAAATATAATTTGAAATTATTCTTAAAGAACTATAGTAATAAGGTAAAAATAATTTACTATTTAATTTACAAGCAATAAAGTTACCATTTTATAGTAGTCCATACTGTTTTTTCGTTTCAAAAACTAGCATTTTTTTCCGAGACTCCAGACGTTTTAATGAATCCATGGCGTCTCCAAGGACTACAAACAGCAGAAGAAGCCTCCGTAACAAATCTCACACATGTTTCAGTGGCTTGATTGTGTCAAGGGAATAGTTTAATCTTAGGTAAGATGTCTTCCTCTATTGCCTTTGGATTTAGGATACACCTTGTAAGAAAGTTATGATCTAAGAACTTAGTTAATGGTGGTTCTGTCACGGTCGCTTCAGCCTAATTTATGAAATTGATATAGTCTATGGTCTCTCAGGTAACTTGATCGTTTGTTTTCGTGAAACATTTATTATTCTGCATAGTGCCAACACTCATACATACTATATAAGAGTGGCACTGCGCAGAATAATAAAATCTCGAAAATCAAAAAAATTCTTTATGTACGTGATCTCAGGTAACTTGAACGTATGTAAAGAATGTCTTCACTTTCAAGATTTTATTATTATGCGTAGTGCCAACACTCTTACATACTATGTAAGAGCTTTGGCACTACGCAGAACAATAAAATGTCGAAAGACAAGAAATACTTTACATACGGATAAATTTTGAAGCCAAAGTCTATATAGATTCTATAAATTAGGCTGAAGTGACTGTGATACAACAACCATTAAGTTCTTAGATAATAACATTCTTACAAAGTGTACCCTAAATCCAAAGGCAATAGATGAAGACATCTTACCTAAGAGTAAACTATTCCCTTGACACAATCAAGCCACTGAAAGATGTGTGACACTTGTTACGGAGGCTTCTTCTGCTGTTTGGGGTTTTGGGTTGAGACGCTTTTGAGTACATTAAAACTTTTCTGGAGTCTTGGAATAAAAAGGTAGTTTTTGAAACCAAAAAACAGTATGGACTACTATAAAATGGTAACTTCATTGCCTGTAAATTGCAATAGTAAATTATTTTTATCTTATTACTATAGTTCTGTAAGAATAATTTCAAATTATATTTTCTTACACAGGTTAAGTAAAAAATATAAAACAATTACAATTACCCAAATTGCATATATTATAAAAAAGTATAGTCATTGAGTAAGCATAATAAAAGCGAATTGGATATAAATATTACATAATTTTACTATAAATTTATAATAACAATAATAATATTTCGATGATCATCCTTTTAAATTAAATTAATAAAATAGTTTGTATATTTGAGGGAAAAAATGGGAAAATGCACAACTTTTATGTTTTTTCTCAATATACAATGACATTGGGGCAGTATTTAATATTAATATTTTTCAAAGATATTTTTTATTCAGAATGAGGATATGATAGAGCAACTTTCCCACACCGCCTCATTTTGGTTTGGAAAAAAAAAAATATTTTTCATAGCCGAGCGCTTTTATGTTTTTTCTCAATATTCAATGACCTTGGGACAGTATTTAATATTAATATTTTTCAAAGATATTTTATATTCAGAATGAGGATCGGATAGAGCAACTTTCCCACCCCGGCCAATTTTGATTTGAAGAATTTTTTTTTTCCCATAGGCGAGCGCTCCACCCTAACCCATAGCCAAATATGTATTTCAATTCTTTTGAACAGCCCTGTATTCGATCTGTATGTTTATATATATATATATACTATATAATGGGAAAATTTAGTTTTTCAAGAAAAGGCATAACAGGTTGAAATTCATCTTTCAGCAATTTATACTAATAGATGGTAACATACTTGAATACTTTTGTACAGCGCTGTAGTTTGTATCTAGTACCTTTATTATATGCCACTATTTAGCTAAAATTTATTTCAAACTAAAACACTCTTAAAACTACTGAAATGACATTTCCAGAAATTACCACCCGTAAACGGCCATGTATCCAACTCTTTGCGTGGCCCTGTATATCAGTTTATCTATATTCTACAAATATTTCTTAGTAAACTAAATTCAGTTCAACGTAAAAATGCATAACACCTTTAAAACCCACATTTAAACAATTTATGCTCATACTCAGTAACCTTTACGAATTCATTTCTGTAGCTCTGTATATGAACTATAGCATTTATATGCACTTTATAGTATGCATAAATATAGTGAATAAGTAGGTAAGTGTGATAATACAGATCGCACAGAGTGTTTCGTTTAATATTCCTTTCAAAACTTAGAAAGAATTGCTTAAAATACATATGTGGTAGCTCAAAGTGTTAAACGTAAGACTTTTTCAAGATTTTATGATTTGTCGCCTGGCCTAAGGTGTTCTGCTATAAGAATGCAAAATTTCAAATCTCCAATTTAATAAGGGGCTCAGTTAGAAAGAATTGCTTAAAATACACATGTCAGAGCCCAAAGGGTTAAATGTAAGATTTTTTTTCAAAATTTTATGATTTGCCGTATGATATGTGATGTTCAGATAAAAGTATGTAAAATTTCACGCCTCCCACCTAAATAGGGGCTCACTTAAGAAAGAATTGTTTAAAATACACATGTGGGAGCCCACATGGTTAAATGTACAACTTTTTCAAAGTTTTATGATTTGTCGTTTGATGTGAGATGTTCAGCTATAAGTATGCAAAATTTCTCGCCTCCAACCTAATTAGCGCTCACTTAGAAAGAATTCTTTAAAATACACATGTGGGAGCCCAAAGAGTTTAATGTACGACTTTTATAAAATTTAATAATTTGTTGTTTGATTTAAGGTGTTCAGCTATAAGTATGTAAAATTTCACGCCTCCAACCTAATTAGGGGCTCACTTAGAAAGAATTGTTTAAGATACACATGTGGGAGCCCAAAGGGTTAAATGTACGACTTTTTCAAAACTTTATGGTTTGTCGTATGGTGTGATGTTCAGCTATAAGTATGCAAAATTTCATGTCTCTAACATGTATAGTTTCTGAGAACGGGCTCTGTGACAGACGGAGAGACGGGCAGACAGACAGACAGACAGACAGAGGAGCGAGACGAATAGGGTTTCGTCAGATGAACGAAACCCTAAAAAAGCGCATATCATAATTAAAAATGCTTTTCAAGCAATCATTACTAATATACAGTAATTCGGATACAATGTAGTATCTGAAATCTTTTCAAATACACCGCAAAATATTTCCACTATACTATTATGAAAGGAATTCTTTTGTGTCGCCCTGTAAATGAATAATATTTATTATTTCACCCCATATTCTACGGAATGCATATTTTAGTGCACTTGATAAATGCATATCATTTTTTTTTTTAAATGTTTGAAAGCATGTAACATCATTAAAAATCAGTTTAAACGATTTTTTCCCATAGGCCGTAATATAACGGAAAACCATTGACTGTCCCTATACATGAATTAAACATGCTACAAACTTCATTTGCAATAGGGTTCGTGCTATGGTAGAGGTCACTAACATCCAAAAATTTCAGAACGATCCGAGTATATTTACGGGAGTTAGAGCGCGGACAGACGGCCAGACGGACAGACAAACCGAATGCAACACTTTGCATAAACAGAATGCATAAACAATTTTCAACTTTGTTGGAAAGTGTTAAAAATCATATCTGAAGAAATCTCGTCAATAACACAATGTTGCGAAGTGTGTCAAAAAACATAGTTCGACGTGTTCATGCTTGCATTCAAAATGGTGTCGAATATTTTCAACTTTTGATGTAATGGATGACAATGTAAAAAAAAAATGAATTAAATTATGTTTTTCAAAAATAAAATTATCATAGAATTAAATAACATTGTGCGTCTCCATTCCTATTTACCTCACAGATATAACAGTCAGTCAGTGTTGGAAATTGTCTCCCACACTTAAACAATGTTAAAAAAATTATACTTCAGTGTTAGAATGGTTGACATATGCGTCAGATTTAGGGGTAATAAGAAAAAACAACTGTAGTCTTTTAAATTGAACACCCTTTATCTGACCTGAAAGTACTTTTGCGTTGTGTATTAGCTTTCCTTCGCTTAGACTGTTAAATATGTCTCACCACATTATTAGATTTTTTAGATAATTGAGAAAATTAAAAGAAAAATATTTCATACGAGAATAGTTTCACTTAATGACTTCAATCGTGCATCGCCTGTGTTTAAAGAGTTATGCATCAGAAAATTTGATTTCCGTATTTGTTTTCAGAAAACATTTCCGTGTTCATCGTTTATTACACATGCAAATTAACGCATGAATTAATTAAGAGGAAATCAAGAGTGAAATCGTGATATAAGAGATACTTGCGGAACTTGTGTTTGAGTTTTATTCATTTAACCAAATAAATTAAAAGTTATTGAACGTTCTGATTTTGTTCCGAGCAAGGGACTCGTGTATAAAAATTAACTTTCCATGGTTATAATTTTTAATGTATAACTCAAATAAATTAATTAAAACGTATCTACTTGAGTTCTATAAAAATATATGTCGCATAGTTGTCGGATTTAAAGTATAGGTGTTTAAAGTGTGAAAAAAAAGAGATCAGTAAATTAATATTGATTTTAAATATGAATGGATTTTAAGATTTTAATTTTCGAATGAATGAAAAATGTTTCAATTTCGTAATATATTATACAGATCCGAGCTAATGGGAAAATTATTTGTACTCATGCTTTCTATTGTCAGTAATTAAAAAAATAATGTTCAATTAATAAAACTGTAAATTTCAGTATTTTCATTTTGTGCTAGTTTTGATAATTAAGATATTGTTGTGTGACTTCAAAGATTTAAAATGGCTCCAGTTATCTTTATTTAAGTGCCCAATAAAGTCACGACAAAAAGGGAAATCGTTAATGTAAAGTGTATGGAAGCGTTATTTTCACATTTCTGTCTTTAATTTTAATTTTTTTTTTTTTTTTTTTTTTTTTTTTTTTTTTTTTTTTTGCATAGAAAGCTGAGGATGATCTTCAACCGGACTAGTTTTTACCTTTTCGATTTTGGTTATAGTTTTTTTTTTATATTAGGGTACTTTCAGTTTCAGAACCAGTTCAAACCGGTTCGAAAGTAAAAATAATTAAAAGAAAAAAATCTGAAACCAAAATCAAAAATGTAAAAAAATAGCACGGATATGCAAAAAAAAAAAAAAAAAAAAAAAAAAAAAATCATTCGGAAATACCAAAATTCAAGCGAGATATTTGAAAGTAACTTTTCCATAGGATTAACATTATCATCCGGGTCTTTTTGAGTGACTAGTGTAGATTCTTAACAATATTAATAAATATCTGTAGAATAGTTTATGCATATTTCAATTTTTATAAATAATAATAATGGATGAAAATGCAGTTTATATAACCGTGATATTTAATAAGTTTTATCTGTAAATTTATTCATCATAATAAATTTGCTTGGATTTCAATTTTTATATGTGTGTTATCTATCACTTTTTAAATAGATTGTTTGATAATTCCTAAGTTTTACGGTACATTATCTTTATGTATTTTAAATTACTATATTAAGAACTTATATATGTATATATATATATAATTTCTATATATTTTTCCATTTAAACAAGGACCAAAATACTGTTTTACTTTCTCCTTGCGATCGTTAAATTCATCAATACTACACCTTGTAAATTAGATTATCCGTATCAAAATCATTTTATGTCGAAATTCTTTATTCTTATCTTAAACTAATTTTAACACTTTCCAACAAAGTTGAAATGTGTTTATGCATTCGCTTTGTCTGTCCGTCAGTCCGTCAGTCCGTCCGATCGTTTGGCCGTAAGACCGTCTGGCCGTTAGGCCATCTGTCCACGCTCTAACTCCAGTAATTATAATCGGATTTTCATGAAATTGATAAAGGTTATTTAGGGTCAACAAACATGTTTGGTATTGTATATGAAGTATGTAGGATTAATCGTTCATTTACAGGAGCGCTAAAAAGTGTCCCATTACATTATGGTATATGGGGAAAAATCGTTTGCAGAGTATTTTAATGGCATTATGCTATTTCGAATGCATTGAAACTGATATAAATCACTGAATTTTACTGCGATCATGTTAGAACAGCATTCATAGCATTTTTTATTCATTTACAGGGACACACAAGAAAATCGGTAGCAGTACATTACTGTCTTTGAGTAATACTTGCTGGAGTGCACGGTTTAAAATTTGGTATGCACTTTTATATTTAATTAATTTTTTGCATCTTACATGTTATATATAAATTCCATACCTCAAATACAGGGCTGTACAATAGTATTTACACACCGTTCTCCTTATTAGAGGAAATTTCTGAAGGTAAATTTTCAACTGAAGTATACACTATATGGCCTAAGGTGACCGGTCACATGCGATTTTAGACGTTTTCTTAAAAATCTAAAAAAATACATGATGAATTATTATCAAACTCCAGGTGTGTAAATAGAATAGTACAGGTCATATATTTCCGTGAAGATTTTTTCCCGAAACCCAATAGGGGACCGACAACAAATTGAAAAGTAAATTAACATCTTTCGGATAACCCTGTAAAGACTAACGTAGCAAAAGCGTTCAACAAAGAGGATTATGATTAAGTGCCTTATTGCAATAAACTGTCTTCCTTTTTATGATAATAGCATGTACATTCATAGAGAAATTAAAGTTTTTATAAAAATAGTTCCAAATTTTGCCTAGTTTTTTGCTAATAACTTGTAGAGCTCTTAATATTAAAAAAGTTCTTTTCAGAAAATATGATAAAAAACATTGTACAAAATACCCTGCAATCAGAATTAAAAAATATTAAAAATTGGATGAAAAATGAGCAGGTTTAGTAAAAAAAAATTTGCTGCGCATGCGCGAATGCAATCAAAATATAATATGCATGATGTATTAGCTAAGTCTACAGAGCAACTTTTGTGAAAGTCTCAAAAACATAGCTTGAAAATTCTAAAAATATTCGTTGACAGATTAAGCTCAAAATCCGTTGTTCCCAAAATGAAGCAAAAAGATGAGGGGCTGTATCCAAATACAGTAGTACGTGCAATATTGTGTATGCTATATTGGTACTAATTAATGGATATATGGATACAACCCCCCATCTTTTTGCTTCATTTTAAGAACAACGGATTTCGAGCTTATTCTGTCAACGAATATTTTCAGAATTTTCAAGTTATGTTTTTGAGACTTTCACAAAAGTTGCTCTATACACCTAGCTAATTTATTATGCACATTATATTTTGATTGCTTTCGCGCATGCGCAGGTGAAACTATTTTTAGTAAACCTGCTCATTTTTCATCCAATTTTTTTTTTTATTCTGATTGCAGGGTATTGTATACAATGTTGTTTGTCATATTTTCTGAAAAGAACTTTTTTTTTATATTAAGAACTCTACAAATTATAAGCAAAAAAACTTGGCAAAATTTGGGACTCTTTTTATAAAAACTTTAATTTCTCTACGAATATGCATGTTATTCTCATAAAAATGAACACAGTTTATTGCAATAAGACACTTAATCATAATCTACTATGTTGAACGCTTTTGCTACGTTAATTTTTACTGGGTTATCCAAAAGATATTCGTTCTTTTCAATTTGTTGACGATCCCCTATGGGGTTTCGGAAAAATTGTACACGGGAAATATGACCTATACTATTCTGTTTAAACATCTGGAGTTTCAAGACAATTCCTCATGTATTTTTATAGATATTTAAGAAAACGTCTAAAATCGCAAGTGACCGGTCACCTTTGGCCATATAGTGTATGTATCTCTTAAGTGAACTAAATTTTGGCTAATACATTCAAATCTATAAGTCATATACAGGGCTGCTGAAAAAATCCGCATAATTTTCCGATTGTGGATGGGAACAACTGATTTTTTTTTTAATGTATTATTCGTTTCCATGTGGTTGAACTAGACATAATATTTTAATTTTTTAAACAGTGCAGTTTTATTACGTTATTCTGAATGTGTTGGAAAGTGTTTCATAATCTATGCTTGACGCATGATTTTTTCTTACTTCTTTTTTTTTTTTTTTGTAAACAGTTTCAAACAGGTTCTCATATTTCCTCACTCTATTGAAAACTTTGTACGCAGCATTAGTCACCTTCAAAATTTGCTGATTGAAGAAATTCCAATTCAATCCATTTTTAATGTTTCATTCATGTGACGAAATCCTATTCGACTAACACCTCTCTCATTCATTCACATATTTCGTTCTCACAATCGATATAAGTTAGAGACTTAACATTTTGTATACTTATTGTTGAATAATTCCGATCACATTACAAATTATAAACTTTTGAAAAAGTCATATAATTTTAATTAAATAAATTTAATGACATCCGAACATTTTTTGAATTTAAATGTTTAAACAGAACCTTAAATTCCGTCTTTTTCCGGCAGGATATGCAGTACTGTCGTAACGCGTGTTCCTGCTTTTCAAAAGTTAACGGTTTAATTCTGGGCGTCGGAGTTTGACATTTTTTCACCGAAATAGATTTCATTATCTGATAGACTCAATTTTACAGATTTTTTTTTCCTTTTTAACGCCAAAATCGGTTATAAATTGTTTTATCAATTAGATTTTTAATTCAAATTTATATATATTTTTAGAAATTTCGAAATATTAAATTGACTACATTTCATGTTCCGATGGATTTAGTTAAAAAATCTTTCAAAACTTTTTTCTTATTTTAAGGGGGGGGGGGGGGTTGGCTAAAATTAAATAATATAACTAAATATGCTTTTTAGATAAACAAAATGTTCTGCTACAATTGTCGGAAATACTTTTCTTAAAAATTATACATAAATATCTTCCGATTCTAATAATTTTAAAAATAAATTTAATGATTCTCATATGTATTTCATTATTGAACAAGATTAAGAATTTAATATTATGTATTAAACGATAAAGCAATTTTACCTATTAAGATTATATCATACACGACTGCCAGGTACTAATTATAAATTAACAATATGTATTTATTAATTAAATTCAAAATATTTTAAAAGAAATATTAAACGGAAACTCTCTTTGCGATCATCAATCACTCTTATCCACTTATTTTGTGTTCCACTGTGTTATTATCCGCAACAGTAAAAACAATCTGCACGTTCTGTCATGCGCTTATTTTGATATCTTAAAAAGTTACAGTTGTTTATCAGGTTGCTCTCCGGAAATCAGATTATTTTAATTATGATAAACATAAAATTTCAAATATGCATTTATAATATGTTAGATGCAGTGGATCATCGAAAGTGTTTGCAGCATCAAAAATGTTTTGCATGGTGATCTGGTATTAAACTGATCTATTTGCACTGAAAATACCCAAAAAGTTACTGAAGGGATTTCTTCAACGGAAATCGAACATTTTAGCCGCGTTTTATCGTGGAATTTATGCTAGTAAATGAACTTTACTGGTGCAACAGTCAAATTCCATTACTTCCTCTGCTAGCAGTTAAATAAATAATAAAAATAACGAATAAATTACATAGACACACAGACACACACAGTTACATAAACAAACAAACGCATACAGAGGCAAACAAGCAAATAAACAAACATACATACACACGCACACATTCAAACACATATACATACATATATATATATATATATATATATATACAAAAATATATGAAGACGTGAGTTTCAAAACTCACTTTATCCAAAATTTAAAAAAAAAAAAAAAAAAAAAAAAAAAAAGAAAAAAAAATCGAGGTTTTTATATCATTCTACACTATTGGCGAACCTGCATCGAAAAAATACTACAGTGTGAAACAAAAACTACTTTTATCCTAAATTTCTGGCATTTTAAAATCTTGGTTTAGAAGGAAAGCAATGGACAAAGCAAGTTTTTTCGTGATTTTTCAAAAATTAATTTTCTGGGTGAGTACTCATATGTACTCATGATGTACTCATATGTATATCTACCCTATATATATAAAATCCTAATGAAACGAATTTATGTAACGGATATATGAATCGACTGATTAAACAAGTGATTGTGTTTCAAGCGATTTCTCCTAAAATATGGAATACTTTGCGATGAAATTATCACCAAAAATCAGCATTGATCCGCAGATCTCAAAACTTATACTAGAATTTTTAAATTCGAATTAGTTTTCGAAATATTAATTTTTTTTTCTAATTTTATATACATTTTTCTAATGATGGCAACTCAAATTTTAATCAAACAGATTTTTTTTTTCATATTTCAGAAAAGGTTGACATGGTAACCCGGCTATTGTTGTATATTTGATAATAAATGTTTATTTACTTTTATTTCTTTTTATAAATTATATAAATAACTTTGTTCTATAATTATTAATTTTATTTTTATATTTCCTTTAGAAAATAATAGAAAATAATTAAAAAATACGGTATTACTTAGTTATTCCGTCGACCAATTTCGCCAAATTATATAAATCGCCAAAACACTTGCCAAATTATACAAATTGACATAAATTTTATTTTAAATAATGAAAAAACAAATAAATTAGCATAACATTAATAAATATACAAATAAAAAGTCGAAATAAAAATCACTTCATGACGTATACACGCGTAACTTACTTAAAGTCAAGTGAATGTGACATTTACGTTCAACCATTATTGGCATTTAATCTTATATTTTGGCGATAGATTTTTGGTCGGCGGAAAAAAAAACTAAGTAACACCAAAAATGCATATGTAACTGGTATTTGAAAACGAGGTTTTCGTCAAATTTTCGTTAAAAAATAAAAAAATAAATAAAAAAAAATCACGCCAAACCTGCCGTGCGTATATGACATCTGGCCAAATATTACCACTCGAAACAAAAAAAATGCTAACTGGCGAGTTGAAAAAAGCTATTGGCGAGATTTGCATCCGGCTAGCATAACAGTACCAAGAATTCTTTGCAACCATGGCAAATTTTATGTAGTTTTATTCGAAAAAAAAAATTGTTTTTTTTTTTGTTTTTTTTTTTAAATCAATATGAAAAACTTACGGTGCCATATTTGCGCGATTTTTTCCTGACGCCAATGTCATATACGGAACGGGCACTTAACTGGCGCCAATATCGTTATTTTGCTTGATATGGTAAGCCGGATGTTGTTGTTTATGCTGTTGAGGCTTTCCCCAAATTGACGTCTTTAAAAAATCGCGCCAATATGGGACGTATATGACATCTGTGCCAAACTTTCATATGAATGGCGAAGGGATCAGACCGTATTTGTTTATGACAGTTGATGACTTGAACTATTATAACATAGATGAAATGATGGCGATAGAATAATATTTGGCGATTTATCACCTGTGGCAGGCTAACATTAAAGTACCAAAAGGCACTTAGAGTATAAAAAAGCGAAGTGGTCCGCCTGGAGCTGTTGATGACACTCACATGACTTAGGCTATGGTTATACAGATTGTTTTAAAATACCTGGAGACAAAGACTCTGTATACTTAATTTATTTTATTTTAGTTTCTTTTCAAATGTTTAACTGAAACTCTTTAATCAAAAACGAAAACAACCATTGGATGTCTTAACAGCAACTGATTCGCCCTTAAATTTTTGCAATCAAAGGAAATTGAATGGAAACCCGTTTACAGGGAGATCTGCACAGCTTTTTTCAGTATAATTCAATGTTCTCTAATATTTTAAAAACCGATCAGATTAGCGTGATTTTAGATTCTGCGGTTTCTGAACGGGGGTTGGCGAGCATAGCTTCAGGAGGAAGAGCCCCTAGTATATATATATATATATATATATATATATATGAACATTATATAGCTGGTTATTTGTATCTTTTGTATTTAATAGGATAATTTATCAAAATTTGGTGGTTTTTCATATTTTCGTGTTACATGGATTTATCGTCCGCAATGTGCTGGTGAATTAGTGGAATTGAGCTTGATTTTGTATTACTAGTTACAGGTTCCATGCTTATTTTGTATAACTTCAGTGTTATGAATTATGGCTAAATTTATTAATTTAATTTCAGTAATTGGAAATCGATGATGATTTGTAATTATATAATGGTTATATATATGTATATATATCTACAGTGTGTCCATGTATAACCTGACGAATCTTTATTTTCGCAACTGTTGGTCCTAGGCGGATACTTCCAATTACAAAAATGGTTTAAATAAGGTAGAGAATTATTTTTAAAGCGATTTGGGTGAAGAAAAACGTTTATTAAAAAATTACGAAATTAAAATTTTTATACGGTCACCCGCTCCTATAAGTTATATTTAGTAAAATTTTCCTGTTACACTGACAAGTAAGGCAAAAAAAGTCCCGTTATTTTACGATTAAAATTGACCGAGTAATAACTGTTTAGAGTTGGAGCACATTTTTTACTGCAAATTAGGGGTCATTCACAAATTTAGTAGAAATATAATTTCGGCAGATATATTTCAAAATGGTTGAGAGTAAAATTAACATTGCAATATAAATTTGAATTTTTTAATCATTCTGACATATTAAAGTTAAATATACAATTTCTAATAAATGTATAAGAAGAAAAAAAAATAGAATTTTTTTAAATAAAATGATGAAAATTAACAGTTTAACTTTTAATAATTAATTCTTATGTATTCTGTATCGCTGAATCAGAAATTTACCATCATGTTTTACCGTCAAGTAAAAATTTTTTGCAAATCATTAATTTAAAAAAGAAAAAAAAAAGCGAAAATTTGATACAATAAAATAGATGTCATTGTTCTGTTTTTAGCTTTTAATAAATTATTTATTATGAATTTTTTACCGATGGGTCCGTAAATGACCTTCCTTTTTAACTATCACATCAGGATTTTTACAAATTGTAAATTTCAAAGTTAATCAATTTAAAGTTAAAATTGAACTTCCTTCTCCACCTCATCAGACCTAATCGTAAAATACATAAAAACATATATTTTTTGATATTTGAAATCGTTTTCACAAAATTCCTACTAATACTAGATCACTTTGCAGAATAACAGATTTATAGTTTCTATTCAGAAAAAAAAAATATTAGTTATTCAAAATGAAATATAAATAAATTTTGTAATAATAGTTAATAGCATACTATTATATTTAATAGCAGGCTACACTATTTAATAGCATAAAGAATAATATCATAATACATTTCCAGCTTTTTAGAAATTTTGTTACCTATTTTCCAACACAATAATTTTTCTAACACATCAACAAACTCTATTTTTTTTTCATGGGAGATAAATTTCCTTTTACAAATGATGACACATGATATATAACGTTGAAAGCTTTCAGAAATAGTTCTCTTAAACAAACAAAAAAAAAGGGTATTAAATACACGTGAGATTAGGAATACAAATTATCAGACTCATGTTGTCACAACTTAGAAATTGTTTCAGCTGTTAGTGAAACTTGAAATTACGAATTCAACAACCATTAAGAATTTTTTATACGCAAAAGTCATTTATAAAATGTGGTGTCAAGGGAATATCCTGGAGGAGACACGTCATTCGCAATAAAATATGTTTATCGCTTTTATTCAGCACTGTGTCACTTTACTTCGAAAGTTCTTACATTGTGCTGTACACTGGATTTTTATTTATCTTTATTTTGGAAACTTTTAATACAATTAATTAAAGAGGATTATAAAATATGCTACAGTTTGCATAGCTAGAGAGAGAACTCAAATTACACAAATTACACAATGCTTAAATATGAAAGTATCATGTGCTTTTAAATATCTTTAGAATTTTTTAATTGAGCAATTTACAAATAAAAAATATTTATGAAATTTCCTTAAATAATGATAATTACAGTTTTTTTACACTATCATTTAAATCTCTCAAACTGAATTTCATAGTTATAAATAAGCGCTGTGAAACATATAGTTTTTTCTAAAATACATTCTCGTCCATTTCGAAAGTTAAAATATGATAGCAATGTCTATTATATTTCGTAGTTAAAGTTATATACTCTACATAAGTTATCCAAATTATCCGACTAAAAAGGAAATATTTTTCCTTAACAACATCTTTTTCATGAAGCATTTATCTAAAAGAGAAAAGTGAAAGACAGTTTTGATATCATATACATGGTGTCCGTAATTAAAGGACCCTATTTTGAAGTTGCTAACAGACTGGACAATTGATCAGAATTTTGTAAAATATTGTGGAGGACATAATAAAAGTGTGGTAATTTGTTTGAGTGAAAAAAGATAATTTAATGTCGCCGTCAGAGCGAATTGTATGTAACGAAGCATTTAACGAATTACGCATTTAGATTCATTTACGATAGTTTGCATATTTTACGATAACCAAACATGTTCCATAGGACGGGCATCATTTTTAGAGACCATCTGAAATAATAACATAGCATATTCCACAGGTAACCGCAGTGATTTAAGGGAAACACAAAGAATATGTCGTGAATATGCTAAATTGCCACTTCATTAAAAAACGCCTTCTTGTTGCAAAATATTGAACTTCTTTTTCGCTTAAAGAAATATGCATCCCTTTATTATATATTTCAAAAACTTTCACGATTTTATGAACAATAATTTTGCCTGTAGAAAAATTTAAAATAAGATGATTTAAGAATGGACATACTGAACATACTGAGCTCATCACGAGATTATCTTCTATATTATTGTAATATATTAATTGTATTGGTGCTGCTACTACTAAAGAATTATGAATATGACAATTTCTACATGTACTTGAATTATACATAGTGTCACAGTGATTGAACCAAAAAGTACAGCCGAACTTTGTCCATTTTAAATATACAAAACATTATTTGATCCATCATTTACATTTACGTATGTAAAATTTACATAAAATTTCGTGCAAGTCTATTGATAAAAAAAATGAAATATATCAATAATAGGCATCGACAAAAGAAAATAGATACATGTAGCATAGCAGCACAGACTCTAGATACATCACATTCGAAAATTAATCTTTTTCCAAATCAAGAATCTTACATATTCTTTATGGTGCAATTTAACGTTTAATATGCCGATATACTGCTATCATGCTAATAGTAAAAAAAAAAAAAAAAAAAAAAAAAAAAAAAAAAAAAAAAAAAAAAAAAAAAAAAAAAACAGCTACGTTAAATTAAAGATGATGAATACCAAAACATGTTTCATTAAAGTGCACATGGAACGCGAGTAGAAAAACGTTTGAAAGAACCTAACGAGAAATGAACAACCTGGCATATTCAATGAAACTACGATAGGCAGTCTGTACACCTTGCACCCCAATCAAGATGAATGCTTCTTTCTTCGCATTCTTTTGTTAAATATGCCCTGTCCAACATCTTTCCAGCAATTGAGAATTGTGAACGGCGTTACACATTCCACTTTCCACAGAGCGTCTCCAGCTCTGAATTTATTACAGAAAAACCAGCATATGCATACATACATTAATCCCGCATGCAACACGTCACATCCAAATCAAATCCGTGCATTGCTTGCAAACATATTGACCACCTGCACTCCTTCTTATTCAACAGAGTTATGGGAGAAATATAAATCGCACATGGCGGAATATATTTTCCGTAGGAATTCAAACGTGAACATAGATTTCACAGCAGAAATCTACAACCAATCGTTGATAATGATTGGAGATTTTTACTTAGAAATCGCAAATAAAGTTATCAATCCACTGGGAACTTCATCACAGAGTTAATCTGTAGGTGCTTCATTCGATGTAGAATTGCGTCGTGAACACAATTATAACACAGTTTATCTTTTTTCGTATACACAATCAAATATTCCTAATTAACGCTTGAGCAAAGAGACATTAACCATCAAGTAACGCAAACTGTCAACAGCGGGTTTGAAGAAATCATCCTCTTACATGCACCGGTAGGAACTGGTGATCTATTTATCGTACGCGCTATCAAATATTCCTAAGTTAACAAAAGCAAAAAGGCATTTGCGATCAAATAACGCAAACGGTCAATATCAGGGTTGTAGAAATCTGCTTCTTAGATGATAAAACGTTCTTAATTGATTGATTCTGGCAGCAATTCGATCCCAAAATAACATAGCCTCAGCGCTTGCGTCGTCCGGAATAGCTACGACATTGATACTAGATGTAAGTCTACTTAATCATTTTGAAATTGCCAGTGAACATGCAATTCATTTAAACTCTCGCGTGCAACACATCCAAAATATCCGGCATGGGAAACGTATTGCAGAAATTCAAACTTATTGCTTGGGATGAATGCACAATAGCGCAAACAAATCGTTCAAGTCTCTTGATCAATCATTTCAAGATTTACGTGGAAATATCTCACCATTTGGAAACGCATTAATTTTGTTTGCAGAAAATTTCGGGCAAACTTTACTTGTAATTTCTCGATCGACAACAGTGGATGAAACAAATGTTTTTCTGAAATACACTATTATGTGGCTGTTACGCTATACTCTTATACGCTATACATGTGGGGAAACTGCAACTCATTTGGCGTCACTAAAGAAGATTACTCTCTCGACCAGCTTGCATCTATCTATTCTCCTATCTAGCACCAGTTCTCAGTAAATTGGGGTATAACTAACCTCGTGGTACGCTTTGCTTGTGAGTTATTTTCGCGAAATTTGATTTAGTTTAATTAATCTATTTAATTTTTGAAGCTGTGTATTTTTTATAACAAGTGCCGATGTAAGAAAGAAAAAATTCCTAGCTGCTGCATGGTTAGGAGTGTAAAAGTAATTACATTAACAATCCAACAGCTACGATCTTCCGATTTCCTAAATCGAAAGAATTAAGAGATTCCTGGTTCCATGCAATTCCAAGAAAAAAAATATCAAGTCACTAATTCATCAAGGGTAAGTTTCAGTTTCTTATTTTATTGTTTTCTTTGCAATATTTATTTAGGATGAAATTTTCTGATGTATTTTCAAGGTTTATTGTCCATAGTAATTTCTCCTGATTTCAGACATTCTCAATCTCATTCTCTTTCTTGATTTCAACTAATAAATTTTTTTCAATGACTATTCAAATTATTTCTAATGGTATCAAACGACACTTTTTAAGATTTTGGTTTATTGTTATTTTATTTGCAATTTTTAAAGTTAATAAGCATGGAAATAAACATTTAATGTATTAAAAGGGTCGTTGATAATTTTATTTTTAAAACTACAAATAATAATATTAAATTATTAGGTGCCTTTTGACATCAGAAGAAATAGTTTTAAAAAATGTTGAGTAATAAAATTGAGAAACTCGTTAGTAAATGAAAAAGTTCCTTTTTAATACTTAATTTCTTAATATTTTAATACTTAAAAAAAGAAAAAAAAGAGTATTTAAAGTATTTTGTTCGATACAAATAATTTAACTCTAAAATTTTAATCGTACCGCTAATGTTATTTATTCTTCCATATAATTTCTAGATTTTTAATAATGAAGGACTTAAATATCCCTGTATTTTGTAAATCTAAAAATTTGTGTGTTTGCATGATACATTCTACTTTTCAATTTAAACGTTTGTTTTGAAAAATATAAAATATAGTAATAGCCATATATTTCTGTGTAATAAATGGAGTTTATTCCCTTGCGTTATTTAAAAATCAGTAACATTATTATTATTATTATTATTATTATTATTACAATTTTGTAATTGCAATGTATCTAGATAAAACTTTAATTTATGAACTCTTATTAATTAGTAACTAAAATTTATGAAATAGTATTGTATGAAGAACTCAAGACTGTTCTAATTATATATAATTATATGAAACGAATGAAAAATAATTACGAATAGTAATAATGAATTATTTTATTTTATACCTATCATTGTTTATGTGAACACAGTTTTTAAAAATTATTTTTATTACTTATTGTTTCATCTGTCTTTTTTTAACAATTAAACATTTTCTCAGTTATTATTGTTATTATTATTATTTTATTTATTTATTATTATTTTTTAGTAAAATTTGTATGAAATTGTTTTATGTATTTAAGAATAGAAATCATTCTCTAAGTTTATCAGAAAGTAGGTAGTTCAGGTTTACAAACAGCCTTAATTATCAATCTAAATTTCAAATATAAAAGGAATGAAAAAATAATTACGAATAGTGATAATGAATTATTTTATTTTATATTATTGTTTATATGAACACAGATTTTGGTTTATGACTATTTTATTTGTAATTTTTTAAACGAATAAGCAATGAAATAAACATTCAATGCATTAAAAAAGATCGGCGATAATTTTATTTTTAAAACTGTAAATAAAATTACCTCAAATATAAATCTTTGAAGGTGTCTTTTGACATCAGTAGAAATAGTTTTAAATAAATGTTGAATAATAAAATCGATTTTTCTTTCTTTTTTTTTTTTTTTTGTAAGTATTAAAAAGAAAAATATTTTGTTATTTACAAATAATTCTAAATTACAAATAATTCTAAAATTTTAAGTATACCGCTAGACTTGTTTGCTCTTTCATGTACTTTCAAAATTTTCAGATAAAGGACTTAAATATTCCTGTATTTTGTAAACAATTTTTGTATTTTTGTTTGTTGCAATATATTCTTAAATGATTAAGTTATCAGGAAAAATGATAAAGAAGTACTACAAAAGAATGTTCGAAAAAGAAAATTAGAAAGGACTTTTATTTGAGATAATTTTATTTGTAATTTTTTAAATAAATTTATCACCGATACTTTTTAATACATTGAATGTTTATTTCCATGTTTATTAGTTTAAAAAATTACAAATAAAATAATCATAAAAAAAAGTCCCAAGAGATGTCATTTGACATCGGTGAACTGATTTGATTAGACGATGCAGGATTTTGTTTTCTCATTAAGTGAAATCAAGAAACACTTTAGACGAAAATGTCTAAAATTCGGAGATATTATTATGGGCAAATACCACACTGGAAATAAATCCGAAAATTTCATTCTAAATAAAGATTTTAAGAATGCCATAAGAAAATTACCTTTGAGGAATTAGTCACTTGATAATCGTTTCTTGGAACTCCATGTAGCCAGACATTTTCTAATTCTTTTTGATCTAGGAAATCTGAATATCTTGGCTCTTGAATTGTTAATGTAATTACTTTTGCACTCCGGTATCATGCAACACTGATGCATTTTCCTTTTCTTATATCGCCACTTATAATTAAAAATTTATAATTTCGCGAGCAAATAGGTTACTCAAACTAAATAGAACTTCGGGAAAATAATCCAAAGCAAAGTGTACCACGAGGGCTTTTATGGGAATTGTAGACAATTTATATTGTCGTGAATCGGCAAACGCTATTCAACTTTTTGTCACTTAAATACTAAGAAATGCGTGCCAATTTCTTATATTTATTGATTAAAAATTTCTTCATGAATATATCATAAATATATTCGTATTTATGACTGGAGAGAAAAAAATGGCATCCTTTAAGAACTATTTGAAATTTAGGAAATGATATTTTATTGCTTATTGTAAAGTTATTTTTTACAGTACATCCATTATCAATTAGAAAATAAATTATACTTGACTATTCCCCCCTCCGCCACCCAATCACTGAATCAAAGATAAGTTACAAAAGCTGTTATAAATTTTAAATATATTTTCAATAATTGAAAATGTGTCCATTTTTTTAGCTTTATTTAAAATGTCGAAGTAGGATGAAGTTCACTTTCTTGAGTTTATAAAAATATGCTTCTGATCCAAAATTACTGTGATATATATATATATATATATATATATATATATATATATATATATATATTTAATTACGAGATAATGGTTTGGAAGTACATCTAAAATAATGGCTCAAAAACTGTATTAACTGTTTTCAAAAAATAAAAATTTTATTTTTAGAAAGTCAAAAATAACACAGACCTGCAAAAAATACTTTTTAAAAATTGCATTGGTTTTGATAACTACTTTTTATGTTTTTTTAGTGCTGATTCCGAAAATGAAATCTATTTTTTTCTATCACGTAAGGATTTTTCGCAAAATGATTGCATATTTTTAAAGAAAAAGATGAAATCACGAAATTTTGACATTTCATTTAAATTTCATTTATTTATAAATCCATATAAATTACATTTATATCTGAGTTTAAGTAATAGACAAGTATATGTAGTAGGTTATAAGTCCTTAGAGTAATGTTTTTTCTTTACATCAAAAGTTTTTTTGCCACTTTTCCTATTGTAAACTTTGCAGAGAGTGTCCCTTAGTAGCCACCAGCAGTAATCGGCTATCATGCTGACATTCCTTTTGGCTTGATATCGCCTCGCCATTTTCTTTATATCCGGGTGAAAATTTTCACCTTCTTTCTCACTAATTGCACCTAAAATTACATGAAAGCAGTCTAGGTGTGAATCGAGAAAATGAACTTTAAAGCTCATATTACACTCTAAAATCTTGAATTTATTTACCATCTGTTGTACAATAGATTTGTAGTTTATGTCATTTGTGTTGCCAAAAAAGCTAGTAATAACTAGTTTGGAAGATTTCCAGGCTTTTCTTTCGTTTGTTTTCCTTTTATTTTCAAAATTGTCATATTTCATCATTTTCCTGATGTCTAGTCCTACAAACACACCTTCCTTCAGTTTTGCTTCGGATAAACATGGGAACTACTCACACAGGTATTTCAAACAATCAACGTCTTCTGGTAAAGCCTTAACAAATTGTTTCATAAGACCTGATTTTATATGAAGCGGTGAAAGTAACACGTTTTTGAATCAATAAGATTTTTTCCTTTACTAGGTCCATGAGGGACAGTACGTATCGCAGACGGAATGTCAGAATAAAATATTTCCATTTGTTCTTTAAATTGAAACCTTTTACATTACAAATACAAAAATGGCGATCATCACTGTGATTTTAGGTTCTCTCCAAAACATTGGTATACTAAACCAAAAAGATTGCTTTTTACTTTGAAATCATTGTCTTAATTCTTCTACACAAATACGACAAACTTTGTGTGGAGCCCAAGGCTTGTCTTGATTGCTCATTTTCATGCCAGAAAAAGCGAAATACATGTTTTTAAGTATAATCAGAAATGCTTCTTGGTTGTTTTTTCACAGTATAGTTACCACAAATATAGCAGAAATAATTCGGTGAATTAGCACATCCTCTGAAAGCCATGTTCTCTAATGCAGCAAAAACTAGAAGTAAAAATTACTACTATAACTTATAAATCACAGGTCGAAATAAAAACACATCTGTACAACACAGAGTAAAGAAAGACACTGATTCAGGAATAGAAATTATGATACTGAAAATGGGTGGCGAGCAGACACCTGCAAGCAGGAGAGATCCGATTTGAACTGGTTTCCTCTGTCTTGAATATTGTATTATATAGGCAGTTTACCAAATAAAAGACTTATTCTGTATTGAAATAGTTTATTCTTTCTTTTTTATTAGTTTAATGCATCAATTTACTATTTTAAGTCCGTAAATTTATTTATCAAACTCATATAAATAATAATTTTTGGTCGAAATATACTAAATTCATAAAAAAAAATAGATTGCGATTTGTGATGAAACTGTACATGATGGAATTTTTTCATTATTTTTCCAGTAATCAGCATCTAAAAAACTATAAAAAATACCACTTACTTTACCGGCAATTTTTTCATCACAGGCTTGTGTAATTTAATTAAACTAGACCAATTTCATCTATTTTTCCAGGGGTTATGCTTTCTTTTTTACAATTTTTTTTCAATATCTCCATTCTTCTTCGAAGGGGTTGGGACTTTTTTCCATTCTCTTACGAAGTGGTCAAAATAAATATTTCGTATACCAAAACGTATGCTATTACTGATATCATTTCAGCATTTCTTATATATATTTTGTCAGTTTCACTTTTTGTTTAAAGTTTGTGTTATATTAAAATTTAATATTACAACATAAGAATAGACATAGGATTAAAAAAAAATCCAACTGTATCTATCTTTTAAACAATTTAACGATATAAACTTCAGAATTAAAAAAAAAGGATTAGCTGTTTATAAAAATAGCTTTCTACATTTATAAAATTGGTTCTTCGAAATATAATCCTGCTTCAAATGAAAATCAAATTTCAAAGTAATTGCTTAAGAGGCGCAAAGGCCAACATAGTGAAAAAGATTCCATGCCGGGTCTCGAATCCGGGCCATCAGTATAGCGCACTGACGTTCTACCGACTAAACCACATGGGACGATATCCAGCCTGGAAAATTTCTCACTATTATACGTTGGCAAGGCTACAAACGCAGCACAAGATGGAATATATATCGTGAGCCACCAACCTGGGGCGAACACGAAACTTGATTAAATCCAGCATCGATAGAAACTATATTAATACATGGAAATTATTCCAGAGAGAGCAAGGGCAATGTTTCTCTCTGGAGTAATTTCCATGTATTAATATATAACCCTGCTTCCTTTAATAAATATAAACAATCCTATCTTGCTAGTAGTAAGTTTTTGGCTGAATATTACGGAGAAATCATCAGCACATAGATCTCTTTAATCTTCATTCGCTACGTCATGGAACCAGTCAGGAGACCTTGAGTATTGGAGACGGTAATGGTCCAGCTGCAAAACGATTGATTAGCTGATATGTTTTCGCATCAATTCCTGTTATTTGAGAATTGTAAGGTTCCGGTTTATCTGATCTCATGATGAATTCCAATGCCTCATAACTTCTGCAATTTAGTGATGTCAAATGACGAACTGATTGAAAAAGTATTTTCCAATAGTAAAACCAATTACAAGAATAACGATTGGCTGAGTGAACAAGTTATTCTTACGGCTAGAAAAAAGACGTCTACGAATTTAACAACATTATTTAAACTAACATTCAAAGCGAGGCAGTCCTATTCAGACACACATACTCCGTCGACACTTTTGTGTAACCATATGAAGCTGTTAATTATCCAAGTGAATTTTTGAATTCACTCGATATGCATGGGATGCCACCGCACATACTGCAATTGAAAATCGGCTTGCCAATTATCATCTTGTGAAATATACACCAGCCAAAGCTTTGCAACAGTACGCGCTTTGCAGTAAAAAAAATACTGAGCAACGTCGTAGAAGCAACAATCTTGACAGGACATTTTAACGGTGAAGATGTCCTCATTTCTCGCATTCCCGTGATTCTAACGGATATGACATTTCAGTTTAAGATATCGCAATTCCTAATTTAATATACGTTTCACATCACCATCAACAAAACTCATGGATAATTCTTAGAATTCTGCGGTTTAAATCTACACAGGAATTACCTCTCACATGTTGCATGTTCTAGAATTAGCAAACACGACCTCTATATCTGCGCAGGAAAGGGAAAAACAAAAAAATATTTTATAAGCTCAAACACTCTGAAATTAAACATGTTAGAAACGTACCATTTTCTTTTATTTATTTTCCATTTAAAAAGACTGAGCCACAGAAAAACGTGGTCGGGTACAGCTAGAACAAGAATAAATGAATAGTAAATAAAATTTATTCGCCGGAAAGTTTCAAAATGGGTAATTGTATTAGTGGTATGATGACTTTAATGACAGAGTTTTGAGTTGTTTAGAAAGTTCTATGCATATGTCCAAATTCAACATCTACAAGTTTTTTTTTTTTTTTTTTTTTTTTTTTTTTTTTTTTTTTTTTTTTTTTTTTTTTAAGCAAGCGTAACAGTGTGTGGAAAGAGATACACAAGGATATGATAACATAAAAGCTTTAGCAATACTTTCAACTATTTGTAAAGATAGAGTTAAAACTTGATTACAACTTTAGTGTAAAAAATTATGTTAGTGTCTTGACTAATTGAATCTGTTTATTATATTTTTTTTTCGTTATTTTATAAGTATTGTAACTTGTGTGCTACAATTGTCAGTAATTTGGAAAAAGTGTGTTTTAAGAACATGCTTTCAACGGACAGAAAGATGAGAACATTGAAATAATATTCCTATAGCACGTGGAAATTTCTTTATTTAATCAATGGAAAACACGTGATTTTTTCTGATTTATATATAGAAATAATAATAATAATTAAATAATACTAATAATAACTCACTTATTATAGTTAGTATCCACTATTTTTTAAGTTAAAGTTATTCGTATTTCACCTGTTTATTTTTAAATTATTATTTAAAATTATATATTAATATTTGTTTTTTTGACAAGGACATTATTCCAAGTAAAGTTTCTATTGTAAAAATGATTATTCCATTTTATATTATACTTGAAAACCCTGCGGCTTTGCTCGCGTAATATTTGAAATATGAGAAGTGATATTTATATGTCTCATTTTTATTAAAAGCTATTAACTAAATTTTATTTTATTAAAAGGTGATATTTTATTTTATTAAAAGGTGCTTTTATTAAAAGGTACTTATTACTTTTAGGAATAAATCAAAAATTACTAATTAAAACACAGTTTGACTAAACATCATTATTACACTACATTAGGCAGAAATGAGACTTAAATTAATAAAACTAAATAAAACTAAATAAATGATAATTTAGAAAATATTTTGAAACATTTATGCTCAATTAATACGCTTATTTCAGTATTCATTTGAAGTTTTGATTTTTTTAGAAACCATCTCCTTACATCTTAAAATTAATTATCATGTCAAATTCCAAGTCCTACTACCTCTCTCAACGTAAAGGGGTATGTTGAAATAGGAACCACAACTTATATGAGCCCATGACGCGCAAGCCCACCCAATAATTTGATCTCTCCACCCACCCAATTTCAATTGATTTAATTCGTAACTTATTTTCTTATTTTTCAGTCGCTGAACGCAAATTCGGTTTTATTATTCTTCTCAAAATAGTTTTGTTTGAAAAATAGTAAGGACGTCCATTAGACTTACTGGAACACTGTAAACCCCTTCACCAGATGCATAGTTAAATTTCTCACAAAAGGAAATTTCTTGCATATTTTGCCATCTGCTTTGATATTTTGAATTGAAAAAGCACTTAGGTGACTAAAATGTAAGCTTTTCTTGATATTTAGTTTTTGCAATTTCAATAGTTTGCAATTCCAATGTTATTTAAAATAAATATTAATGTATTTATAAGAAAGAACATAAGAATAAAATTTAATAAAATTATTTATAAAATTATAACTAAATTATAATTTAAAAATATGATTAGTAAAAACATAATTTAATTTCGAATTATCATCTTCAGCCATTCGCTCCTCCCCTATCTCTCTAACGCATACACACTAAGGGGAAAAATATGTGTTATTTTACTCAAAAGATTTTTAGCCCACTCAATACATTTGAAAAGTTGGCGCTACTGATAGGAACTGTCACCATTAATTTGCCAACATTAATTTTTAATATTCCACAGAAACGTAATTTAGAAAGCTTTTAAAGACCTTTTTTGAAACGTCTGTTGTTCCTGTGAACCCCAGGTGGTAGAATCATCGGCATAAAATATAGCCTGTGTAGGATCCAAGACTGTTGCCATTGATTCGCAACTATTACTTTTATAATCGGTTTATATTCCCTGAAATTGTACAGAAATCGTAATTTAGGACTTTTTTAGAATGTTTTTCGAACCTCCCCTTCGCTTCACCCCTTTTTAATTCGAATTTATTTTCGACAGTCCTTCGAGGGCATTTATGTTTTATAAGTAACTACCATTCCATATTTAAAGTTTCTAGCCTTTTCAGCATCACAGAAATCTCAATTTAGAAAGTTTTTTGCTCCTGCAACCCTCTGGTGGTAGTGAAAGAGACATAAAATATAGCTCATGTTTGAGCAGGTTCTATCACCAACAATTTGTCATCATTATTTTTTATATCGGTTTGGTATTTGATAAGATTGCATAAAAATTGTAATTTAGAACGCTTTTCGCTCACTTCATCCTTTTAAATTTGGAGTTTTCTTTCGACTGTTCTTAGAAAGCAGTTGCAACTTGTAAGTAAATATCATGACATATTTTAAAATGTTAGACCCCTCAGTTATGCAAAAAATGCAAATTAGAACATGTTTTGCTCTTGCAACCCCCAGATGGTAGTGACAGCCACATAAAATATAGCCAGTGTTGGAGAAGGGTCTGTTACCATCAAGTTTCAACCATTACTTTTGATATAGCTTTGGTATATCCTGAGATTGAGTATAAATCGCAATTTAGAACGTTTTTAGAACGCTTTTAGCGCATCCTCCCACATTTTTAAATTTCCAATTGTTTCAAAACTGTTCTTAAAGATCATTTATATCTAAATAAATAGGTACCTTTCCTAATTTCCAGTTGTTAGCCCCAACCGATCACAAAAATCGATATTTAGAATGTGTTTTGCTCCTGCAACCTCCAGGTGATAGTGACACTGGCATTAAATAACGTCTATATTAGAGCAGAGGCTGTCAGCATCAATTCCTTACCATTACTTTTGAAATCAGTTTGATTCTTCCTGAGATTGCTCACAAATCGGCATTTAGAACGTTTTTAGAACGCTTTTCGCGCATTTTCACCTCGTTTAAATTTCAAATTTTTTAAAAAAAATTTCTTAGAGATCATTTATATCTAATAAATATATACTATGCAAAATTTCATGAATCTAAGTCCTTCCATAATTCAAAAATCACATTTTTAGAACGTTTTTTGCTCCTGCACCCCCTTTGGGGTAGTGGCATCGACATAAAACATAGCCTATGTTAGAGCAAGGGTTGTCACCATCATTTTGACACCATTATTTTTAAATTGTTTTTTTATTTCCCGAGATTGTGTAAAAACCACCATTAGAACGTTTTTAGAACACTTTTTGTGCATTTTCGCCCCTTTGAAATTTCAAATTATTCAAGAACAGTTCTTTGAAATCCTTTATATCTAATAAGTAACTAATATTTAAAATTTCGTATTTCTAGGCCCTTCCATAATTCCAAAATTGCATTTTGGATTTTTTGGCATTTTTGCCCCTGCACCCCCTTTGGGGTAGTGGCACCGACATAAAATATAGCCCATGTTCTAAGTTGGACTAACACCATCATTTTGATACCATTACTTTTGAAATCGGTTCAGTAGCTCCAGAGATTACCTCTAACAAACAAACAAACAAACTTTACTTCTTTATAATATTAGTATAAATAAGCAATGTGTTTTTTTAGTTTTTGACATAATCACTTTTTTAAAACACAGAAAACATTTTAACCCCTTCGCGACGGGAGTCTTTTACGAAATGTTTATTACTTTGCTACCGGTTTTAAAAAACAGAAGTTTGTGCCTATTCAAATCGCGAAAATGCTCGAATTAAATAAGGCAAATTTTACAGTAAATTTTTACTGGTGAGAATAAACGAGGATCCTTAGGCCTATTTCCGGCAGGTATACGTGTCGCTCGTCCCCAAGGGGTTAGACACAAATATAAGAGAATAAATTACAACTATTATATTAAATCTGTTATGATTCAATACAATAAATATAGGAAACACAATAATTATTATCAATAGCTTTCTTTTTACATTTTTCTCAAACTATAAGAAAGTTAGGAAATATATTATAAAATATCTAAAGATAAAAAAAAAAACAATTGATTTTATATATAGTTGCAACCGCAATGTTTTTTTTATTCGTGAAATATATAAATTTCATGAATTTTCCGAGTTTACCTTCTTGTTGTCCTTCTGTATGTATTGCATAACACATAGATCGAAACATTTCATGCCCTTTTGAATTCTGCAGGCTGTGAGAAATAAAAAGTTTCTGTTCTTTTTTTTTCGAAAACTAGTTATAAACAGCAGAACAGAAACTTGGATATTCGCATTTACTTTTCTCCATGTCTTGTCTTGCTAGTGTTGCAAAATAAATATAACATGGCGATTTTTTTAGGAGAGAAAATGTTGTAGGACAATGATATATTTATAAATATATATATACTATGTGGATTTTGTTTTACCAAACTGTGTATTATACTGAACAATTTATGGAAAACTTTTTACATGGAATGTTTATTCTAGAAAAATATGCATACTGAAAGAGTATTTTGTGATTAGCCATACATTTAATAATATATATATATATTTAATGAACCTCTTTTTATGTCTTATTTTTTCTCAAGAAAAATATACATATCAAAACCATATAAAACGATTTGCACGTAGAAATGCAGGCTATTAATATGTATAATAGCAAACTCTAAAATGCCTATAACAGTTATTGAAAAAAACAAAAAAAAACACTAATTTCTTAGCTTCAGTTTATTTGTTTTACGTATGAATTTTCAAGGAAATCAGAAGTCAAGTTCAAAACTTAGGTCTTTTCATGTTATTACAGCAAATTTTATAAAAAGAACCCTATTATACTTTTACTTTTATTTATTACCAATTTTTCTCAGGTATTATTTCAAACAATGGGGTCCGTTATACATGTCTGTGTTATATGCTTATCTCTAAAAAATAGTCATAAAAAGTTTTTATTCATCATTTGTAAATACATTTACTGATGTTTTTCAACAAAAAAATCCTTCTACTAACCCTATTCTTCATTTGATAACAATATTTTTTATAAAATCGGAAATAACTTAAATTTATATATATATAATTTTGTAATTAGAAAATTTCACACTCCTCGAATTTTGTAATTTTTAAACTTTAATTGCTTAAAAGGCGTAGAACAAAGAGAATGAACAAGTTGGAAATTACACATCAAATGTGTCAAATGTGGTGCGTTCGTACTATAACTAGTTTTATAAATATATACTTTGCACCGCATATTGTAGGATATGTATTTTAGTGCACTTCATAAGTGCATATCAATTTCATTCTGTTAGAAAGGCATCATTTAATATCATTTAAATGCACTTGAAATATTTTTACATTTGCCGTAATGTAACGGAATTATTTTGTATGCCCCTGTAATTAAACTATGCATCCGACTTTCATAAAATTTGAAATGGCTCAACAAAATGTTGCAATAGCTATATATTTAAAATTTCAGACCATTCAGCTGGGTAGTTTATGATCTTTTATATGCGGACTGATGGACAGACAGACGGACAGACTGAAAGACCACTATAGGTGCTACTTAGGTGTATAACTACGAACGCACCTCAAAAGTGACCAAGCTTGGAAATGAACCAGAGCCATATACTATACGCGCCAATGCTTTGCCACTAAGCTACCTGGATGATGTCAAGCATAGCATTTCTCACTCAAATCTTTTGACAAGGCTGGCAGCACACGATGGAATAATGTTCGTGAGCAAACAACTCTGGGGTAAACACGAAACGAAACGGAATGCAAAATCAAATAAAAGTGAATAAATCTCTCTCTCTCTCTCTATATATATATATATATATATATGTCTGCATATATATATATACATATATATATATATATATATATATATATATATATATATATACATATATATATATATATATATATAAATTTCTAAACTTTTGTAGAAAATTACACACGCCTTGTATTCGGTAATTTTACAATTTTAATTGCTTAAAAGTAGTACAACACAGTGAAAAACTTTCCAATTATATACATAGATTTATTTACTTTGATCGATGCTGGATTCTGTTTCGTTTCTTTTTTTGCCCCAGGTATGATGGTTCACGAACATTATTCCATCGTGCGCTGCGGTTGAATCCTTGCCGACCGATAAGAGTGATATGTAGCCTCGTCCCGGTAGCTTAGTGACAAAGCATGGGCGCGTATTGTCAATGACATTGTTTCAATTGTAGACTTCGACATATTTTCACTCAGTTGGTTATGCGCCTTTTGAGCAACTAAAATTTGAAAATTACTAAATTCAAGGGGTGTGAAAATTTCTACAAAAATTAAAAATGTCCTTCCGACCATTGCAGGGAGAAAGTGGTATTTTCCATATTGCTTATTTTTTAAAAGCCAGCTTGTACTATTCAAACACACGGAGCTCCAATTAGTGGAACCCGATTATAAAAGATTAAACACTATTTTTTTCAATACTGAATATGAATGAGAATTTCGCGAAATTAGTCCCCGTTATCAAAGCTGGTTTTATTTAAAGTGATTTATATTTGGTTGCCACATTCGACGATATCTTGAAGTGCGCGCCATTTTAAAACAACATAATCGGTGCAACAAAGCTAACCAATGAGCTTGGTCGAGACCTTAGTAATTCCTGTGCACATGCTCACTCACATCTAAATCGGTTGATATATTGGGCATTCTCACAATCTTTTGACTTTTGGGGGAAAAATCTGACAAAATTATACTTGCTAAAATAACTTTTTAATCTGATAGACGAATGCCTTAATGATTCAAAATAAAGAAAAAATGGTCAGCAGCGAAAATTTTTTTATTTAACTGAGGTTTAAATTAAACTTGCGAGTTTAATTTTCCTTACCATTTTACTCCTATAACTTTTTATTTTCTTCTAAATTTTTACTTATAATGAATTCGCATAGTACCCACAGTACATTCAAATAAGAAATAATAAAAATGTAGTACTTTTAATACAAAATTTTTGTATAACATTGTCTTAAAGGGGTGTTAAGAAGGGATGGTATGGAAAAAAAGGGATGCTATTAGGAAAAAAGGGACGAAATGGTAAAAAAAAGGACGGTAGGTATGGAATGGTAAGGAAAATTACCACCCATATTTAGGAAAATCATGTTAAGACTAAGTGATAGCCACAATGTTCATTGATTTTTAGAAACAGTTGTTAACAATGCATTATTTTTTTATTATTATTTTTTTACCTCGAAATGTGCAGGAATAAAGCTTGAGGACGTTGAGACTATCAATAAAGCCCCGATGCTTGAAACTGATATTTAAATGCTGATTATTTAAATTCTACAGTAAATTTCCTGCCAAAGAATTTTAGACATTATTTGTCTAGCATACTTCTGCACAAGAAAAAACTTGAAAAAAAATCTGTGGCTGCATCTGAAAGGATTTTCTATATAATTTTAGAAGAGGGATGGTCAGGAATCAAAAACCCAGGGAAAGAGTTTAAAAAATAATAACAACCCTTAAAATGGCTGCAGGTTAATTTTTAGCTACATATCTATATAAAAAAATAGTTCCAGTTTCAGAAAAAAATTACATCGCATTATTTTTATTGAAACAATTTTATCCAGACAGCTCCAAACTTAAAAATCAGCATCAAGGACACTTGACGGTATAAGGGTTTTCCAAGTGTTTGGACCCCTAACATCGTCCAAAAGTTATTTATCTCGTTAATATTGATGTGCAATCATGCACTCGGATGTTCCCCAGTATATGAAATAAAAAAAAAAACACAAGAAAGTGTATTAAAATAAAAATTATTATTCAGGACATGAAAGTCAAAAGATTGTTCGAATTCCCAATATACGAGTGCTGTTGAAGGCAAAAAATCAGATTTTTCAAAATGTCACTCACATTAGAAATTCAAACTGTTATATCTTAGCCATTTTTTAAGATAAAGACAAAACAAAAAATGCTCCGGAATCTTTGTATCAAACTCAAACACATAAGAAAAAAAAATCTTTATCAATTTCTCATACTTTTTATTTCATTTTAAACTATTTATTTTTTTTATTAAATGGCCGCCATTTTGAAATAAGATGCCGGATGAAACTAGCTAACGAACTCGGCCGAGAGATTGCTATTTCCTATGCACATGCTTTCCGCATCCTATTCGTTTCATAAGTACATGTGTTATCGCGTGACAAAAATCAGATCGTTTCAAAATGTCAGCCATGCTAGAAATTCAAAGTGCTATAACTCAGCTATTTTTTAAGATATAGACGAAACAAAAAATGCTCTGTAATCTTTGTATAAAGATCAAACACACAAGAAAATATATTTTTCAATTTCTATTTTTTTTTTTTACCTCATTTTATTTTTTTTTAATTTTTAAATGGCCGCCATTTTGAAACAAAGGGGCATATGAAGCTGGCAACGAACTCGGTCGAGACATTGCTATGTACTATGCACATGCCTTGTCACATCCAAATCGGTTAAAAAATTTGCGTATTATCGCGTGAAAAACATCAGATCGTTTCAAAATGTCAGCCATGCTAGAAATTCAATGTGCTGTAACTTAGCCATTTTTTAAGATATAGACGAAACAAAAACTGCTCCGGAATCTTTGTATCATGCTCAAACACATAAGAAAAAAATCTTTTTCAATTTCTAATTTTTTGTGCCTCATTTTAAATTTTAAATTATTTTTTTAATGACCGCCATTTTGAAACAAGTTGGCGGATGAAGCTGGCCAACGAACTCGGTCGATACATTAGTATGAACTATGTACAGACCGAATTACATCCAAATCGGTTCATAAATTCGAGAGTTAAAGTATGACAAATATCATATATATATATATATTTATTTATTTATTTATTTATTTATTTATATACATATCACATTTGAATGGGGGGTGGTTCCTTTTCCTACATACGGCTGCAATAGGTAGCTTTTTGTGATAAAAGCTACCTAAAATTAATACAGTGTTGGTCAAAATTGTGGACACTTTTAGGCAGCTTTCATTACAAAATGTAAAAAGCTACCTATGGCAGCCGTACCAAGTAAAACACTTCGAAAACTTTTGCTATATTTTCGCCAATCTGGACCCCCAGTTACCAAAACAACCCTCCGTTGAAATAATTACTTATATATATATATATTATATATATATATATATATATTTATATCTTAATTTTGTAATGCTGTAACTCTCGAATTTTTGAACCAATTTGGATAAAATTTTTCATATGCATAGTACATAGATATTAATATCTCAACCGGGTTCTTTGGTCAGCTTCAACCACCATCTTGTTTCAAAATGGCGGTCATTTGAATTTTGTGGACACTTTATCAAAATTTTTAGGTTTCCTAACATTCTCTTTAAAACGACCTATATTGTTAACACTGTGTGATTCTTTAAAATATTTTTTAATGTTTCTAACATTTTGTTTAAAATGATACATAAGAGTTTGCATATTGTGAAACGTAAGATTTTCTATTAAGTGTACAATGTTAGAAAAAAAAAGAAGAAATTAAAAATTCGAATGGCCACTATTTTGAAACAAGATGGCGGATGAAGATGGACAACGAAATTGGTCAACACTATGTACTATGTATATGATAAAATGCATCGAAATCGGGTGAAAAATTCGAGAGTTAAAGCATGGCAAAATTCAGATATAAATATAAATATACATATACTAGAAAGATAGCTCGTCAAAGATGACGAAAAATGAATTATAAAGATATACACAACACCTGAGCAATAATATGTTTTTCTCGCTTGTTTCGCAGTGATAGATGAAAATCACGCATTTTAAAAAGACACACATTTATGAAATCTTACATTAAAAATGCAATTTAAGGATAAATTAAAATTTGACCACAAAACATTAGTATGTGCGATGTCTTTTTTTTTTTGTAAAAACTCTTTCATTACAACTTGCTGACCTTGCTCTTCAGTATATTCAACATAAATTGTTAACTGACCTTCCTCTTTACATCTTAAAATACTTACACATAATTGTCCGTGAGGAAAAAAAGTGTTCTTTTAAATACAGCCTAACTTTAGAAAATGTTTGTTCTTGTGACTTATTCAACGTCATTCCAAATGACAGTATTACTGGAAATTTTATTCATATCAATTCATTTCATTCGTTACTCATTCATTTCGAATGCGCCAATGTAAATTAACCTTTTTTATGATATTATATTATATTATATACGTATGTGTACATATACATATATATAGAGAGATGTTGGCCACGCTTTTTTCCACTGTAGGTGCAGTGGCGTTTCTTTTTAAATAAGCTTCGCGGAATTTGGGCATCAGAAAGTTAGATTTGTTGCCAAAGGATATAAACAGCTATAAAAATAAACTTCATGAAATTTTTTGTTTGTTTATATACCAGATGTCCTAAAAAGGACTGACGGATTTTAAAATTCAATAACATGCAAATGTTGACAGATATTTAAAAAATTCTTGCAGGAGCGTTATGTATGATGTCAGGAGTATTCTTACTGTGATTCTCGAATTTAGTTCGAATCACAAACAATAGATGACGTTGCAAGCAATATGAACTAAATCCAGGGACGATTTTTGGTACATCGGGACCCACTCAATACATTTTAATCTACTTTTTTGAACATGGGAGAAGAGAAAGTCCAAAAAATCTAGCTTGAATTTGAGCCGATTGCTTGTAATTCGAACTAAATTCAAGAATCACGGAAAAAAAAAAAAAAAAAAAAAAAAAAAAAAAAAAAAAAAAAAAAAAAAAAAAACTCCTGACATCATACATAAAGCTCCTGCAAGAATTTTTTAAATATCTGTCACAGTTTTCAAATTATTGAATTTAAAAATCAATCAGTCCTTTTTAGGACACCCGGTATGTATTTTAATTAAACGTACATTATTGTTGTTTTTTATGAACAAATTACTTCTGTTTCTGCATAAAAGTAGATAAATGGCTTCTTTATATTAAATAAATTGTATAAATATGACAAATAAAATAAAAAATGCATTTGTATGTGAAATGAAATAGTCAATAGGTTGACAGAATATATGTTGCCAAATTTCCTTCTTCGCCAAGGCAGTTTTTCTATTTCGCAAAGTCCCCTATACTGGAAAAATACCAAGAATTTATTTCCGCATCTTCACATATAAAGCACATTAAAATAGGAAAGTTGGGAGCTCAGATAATACGGCTATTTTATTAGTAGCATCGGGATGAAGATGTAAAGACGTACATTTTCATCACTCTTTAAATTCACACCCATAGATTTTGAAAAAAAAAAAAAAGAAAAAAAAAACCTTAATTGCGCTGAGTGTAAATGAAATTGTGATGGACTCGATTTTAAAGATTAATGGGTTTCAATGGGAATTTCGCTAAATTAGCCAACTGTCGCCAATTTGACATCATATATGACAACTTAGTATTATCGCCAAATTTGGCGATATTTTGCCAAGTTGGTTAAAATTTGTCTCTATTGTAGTAACCCTGTATTAGTATTTTTCAACATTTACTCATTGTTATATATATATATGTGTATATCAGTGAGCATTTCAACGGAGGGTGGTTTTGGTATCTGGGGGTCAACGAATGCAATAGGTTCCTTTTTACTTCTTGTAATGAAAGGTACCTAAATGTGTGCATAATTTTGGCCACCACTGTATATATCGATTTATTCATTTTAATCGATGCTGGTTTCCCTTTCTTTTCGGGTTAACCTAGGATTAACCGCGAACATTATTCAATTGTGTGTTGTGGTGGAACCTTTGGCAACAGATAAGAATGAGAAGTGCTAGCCACCGTCCCGGTAGCTTCATGGCAAAGCAATGGCACTGATTTAATTCCAGTCGTGGTCACTTTTTGACTCTATTTAGTCTGCGCCTTAGAAGTAATTAATATTTTAAATTACGGATATATCTTTTTTTTTTATTATTATGGAAAATCAGATTGATGATGGGGGGGGGGGGGGGGTTGAATAGGAATTTTTCGATCAATATTTTTGATTGATCGATATATTAAAATATTTAATTTGTAATATTTGTTCAGGAACTTGGAATTTGTGTTGAGAGATAACTCAAGACAAAACATTAGAATTTGTTTTTTTTTTTTTTTTTTTTTTTTTTTTTGTAGCCCCAGGTTATTCAGGTCCGTCTGCAGAAAAGTAAAACTGATCAATGTATCTGAATGCGCTTAAATTTTATGAGCTATCTACGATGTATCAGTTGGCTCTACACATTTTAAGCAATTAAAATTATGGAAATACCTTTCTTATTATGAAAATTTAGATTGATAATGGGGGATTGAATAGGAAATTGTCGATCTAGGTTAATATGTTTGATTGCTATGTAATTCGGAATTTTCTGAACTGTCTATGATGTCCTGGACTGCCTATGATGTATATGTTGGCTATATGCCTTTTATTCAATTAAAATTTGAAAATTACGGAAATAAATTTCTTATTATGAAAATTCAGATTGATAATGGTGAATTAAATAGGAAGTTTTCGTTCTCTGTAATATGTTTGAATGATCGATATATTAAACTATTTCGATTGTAATATTTGCTCAGAAACCTGGAGTATGTGTTCAGAGACATTTCAAGACCAAACATTAGAATTTGTTTTTTGTAGCCTCGCGTTATTTAGGTCCGTCTGCAGAAAAGTAAAAAAGAAATATGTATCTGAATGAGCTTACATTTTATGAACTGTCTAAAATGTATCTGTTGGCTCTACGCCTTTTAAGCAATTAAAATTTGAAAATTACGGAAATAACATTTTTATTAAGAAAAATCAGATTGATAATGGGGAATTAAATGGAATTCTCGGTCTATGTAATAAACTTGATCTATCGATATATTAAACTATTTCGTTTGTAATATCTGCTCAGAAACCTGGAATATGTGTTCAGAAACAACTCAAGACCAAAGATTAGAATTTGTTTTTGTAGCCCCGCGTTATTCACGTCCGTCTGCAGAAATGTAAAACAGGAATATGGATCTGAATGAGCTTACATTTTATGAACTGTCTAAAATGTATCTATTGGCTCTATGTTTTTAAGCCATTAAAGTTTGAAAATTACGGAAATAAATTATTTATTATGAAAATTCAGATTGATAATGGGGAATTAATTAGGAATTTTTTGGTCTATGTAATATGTTTGATTGATCGACATATTAAATTACTTCATTTGCAACATTTGCTCAGAAACCTGGAATATGTGGTCAAAGACAACTGTACACCAAATATTCGAATTTGTTTTTTGTAGCCACTCAATATACAGTCGTGGCCATAAGTTTAGGACCACCACTGAAAATTAAGATCCAGACAATAAATTGAATACGTATTCGTCAGTAAAATTATAAACTCAGTTTATTACATGAATATTACATTTCTACGCATATAAATGACATACATTAAACACAAATTTTACAGAAAAATCCATATTTTGTTGGTCCGCCGTTAGCTTTTATTACGGCCTGCAAACGTTTGGCATGATCTCTCCCAGACTTCGGCCGTAAGCAGCTGATAATTCTTTCACCCAAACTTCCTTAATTGCTTTTTTCAGTTCCTAAGCACTCGTTGGCTGTTTCTTAGAGACATTGTGCTTTAAGAGAGTCCATAAGTTTTCAATTGGATTCAAATCGGGACTGTTTCCAGGCCAGTCAAGGATTTAAATTTTCATCGTTTTCAAGAACTGAGTAACAATATTAGAGCGATAACATGGTGCACCATTATGCATAAAAATTGTGCATTTATGAACGGCCATGTGTAATTCCAACTTCTCGTTTAACTCATCCACGTATTTTTTGCCATTCATAGTCGTTCCTGGTGGTAGGAAGAACAATGCAGCCGTTCCGTTCACTGATGTTCCACCCCAAATCATGACACTTGGTGAGTGTTTAACAGTCTGTAAAGTGTAACGTTCATGGAATCGCTATCCAGGAGGTGTACGGACATAGTACTTGCGTGTAGAGAACTGCTGTATGGTAGATGCGTCCGAAAAAAATCCGTTGCCACTGACGAATTGTCCATTTGGCATGTTTCTTGGCAAAGTCCAAGCTCTTAGCTCTCATGGCCGCTGTTAACCTGGGTTTTTTCGCAGGTTTGTGGGATTTTAAATGAAAGTCGTCGAACAAACGCAGACTTACTGTTCTACGACTGACATCCACACCTTTTGTAAGCATTACTGACAGTATCTTGCTTGCTGAACTCATTGCAGAATTCTCCTAATGACATGGTCATCCCTAGGTGTGGTTTTACGAGGTCGACCACACCTTTTGGCATCAACATAAGTCCCTGTTTCTTTAAATTTCTTGATCGCAATGTGAACTGCATTCTTACTACGTCTTACTAGTTCACTAATTAATCGTCCAGAATATCCTTCATTATGAAGAATAACAATTTGTGCGCGTTGAGCTTCAGAAACTGACGATTTTCGACCCATTTTCATAGGTTTTAAAAACTTGTAAAACAAGCAACAATTGCATTTGCGGCGTTTATTACTCAAAGATCAAGCGAAAAATGAATACAGTACTCCGCTGCCAGATGGAAATGACGCCATCTGACGCAATCGATTTGATTTATGACGTTATCAGTGGTTTCAATTGTAAAAACGCTAGTTTCAACACAGTGGTCCTAAACTTTTGGCCACGACTGTATCAGGGTCAGTCTGTAGAAAAGTACAAAAAAAAATAATAATATAGCTGAATGCGCGCGTTCTATTTTCCTTCGTATTGTCTAACAGCTTAGTTTATAGTTGTATTGGAATTTCTTTAATAAAATTAACTATACATAATTACACTTGTAATTCATACATAGCTACATCCCAAACGGAAAATAATCATTGGTCGAACATGCACCGAAATTCCTAACTGAACTATTTTTCGTCCTTACGATCTCATTCTCATGCGTCGGCTAGTTAAGACTCCTTTTCTACTCGGCAGATAGCCTTTAGAGCGTCGCATCCCGACTGAAATTGAATCAATTTTGAAGTCTTTGCGTATTAGTTTTCGATAATTTGGTCAATTGGTAATCTTTTACCGAGTACATGACTATATCAGGTGATATTTTGTTGATTAGATAATAATATTGAATAGAAAAATTTGTATGACATAAAAATAGTTTCTAAAACGTAAAAAAGTTAATTTTAATTAAAAAAATAAACATTACCAATTGGGTATATTTTCCACTATAATATGCAAAAAAATTTCCATATCAAGGTTGTAAATAATTAAAATGTAAGAAATTTTGCTTTGTTTAAAGTCAAAATATTGCTATTAAACAATTTTCCAATGAAATTTACAATTTAAATTACAATTAATTTTCTATTGTAAGAATTGTATTGTAAAATACAATATATATATATATATATTATAAATTTCTATTGTAAAATTACATTTAATTTCAAAATTGTATTTTTGCTTATAAGTTACGCTTACTATTGATATAAAAATATTTTTGCATCTTACAATTAATAATTAAATGTAATTTTTATTGCAAGATACTTTTAAGTAATATTTAGAATTTAAATTAAACAAAATTTCTTACCTTTCAATTAATTACACAATCGGTGTGAAAATATCTTTGTATTTTACAGCATAAAATATTTCCTTTTAAATATATTTACTATTTGAATTAAAATGAACAATTATACATTTTTTGCATCTTACAATGTAAAATGTTCTCGTTTAATATTGCGTCCTAGCTGTGAAAATTCTATTATTTAAAGCGTAATATTATAATTTTATTATGTATGAAAAAATATTGTTTTTTCTGTTTTCGAATATCGAACTTATTATTTTAACTTTAAAAAAAATCAGTCATTTTTTTAAAGACATAAAATGAAATATCTCACTATCTGGGGAAAAAATGATCTACTTCTTTATAATATAATTTCTAAATAAATTAATTTCTAAATCAGAAATTATAACTAAGAAAATACATTTAGAGCAAATAGTTTGTTGTTGTTATCTTACATATATTATCTTGATATAATCTAAATTTCATATATTATAATTTTCAATTTATTTATCTAAATCAACAAAATAGCAAATATCTCTGACCATTTATCAAAGTATAATTGAGCCGTTCAGTGCGCAAATCTAATAACTCCATCAAATGAAAATGTTCAGTATAAACATTAAAGTTATTGTAACTATATAAATATTGTATCACTGTAATACTTTTCTTTGGGATATTTTGATTGAACTCGTTAAATTTCTTTTAATCGAAGGTAACTTTTTTATCACTGTATAAATTTATAGAAAATTTCCAAAGTTCCTTTGTTTAAAAAAACGCTACTTAAATTGGAGTTAGTCAGATTGTCTTTTGAACTCCTCGGTTTTAAATAAAAATATCTATACCTAATTATTTAAAAAAAAGCATATAATTTGATACTTTACTTTTACACTAATTGTCCTGCTATCTGTAAATTTTAATTTAAGTTTTAAGTTTGCTGATTTGCGAATAATAATAATAATTTATATTAAATACGGTAGATTGGATAAAGATGCCGTAGTTTTTGACTTAATTGTTTTAAAAATAGCCTGTTGTTTATATCTGTTATTCATTGATTTCTTTTTAAAGTTTAGACTCTTGTATATGATTTAAAAATTTATTTCATTTCAGAGATGTTATAGAAAGCATCGAAAATTTTGTGTTTGTAAACACTTGAATTTCAGCTTTTTACCCATAGGTATTGCTAAGATGGCCAACTATCTAAGAATAAGATGCCTTATGGAATTTCAATGTAAGCAATAATTTTTGTGAAGCAATATAAAACATAATGGAACATATAAAATTAACTTTAATATTTTAGATATATTCTAAAGTTGTTAACTTAATTAATATTTGGAAATTACAAAAATATGAATGTAACAAACGTTGTCAATATAACAAAAGAACAATCTAATGTTTATTTGTTAAATAATTATTTATGTTGTGTTAATATATAACACAACATAATAATATTGTATATATTTATTTAATATATTTTGCTCTACTTAACATTTGAAAGAATTGTGGCTCTTAAGTGTGTTTATTTTTAAACATTACAACAAGTTTAACTACGGTAAAGCCACTATGATAACGCATTTTAGAGTCAAGCATTTTTGTTACTGTTTTTCATATGTCCCTTTGTTCTTTTTAGCAATATATGAGGTCTGCCACAAATTCCGCATTTGTTTAAGAACTTTGAGCAGCTTTTATATAACCAACAGTTTCACTGAATGCAGTTCATCCCATCACATTTTCCCTATGTTTTGTTGTATTTGTATTATTATATTTTGCTTGACACTCAGAACAATAATTCTCCATTCACGTTTTTAAAGTATCCTCGTCTTCTGAATCATGGGAGGGAATTTAATCATCATCCATATCATCATCAGTTGAAGTTTCTATCTTTTTACCCTTTGACTTATTATCTAATTCCTTTTAAGAAAAACTTGAGGTACCTGGAAATTCGTAGTTGGTATTGTCATATCAATTTAATTTGGCTTTTATAGGACTTTAACATTATTTTTATTTGAATATTAAAATGAGAAGAAAAAAAACTTTACGTCAAATTTAAAATGATACACTTAAAATGTCTAATTTAAAATAAATTTCTTATAGCGTCTTTATAAAATTGTTTACTTAGCCATTTTATATAAGCTAATTTTAAATTGTTTTGTTGATCTTATTTGATCAATCACAGGAGTAGCAGTTAGCTGTCTCGACATCAATTAATTCTGTTTAAAAATTCCTCAGCCAAAGGGAAATGAATGGTAACCTGATTACAGGAGATAGCCACTAGCCTTTTAATTACTGTTTAATATTCCGTAATATTTTCAAAGCAGATCAAATTAGCGTGTTTTTAGAGTCTGCAGTGTCAGGATACAGGTTTGCGAGCATAGCTACTTTGTGGCAGAAACCCTTATTTATCTAAAACTATATTATATACTACCGATATTTACATTCATTAAAATTATTTATAACTGCATTTAAAATCAATGTTTTAACAATGATTAAAATTAATAACTAATAAGCAATTATTTATAAGTCCAATAATGTTTATTTATAAGACAGAGTACATATAGAAACCTTTCAAATTATGTTCACCTTAGATTTTAATATTCTTTAGGTCATTTTAAACATTTAGAAAATTTATAATTTTAATCAATGTTTTTTTTAATCAGTTAATAAAAACCACGATTTAATCACTGTTTAAATTATCTGATTAAAACTTTTGACAAGTTAGTTAATAGCCAAAAGTAATTTAAACAATGAAGAAACTACCAGGCGTTTGACCGCAACGGAAAATCGCAACGGAACCGGCATCTTACCCCCAAACATTTTCGTCGACTCACCCCAAAGTGTTCGACAAGACTCCGGTGGCCTCACTAACGTGAAAAAGCGGGAACGGGTCACCATTTATACTTTGCAGAAAGGCGGCATACCAGTACTCTCTAAAAACATCAAATTTATTTATCTGATGTTTAAAGAAAGACATATTGGCAAATAAAGAAGTCGCGTAAAAGATTTTGGACACTCACGATAAGTGTTAAGACGAAATAGCAATAAAAAAAGTACCACATAAAATTTCAAAAAAAGAACTCAAATGGAAATTAAAGTATCACTAAGGAACCCTTTCCTTACAACTAAGCAGAGTTTCCCTGCATTGCCTGCGCATATGAAAACTACGTGATACGGCATCTTGTACAACACGCTAGCTCACCTGAAGTTACCCTAATAATTTATTCTAACGAAAGAACATTACTTGGAAAGTATTTTTCCTCGCTCTATTCCTTCTACTGTCCATTTTCAAATGATATCATTCAAACGTGAAAAGCATTTTAAGCGGAGTGAGGCAAGATTTTGCAGGGTATTGGGTATATATTTTATTCACGTCCCACACTCCACCTATCATCACCGCACGTAGGACTTTACTGCGGAAATAAACAATAACAAACAGTAAAGGGATTCAATTTTCATTACTTTGTAATTACCGGCCGATTGCATACATATGATTATTTCTTCGATTGATAGACTTGTAATAATAATATTTCCTGCCGACGTTTGCCCTCGTCATTATCTAGCTAAATCGCTAGATTTTGTTTAGAGGGTATCGTGTCAAGCTATCAATTTGTTTAATGTTTATTTATCGAGAATTGTGGTGTTATGGCGAAATTTAGTTGATAGCTCTAGCTATTGGGGATAATTAATGTATAATCAATACAGAATTACACACTGTAACTGACATAACATAATTTTTTTTGAAAATACGTTATAGGCAAAACGTATAAAGATAATATCAAATTGTCTGAAAAAATATGAATTTACAAAAAAAAAAAAAAAAAAAAAAAAAAAAAAGAGAGAGAGAGAGAAAAGAAAAAAGAAAAAGAAACAACGGAAATAAAAAAAGAAAAAGAAAAGAAAAGAAAGGAAATGAAAAAGAAAAGAAAACTATTACATTTTTATAAAATATTCTACGAAATATTGTATAAATCGCAATTTCAATTATTTTAAATACAGCAAAACACTTTAGAATTCCTTTTTAGAATCTTACAGAAAATTTTTCAACCTAAAAGTAATATAAATATGATTTCAAAATATGATAGATTTCTTTAAACATTCTTCTGCAATCTCTAGTCAAACAATTTGCTTCTGAAAGAAATGCAAATGACAGGCAATAAGTACAAATTTATATTTACTTGCAAAACAAACGACATTCGAATGAAAAAAGGTATTTGCTTTTCCTCCATGCTGTCAAAATTTACGACAGAGTAAATTACATGTTATCCCTTTGTTCAGACATTCATTGTAAGTTGAAATAACGAATTACGGGAAATATGGGATTCAAAATATTTAAAGGAAACAAATAGTAGAACGTGTTTTTTTTTTTTTTTTCCAAATAGTTTATACCTGCTTAATAAATATTCTAAATATTTATGAAAATCAGATGAATTTGATGGTTAATTTAAAAAAAAAATACTTTAAAGATATACATTTCGTTTATCAAATGACAGCAAATTATTTTAAAAGATACTGTATTTCAAATTCTGCTGGTTACGATTTTTAAAGCGGCAATATTTTCTAATCAACAGAAAATATAATTACGTTATATTTTATGTGATTAAAATAAACGTTTAAGGGTAGTTACATGCTGCATAAATGTGTTTGCTTTAGAAAACCAGTATTTTAGAATAATAATCTTCGGCTTACTTAGTCGTGAATTTTAAGATTAAATAAGGCTAAGATTGATTTTCAAAAGTAATGGTATTCAAATGTAAGTAGTTGCGATTACCCTGATGCAAAAAAAATTGCTATCTAAATATAATTCTACATTTACAGATTCAATGATGTTTTAAAATAACGGTATCATTTAAATAAAACTGATTTTTCTTATTTATGTCTATATTATAAAACAAAAACATGTCCGTTATCAACGTAAGTACCATATCGATGACGAAGCAAGGCAACTAATAGGCATGAGAAATTTTCTACAAATCTCCTCAAAATTATACATGTATATTAAATTTAATCGAGTTTGGATTTTGTTTCGTTTTGTGTCTGTCTAGGTTTGGTGACTGATAAAAGTATTCCATCTTGGGCAGCGGATGCAGTCTTGCAAAAGATTGTCTCTCTTGTGAGAAATGTTAAGCTGGATATCGGCCAGGTACCTCAGTGGTGCGTAATGTCAATGAAACTGGTTCGCGTCCGGCGTGGAAAATATTTTACTCTGTTGATTTTACGCCTTTTTTCAAAGTTGAATAAAATTTCAACAATTAAAAAAATTATAATTACTAAAAATAGGCGTGCGAAAGTATCTACAAAAGTTTCCTACTGATAATATATGTATATTCAATTTCAATATGTATATAAAAATTTTCGCTTTTTTGATTTTATATCGTTTATCCAATTTAAATAAAAATTCAGCAGTAAAAATTTAAAATTACTAAATATCTACGGGAAAAAATTCGACAAATTCCACAAACTTATGTTTGTATGTTAAGTCCAGTTTAATCGCTGCTGCTTGCATTTTTTGAGGGGATATAATGAAAGTGGTGTGTATTTTCGGATTTATAAATTACCAAATGATTTAAAAATTTTTAAACCTTAGGTTTGTCTGTCGGTGCACTAACTAAATATTCCCGGATTGCAATGCAATTTAGGTACTCATTACTGTAGAAAGTTTATTATTCAAAAGGAAGATTTTAGCATTTATATGTCGTTTTACAGGTTCTCCAAACATTGCGTTACTTAATCGCGTCTATTTGGAAATTACGTTTATATTATAAGCATATGATTTTACATTAATTCTAAGATATGGAAATAAATATACATTATTAAATTGCAATCAAAAATACTTATTGGAGAATACCATGTACAAGAAATGTATCTTTCATTTATAGGGTCACACAAATAATTTCGTTACATAATGGTTAATTGATGAAAAACTTACGTACAGAAAATAACTGTAACATGCGCGAAAACTGCCTAACACAGATGAAGTTAATCTCAACAATAAAGTCAATATTTTATATTGACCTCCGATACGCTATTTCTTTAGAACAGCAATTAATGTATAGGCACTAAAAATAACGTAACATCTAACCATAAGACACCCGTAACATGAAGCAGGCTTATATATTCATGGTTAAATACTGATAATCTAGTGATTTTTTTTTTTTTTTTACTTCTGAACGTCGCACATTTTAATTTTTTTACACCGTGGTATAGGATAAAAAGCACTTTTAAATGCAATTTGCTTCAAAATTGCATCTGTATCTATTGTTGAGATATTATTTTTTTCTTGCAGTTTTTAATGCCGTTTATGTAAGGGTGGTAACTGAAGTACTACATTTCCGTAGAATGTAAAAGGGAATTAGTAGATTACTATATCTTTTTTAAGACATTTTCTCATAACAATTGAAAAAAATATAATTGAAACGTGCTACGCCAATAATATCGTCTGTTATAAAATGAACGTTATACAAGATTTGTGTTACTTATTTTCACCACATTTACTTATACCCTATCAAAAAGCAGAAAAAATGTAATTTTCTTAATCCTTGTGTAATTACCATTTCCGAATTTTGATAAATATATAAATGAATAACTTCTGATAAAACATGGAACTATTATAATCTATATTTCACTTTCAGTGCCCATAATAATGTTACAAATAAATGAAGGCATGTGAATCATTTGTTACCCGATTTTTTTGATCGAGATTCTTGAATGATGACATCTGTTCTTGCTTGGGTTTGTGTATTATTCCGAAATAGTATCGTCATATGTATACTCATCTACGGATGTAGTTTAAAACTGGATTGTAAATGTGGAATTCTTCAAATGTCGTCCTTTTAAATGAAATAAAAGCGTTCATTTTAATGTCTTAAAATTGAAATATGCTTTGTACAGTTTATCTCTCTCTATCCCTATATATATATATATATATATATATATATATATATATATATATGCATGTATGTATGTATATGTCTATCGGGGACGACACTAAATTTTGAAAAAAGAGAATTCATGTTTTCTAGTTTAGTAACATACCTCAGTCGTCCAATTGTCTGGAAATCCAGACAAATTCTTACGATAGCTTAGATGATTTGAATTTTCCCTTTTACAGATAGAAATAGCTCATTTTAAGAATGCATAATTCCAAATATATATTTACTTTCTAAAAGAAATGATTTTTGTTCCACACAGAAATTTCCGAAATTTTTCTTTTTAGTTCTAGTTCATAGATATATGGATGATATTGAAAACATTAATATTTTTCTAATAATATATCAATATGTTTAAAAATAAGGAAGATATTCTAAAATAGATAATATATTATGTTTAGATACCGAAAGGGAAATTGATTTCCTATGCAATAATGTATAAATGTTTTCATAAAATGATCATAAAAATATTTTCCTTACATCTCGTTTACGGCATTTTGAATTGTTTTCCGATACTGAAATGATATAATGAACATTTTATCTCATATATATGGCTATTTCATGTTTTGAATTTCGTTAGAAAATATAAGTCTTGTAAAAATTCGCTAACTTTTTAAATCTTTTTTTATCAGTTTTACTGGGTTTTTTTAGGGAGGTTTCATAAGAAATACTACCGATTGCAGTCGTTTTCATGGTGCGAGTAAAAATTCCATCATAACTTTTCATTATAGGATACCAGGAACCCAAAATCACCCCCACCTAAAAAGTTTATATATATATATATGTATGTACTAAATTTTGTCCTCACGTTAAAAGTCGCAATTATGCACGAGTCATCTTCAAACTGGTTTAATCTCTAATCTCGATTTAGACTTCGTTGGTGAAATTATTACTTGACTTTGAAATCTACCTGCGGCTGTAGGCTGAGCTAGCAGGGACGTCTTTACATATCAATACATGTTATATAAACGTTATTGTTAATTAAAAAAAAAATCATATATAATTATTAGGGTGGTGCGAAAAAAGTCAAGTTGATAATTCCGAGTCGCTAAAGTGCGGAAAAATTGCGATTGGTCAATACAAGAAAAAAAAAATCTTTAAATCGGACTGTATCTTCCGATCCCGCCAACCGCCTAAAAAATAAAAAAAATTGAAAATTTCCGATTTTTTCAGATTTTTTTTTTTTACGTATATATATTTTTTACCGTTATAGTTTAAAATATTTGCAGATTATAATGTTTAATAATAATAATAATAAACAGTTACGTTTAAAGAATTTCTTCCGATCGCGCAAGTTCAATAAAAATCGGGAAAAATTCAATTTTCGGTGATTTTGATGAATAAAGAAAATAATCAGCTGAGATCAGTTTGCGTTCCACTGTTAACATTTACATATAAATTGTACAGTTTTTTGCTTGTTTAGATATTTGATAATATTTAAACAAATCAGAACTCACAATGGGAATGTAGCTGCACTTCGAGTTCAATCCACACCTTTCCTTTCATCCAACCAAAGAGGGTGTTTGCTATTTACATTAATTAAATACATAATTTGTTATAATCGAGTCAAAACACTGTATTAAAAAACAAGTGTCGTGACAGTATAAGATATGTAATTTGTTTTTTCATCTGTTTAATTGTGACTTTTAGACGTAACTTTGTACTGCAAATTGGCGGTAATGTCTGGAATCATGGACATTGATTTCAGTGTGGCCCTGATGAATCCATCTCTTGATTGGGGCCTTCAGACCTTAAACGATGCTTCCGTTACCACCGTTTGACGCACAGCTTGCGTGTGGCAGGGAAATTTTTTATCATCCCAGCCTCAGATATCATCTGATTGAACGAAGAAATGTATTTCTTCATTGGTTATTCTCAAAAAAGAGGAGGAGATGATAATTTTGCTACATTCCAATCAATTAATTCTGTATAGTCTGCCGCATCTAAGTTTAAAGTAGGATTGATAAATATTCAGATCCCTTTACCCTTTGAAACATTCTGCCTGGCTTTTAACACTCTTCTTAGCCCTAGCTCTCTTATGTTCCTCATCTTACCGAAGACCATTGCCATCAGTAGGTTTTCCGGATGAGCAAAGAACCAGTTTCGTTCAATATCAGGTACTAAACTTTCTTCAGATTGTCACGCAAGTATCGAGATGTTTCTATTGCTCTGTACAGATGAATAGGACCTTCTGTACTTACTGCATTTTATTTCAAACCAAACTGGCATGTAGGATTTTAAAATAAATGTCAATATGGCTTTTAAGGCATCCGATGGGTTTTCCACGCTCACGTAAAGTCAAAGGACACTATTTGCACAAGTGAGCCATCTGGCATGTGAAATTGGACTGGGGTTACACTTTGATAAGTCATTTGGGAAGTTGCCACTTTTTATTGCTTGGCTTACGTCAATAAGATATGTTTGGTCCTTGCTCAATAGTTGTCTGTTCACGTCCGGAATTTCACAATCGGTCAATTAAATATTTATCACCGAGAGCTTTACACAACAATGAGATTCTGCCCAATTAGCCTACTAAATGATCTTGGGCCAGTTGTTTCACCATCCAGATGTTGAAAAAGATGGCGGAAAGGTAATTCAACAAAATGGAATAAATAAAAACCCACTGCAGCGGTCGTCCAAGATGCATTTCAAGCTGTCTAATAGCACCACCTTTCTGTCCAGTATTAGTATTTGTATCACCACAGTCTACCAAATCTAAGTATTCTAGTAAAACCCCTTGTTCAGTAAGACATGATACTATGAAAGCTACAATGTCCTTTGCAGACCTGGAGGTTGGAGACACATGGCCTAAATAAACTGAGTCACGTTCTTTTATGATAGAATAGTGTCCCTCTTTAATACTTCGACGAACCTGTTTAGATCCAATATTGGATCTAAGGATATTCTTTCTTTAACTAGGGTATTTTCTTCCGTCAAAATATATGCCATCTAGTTCATCTGAATGCATTTGGCTTTGCTGTAAATTTTATGGAGTTAGGTGAGACTAAGTGGGAGCGCGTGCGCCAACTTCAGCGCTGTTTTGCAACGTGGCTAACGGCAGTTGGGTGAACTACTAAACTTTTCAGACCTAGAACGAACTCTTCGTGGTAAGTTCTAGGTTTTTTAAAAATAACTTGATATGCTCAATAGTACCAATTAATATTTAAATCTTAACCTGAGACCGAAAACTGACCTCAGTTGATTATAATCTTAATGCATGAAAATCACTCAAAATTGAAATTTTGCCGATTTTTATTGAGCTTGCGCGATCGGAAGATATTCCCTAAACACAATTTTTATTATTATAATTATTAAACAGTACAATCTGCAAATATTTGTCACTATAGCGATAAAAAAATATATAATTGTAAAAAAAAAAATAATTCTGAAAAAATCGGAAATTTTCAATTTTTCTGAATTTTTAGGCGGTTTGCGGGATCGGAAGATAAAGTCCGATTTGAAGATTTTTTTTTCGTTTTTCTTGTATTTACCAATCGCAACTTTTCCGCACTATAGCAACTCTGAAATACCAACTTTTTTCGCACCACCCTAATAATTATATCATAATATTGCCAAATTTTTCTTGTAATTTTTTTCGCTAGTATCTATTTTTGTTATTCAAAATGCGAATAATTTTGATAAATATTTCCTTTGATTTATTAATTAATTTTAGTGAAGAATCAGTAAGAATTAATGCAGTATAAAACACATTTTTCAGACTTTATAAAGAAGATAATATTTAAATACACTGTAAAAAAACAAGAATGCCAGTTTACTACTTTTCAACTATTTTTCAGAATGCCATCAGAAAAATAGTTGCCCTTATCGTACCGGAATAATTTCCAACCCACATCGGAATAAAATCCGTAAAATCGGAAAAAAATCCGTAACATACCGTTTTACAGACTATTTTCTTATTTTTACGGATTTTATTCCGAGCTGGGTCGGAAATTATTCCGGTACGATAAGGTCAAATATTTTTCCGATTCCTACCGGAAAACTGGCAGTATTTTTTTACAGTGTATTTATGTTTAAAACTTTCAAAAATAATTCAACTGTGTTTATAAGTTCATTTTATTTTTGTATATCTGTCCATAACCTAACATGGGTTAATATAATTTGGTTTGCAAAAATTTGAGCTTGCTTCCTACTACATATGAAGCGCATCACTTTTATCGTTTGTTTACAAAGACGATCAAATTAAGTGGCACTGTTAAAAACTGTGTTGAACCTATGTTTCGTGCAGAAGTAGAGACAACTATAAGATAGCGAAATCTCTTTTCAAGATTTTGGGTGTCTGTTCTATGTACACCAAATCTTTTATCCAAACACTAGAACAAGATTTAACTATCTTGTGGTTGTTTCTACACAGGCATCAAAAGTTGATTCAACCCACTCTAAATTTCAACAGTGCCAATACACTATGGTTTTCGAACGATAACACATTGAAATATATTTTAATGATGTTACACTACTTAAATCACGGCGAAGGTGTTAATTTTTTTTAGATAAGATATACATGTTTTTGTAAGAAAGTTTTTGCATAAAAATTTTATTTATTTACAGGAATATCTTCAAATAAATATATTCATTCTATTAATCTATGTAATCTGTAAATTTCTGAAAATCTCGTTTTATAAAATAATTATACGCTATTAAAGAGCATGGAAATTATTTCGCATATAACAATTTATCTTATTTTACAATACAGCACAACATAGACCAAGCAAAATTAAATTTTAGTTTTTTGTGGAAACTGATCAATGGATATATACAAACTACAAAAAAAAAAAAAAAAAAAAAAAAAAAAAAAAGAACAAGAAGATATATACAACAGTGTATGTGCAGCAACAGATGAAAACTTAAATTCAACAGCTTTGTTTGAAATATAAATGAGGATACTGAAATAAAATAAAATATTTCCCTGAGATATTGACGTCCATCAAGTTCGTAACAAATTTCTGAAAATGTATTTTACATAAATAAGTTTGATGCATTGTTGTTCATTCTCGTTTCACACATTAACGAATGAGATAAAAGGTAGCAAAAGAAGTACATTGTCAAAAATAGAAAAAAATGCGAAAATGCATAATTAAAAAATAAATAAATAAATAAATTCAAATTTTAATCTAGATGCACGCAGATACATACATCGAAGTACACAAATATAGGAATGATGCAAAAAGTAAAGAAATTATCTAATATTTGCTACAAAAAATATTTTTGTCATTGAATTCGGCGACGCAAAGTCATTGAATTGATTCAATGGTTTTTATGTGTATTAAAACACGCCGAGGCAACTAAAGTAATCCGGAATCGCAATAATTCAAAGTTAATTTTTAATTATTAAAAAACAACCAATTCAACATAAACTTTCTACCAAATTTAAACATTTCTCGGTATCGCACATGCCAACAATTAAAAATTCACAATATAATTCTAACCACAACAATCAATTTTCGAATCCCAGGTTTCCACCCGAAAAATGATAATGAAATAAATAGTTTTTCGAATATCAAAAAGTGATTGTCACGTCATATAGAAATTGCGATATCAATTTGAAAATATCAAAGTTAAAAGCACCAATAACTTTAAAGTTTAAGCATAATGGTTAGGTAGCATATGGCATACCGTTGTCAGTGAGCACTGAGGACGGTACGCTATATGCTACTGAAACCGGTATGCTTAAAATTTAATATTATTGGTGCTTTTAACTTTGATATTGTTACATTTCTATTATATTGCATCAAGCTCCATCTTAATATTTAACATCATATGAGTTTGAAAAAACGTATTGAAATTGACAAAAACCTAATTATGGAAATAAGCATATTTTAACAGTCTGAGGTTCCCTGAATTTGTTTTCGTCATTTTTATATTCATATTTTTTCCTTTTTATCATTTATTGCTCCAATGATGAATTGAAATGAGCTGATTTATAGCTTTGTTCTTTTGTGTCTATTTTATAAATTTATACATTTATGTTGGGTTTTCATCTTATTCGTGTCTATAAAACTTCGACTGTTTTTTTTTTTTCCTATTGTTTGTTTTATATTGTATGTTTAATTTTGAAATCGATTTTTCAAAACAATTATTATTAAAATTCCGGGCAACGCCGGTAACTTTTATCTAATCTATACTAATATTATAAACAGGTAAAAATTGTTTATTTGTAGGACGTAAGCTCTCGAACTATCGAACCGATTCCAATAGTAATGGTATCAAAATGATGGTGTTAGCCCAACTTAGAACATAGGAAAAATCTTATGTCCGTGCCACTGGCCAAAAGGGGGTGCAGGAGCAAAAAAGCTCTAAAAATGCAATTTTTGTGTTCGTGAAGGGCCTAGAAACATGAAATTTGCAATTGTAGTTACTTGTAAGATACCAATGATCTCTAATGACATTTCTTAAGAAAATCGAAATTAAAAAGGGGTGAAATGCGCGAAAAGCATTCTAAAAAAGGTTCTAAATGGCAATTTTTAGGCAATTTCATGAAGTACCAAACCGATTTCAAACATAATGGTGTCAAAATGATGGTGACAACCGTTTCTCTAATATAGGCTACATTTTATATCGATGCCACTAACCGTAAACGTGGTTCAGGAGCAAAAGAACGTTTGAAATTGCGATTTTTGTGTTACTGAAGGGTCCAGATACATGTCAATTTGAATGGCAGTTAGTTATGAGATATAAATGATATCTGAGAACATTTCTTAAAAAATTCGAAATTTAAAAGGGGTGAAAATGCACGAAAAAGTTCTGAAAAGCATTCTAAATGGCGATTTCTACACAATCTCAGAAAGTACCCAACCTATTTCAAAAGTAAGTGTTCGAAATTGATGAAAACAGCTCTTCCTCCAACATAGGCTCTATTTCATGTCGGTGTCACTAGCACCTAGGGGTTGCAGAAGCAAAAAAACATTCTAAATTACGATTTTTGTGTTACTGAAGGGCCGAGAATCCTGAAATCAGAAAGGGCAATTATTTATAAGATACAAATGATCTCTAATAGCATTTTCTAAAAAATCGAAATTTAAAAGGTGTGAAAATGAGAGAAAAGCGCTCTAAAAAAATTTCTAAATTGCGATTTTAACGCAATCTCAGGAAGTACCAAAACGATTTTAAAAATAATTGTGTGAAAATGATGGTGACAGCCCTCGCTCCAACATAGGCTGCATTTCATGTCGGTGCCACTACCCCAAAGGGGGGTGAAGGAGCGAAAAACGATCTAAATTGCGTTTTTTACAATACAGCGGGGCTAACAACTTGAAACAAGGCATGGTAGTTACTTATGAGATATAAACTGTCTCTAAGAACATTTCCTAAATAATTCAAAATTTTATAAGGGTGAAAATGGACGAAAAACGTTCTAAATTGCGATTTCTACGCAATCTCAGAAATTACCCAACCAATTTCAAACGTAATGATTGGAAATTGATGACGACAGTCCTTGCTCTAATATAGGGTCCATTTCTTGTTGGCGTCACTATGTGCCGTTATCTGGCGCTATGTCACTGCCGTTGCATTTTAAAAAACGTTCTAAATTTTAATTTTTGTGATACTGAAGGAGCTAGCATCTTGAAATTTGGACATAGTAATTACTTATGAGATGTAAATACTCACTGAGAAGAATTCCTTAAAATTTGAAATTTAAAAGACTTGAAAATGAACCAAAAGCGTTCTAAAAACGTTCTAAATAGCGATTTCTACGCAATCTCAGGAAATATAAACCGATTTCAGAAGTAATGGTTTCAAATTGATGGTGACAGTCCCCGCTCCAACATAGCCTATATTTTACGTTGTTGTCACTTTCACCTGGGGGTTACAGGAGCAAAATGTTCTAAACTGCGTTTTTTATGTTAAAGAGGGGGGTCTAAAATTTAAAATTTGGAATGGTAATTACTTCAAAGATGCAAATGCTTTCTAAGAATTGTCAAAAGAAAATTCCAAATATAAAAGGATGAAGTGAACGAAAAGCGTTCTAAATTACGATTTTTATGCAATCGTATGAAATACGAAACCGATTTCAAATATAATGGTTGCAAATTGATGGTGATAGAACCTGCTCAAACATGAGTTATATTTTATGTCGAGGGTTGCAGGAGCAAAAACTTTCTAAATTGCGATTTCTGTGGTACTGAAGAGGCTAGAAACTTTAAACATATACGGTAAAAAATTGCTCAAACGATTTTGACAAAATTTATTATTACACCGCTTAAGAGCAGAAGAAGACCTTTGGGATTGGTCAGATACTCGATAAATTTAGATTAGTAGGTCCTTTTCGGGTTACCGTGGGTCAAGCTAAATTTATCTATAAAATGACTTTAGCGATTTTGACTAAATTTTATATTCTATCGTTTTCGGGTTCGAGAAGAGCATTGGTTAGGTTGCGTGTAAGTAAAATTTCGGTTAGAGGGTTCCTATGGCTTAGGATCATGCCAATTTTATCTAAAGAGAAATAATTATACAGTGAGAATGAAATATCGAATTAAACACAAGGCTAATTTTGACCGAGCTTAGTTCGGTCATGCCCGCTAGTGCAATCTGATTTTCAAAAATTTTCAACAAAGTTGAAAAGTGTTTATGATTTCGTTTTGTCTGGTCGTCCGCGCTCTAACTCTTGTAAATATTCTCGGATTGTCTTTGGATGTTATTGGCGTTTACCCTAGCATAATCCCTATTTCAAATGAAGTTTGTAGCAAGCATAGTTCATTTACAGGGACAGTCAAAAGTAAACCTTTACATTACGGCCAATGGGAAAAAAATTGTTTCAAATGAATTTTAAAGATGTTGCACCCTTTCAAACATAATAAAATTGATGTGAATTTGAGAAGTGCACTAAAATATGTATTCTAGAGAATATTCGTTGCAAAGAATAGTTATTATTCATTTACAGGGCCACACAAAAGAATTCCGTTTAATAATGATATAGGGGGGAATTGTTTGCGGCGTACTTTAAATATGTTAAACCATTTCTTGTACAATTAAATTGATATACGTCGCTGAGGCTTACTATAAGGTATTTCATGTATGATACGAAATGCATAGCGTTTAGAGGTACATACAAACGATTTCATATAGTATATTCTATTCGAAGAACTGTATATTAGCGATGATGGCAGGAATTGTATTTTTAATTATGATATGTACTTTTAAGTTTCACTATATTTATGCAAACTAAATATTGTTTATAAATGCTATAGTTGATATATAGGATTACACAAAATTATTCGGAAAGATTACTGAGTATGAGCGTAAATTGCTTTAAGGTGTTTTTTAAATGAGTTGATATATATATATATATATATATATATAATGATATACAGGTCCACGCAAAGAATTGGATACATGGTCGTCTATGGATGACAATTTCTGGAAATGTGATTTTAGTAGTTATAAGAGTGCTTTAGTTTGAATTAAATTTTAGCTACATACTAGCGTGTAATAAAAGTACTAGGTAAATTATAGGGCTGAACGAAAGTGATCAAGTATGTTTCCATCTATTAGCATAAGTTGCCGACAAAGAAATTTCAAACCGTTATGCGTTTTCCTTCTAAACTAAATTTTCGCATTATATATACGAGTTGCAACCCGTCGAAATTCGACGTACTAAAATGTTTGAAAGGAATTGTCAGATCGAAATTATAATAAACCTACAAAAATAATTACAACAAAAAAATCATCTTACATTGGTTGTCTAACTCTTAAAACAAATAATATTTTAAATCCAAAATTACCAAAATATTATTTCTACAAACTTCAACTGCTTAAATTATTGAGAAATTAAACTATATTAGATTAAGTAATCAAGATGAGTAATTATGATGAAGTTATCGATGGAGCTCTTATGTTTGTTTTTACGGGATGAAAAATCAGTAAAAAGGATTTCGCTTTGTCACATCATAAAATTTTCCCCCATAAAATCTAAACTGTACGTTATTTTCACATTTTCGTAATTTACATACGCACCACTCAAATTCACAATTTGAAAGTATTTTAACGCGCAAAAGAATAGATTATTAATGAATGCATTTCCAAAGTTAAAGTCACGTTTGTCCGATACAACTTTTCATGTGAACATTCGCACAAACCTTAAGTTCTAATCTTAGTACCCGCGAAAAAAAAATTCAGAAATTTGACTTTAGTTGTCATAATATTCGCCATTTATAGTATTGGTCAAATATTTAGTTTTATCAAAAAAAAAAAAAAAAAGATCGTTTTGTTTTAAATATATCATTTTTACTCACTGAATCATTTTGCCGAGCGCCTCAAACTCATTTATCAGCGTAATGTAAAAATATTAAAATGCAGCTGATTTATGAAGAAGAATGCGTGTTTTATTTAATGTCTGACATCATTTTCTGTTCAAAAATTATAAAAAAGTTACTTTTATTTGTAATGTGAAAATGGCATCAATAAGGATATAATGAATAAAAATAATAAACCATGAATATTTTCCCTTTACTTTCAATATAAATGGAGTACTTCAGTTGCCACAATTACAAAATTTTTATTAAAAACTACAAAAAAATTAATATCTCAAAAACAAATTGAGATACAGCTTTCAAACAAATAGTATTTAAAAGAGAATTTTTTTCCTTATACGACGGTGTAAATAGTTAAAATGTGTGATGCATAGAAGTTTAAAAATTTGCAGTACAGAAAATGCAAAGCCAAAATTATATTTCAAATTTCAAAGTGTTGCCATTCGCAAAATGACGTATGCGTTACGCACAGATATGTTTGTCCTTTATAATATAGATAGTATATAACGTGGTCAAAAAAATTTTTCCCGGATATATGTACCTCTAACGTCCTAACCGCTCACCAATCGAAAGAAAATTTCAGATGTTGTTTTTTGAAGGTATACGTTCGAGATCATGATGATTTAAAACGATAGATCTCTAACGATTACTGTTATAGTGAAAAAAATATGGAAAATTTCTAATGGCAACACCCTTTTATTTCTTGCTCAAATTCATCAGTGCATTGAAAAACCATAAATGGCGTTGGAACCTTACACGTAAGACTAACATTGTCGGTGTAATATCGTGGCATTCAGTCCTAGTCAGTTCCTATGTAGCGTAATATTCAGTACTCTAAAATAAATGATTACATTTTTATTTTCACTATGTGTACTCAAACACAACTCAAAAACACTTTTTAAAACAAATCATAGTGAAAAAAATGGACTACTGAAAAACATATCTTGCAGCCACTCTTTCGTTCGTCGCATATCGAAAACGTGCTACTTCGGTACGATAGTGAGTCAGTCAAACGCAAGTTAAAAGGACTCCAATTCAGGAGCAAGTCCTGCTTTCGTCTCTCATGGTGTATACAGAGTTTATTTGGGGTTTCGCATCTTATGAAAAATCACGCATTCCAACTGATATTTACGGTCGTTACACCGGCATACAACATTTGCAAAAAAAGAATATTATGAAGGACCAATGACAATTCCAATACGAAATCAACTGACGCACTTTGCATAATTCAAAGGGTAGTTAGTATAAACACCTATAACAGTACACCATTTACAAATCATTGCGTGCAAAAAAATTTTAAATAAACAGTGTGGGAAAGATGTTTCTTCAATCAGTTGTTCGGACGTGCCAGCAAGATGAAACTTACAATAAAACAACGAAGTGAATTAATAAAGCTATTTTATCTGAACGGGAAAAATGCAGCTGAAGCAGTGCGAGTTTATCGCCGAAATCATAAGTTACGACGAGGCCTATGTTCCGCAGAAACTGTACGTGATTTGGTGAAAGAAATTGGATGCACATGTGATCCGCCACGATCCGGACGACCATCTGTTCATGTTGAAGTTGTTGCGGAAGTGCATAACACGATTACTGACGATCCATTGCATTCTGCAAACAGTGTTTCAAGCAGTTTGGGTGTACCGAAAACAACAGTCCTCAAGATTCTGCACACGGCTCTGCGTATGTTCCCCTATCAATTTCAGCGCGTCCAGATGTTGGAATCTGGAGATGGGCAACAACGTTTGGACTTTGCAAATCATTTTCTCATCAGATATTATGAAGATAACAGCTTGCGAATATTATGGATTGTTGAGATACATTTCTCTTTAACTGGGAACGTGAACTTCAAGAACTGCGTTCACTGGGCTGATGAAAATCTTCACGATGTTACATCAACGCCCTTACACGAAGCTAAAGTGATTGTGTGGCGAGATATCGCAAACGCATTCGTTCCCGTTCATTACTTTTTCGAGGAGGTCACTTCTACATGTATGAGAACGTGTTCCATCACAAGTGTTCGATAAACAAAAATGTTGCAAAATTACATAATTCCAGAATTACAGCAGTGAAATGTCATTAATGATATTGCATGGATGCAAGATGGTGCTCCTCCACACGTCGCCACATCTGTTCGCCAAATGCTGCAACAGCACTTTAATGATACAATCATCTCTCGCAACGTTGCAGTTTCGTGGCCACCACGATCTCTCAACGTTCCTCCAATGTATATCTGGTTCTGGTGCTATCTCAAATCAAATGTGTACACATCAAATTAAAAAAAAATCTGTCAGAATAAAAAAATGCCACAAAACTTGAAGTTGTATAGATTTCTTCAGCTATGTTACGTTCGGCATTTTTGTCAACAGACTCATGCATGCATGGCGTTATTGTCTGAAAATGTGGGCATGTTAAAAAGTGCTAATTCAAATAAATGTTTATTCTCTCTTCTCTCTTGTGTTGTCAATGGTCCTTTAAAATGGTCTTTCTTGCAAATGTTTGACGCCGGCAATTTTCATTGTACGTGTATAATTCCAACGCTATTTATGGTTTTTCAATGCGCTGATGAATTTCCCCATGAAAAAATGGGTGTTGCCAATCGAAAATTTAGAAATTTTTTCACTTAACAGTGAGAGCTCTATTGTTTTAAATTACCACGATCTGGAGCATATACATTAAAATATGTATACCTAAAATTTCTTTTCGATTGGTTCAGCGGTTAGGGCGCTAGCGGATCATGTAGCGGGGAAAGTTTTTTTATGACCACACCTACACATCAAATATAGGGCTGTTCAAAAGAATAGGAATACATATTTTGCAATGGATAGTAACTGCTGAAATCAGTTTTTTAATAGTTTTATCTGTTTTCTAAAATGCTGACTTACATATACAGTTTTGTTAAAGATTTCATGAAGTGTTGAAAAGTGTTTCATTATCTATGCTTGACGCATGATTTTTCTTTCTTGTTAAATATGTAATTGATTTTATTTATAAATCAGAAAAACAGACGTTATCTGCACGTCACCAGTGGATGTTTGCTTTGCTATTCAAAGGTAAACAAATGACATCCCGATTACTGAAACTTTGCACTGTTTGTGATGATGAGTGAGATTAATCTTTGGCAATCGTTGATCTTTTTTAACATAGTAAATTATTGTGATTTTAGAGACTGCGATATATTGTAGTGGTAAGTGATGATACCCCCTAGCGTCAGGTTACGTAGTTGTCTAAATAGAAATTTACCTACGGGAAAGTTAACAAGTACTAATCAATGAAATTCTACATTTTTTTTTATAAATATGTCGATGGAGACATTCATTATCTAGACACTAAGAATTATTGCCTTTTGAGCTCATAAGATGCACTGTTGGTAGTGTAAATGTGAAAATATAACCGACAGTTCCACATTTTCATTCACAATTTGAAAAATTTTACTTCGACAGCATCAAATGGCGCCATAATAACGTTTTTCATTCCAATGTTAAGTCCGCACAGTTCGTAATAAATAAATACTATGTGATTCTAGAAAACCTTTTATCTTTACTTATTTTTCCATTCTTACATTGTCTCTTACAATTAAAAATAATGACACAGAGTTAAATTATATCAAGTAAAATGAACGCGCTCGGAATTGATCAGAAATATTACAAAAGAAATTAATTGAATAAAAAAAAATAGATGGCATCATAACACATAATTTTATTCGCATAATATAAACATTAAATGGTTTAAAGACATTTCAAATCTAATTATTTTAATTCATAGGAGCAAAAATTATTTAATGGAAACATGGATATAAATTCGCAATCTGAAACAAGAACACCTTTTACAGTGAATTCTAAGGAAAATCTTATCACACCAAATCGAGATGCAGTTACGATAAATATTTCCCAGTTAGAGGCAAAACCTCTGTGCAGAATTTGTTATTCAAGCAGTGAGAATCTTATCAGACCATGTGAATGTAGAGGTATTTTGTAATTTACTGAAAGGTTGGGGAGAGTTCCATATACTGTTCTGCTTGGCGAGATTGGCGAAGTAATCCAAAATGCCGCCAAAAAGCCATTTTAGCACCTTTTAAAATTTTTCCAGATGGCGAAAAAACACGATCTTTATATATTTATAAACATATATTTATTTAATAAACGGGTAATTCATAGTTATCCCGTCGATCAATTATATAAATCGCCAAACAACTCGCCAAATTATACACATTGACATAATTTTTATTTTAAATAACGAAAGAACAAATAAATTAGTACAACATTAATAAAAATACAAATAAAACGTCGAATTAATGGTTTTATTGGCCGTTATTTGCATTTAATCTTACACTTAATTAATTAATGGCAACCATTATTGGCATTTATCTTACAATTTGGCTTAAGTAATTTGGTCGACGGGATAACTAAGAAGTACCAATAAATGTTATGTATGTCACACGTTACAAAAATACGATGTTTATATATATATTTGGTACTTCTTAGCTATCCCGTCGACCAATTTCATCAAATTATATAAATCGCCAAACCACTCGCCGAATTATACACATTGACATAATTTTTTATTTTAAATAACGAAAGAACAAATAAGTTAGTAAAACATGAATAAAAATACAAATAAAACGTCGAATTAATGGTTTTATTGGCCATTATTGACATTTAACCTTACAATTAATTAATTAATGGCAACCATTACTGTCATTTAATTTTGCAATTTGGCGAAAGTAATTTGGTCGACGGGATAACTAAGAAGTACCAAATATTTATATATTTTTGTATACATATTACATCTCTCTATATACATAAGTAACTATATATAGGGTATATCTCTATATATGTAACTATATGTATAACCATATATAAATACATAATATATGTACCCATAAATAAGTATTATATACTTATATATACTTATATACACTTTAATAATTTTATATATTTCATATATTTATTATATATGTCAAATTAAGACAAAAGTTGTACATTTTTGAGAAAAAATATGCTAAATGGAAAAAGTTAAACAAAAAAATATGTATAAAGTTCATTGCAGTAGAAAAAAAAATTAATACCAAAGATTGAAGATCGTAACCACATCGATTCACGCACAGATATCATATATACCCATATTGGTGCGATTTTTTTTTCTTTTTTTTTTTTTTCTTTTTTTTTTTTTGCACGCTAATGTCATATACGCAACGTATTTAAATGGCGCCAAAGTGTCTTTATTTTGCTTGATATGGTAACCCGGAAGATGTTGATTAAACTGTTGATGTTTTCGCCAAATTTGCGTCGGAAAAAAATCGCGCCAATATGGAGAGTATATGACATCTGTGTCGATTTATTTAGTGCCAAAAGAAGCTCGCAAAAAAAAGAAAAAAAATAGAAAAGTATATGGAACTCTTCCCGAAAGGTTTTATATTAACGTCTGTTGCTTTTTTCATATTTTCTATTTCTTTCCTGTACAGGTATTCTGATATGGATGTTTGGTTACTGGATATCTGTCATCAGAAACGGCTATATCGCCAATACGCGTAGTTTATTGAGCGCGAAAAGGCTCAATTGTAATTTCATGATTTTAAACAGGTTTGGGTTTTAGTCGATTACATAATAAATATGAAACTTAAAATATTTATTCTTTAAAATTTGAGACGGATTTTAGAGCTCCCTTCAGGGTACTACTTAGTTATCCCACATACCAATTTCTCCAAATAATATAAATAGCCAAATTACTCGCCAAATTATACTAATTGACATATTTTTTATTTTAAATATCGAAACAACAAATAAATTAGTGTAAAGTTAATAAAAATAAAACCTCGAAATAAAAATCGCTTGAAGACGTAAGGACGTGTAACATACTTAAAGTCAAGTGAATGCGACATTTACGATCAACCATTATTGGCCTTAACCCATTTATGACTAGCGTCCCATTTTTGGGCCGTTTCAAATTTTAATGCATTTGTATAATTTTCTTCTTCTTTATAACATGAAAATTGCATGATATCATTATTTATAAATGTCTTCATCTAAAACCGAGAGATGACAGCACAAGGTGTATATTTATTTGCTTAAATTAAGGCTTTTTTCGGTGTTTATAGATTTTTAATTTTTCAAGAGGGCGAAATGTAAAAAGTAAGTTTATTTGTATTTTTTCTATCATGGACCCAAAATCGTATGTTATAATCTTAGCTTGTGGGCTTTTTTGAAATACGTATTTTTTTAAATTGTTAAGTTAATTTATTTAATATTTGATTTTATTAAATGTTCAAGCCTATTTTTTATGCATTTTTGTAATGTACAAAATATAGGGTTCTAGGCACAAATGGGCACATATTTTTGTTAGAAATTTAGGAGAGAGTTATTTATGCAATCTCCTTTCGAAGATATTTATGAAATAAATTGTTATGAAGTCTGCAATACGATTATTCTTATTCTATTATTAACTAGCGAACTTGCCCGGCGTTGCCCGGGTACGTCAAAAAACAGCAGGAATAACGAAAAAGCTCTGAAAATCACAATAAGATATCGCGAAAATTTTTTAAATCGCTTCTCAAATTTTTAAAAGAGAAAAAAAAATCTATATATTGTGTTCGAAGATTGCAAGTTGATTCCTTTCACTAATATGGAAAAATAGTAGCAAATCGCTAAAATGCACTAAAAATCACATACAAAATTCCCGAAAAATTCGAAAATTGCCATACGAAATCCGAATAAACTTCATTGAAATGAGGGCAGAATGTACTTTAGGACAAAAATGGAATGTCAAAAAATTGCAGCATATCGCGAAGAAACGTAAAAATCGCATTAAAAATCACAAAAAGTTCAAAATTTACAATAATTGGATAAAAGTTTCAAATCTAATTCCTTTGACCCGTGGGCTCTCTTAAAATTATGTTTTGGAAATCATGCTAAGCATTAGATCATGTTACTTTTATTCGTAATTAATTTACTTGGGCTCCCTTAAATATAATTAATATAATCCCTTAAGTTAATATTAGTTTTTGTTGCATTAAAATATCACAATTTGTTGATTTTCTGAAAGCAAGTAAACCCTATTGTTTTACAGTGGAAGTCTATGGGAATTTGGCGAAATATTAGAGATATGGCCAAGTTGGCGTCACATTTGGCGACTAATTTTGGTCACCAAATTTGGAGATATATCGCCAAGTTGGCGACAAACTTGGCGTTATTTGGCGACAGAACTGGATCCCCCTACGGTAACCCCCTTATAGGTTTGGTGAAATGGAATGTCAAAAAATTGCAGCATATCGCGAAGAAACGTAAAAATCGCATTAAAAATCACAAAAAGTTCAAAATTTACAATAATTGGATAAAAGTTTCAAATCTAATTCCTTTGACCCGTGGGCTCTCTTAAAATTATGTTTTGGAAATCATGCTAAGCATTAGATCATGTTACTTTTATTCGTAATTAATTTACTTGGGCTCCCTTAAATATAATTAATATAATCCCTTAAGTTAATATTAGTTTTTGTTGCATTAAAATATCACAATTTGTTGATTTTCTGAAAGCAAGTAAACCCTATTGTTTTACAGTGGAAGTCTATGGGAATTTGGCGAAATATTAGAGATATGGCCAAGTTGGCGTCACATTTGGCGACTAATTTTGGTCACCAAATTTGGAGATATATCGCCAAGTTGGCGACAAACTTGGCGTTATTTGGCGACAGAACTGGATCCCCCTACGGTAACCCCCTTATAGGTTTGGTGATGCATTACATGCTGCTCAATAATCGCATAAAAAATTCGCTTACAAAATTTACTATATTGGGTTAACAGAAGGAAACCGTATTCTTTTTCCTAATGTGGAAAAATCGAATTAATATAATCCCTTAAGTTAATGTTAGTTTTTGTTGCATTAAAATATCTCAATTTGTTGATTTTCTGTAAGCAAGTAATTGATATTGGTTTACAATGGAAGTCTATGAGAATTTGACGAAATATTAGAGATATCGCCAAGTTGCCGTCACTTTTGGCGACTAATTTTGGTCGCCAAATTTGGCGATATACCGCCAAGTTGGCGACAAACTTGACGGCATTTGGTGACAGAACTGTGTCCTACTACGGTAACCTCCTTATAGGTATGTAAATGCATTAAATGCTGTTCAATAAATGCATGATAAATTCGCTAAAATTCAAAACTCGCTGCACGATATCCGAATAATTTTTTTGAAAAGAGAACAAAATTTACTATATCGGGTTAAAAGAAAGAAACCTTATTCTTGTCACTTATATGGAAAAATCGCCTCGAAACTTAAAAAAGTGCTAAAAATCGCATAAAAAATTAAATAAAAAAAATCTAATCAAAAAATCGAAAATCGGGCTTCGAGGTGCAAAACTTCATATATAGACGTACCTTTTCTAAAGTTTTGTAGCTCTACGTGCAGTGGTCTCTTCAGAACACCATCGACACACTCATTCACTCACACACAAACTTCTTTCTTTATTATTATAGATAATAGTTATAACGTTATTAGTCTCTGCAAAGAAATAAATATGTATATTTTTTTGTAGTTCATTAAAATACTAATTATTGTACATAATATAGAATTTTAAAAACATTTTAAATATAAATATAGGCAAAATATATAATTATGCATATTATTCTACTAGAAATGCTTATATTTAATTCTTTTACATTTTATCAAATAAATACCAAAAAAATTAAGCTTAATTTTTTTTTTTTTTTTTTTTTTTTTTTCAACATTTTAAAGTGATTTTACCAAAAAAATTTAGAAAACAAAAATTCAGGCACAAATGGGTTAAAGCTTATAGTTTGGCAATAGATTTTTGGTCGACGGGATAACTAAGTAGTACCCATTTCGGTAGATTCAGTATAAGTGCCATGGCGTTTTTTTCTATTTAGCTTGGCTCAATTTGGGCATTAGAAACTAGCTTTGTTGCCAAATGATATATGCAGCTATGAAAACAAACTTGATTAAATATTTATGCATGTTTACCTATGTATTTACATATAATAAAACGTATTATTATTGATTTTTATGTAAAATTTAATTCTGTTTTAATATCGAAATAAATTATTGGCTTCTTTATATTAAATAAATTGTATATATACGAAAAAAATATTTGTGTGTATGAAACAGTGCAGTATGAAACAGTTGCAGAAAATTTGAATGGAAAATTTTGGTACAATGTTTTACTTAGTTATCCCGTCAACCAATTTCGCCAAATTATAGAAATCGACAAATCACTCGACAAATTACACAAATTGACATAATTTTTATTTAAAATAACGAAAGAACAAATAATATAGTATAGCATTAATAAAAATACAAATAAAACGTGGAAATAAAAATCACTTGACGATGTAAACACATGTAACTTGCTTAAAGTATGTGACATTTAAAATCAATCATTGCTGACATTTCATCTTATAGTTTGGTGATAGATGTTTGTCTACTTTTCTCTTTATCTATTTTTTTCTTTAAAATAACCTCTTTTTAAAAACTCTTGCTGTCATAAGATAGTTATTTTATCTAAGTTTGTCATTTATTGTTATTCAGAATATCAGAAACTCACGAATCCTATAAATTACAGCAATTTATTTCATGCACGTACAAGACAAAAAAAGTCTCGCAATACTTATTCGTCAGACATACCAAGTGGTGAAATGTAATTTCACTCAAATTTGTAGGTACAAATCAGTCAATTGATAGTAGTCCTGACGCACCAAACGCTCAGATTTTTATTTTTAAGGGTCCGGGCCCCTGGACCCATTCAAGTTTTTATCCATTAAATTGTTAATAACTTGCCCCGTTTTTATCCAATCTTCTTCGTTTTGGTGGACCTTTCTCCATTTAGTTATTCTCGCCTTTCTACTTTCTAATTATTACCCTGGGCCTTTGCTGTCCCTTACAGTACAATTTTGAAGCTTTTGCGAAAATAAATTGTTAATACATTGCTTTCGTTTAATCCGATCATCATTTTTGCGATCATTTTTCCATTTATTTATTCTCCGCTTTCTACATTCCATATAAGACGCTGGGGCCCCCAACGCTACCAAAGGGCCCGGTTCAGGCCCCTTTGGACATTTTGTGTGCCAAGCTTTTTCATCCCCTAATTTTCTGACCTTCTCAGTGCATAATTTAAAAGTTGAGTTATAGACTCTTCTTCCTGGACCAACCCCTCATATTTTCATTGGGGCCCTACGGCCCTTTTTTAAACCTTTACCCAATCTTTTGTGCATTTCTTTAAAATATTATTCTAATGACTAATTCACACCTTATGCTTAATTTTTACTAAGTGAAGATCTAAAGCGCTAGTACTAAGACATTTTAACATGTTTCCATGCTAGAACCCAGTTTTTAACTATCAGTTGGTCCCTTTTGGACCCCCTATTTTAGCTCCTTAAAAAGTGGCCGATACACTAGCTTTTTTCTAACAACTTCTTAGGTACTCTAGCTACTACATGAATGACAAAAATATTTCTCAGATTTTAGGTACCACCATTTTTGAATGCTAATCTCCTTCTTGGAGCGCTTCGTGCAGCTTCTTTAAAAATTATCCGAATTGCTTGCAGTTTTCTTTTACCTCGATCTAGCTTCCGACTATTATTTTAAAAACTACTAAAAATATATTTATACCCAACTACATACCAATTAAGTCCTTAGCTAATTAATGATCTAAACTGCAAAGTACTAAGACATTTTAACATTTTTTCATGTTAGGCCCTGTTTTAATTGTCAGTTGGCCCTTTTTAGTCCCCCTATTATAGCTCCCTTAAAAATGGTCCGATTCACTATTTGTTTATATATTAATCGCCTTCTTGGAACTTTGTGCAGCTTCTTTAAAAATTATCCAAATTGCTTGCAATTTTCTTCAGCATAGTTCTAGCGTCCGCCTATTATTTAAAAAACTACTAAAAATATCTTTATACGAGAGTTATATGGCAGTTAAGTCCTTGGACCTTGTCACCCGGTACAGGGCCCCTGGAATTTTTTGCACCGTAAATTGTTAATCGCCCCCTCCTATTCCAATCTTCATTTTCGGAATCATTTTTCAGTTTAGGTATTATCACGTTTCTACATTCCAGTTATGACCCTGAGACCACCTGTGGTCCCTTAGTGCTCCTTAAACTTTTTGTGTGGCATGAATTTTTCATATCTTAATTTTCTTGCCATCTCAATGCAAAATTTTAAAGTAGCGTTTTGGATTCCTCTCCCCGGACCAACACCCTTATATTTTTGCTGGGACACTAGGACCCTATTTTAAGCATTTCCCTCCATTTTTGCCATTTTTGACAATTTAACTCGTTTAAAATGTTTCGACTATTGCGAATAAAGTGATTAAAGCATATTTTTTTAATAAATTGTTATTTTCTGCACATCATACAACGCCCATTGAAACCATTATTTGTCAGTTTTTAATCATTATTCGAAAACTACTTAAATTAAAAAAATGAAATACAGAATTCGCATAGAGCAGAGCATAATACATATAAATCTATTAAAAAAATCGTAGGTTGCAATTGTTATTTTTTTCGAATATTAGTTTCATAATTCATATAAAAAAAAATTTAAACTACAAATTCAATGTATTCATGTTTGGAAATTTCAGTATTATAACGACAAAAAAAATATCACATTAGGATTATAATTTCAGGAGAAAAATATGGAAATGTAAATTAACATTAGAAGCTCTAAATTTTGAATGTTGAAAAATGTTTATAATTAAAAAACTACTCATCCAAATGATTTGTAATTCCGTTCCTAGGCACAGTTTGAACCGAAGATTAAAAATATATTGTCTAAATTGGGTGTTGCTATTTAAAAAAAAACAAAGTTTGATGTGGTTTTGATTTGTATGTGGCGCCCTAGGCAAATTTTATATACATCATTTAAAAGTCGGCTTTATTCCCAATCGTTTGGTACGAGTTACTTTCTTCTATTACAATAAGTTGCAGAGTTAGTAGGGTGTGGCATTTTCTTTGAGTGTTAGTTTCTTTCTTCATACCTTATACTATAAAATCCCGTTCTTTAGGAACCATCGAGTATGTTCACCGTCATTGTCTGGAGAGATGGTTAGAAGAAAAAAATAACGATTCCTGTGACCTATGTCAACACCAGTTCCAAACAAGTAGAAGCAGAAAAGTAAGGTTTTTTTTTTCTTTCATCGATTAAATCTTTCCTTAGCGGTGTGGTTTTGTCTTGTATAAAATAGAAGAGACATTAGCGGCGTTCTGTATGAACCATTTTTATGTTGTCCGTGCGTTTTTAGCCTACGAAAGTGTCACTATAAGACCCATTCTGAAATGCATTATTTAGTATAACAGTTCTGTTCCCCATTAAAACATAACATTTAGTAATAACTAATATTCTTTTGAATGATATATAAGTCGCCTTTTTCATTTTTTTTAACTTGAATAATTAATATTATAACATGAAATGCAATATTCCACCTTTATCTAATCATAAAATACATGATATGAATATTAAAAAGTTCACCGTTTATTTAAAATGTGGCAAATAATAATAATGCAGATGTTACAAGTTTAAAAATATACATTTTTATTAAATTTTCGAAATATGAAATTCTAAAAATGACGATAGCTGGATTTGCAGGTCGAAAGCACCGGGAAAGATTTAAGTAAAAGTGTATATATTTTAAACTTGCAACCATTTAAGTAAATGGTTACCTTTTTAAAGGTCTTATTATATAGTTTATGACTTTTTAAACTGATTCTACTACCAACGATATAACAAAAATTTTCCTTCTTGTTCTTAAACACATTATTTTTGAAACAATCTGAAAATCTTCAAACTCATTGAACAAAGTGTAAGTAATCAATTACAGCCAAAAGTTGTAGTATGTTTATGTATATGAACGTTATATGATATGTATAAAAACGTTATGTATATAAATGTTTATGTATAAATATATGTTTATATACCGGGTGATCCAAAAGTCAGAACAAACTTTAAAAATGAATAATTTGAAAACGAATCAAGATACAAAGATACGGTTTGCACCAAACGGATGGAAAAGAAACCGGGTTTTATGTGGTAACGAAATAAATAGTTCTTTTGGCGACCAATAGATGGCGCTGTCAGATTTCTGATGTAGGATTATGCAAAGCAACGAAAGGTATAAAAAGGTGCAACTGCAGCAGGTAATGGTAGTAGAATCTTGCATGCTTCGAAATGCTGTCCATAGTTAAGAAAGTCCTCTTAGCTAAACTGTATTATAAGAATTCGGAAAGTGCCATTGTGGCATTGTGAGCATATCGCTACATGAAGGGTATGCGAGATAGCAAAGGAGAAATAACTTCTTCTACATTTAACAAAATGATGAATAAATTTGAAGCTACAGGTTCTTTGGCGTCACGTCAAAGACGTGGACGTCCCTCAATAGCCGCTGCTATTGCCACGACAGTGAAGCAGACGGTACAATCCATGTCGGTGGTTGCTGCACATGGGGAGTGCAGTGTTCGAGAAGTTTCAGGGCAGACAGGAGTGTCGTACGGAAGTGTCTGGAGAAAAACTTTGCAACGGTATCCCTACAAGTTGCAACATAACCTAGAACTGAAAATTCCTGACTTCGACTCTCGCCAAGATTTTACGAATCTGGTATTTAATAAGATGGAAGAGCAGCACGACTGGCTTCACTCTTAGCTTTGGACAGATAAAGCACATTTCACACTCTCTGGCGCTGTTAACACCCACAATTGTCGAGTGTGGACCACAGAAAATCCACATGCATTTGTTGAGGTACACTTACAACAACCTAAAGTGACAGTCTGGTGTGGCTTCACTGTTGATTTCATATTTGGTCCTTTTTTTTTCGAGGAAGTCACACAGACGGGTTTCAAAACAATTTCTGTCACTGGTCAGCGATATGTAGACAACATTACAGAACAACATTATTCCTCAACTGCAAGAACGACAGGTACTCCAAACAGTCAACTTTATGCAAGATGAAGTACCACCTCATATTGCTCTGCCTGTGAAACGCCTGCTACGCTCAACATTTGAGGAGTATCGCATTATCAGTCGCTACTTTAATCACGCATGGCCTCCACGATTTCACGATCTGACACCCTGTGACTTTTGGCTGTGGGGATTCTTGAAGTCAAAAGTGTACCGCGACCAAACGACATCACTAATAGCACTGAAAGATGCCATTCGCCAAAATGTGTCTGCCATAACGCAAGAACGGCGTGAACGGTGTGGTGCCTCGTCTCACAGCTGTAATTCTGAATGATGGACAGCACTTTGAACATTTTCTGCAGTACTAATTAACTGTAATTAAGCTGACTTGTAAGCTGTCAACATTTTTTCATTTGTAAATCATCTTTTGGTGCAATAAAACTCTATAGCGCCTTCTTTTGGTCACCAAACTATTTCTTTTTCGTTGACTCACAATACCCGGTTTTTTTCTATCCGTTTGTTGCAAACCATATCTTTGCGTCTTGATTTGTTTTCGAATTATTCATTTTTAAAGTTCGTCCTGACTTTTGGATCACCCGGTATATAGTGTAAGGTGTCCTATTATCATCCTCCTGTCACTTTTAGGCACTTGGAATTGTAATTTTCAGTGAAAATCTACCATTATTTGTCGTTATTATAAAAATTACCATTATTATACTACGATTATTATACAAATTTGGATTTTAGATAAACTAACTACCCACGCACATAGAAACATAGCAAATATCGCACAAAAAATTTTTAACAGTGCGAAAAATTATTTTTTCAAAAGTGTTTAAAAAATGCAAAGGGAAAAAAATGGTCCCAATTTCGCGTCCTCAAAAAATCCAATACGCTGAGGTTTATCTTATAGCTAATGAAAATCTATTTTTAAATGAGTAAGTAATTTCATTTACATTAAAGTAAGGCACAAATAAATGTACTAATTATCAGTGGAAGAATAACACAACGAAACATTAGCCATCCAAACATGAGCGAAAAAATTGAAAAAAATGTCATAAAAAAGCATTACTAATTTCGTCCCCGGGACGAAAATAAGAACTGCAAGAGGGAAAAATGAAGACCACGCTACTTCTCAATATAACGGAGCTTCAATTCCCGTAAGATGAACTGAGAGTCCTAAATCTCACTGTAAGCTACTGTCCGCATCTTACTAACGTAAAATACATGCAATGAATAACAAATACATACTTACAGCACAGTAAATAACGATTTACAAAGGACGTAATAAGAACTTAGATCTTCTAAAAATAGAAAAATCGCCGTCTTTAATTTATGTATGCGTCTTAGCGGACAAAACTTTCATTGCTGACCCCTTTTACATTCCGACCCCGGTGTCTTGCGTCATAAGTGGTGTCTCATTCGCAGAAGCGGAGAAGTTAAGGGGGACGAAATATGGGCATTTTACCCTACGTGGATGGAAGTACATTACATGACTTCTGTTAAGTAGTGTTTGAAATTGAAGGATGAAACTTGGGAGCAAGCGGGTCATAGATGTCTACTATGGCATAGTGATACCAATGTACGTTTGAAAAGCATTATTTAAAATGCACTTCTGTTGTAAGCGGTATACGGATAGTTTTTTAGCAGATAATTTTTTTTTTCTATGTAAGTACTTTAGATAAAATTTATTTTTAAGAAATACTGTTACCTATAGTAGATTCAATAGTTGTTATAACGTAAACTTTTTTTTGAGCTCATATTGTCACTGGTTTTCCATAAGCTTTCTACCGCGGAAATTTCAAATATGAATTGTAACCCAATTTATATCTATCTACACTCTACACTCTTTATCCAATTGACTATTCAGTGTATTATAACCTGGTGAGCCGTAAATGTAACTTTAATATTCTGTAAAACAGTACTGTTTTCAAAAGTTTTCAGATGTTTGAATCTTCCAAAATGACATTTCTTCCCAAAAGTAACACCACTGATGCTATAACATACATAATGATTAGAAAAAACAAAAACTATAGCCTGAACAAAAATAGTAATATGCTTTTATTGAAAAAAAAAAAAACAATATATTAAATATTTTTAGTTATTAAAAATGGACATATCTTCAAAGATAAACAAAATAAATTCATTATATAAGTGATTTCAATCAAAAAATTAAAGCAAATTCCATATGTGGGTATTCCCCTGATTAGGTACGGGCCAGAAAATAATTCAATAAGCATTGATATCGACAATGATGAAGTGTGCAGATTATATTATCATATCTGTTAAATAGATATCTATTTTTAATCAAAAACGTAAAACAGCCTTTTTCCCAACTACCTAATGATGATTTGCAACATTGAAAATAATGAATAATGCATAGTTATCAACAATTAACAGGTACAAAACATTCCCAAAATAGAATGATTAGATCTGGGATTTCAATCAAAAATAAAAAAAGAATGTTTCTGACACTTTACCTTGAACCCTTACTGCCATGATAATAACTTAACATTGCATCACCATGATTCATTGAACTTGCTTGAAGCATTTGAAAAAAATCACTGCGGGCTTGGGCTGCAGGCGGAGGTAGATTTCGAAGTTAAGTATACTAATTTAACCAACAAAGACTAAATCATGATTAGAGATAAACTCAGTTTAACAATTTTATCTGGCCACTTTTGACCAAATTTTAATTTCATTTTTCTGTAAAAGATGTTTTTATCAAAGTCATATTAAATCGGTATTCAAAAGATTATTTTTCCACGATCAACAGCTCATAATTTTCGTTTTTTGCAGACTCATTTTTAAAAGTATAAACATGAAACTTGCTGACGTGATTTTTTGAACAGACTTATAAGCGACCTGTGTTTTTAATTTGTCTTTCAATTAATTACAATTTGATTTACATAAAATTATTTTCTCAGTACGACCATTTTTTTTTCATTTCTAGCGCTATTGCTTCGGGAAATTCGGTTCAAAATTCCCACTTTGACAGCACGTTTTTAAATATATTCTGACTTTATCACAAAATCGACGAATTCAACACAACACATTATATAGATTCTTAATAAGAGAACATGCCAATTCAAAGTGTTTGAGAGAAAAAATGAATTTAAAAATAACTCAGAAAATAAGCCGTTCGGATTTGAGAACAACCTTAATACGATAATTTTTTCATCAACCCCTATTTTTGTTTATTTCATTATTTATTTATTTATTTGCTATAAGAGATCAAAACCTATCAAAAACTTGTCAATATGAAAGATGTAGATAATACTCAGAAGATGCATAATAAATTTAAGAATATCTTGAGGGATTGAATATCTTCAGAATTGAAGAAGTTATGAATTTTGTTCTCCCTACAACCTTATCTTTTCGCTCCTTGAGCACATTTTTAATTTTATCAAAAATTTAGGATTCATGAATTTTTGGCCCTTTTCGTAGAATCAGTAATAACTTTAAAGTGATTTGATATATATTATAACTAAGAAGTAATGGGTTTTTTTCGGTTTTCACAAAACCCTACCCTCTTTTCACCCCCTTGGTGTCCAATTTTAGACTCATTAACAAACATAGTCGAGATTTTCTACCCCTTGATTTTATGTATGAGTTTGGAAGAGATTTATGCAGAAGTATGGAAGTTATTGTGTCATTTAAGGGGTCTCAGGACTCTGAAAATTGGAAAAAAAAAAAAAAAAGACAATTTCCAACATTTAATATCTTAAAATGTATTTGATTTTTAGACACAAATTTAATAGGAATAAAATATATAAGTATGTTCTTTCATTTCATGTATTTAAAAAAATTATAAGATGCAGAATTAGCATTTACAGGGGGCTCCAAACTGTTAGACATTTTTCGAGCAAAAAATCGGCATAACAACCTACGCGCACGATTACAAACTAAGTGTTGCAACTAGAATGAAAATTTTAGTACCTACTTATACTTCAGATTGTAATAATTACCCTGAATCTAAATAAATTTCTATTTAAAGCTTTTTTTTTTATTTTTAATACAAAGTTTTATTTAGCTAATGCAAAATTAAGAAAATTTCAACAGTATAATCACCTAAAAAAATATTGTTTTGAACAATAAAAAGGAAATTCTTAGGTTCAGTTTATACCGACTAACATGAAACATACGTTTTGAAAATTTCATGAAAAAATATTCATAAGTTTTTGAGATATCGTGCGCGTTATGACCAAAAACGTCATTTGGAGAAAAATGGCTTCTAAGTTTCCGAAACGATGCTTCAGCTATTGAACGTGTATAAATGTAAAAGCCATAACTTCAGTTCTAATAGGAATTTCAAGTAAACAATTATATCAAAATGTTCAGAAAAGATAGGAGTTTGACATCTAAAAAAATTAAAATTTCGAAAATTGAGACTGATTGATTGAAGCTTTAAGAGTCCTGAGACCCCTTAAAAAGCGATATAGATATATATATACACACACACACACATATATATATATCAGTGGCGTGGCGTGAAAATTTTCGGTGGCCATCGCAATGATTTAAGTTTGTGGTGAAAAATTATTAACTCTAAAATTCAATGGTTGAATGTTCAAAAAAGAAACTTTAAATCTTACCTTCACTTATACATGAACTCCAAATGTTCTGCTAAAACTGGATCGTAGAGTTTTAAAAGCTTATTAAGAGTTTTAAAATATTGCTTGGTCATTGCCGCATCCAGCGATGACCGGACGCCACGCCACTGATATATATATATATATCCCAACAAAATGTTTTCGGTAAAAAAAAAAAGCGCCAAGTTCTCCTTAATGTTTCGGCCAGAAAAAGTAGTGATATCTGATGTTCGCACAAGTTAAAAGCCAAACATCCCAAATCTTTCATTGAAAATGGCTTCCTGCGACTTGGACGTTAATGCCTTCTACAACATTTCAAAATTAATGATTGGAAATTACGCATTTATGAATTATTTAAATATTAAAAGTAATATTAGAATGCAACGAGGCAAATTAACATAAACACATTATAAGTAAAAGATTTCTGATAACTACCATTCAGTTTCAACAAACATTAGATTTGATTACAGATCATTTAGTCCACTTACGGTTTAATTGTCATTTTGTACGGTCAAAAGCTAAAGTCATTAACGTAAAACCCAAGAAATAAAACAAAATTTACTTACTTCATATCTCACAATATGTTACATTATATTTTATTGTATAATATTGAAATCTTGTGTATTGACGAAAGAGATTTTTTTCGTTTGAACATTTATTATAGTTTGTTTGCAAACATTAAGAGGTATTCGATTTATAAACTGTTAAAAGTTGATATTAATTATGTTTTAGCAATTAGGGATATTATCTCCTGAATACAAGTATTTTGTTATTTTTAACTTCTAAGCATTTCAATAGTCTGAAGTTGTTTAAATGCTTTTTTCAAATGTGTATTTTATTTCTGTATTCTGTGTCACAAAATGCCTAAAATAATCAAAAAATGTAGTTGGCATGTAGCTCATTTGTACATATTTTAAAATTTGAAAAACTCTCACGGAGGCATTAACGGCCAAGTCGCAGGAAGCCATTTTCAATGAAAGATTTGGGATGTTTGGCTTTTAACTTGTGCGAACATCAGATATCACTACTTTTTCTGGCCGAAACATTAAGGAGAACTTGGCGCTTTTTTTTTTTTTTTTTTTTTTTTTTTTTTTTTTTTTTTTTTTTTTTTTACCGAAAACATTTTGTTGGGATATCACTATTTTTTGTATGTTTTTTCAAGTTTGTTATTCTAAACTATATTAATATGAAAAAACTTAAATTTCGGTACTTTTATGTTAGCCGGGAGCAAATCTCCTCATTAGCCTTTTGTTTTTTCGCCAATAGCAGTTTTCATTTTTCACATGTGTAAATTAGAAACAATGCTTTGATTTTCAAATAAAATATTTTGGTTTATGTTATTATTTCTTATTTATTTATTTATTTATTTCTATGTTAAATATTCTATTAAATAAAATGAGGGAAATGCATCTATTTTAAATGAGATGACTGAAAAGTATATATCTTTAAATGAAATGAATGCAATATGAACAATGGAGTTGGGAACAGTATTTGGCGATTTGCCACTTGCGCCCGGCTAACATAAGAATACCAAAATTTATTTTATTGAGCTTTACAAATTTATACTTTATTTCTTTTTATATTAAAGTACTAGCCGCCTCTAGCAAGCAGTATTTACCGTATTACTTCCATGTTAAACGTTGCATCATGTTACTGTGATTCGTAATTTAATTTACTTGCCTATTCTTTCGCCAATTCGGAAGCTTTTGATAGAGAAATCAAGAACTCTTTACGATCATGGAAGCACATCATATATTTTGTGTTGTTATGTATTTCATCTTTCATGACAAATATCTCTTAACTCACTTATGCATGTTTCCTTATCAGTTACGATTCGTTCTCTAATGCGGAATTTTTTAATCCTATTAAGTGATCGTTTCTAATTGGGCTCACTGCCAGTTGTTGTATTTTAGCTGATACGACTGGGTACAAGCGAAATGTTTCTTATGAAATCCTTTGACAATATCTGTATTTGCATTAAACCATATTGATGCTAATATCTTTTTGTTTCCCGTTAACCTTTTCAATAGACTCGATTACGGAAGAATAGAAGGTCTACCGGCTCACTGCCATGATCCATTTGAAAATCTATCATTCTTCTTATCTGATCGTGTTGAAGAATTAGTCAATGTGCCATAGTTTTAAGATTTTAGCTAATTTTACTCGAAACCCGAAAACTAAAATGCGAGGAACCGAATTATAGTAGATTCATTCTAACGTACATATTGATTAACAGGTTACATATTATAGAATTATAATAATCATAAGGAGAACTGGCAGTTTCAATGCTTTAATAGTTTCCGTAAATTCTCTTTATATAATACAGAAGTTTGTAAAGGTTTGCTTTGTAAAGGTTAACAACATAGTCACAGTAAGTATAATAACAGTACAATATAATAACAATAGCAGAGGTTCTGGTTAGTGACGAAACTATTAGCACTTTGGAAATATTAGTACGTTATATCATTTAACTTTTCAGATGATATGCGGAAAAATAAAAATAGATGGCTCGCATTAATAATTAACTCATTGAAAAATAGCCCCTAGCGTCAAATATTCGACAAGCTTGGCGACATTTAGCAAAGTTTCGCCAAATTTGGTAATATATCATGTCAATTCTCAAATTTGGCGACAAAAAAATGTTTTGTTTATTCTAACGTCATAATGATGCATATGTATTATGTATTATACACATACCTATAATATGTAGGATGCAAATGTATTACGTATTATATGCATATGTATAATATGTATGATGCATATGCATAAGTTCATTAACATCACTAAAACGCACTTAAAGGAATAGTGTTTCATAAATAGTAGGTATAATTGCCAGATTGACCAGAGTGCTATTGAGATTAGAATACCGACATTTATAATAGACGTATGTACGCACCATCACCTCATCGAGTTTACAGTTGACATTTTAGGATTAGTTAAAACTAGATTAGCATATTTAAATGCAACTGGTCTGTTAAGTCATATCTTGGTAGAAACCACCTGAAGACCTAATTTTAGTGATTAACTGATAGGTTTACTATTGTATTTTCCTGCATCCAAAAGTTTGGAAACATGGAGGAATGGGTTCAGGAAAACACAATGGAAAATCCACCAATTAACCCGTAAAATCGGGTCTGAAGGTGGTTTCCACAAATATATGACTTGGCAGACCAGTCACATTTCAATACACTAATCGATATTTAACTAATCCTAAAATTTCAGCCGTAAACTCGATGAGGTGATGATCTGTGCAGACGCCTCCCGGTCTTTAATAAAATTTGTTTTAAGGAAGTAAAAGATAGAAAGATGGACAGATAAACTGAAAGATTTGCCTTATTAAGACTTTTGTAAAATCATATAAAAATTCATTCAGCTTGAAATCATGTAACACCTTTATAACTCAGGCTAATTTTCTGTAATTGGGTTTTGGCGACCAACATATCTTATCTATAACTATAATCTTTCTTTTACAGATTTAAAATTAACAATAAATTAACAGTAAGTAGGCTAATAATACAATATAATAACAATAGCAGCGGACTTCGGACGCCGCATCTGTCGCACATCGTTAAAGATAGTTTATTAGTTACACATTTCATTTAATTAAAAAGAGATTTTTAAAATTTCATATGGAATTAGGATATTTTTCCACTATAGGGATCTTGGCATTTTTTAAAAATCTTGGCGCAATTCGGACTTCAGAAACTGAGATATGTTGCCAAATGATATAAACAACTACGAAAACAAACCTGATGAACTTTTATGTTATTTATATGTATTTATATACATATAAACATTTTATTTATACATGTATAAAATATTATTTTTTATATACAGATTATTTATGTTGGTATATAAAAATAAATAAACGGGTTCCTTGCATTAAATAAATTGTATACATATGGAAAAAATTGCTTGTGTATATGACACAGTAAATAGGTTGCCAGAAAATACGTTATTATCAAATTTCTTTTCTCGTCAAGGCTATTTTCTGTATTTCGCCAAGGCTACTATATAGGAAACGTGCCGAATTGCGGTTATATTTTATTAAATGTTTTATTGTTTTAATATCGCAAATATATCATAACATATACTGATTAAAATTTTTAGGTATATTCATTTTTTCTATTTAACAAACATCTTTGGAAAAGCATATATATAAAATGTTATTCGGCTTGAAATCACGTGACCGCCTTCAAAGCTCTGTAATCGAGTTTTGGCGACCAACATTGGCACAATTGAATGCATAGGAACTGTTTACGGCCAAATGAACACCCCCTGTATGAAGGGTTTAGAGGCGGAAATTCTGTGTTTTCAGATTTTTCTGGTTAATTGTGCTACAAACCTGACTTACTTGTGAAATTTCATGATTCTACGACTTTTAGAAGTACCTTAGTTATTTGATGATGCGAAGTGAGTCAGTGACAAAAAAGCGCTTTTTCGGAATTTAATATTTCGAAAACTACTAAACATAGAAACATGAAATCGTGAAACCTTAGTTCAGTTTGACCATACGAACATGTGTATAAAAGAAAAAATTCTTTATCTCTCCCTAAAACGACGTTATGAGGGGGTGAAAAGTATGCCGAAATGGTTCAGGAAAAGGTAGCTTACGGCTTGTGCGAACTTGGCGGACGCACTGCCGTGCTCCCAGATATAAAGATTTCAACTGTGAGTGGTTTTGGGTTTTAGGGGTCATGATTGGCGTAGATTTGCAAAAATTGTTCATCATAGGGGTGATTGCAATAGGTGTTATTTCATACGAAGTCTACCCAAAAACTAAATTACTGGTTGCGATTCAAAAATCGATTACAAGAATTGAAAAAGACATTCAAACTGTCAAGAAATGATATGGAATAAACTTATTTTTTTGACAATCCTTTTTTAATCTTAAATCAAAAATCATTTACAATTTTCGATAGAAAAATTTTAGTATCTTCAATCAAAATCATTGGCATAGATTTTATATGCATTTCTCACAAATTAAGGGCGAGCATATGGATCAATTTCAAATGAGTCGAATTAAAATAATTGTAGTAGTTTTATTTTGCCGTAGATTATTAATATTACATGTTAATTATTATACTTGTATTAATTGAAACTGAAATAATTAAATATATTCCTCTTACTTCCACAGAGTTTGAGACAGATGTTTGGAGACAGTGTAATGCGTAAATATGTTATCGTGTACTGCACGTTCATGGCAATTATCACTTCCCCCTTCATCGCAGCAGCTTGGATGTTTTGGATTTCTACAGAAGCATTTGTCTACTACATACAAAAATACGGCTGGACCTTATATACAGCCTCTGGTTTCTTTCTGCCTTTTGCACTTGGTATAGGCGTGATAGCTTGCTTCAGCATGATACTCCTGTTTACTAGGTAGGTTGTCTAAAATTGCATTTTAGACTTGTAGTTTAGTTAATAATAATGGTATTTCCCTTGGATTACCGTAACACTATTTCTGGTTAATAATGGAAATTAATATTTGCTTTATTTTGTCAGTTAAAAGTATTACAGTTTCTGTGATTAAATCAAAAGGAGTGTTTCTCAAATTTACGAAGCAGTATAATTTTTCACAGTACTAAAATGCCAATTAAATGATTACAATGGCATAATTTTATCGGGTCGATCGCGCTTAATATCAGACAAAATTTTTAACTTTGATACTCAATTTCGATTTGTTGACTATAGTCCCAAATAAAAAATAATTTAGTTTGAGTTTTTGTTTCTTTATGTGTTTCAGGGAAAAATATTATTTGTTATAAAAATAAAGGTAAGCAAAATTTATATTGAAGGCGCATAAAATTTAATTGTTCTATATTACTGATTTTTTAAAACTTCCAACATAGTTCTAAAGTATATATGACTTCGTATGTCTACAGGCTGCCTGTGCATGTACATGCTGTAACTCTCTTAAATATACCCTTATTTAAATGTATTGGCTATACATTATTGAGGCTTACCGTAGAAAGTTCGCTATTAAAAATATGGTGGGTTATATTTATAGTTATTTTACGGATATACGAAGGGTACTAGGAAACTTTTGCAATATGACGAAACAAAAAGTCGCAGGTGTATGCTTGTGGCTGCGGATTGACATATGTTCATATTTATGCACTTGCACGTCACCACAAGTCTGAAGGCTCAGTTATTCGTTAGCTCTGATAGTGTAAAGTTCCTCCAGTGGCATCCTGGTCACGAAGTGAGATAAGGGCAGTTTTTCGGTATAAATTCGAGCATGGTTTAAACTTAGACCAATGCTTAAAAGAAATTACTATTGCACTTGGTGATGATTTTCTACATCGTACGACTATATACAGATGGTACAGAGAATTCCAAAGGGGAAGTTTCTCCCTGGAGGACGCTGAAAGTGCAGGAAGGCCCCGAACTTCAATTACGGAGGAAACATTACTGCTGTGAGAAAATTGCTTGACGAAGACAGAATAATAATTTACCACCATATAGAGGATACCTTAGGCCTAAATGCACCTGCAATTCATTCAATTCTGCATGATTATTTGCAGATGAAGAAACTGTGTTGTCTCTGGGTGCCACATAGATTGACTGAGGAGCAGATGACACGATGTGTAACTTGCTGTCGGGAGATGCAAAAAATGTATGGTAAGGGACAATCTGGGTATGTGAACAGCATCGTGACAGGTCACGAAACCTGGCTATACTATTATTATGTGCCGACTAAGTCTCAAAACAAAGTTTGGGTCTTTGATGATGAGGACACAGCGGTATCTATCAGAAAATCCCGATCTGTCAAGAAGAAAATGATAGATGTATTTTTGAAGTCGAATGGAATTGTTGAGCGGATAGTTTTGGACACACAGTAGACAGTTACAGATAAGTGGTACATTGAACAGTGCCTATGTAAAGTCATAGAATCTTTGAAAAACCTACGACCTAAGTCAAGAATGAGTACCTGGTTCCTCCATTATGACAACGCTCCAGCTCACCGGGCCAAACCCTGCACTGAATATTTGGCCATTTCAGGACTGAAACTTCTTGAATACTCTCTTTACAGACCAGATCTTTCCCCCTGTGACTTCGCACTGTTCCCACATGTGAAAATGAAGCTGAAAGAGATTTGGTTTTCCAGTGATGAGGCAATTCTGCGGGCATGGGATTATGAGTGTCCCTTACTCCCTAGTGAAAGTTGGCAGAGCTGGTTTAAAGACTGGTTTCGGATGATGGAGAACTGCATTGCTTGTAACCGAAATTACACTGAAAAAGTTTGATAAATAAATCCGTATTGCAAAACTTTCCTAGTACCCTTTGTACTTAAAAGAATTTCTTTACATTATGGTTTACAGAGAGAAAATGTTCGTTGTGTATCTTAATGATTTTGTGCTATTTCAAATAAAACAAAACTGATATGCATCTTTTGGATGCACTGCAACATCCGTTGTGTTGAAGGAAAAGAAGGTAGCATTTCTATTTCATTCCCGTAATAATTAAGTTACATTATGGTCTATGGAGAAAAATCGTTTACTGTATATTTCAATCATGTTCTGAAACTTTTGCGCAACATTTATTTGCAGGAAAACGAAAAAGCATTCAGTTACACTTTTGCCTTTTAGTGATAATATCTGGCAGTACGTTTTTCAGTTGCACTGTTAAACAATTGTAGCAAACTGTCCAGCAATTTGACCGTTTTTATAGTTCACTGTCACATAATCGTAATTTAACTTTATTCTGACCATAATATTGTAAATAATATTGTCGTCTGCGCTTATTAATATGACCAAGTAACCGTTACCTTTAAAAATGATCGAATTGCTGGACAGTTTGCTATACATATTTAACAGTGTTTGGTAGGCGTATTAGGTGGTCTGTACAAATTTTATGAGTTATGTACAACAGACACGACAGAACTCACACACATAGATTTTTTACTGCGTTATATCTTTTCAAAAACAGTCTATTTAGATAGAGTCACTGTATGAAAAAATGAAATTTTTTAACAATATTTAGATAGAGTTTGAAAATGCTTGATAATCTATGCCTGATACGTGAAATTTTGTTCTTGCTTAAAGTTTAGACAGAATATGGGTTCGCGTTAATAAACAAAAACACTCACTTTCCTTCATAAAGATATTATATATTATTTATGTTGTCAATATGTATTTGTGTTGTTATCCGTTTTTCTCAACTTAAATGCAGAGTAAAACAATGAATAAGGTTTTTTGGTTAGAATTGTTCCCACATCTGTCATCACATAATGAATTTGTTGCGTACAATCATGAATCAGGTATCACTGGATGGGATTTTTTCGCAATTCTGGCTGTGAATGCTGATTTTTTATCATAATTTTAGGTTAATTATCCTCATACCTATTATTTGTGATGTCAAATTCCCTATTTCATTGTTAATACAAAACGTAGAATGATGAATGAGATATTATAGTAAAACTTTCTGAACATGTTTTTGACATAATGCACTCACGTTTTGTTTAAACAGGTAGTTTGATTATAAAAATCCCAGTTAATAACATATCATTTCGCAATTCCCACAGTACATGCTGAATCTTCATAGCCGCCTCTCGTGATCAGTTTGGTCTCCCTTAAATGTATCTAAACTTGCAACATGTGATGTTTATTCATAATGTTATTCAGTTACGTACCTTCACTAACGTAAATGTAAAGATTCTGATACAGAAATCAAAAATTCTGTGCGAGCAGGGCACCATTTTGTTTATGTATATATATATATATATTTATTTATTTATTTATCATTATGAATGCAGATATACGTTGAATTAAAAATCCCTCATGAAGTAACTAACAGGTGTAAGGAATCTAATGTTAAGCGAATGTGACGCCAAGATAATTTATTCTCGTTATGTGAATGATTACCTCCATAAATTAACATTTTTTTCGTTAACTGAAGAACGAATATTTTATGTTTACTTCGGTGGAAAGAGATATAGACTGTCAATATAATTTTAACGGAAGTTATCTCAAAACATATACACATTTTTTTAATATAACTCATTTCTTAACATTAATTCTTTTAAATATTTTTCTATCAAATTTTAAGCAGTTTTATTTATTTTTTTTTAAATGAATAAAAATGGCTGAACTTTTATGTTGGGTGGATGAAAATCTCGCCAATAGCATTTTTCCCGTCGGTAGCTTCTTTTTTAGTGAGTGTAAATTAGAAACAGTGCTTTGATATTGAAATAAAATATATTCTTATATGTTATTTTTATTACTATTAATTATTTATTTAGATATTTTTCCACTATAGGCGCATTGGCATTTTTTAAAAGCTTGGTGCAATTCTTGCTTCAAAAAGGAAGATATGTTGCCAAAATACATAAACAGCTCTGAAGACAAACCTGATTTTATAAACATTTTATTTATACATATTTTTGTATATACAAATTACTTCTGTTACTGTATAATAAATGATAAATGGTTTCTTTATATTAAATAAATTGTACTCAAATGAAAAAAAAGCTTGTGTATATGAAACAGTAAATAGATTGTCGCAAAACCATTTGCCAAATTTATTTTCTCGCAAAGCACCTTTTCGTCAAGTTATACTGAAAAATTACCTTTATTTATTTACTTATGGTGTTTTAAATGAGATGGGTTGGGTTGGGTTGATTTTTGACGCCCAATTATCTACACGAGGGATATAGGCCCGAGGGGAGTGCCCTCCGTGGGGGTCTTTCTAAGGGAACCTAATCCGTATTAACGCATGGAAGATCCACGGCTCGAAGAAAACCACGAAAACTCCGAACGATTAGGCCGACGGGCGCGATTGGGATCGAACCCAGCACCTCCCGTCTACCAGGTTCGAGAGCAGAACCTCTCGGCCACTGGTGGGGCCGATTTAAATGAGATGGAGAAATATGTGTATTTTAAATGTATCTTATGTATGCATTTTAAATTTATTTGCTTTAATGAAAGTTATGTATTTTAAATGAAGTCGGTGATAGCTTCATAATTTAAATGAAATGATGGCAATATAACGCTATTTGACGATAGAATCACCTGCGTCCAGCTAACGTAAAAGTGTCAAAATGGCATTAAAAAGTGAATTGATAAGCCTGGAACTGTTGACGACAATCTTATGTTGATGACATGACTTAGGCTATTATTATATAGATAATTTTAGGTTAAGTATCATCTTACATATTATTTTTTATGTCAAATTGCCTATTTCTATGTACATATAAAACATAGAATGATGAATGGAATATTCATGAAAGGTTTATATATGAATTCTATTCTCAGATTCTATTCTCAGAATCTCAGATTTATTATATGAAAGGTTTCTAAATATGTTTTTGACTTATTGCACTCACACACTGTAAAAAAAATGGTAACGTTCCATGTAAAATCCAGGAACGTTTTGCCTTTTCTCAGGTTTTCAGAATAATTTAGCTCTTTCCTGTGAAATTCTGGTTTTCTTATCTTAAACGTTCCTGAACAAAAGTTGGAAACAGCAAAACGCTGCGGCCGCCATTTATTAATTTCTTGCTATAATCCGTTGCACGCGCGCGAGTGTCGAAAACGAATTCCTTAAATGAATGTAAAAAAATCAATATGGAATGCAAATAAATCAATACACGACATAATCCTTTACGTCTCTATTGTCAAGACAATTCAGATGAAAATACAATACCTCTGTGACATCGCTAAGAGATTATCTCTCGTACTTGTCTGTGGAATGTTTAACGAGCAGACCGTGTAAAAAAATACACCTATTATTTGGATCTCCATTAACCAGAAAACCATCAAACATGATTCTCACCGATTTTGATTAACTTAAAGTATGTTTTAGAGTTCTTATCTCTAATTATTCTTGTGAAAGGATTTCATCAAATGGGCCTTAGATTTTCAGAAATTAGATGCCGAGGTTTAGCATACGTTTCAAATACCCATTAGTTTGCCGCTCTCAACGTGTCTTTCGTGGTGTGGACGCAGAAAGCTCGCACGCCACCCGTACGGCCCGAGTTCGATGCTACCTCTTGACTTTTTTTTTCTTTTTTAATTAATTTTATGTTTTAACACTTTATTACAATTTGATTTAAATTTGATATATATTTGACACTTTGAATTGCTGCAAATTTGATTTTTTTTTTCGGAAAAAATATACAATTACGTTTAGGTTTTTTTTTTCATGAAAATTTATATGTATTTTATCTAACTTGTAAACAAACATAATTACTGACGAAAATCCAAAATATTTTACGTCTAGATTTTTTTTCTAATTATTATTCACATTTATATATTTTTATATTTTAAGCAAAGTTCAGAAACAATATATCATATATATATTTACTTTATTGAATTTTAACTGAAAATTTATTTTTTCGTGTAAATTATAAATATTAATTTTGATGTCAATTTCAAAATATTTTTTCATTCTAACAAATAATGATAATAAAGCGAAAATTGTCAACTGGAAATGTAAAAATCGTCTGCGGATCCCGCATGCTGTCAAATGCCAGTAATGTTTTGCTGTCAACAGAAATATTCCTGGTATTTCGCAGGAAACTTACTGGCATTTCTGTAGAAAGTTTTTAACATATACAGTAAAGTTCCAGTCATTTTCAAGAAATGTTTCTTGGAAATAATGGGCAACTCAGCTGCCCATTTTTTCCCAGGAACGTTGCGGAATTTTTTTTACAGTGCATTTCGTTTAAACAGGTAGTTTGATTATAATTCTCGTTAATAATATATCAATGAAAAATTATTAGAAAAAACTTAAAGATTCCAGTGCGAAAGCCTCGCACGGATCTACTGTTTACATTTTAACCCATTTATGCCAAGCGTCTCACTTTTGGGACGTTTCGAATTTTAATGATATTTTTTATAATTTTCTTCTTCTTTACAAATTATTTACAATTCGCTTAAAGGAAGGCCTTTTTTGGTGTTTATATATTTCTCATTTTTCAAGACAGCAAAATGTAAAAAATAAGTTTATTTGTATTTTTTGCATCAAGGATCCAAATAAATAAATAATAAATATTAGCTTGTAGACTTCTTTGAACTACGTATTTTTTTTTTTTTTTTTTTTTTTTTTTTGCGAAATTATATGTTCAAGCCTATTTTTTATGCATGTTTGTAACATACAAAGTATAGGGTGCTAGGCGCAAATGGGTACATATTACAATTAGCCATTTAGGGGACAGTTAAGTGATGCAAAGTCCTTTACAAGATGATTTTGAAATAAGTTGTTTTTTATCCTCAAATTAGATTATTCTTAATTTATATTTAATTACACTTATAATGTTATTAATCTCCGTAAAGAAATAAATATATTTTTAACAGTTCATAGAAATACTAATTATAGTACATAATATGCAATTTAAAAGCTTAATTTATATAAATTTGGACAAAACATATAATTATGTATTTTTCCACATACGGATATTCCCATATTTAGTACGTTTACGTTTTATCAAATAAGTACAAAAAAAGAAAAAAAAAAAATAGCGTAATATTTTTTAGTATTTTTCCAGTTAATTTTGCAACATTTTAAAGTAATTTTACAAACAAATTTGAAAAAAAATTCAGGCATAAATGAGTTAATTCAGTTGCATTGAAAGGAATTTTCCGTAATTTCTTATACGACAGGCACTGAGTTTAAAATTCTCTCTCTCAAAAGAAGGGAGATTATTTCCTTTATTTAAAATGGTTCGTCCTTAAAATAAGAAAAAAGCATGTTCTTTGATAAATAAACGGTCAATTGTGAGCATTACTCGCGCACAGAGGGTTCCGTAGAATAAATATATGAATTTGTAATTGTATTATTGAAAAAAAAAAAAGTTGTTAAAAGAATACTAAGACTTTTTAAAAAACTTTATAACATAGGGTTGGGTATATATTAGAAAAGTGTAACCGAGTATACCATGAAAGTTCAAAGAAATATATGGAACAATATCAAATATAGCTATTCGTATAACTCTCTTTTTAATATTATCCTAATCTGTTTACGATGAACTTAATTCGGTACTGACAATAAAGGCAGTGCATAGTTAAACTTCATTTGGCATTTCATGTAACTAAATTCTGCATAGTAATAACCTTTATTTCTACAATGTATCTAAAACAAAACCTTTGTTCAAAGTTTAAATTTGGCATTGTGCTAAGCGCGCTTCGAATTGAGGTCTCAAAGCTGCAACTCCGCCTTGGTCAGTGCCACGTTTTTCCAGATAGGTGTTTAATTAACTTTTAAAGTTACTCGAGGCGTATTGAGAGATAGAATCAATGCAAACTATCGCGAATCTCACAGTATTTATGCTATTCATTCTAATTAAATATTTCGAGGGCGATGCTCTTAAAAAACGGACACCTAATATTAATTCTAAAACAGACAAATGGCACCAAGAATATTTAATTAAAATTTTCCTTTTATCATGTGCGTGAAAATAAGCAAGTTCACATTTTCTAATAAATTCGTTTTTAAATTCTGGTGTCAGTTCATTATTTCATACGTTAATAAATAGAATTACTCCGTGCCGGAAAGGATCAAGTGGTCGCAGGACTCTTAAAGCTTCAAAATTTAAGAAATTTTAATTTTTTTTAGATGTTAAACTCCTATCTTTTCTGAATATTTTGATATAATTGTTTCCTTGAAATTCCCATTAGAACAAAAGTTTTGGCTTTTAAAATTATACCCGCTCAATAGCTGAAGCGGCGTTTCCGAAACTTTAAAATCCTTATTTTCCAAATTGTTTTTTGGGTATAACGCGCAGGATACCTCAAGAACTTCTGAATATTTTTTCATGAAATTTTCAAAACATATATTCCATGTTATTCTGTATAAACTGAACCTAAAATTTCCTTTTTATTGTTCAAAAAATATTTTTTTAGGTGATTTTACTGTTGAAATTTTCAAAATTTTGTACTAGCTAAATGCAGCATTGCATTAAAAATATAAAGATGCTTTAAATATAAATTTATTTAAGTTCAGGGATATTATTACAATCTGAAGTATAAGAAAGCACCAAAATTTCCATTGTAGTTGCAATATTTATTTTGTAATCCTGCGCGTAAACTGTTATGCCAATTTTTTGTTCGACAAATGTCTAACAGTTTCGAGCCCCCTATAAATACTAATTCTGTATCTTGCAAATTTTTAAATACATGAAACGAAAGAACATACTTATATTTTTCATTCCAATTAAAATTGCGTTTTAAAATCATATACATTTTAAGACATTAAATGTTGAAAATGGTCTTTTTTTCATTTTTTCAACTTATTAGAGTCCCGAGACCCCTTAAATTAGTATGTTTTTAACAATTTGATGTTTATTGCTTTTATACTGTTACTGGACATTACATTACATATATATATATCATTAAAAGTCGTTAACTAGGCATAGAGTACGCCGCCCTGTCCTTGTGTATGTCCAAACTGACCGTACCTTTAAGGGTTAATATCTCAGCTAATTACCGATGATTTTTTTTCAAAAATCATTATCAACAATGCTTTTATACCTCTGCAACGATAGGTATATTCGGCGATGCTCAAGAATTTTTCTGAATGCCCGTAAATCGAAATTTGTGTATAACAGAAAAATGCTAATTACTAAAAAACTATGTGACCTAGGATAATCGCTATAATTTTCCGCAAGGTTTATATTAACGTCTAGTAACTCTAATTTTTTCATAATTTTAGTTTCAGTAGATTCGGAATTAGATGAGGGGGGGGGGGGAAACATATTTTTGCGCTACATTTTCAACAATATCTTTGCAAATATAATACCTAAAATTAAAAGGAATGTATTTTTGAGTTCAGAGTTACAAAATCTTTCACAGGATACTCAACATGATATACAAAGAAAATATTTTTTTTTTCAAGTAGCATAATTAGCCCCTCTACTTTTTTACTAAATATATTTATGAATGTTTATTAATCTGAAAGTATGTGGGTCAATGGTCTTTATTACTTCCCCGAATTTGAACATTCCACCTTCCATAGTTTACGATTAAAATGGCTGTGACAGACAGACAGACAGACAGGGAGACGGACAGACGCAGGATGATCTTATAATGGTTCCGTTTTTACTTTTTAAGTACGGAACCCTAAAAATACACATTTAACTATGAATACATCTAAATGACATACTCTTCCGGAACTTTTAAACTGCAGTACTGAGATTAGATCCTTAAAACGAGAATTCAAATGTCCTCATGTAAAGATGTCGCTGGAAAACAGGTCGTGATTTTTTTAACCTCTTGAATCATAAAGTTATAATAATGCTACAATTATACATTAATTTATTTTGAAGATTTAAAATGACATTATAGACGAACCCATAAGAGCCCTCTTCACGAAATTCGTGTCCTTGGGGGAGTGCCAATTTATGTTCACAATTATGTATCTATAACTCCTAGCTTCCTCAAAATATAATTTTAATTATCTATAACCAAATTGCATGAAATAATAAATTAAAGGCCTTTAAGAATGAAAACTATCCATCCTCATTTTTTTTTATTGTACTGTGTTTAAGGTAAACAAATATGAAAATTTCTTACTTTCTTCAACATAAAGTCTTGACTTTATTGCATATTTACACTTAGAAGTTTTTTTAATGATTTTTATTCGTAAAATTTCGATTGGTTTCAACTAGTTTAAAAATTAAATTTAAAAAGTTTTCATCTGTTTAACAAGAAATTTAAATTCGGCAAAGCCGAGATTTCTGATATTTACTCTATTTCATTTTGTATATAACATTTTTTTAGAAAATTTAAAGAAGATTTTGAATTCCAGTATCGGAAATATTTATTATTTATTTTCGCGCAAATTAAGTAAAAACATTTAATTGAACGACTTTGGCTCGCAATGCTGTGAACCTTAAGCTGGCACAAAAGAGTAAATCATCGTTTACACACGAACATCTTTACTATTCAGACATTACTTACATCTTCCAGAAGAAAGCTCATGCTATTATTTCTGATAAAAAAATTATTAAATAAATTAAAAAAAAAAAACACATTTGTGTAAAATAGAGTGGATGTTTTTTTTTTTTTTTTTTTTTTTTTTTTTTGTAACAGAGAAAAGAATATAATCACTGTAGATTACTCCTTGAGGGTTGGTTCACTCAGTTGCGATCGCAGACGTTGAATGAAGCTCGTTCTGTCCCTAGTGAATATTGTCTGTTTTTAAAATAACTAACTTTAACTGTTCTTGATTTGTTCCGTCGTTTCCTATGCAATGGATATTTTGTATTGATGATGCGTCGCGTATCGTTTGGCGAAACATTTACAAATTTTATTTTTAATTGTTTTTAAGTATATTTTGTATAAATTTTATTTTTTAACTGTGCTCAAGTCTGTCTTAATTTATTTTATTTGGTGTTTTAATTGTTTTTAAATTCAGATGTTAAATGTACATATACTGTAAAAAAGTATAAATTGCATATAACTTTCTCTATAAAAGAAAACTTTAAATTAATGTAAGAGATATAATTGTAAAATATTCTCACATGATTGCTTTAAAATATGCATAGTCACACTGATTTCGGGGTGTATACCACTGTGATGAATTTTGTTCAGTTATTTGAGTTAAATTATATATTTTCAATTCGTTACTTTTTGTTTTCAGAGACTTTGTTATCGAATTCAAAAATTGGCGTGAACGCAACTGGAACATACAAATTGTAGATCGTCTTCCTCCAGGTGAAACTAACGAAAACAATACTGATAATTCTGGTATTATTTTAAAGGACCCAACTCATGATATGACAGATTTTACAGAACGGCCCTCGGTAACATATGTACGAGACATGAATGGCGAAGAATACGTCGCAATCGTCAGCACTGCCCTTCCAGAAAACGACATCAACCGACAAGACTTCAAAAGGTACAGAGAAAGCGACGGTCAGATTGTATGACAAGGATTGTGATAAACAGATTTTAGAATTACATTAATTTAAATTCAGTCAAAGGATAAATTTTTAATTAAAACGTTAATATAAAGCAGTGCATTATGTTAACGTATAAAGTTAATTTTATTTTTAAAATACAGTAATGGTAGTTATGCAGAAAGAGTAATTGTCAGTCAAAAATACAATAGAAGCTACATTATAATAGTAACTATAATTTTATTATATGTTTAAAATCACATAGTCTTTCGAAATAAAGGATAAAAATCTGAATCATATTTTCTTTGTATTTTGAATTAGCATACATCACTTAAGGTATTCTGCATATTAAGACTTTGTTTGCTTTTTTCTGGTTTATCTGATTCTTAACACTTATTTTTTTTTAATTACGAAAACAGCAATTATACTGGACATGTGTTTTGTACAGTATTATAAAAGCTTTCGAAATATTTTTAAATGGGATAGGATAACTCTAGGATATATGGCCATAGCGGAGAGATGGCCAGTCTAAATATCTCCAAAACTCTGTCATATTTTGCAATATAAACATTGTTCGCTTAAAATATTTCAACAAGTTTATTTATTGCGACGAGCAGTTGTGTTTTTCGATTATAAAAAGTAAGTGTAATTTTATTATAAATTAAATAGGTGGTTGAATATTTTTTTGACATAGTTATCTAAATGTTTTGCAGTACGTACGTTATGTATATTTTTTACTATGTGGACTTTTAAGGAATTAATATAGATTAATCTTTACTTCTAAGACTAAAACAAAGACGAACAATGGCTAATGATGCTTTAAATTACGCGACCATCAGTTATTCAATTTCAGGCTAGATGGCCACATGAAATCGAGGAGAGATGGCCACTTTTAATTAATATTTCAAAATTATACTTAGTGATGATTTTAACTAAATATAATTAAATTTAAATAAATATGTACCGTTTACGTTTATGGATATATTAATTGGTATACTTATTTAAATTTTAATTAATATAAATATTTTAATAATAATAATATAATAAGACCTAACGATTTATTTGTTTCAGAAAATACTGCAAAACTTCGGAAACTTTCATAACAGAAACAGATAAAAGTTGTTAAATTAACTAAATTAACGTAATAAACCTACAGTTAACGCTAGGGAAAAAATCATTTGCGAAGAAAACGAAATACACTTAAATTATCAGATTCTACAGTTTCCGAATAAATAGAAATGGATTAGGGTCACTGTGTTGGTTGTTCAAAGCAATATAATATCCCATCCAAAAAGAATGTCTGGATACAATGCATAAGGAACCTGAAGTGTTCCATGAAACGTGTACAAATTATCCAGTCCTTTGCCAAGCATGTGGTATAATATTTTAAGAAAAGTGAAGTAGTGAAATTATACTTCAAATTTTGTTTATTCGACTTTTCTTCATTCATTTTTCATCGCGTAACTGCATCGTTACAAATTGTTACATCTTTTTTTATGGTTAAATATTTGAAATGTGTTAATTTTTTGATATTTAAATTAACCTTTTTCTTTCTTGTATTGGATGACTATCTCTCCTGGGCTTCAAGAAGACTTGGCTATCTGCCATTTAAATTTCAATTTTGTTTAACATTTTTTTTTTCAATATTTAATTATTTTTTGCATAAAATATTATGAGTATATTTATAAGAATTTTAAATATGCATCAGTATTTCTTGTATATGCATTCTAAGAATTTTTATTTCAATCTTTAAAAACTATAGCCATCTATCCTAGAGTTAGCCTATATTGTTGGAGCATTTATTCTATTTTCATCTATAAAATGTATAGCATCTAAACACTAAAAATCATGCCTTTTATAATAGTCAATATTTTGCGATATCAGTCCGTCTTGCACAATATAATGCTCTTCATTTAGGATTATTTTAATTTGTGCACTTTCAAGAATTTTCAGAGAACAAGAGATAAGAAATTTATGCTGATGTGAAAATTATCAGGAACCGCTGCCTTGAAATTTTCATAATGAACAAATTAAAAATTCTCTTATGTGCTTTTAAATTTGGAAAGCAGTAACTGCAAATGCAGTGCTTTCATTTACCGGTAAATGGTGAAAAAAGAAATAAAAGTAATCGAAAGAATTAAGAATCGTAAACAATATAATTCGCAAAAGACCGATTTTTAGATGTTACTCTATCTAAGTTATTCATGAGATGAACAAGGATGATATATTTCCCATTGCGAGCTCAACTTAGGTAATTTAGTAAATTCATCACTTTATTCCCTTTTCTCTAAGTATTCCTGATATAACGATGGGCTACGAAGGTTTAATAGTGCTTTTCGTTTTAATTTATATAACGCTCTCCTTATTCTGTAATTTGCTAACTATGTGGATTAAAGGAACTCAAAAAACGGGTTTCGGATGAAGGCTTATATTTAATTATAGTATCTCTTTTAATAAGAAACATAATGATTTAGTCATTTAATCTATCTAAAGCAATTCTTTTCCTAATAGTGTCTTTAAACACATTCACGATTTAATGTAAAACTAAATGTACAATTTTAGTTTAGATTTAAGAGATAAATTATTTCAACATCCTGAATACTTGTATAGCCATTACTCTTTCTATGTTTAAAACAATACCAATCTTATGATATTTCATAGGGTTTTGTTTAAATACAATTTTCATACAACAAACCATAAATTAATTTCGTTTGTATCTACACTATAAATAAAAAACCCTACTGAGATAAATTCACAAAACGAATATATGAAACGAGTAATCTATCCTGTCTATCTATCTATATTATGAAGAAAAACGTATCTGTATTGACGTCATTTTATGAATGGCAACACTTCACGATAATATTTCGCTTTTTCAATATTTTGCTACTGTTTGTTTGTTTTTTACATTTAAGCATCGCATATTTTTGTTACATCATTGTATAGGAGGAAAATGTACTTTCCAATGAAGATTGTTTGAATCCTGTACAGTAATTTACATATTTTTTATGGCTTTTTAAATTATTTTTAAGTATGCATTTTTTTATCTGTCTCTATCGCGTGCATTGTCTATTATGGAACTGATTCGCATTAAAACAATGTAAAGAGTCCAGTATTTATCTACTGTTAATTTTCCACAAGGAAATTAGAACTTAATAATTAAATAAATAAATAAAATAAAATAAATACTCGTAAAACATAAGTTTAACATCCATGTAATCGAACAACTTCAATTTTTAACCGTCGTGTAGAAAAAAAATGTACTTTCAATTAAAGTTTGTGTCAAGTGTGTATCATAATTTACTCATTTTTCTGGCATTTCAAATATTTTTCAATCCTGATTTTTTAAGTCAATATCTATCGCCTACAGACTCCATTATGGAAGAATAATAATAACGCATTTTTGTTGTATGAAAATTTTATAAAAACAATATATTGCAGCATTTGTCTCCGGATAATATCCCACAACGAAAAAAGAATAATTAGAGAAATAAAATAAAAAGTAAAATATAAATTTAACATGTATGCATTCGAATAATTTTAATATTTACATAGTCAAATAGTAGAAGAAACGTTCTTTCAAGTATTTTTGTTTGTTTGAAAACTGTATCATTTCCATGATTAAGAATTTTTAATATTTTTAAATGAGTGGAAAAAACGTAAAAACATATATAATCAAAATAAAAATAGAAAAAAAGAAAGTTAACCCTTTTGCTTTAAATAAATGAAGAAATAATTCAAAATGAGTGTTGCAGAAGAAAAAGAAATGAGAAAAAAGTTAAGTGCTTTGGTAAAATAAATTTCTATTCTCCTTTGTATTTTTTACCTTGGTCAAAAATCAAAAGGTAAAAAAGAACAAAATCATTGCTCTTTTTTAGCTTTTGATTTTTTTATAAACCCGTTATCAAAACATAACGAAGTGCTAAGAAAAACAAACGAATAAATAAAACATAAAATTAAGCACTTTCTGCTCCACGAATAAGCTTAATCTAAACGTGAAGAAATCGTCTGTCGACAAATGTACAAATATTAGATAAAATGTACAAATTTATTTTTAATTATTATTATTTGACCAAGGAAGCTGAACAAAAACATTTTTAAACTCCTTCACAAAGATAGAGAATAATTATCTATATTTAGGCCGCATACGTTTAAAAACAGACAAACTTTCATCTAATCATTTCGTAAAAACAACTGATTCTTTACAAACAACGTCTTCATTCAAGTATTTCTTTGAAACAACTTTTTCACAAGGCCGCTAAAAGCGGAAAGATATAGCGAAAAAAAAAAACATAATTTTTAAGCATTTATTTTATTTCATATATCGGAAAAAGTTTATTGATGAGTACTCCCAAATGACATCATATTTGAACAATTTCTTGAAACTGAATTAAATTTCTTTTTGTTGGCACAAAAATAAAAAGTTAGATCTTAAAATAATGTGTTTTTTTTCTAATGAATCCTTGAAAATGGGTTTTTCTTATTGAATAAACTTTTAAACTGCTTTGTAATACGGTGTATTACTTGAAATTCAGTATTTAGTCAAATTATTACTATGTTTCTTTGTTAAACGTATAATAAAATATGACTTGCATTTAAAAATAAATATTGTAACACTTCATGCAATTTAAAGGCAACGCATCGGGGTGCTGTGCAACGTAGTATATATAAAATCGTAATGAAACGAATAGATGTAAGGAATGTATGAAACGACTAATCTACTTTATAGATATAGTCTTTGTGTAATGGGCTTTAATTATGCTTATTTTAATTGGTAGTACTTTATTAATTGTGTTAGTTTCATATAATTTTTTTCTTTATGTATAATGAAGGTTGGTTTGTTATGCTGTCTCTTTTCTTCTCTGTTGATTTCGTGTATAAATTAATCTTTTACAGTGTCATAAAAAAACATAAGTTAAAGTATTTTTAAAGTAAAAAATACATATTGAGTTAAAATTGCTACGTAATGAAAATTAGAAAACGTGTATTTTTATAGACGAATTCACATGGATATTATTGAAGAAATCTTCGCTTTTCAAAGTAATGTTTTATTACAGCCATTTAAGTACTTGAGGACTAATTACAACATTAATATACAATTTCATGTTTGGATATACAAGGTGATCACGTTAAAAGGGTAGCCTTTTATTTTTTTACTTGCTAACTTGCCCGGCGTTGCCCGGGTACGTTAAAAAACAGTACGAATTACGAAAAAGATCTGAAAATCACAATAAGATATCAAGAAACAATTTTAAATTGCTGCACAAAAGAAAAAAATATATATATAATTGTGTTCGAAGACTGAAAGTTGATTCATTTCACTAAAGTGGAAAAATGGTAAGAAATCGCTAAAATACACTAAAAATCACATACAAAATTCCCGAAAAATTTGAAAATTGATATACGAAAACAGAATAAACTTTATTGAAATGAGGGCAGAAATTACTTTAGTATTATAGGTCAAAAATGGAATGTCAAAAAATTGCAGCAGATCGCGAAGAAAAGTAAAAATTGAATTAAAAATCACAAAAAGTTCAAAAATCATGAAACTAAAATTTTACTATAATTGGATACAAGTTTTAAATCTAATTCCTTTGACCTGCGGGCTCTCTTAAAATTTATGTTTGGGAAAGCATGCTAAGCATTGTAGTATGTTACTATTATTCATAATTTAATTTACTTGGATTCCCTTAAATATAACTAATATAATTCATTAAGTTAATATTAGTTTTCGTTGCATTAAAATATCTTAATTTGTTGATTATCTGTAAGCAAATAATACCTATTGGTTTACAATCGAAGTCTATGCGAATTTAGCGAAATATTAGAGATATCGCCAACTTGGCGTCACATTTGGCCACTAATTTTGGTCGCAAAATTTGGTGATATAGCGCTATGTTGGCGACAAACTTGGTAGTATTTGGCGACAGAACAGTGCCCCCCCCCCTACGATAACCCCCTTATAGGTATGTAGATGCATTAAATGCTGTTCAATAATCGCATAGCAAATTCGCTAAAAATTCAAAATTCGCTGTACGAATTCTGAATAAACATTTTTGAAACAGAACCAAATTCACTATATTGGGTTAAAAGAAAGCTACCGTATTATTTTCACTAATATGGTAAAATCACCTCGAAACTTAAAAAAAGCACTAAAAACCGCATAAAAAATTATATAAAAAAACCTAATCAAAAAATGGAAAATCGGACTTCGAGGTGCAAATCTTCATATATAGACGTACCTTGTCCCCAAAGTTTGTAGCTCTACGTGGAACGGTCCTCCAACCACCGTTCTGGCACAGAAAATCCAAAAAGCACGCTAATTTGATCGGCTTTAAAAATATTGAATTAAAATTAAAAAAACAGTAGCGATCTCTTGTAAACGGGTTTCCATTCGTTTTCCTTGAATTGGGGATTTTTAAGACCAAATCTGCTGCTGTTATGAGACACAATGGCTGTTTCGTATTTAATTAAAAATTAAGTTAAACATTTGAAAATAAGCTAATGTAAAATGAATTAAGTAAACAGTGTCATTGTCTCCCGGTATGTCATTGTCTCCCGGTTTTAACAGCGCTATAAGATAGTTCTTTTAAATAATTCATTTTATATGTATCGTTTTAAATCTAGCGTAATTTACACCAACGTTTTATTTCTCTTATTAATATTCAGGTGAAAATACTTTTGTTGTTAGAAGGAAATATTATTTGCGCTGTCTTCGAATTCACGATAATAGTTGAAAAGATTGTTTCAAAATATGTCGCGCAAATATATTTTTTAATTTAAATTGTTTTGCCATACTTTTTGGCCATTTTAAATATGACGTAATTGCATCCATTTACAAGATTTAATGCATAATATTTTTTTTTATTTTAACATTTTGTTTCTTTTTTTAAATTCAAGTGTAAATATGGTTATTATGATGTAATTTTCCTGCTTTTAACATGTAACCATTTAATTCTAATTTTAAAGGGTTTTTTTTTATGTTGTTTATTATAGTCACGTGTAAATAAATTTTTAATTTGAAGTAAACATTGTTTGCGCTGTTTATACATTTGGCAACAGTTTAAATTAATAACATTTTCTAAATTATATAAAAAATAATGCCGAAATGTTGAAAATTTGAATTTAAAATAGAAATAATGCCCCAAAAAAATGAGTCAAATATAAAAAATAAATGCAATTAGCACACCGGGAACTTATAGCGTATATAATGATCTAAAAATGATTAAATTATCATGTATAGTTTTTGCTCCAATAAAATTTTTTTAATGGAAAGATTTTGTCCAACTATAGCATTAAATATCTCTTAAAATAATTCTTCGATCTGAAAACTGTCTGCATAAGCGTGTTTATCAAGCATTTCTCTATAATACCACCGATTTTCATATTTTTGTATGCAACAGTCTTTTTAATATTAACGAAGAAATGTCATGCTTAAGCATTCAAATTGGATGCCGATCTACCGGGAATATCTACGCAGATTTTCATTGGTCCATTTCCAAATCAAAACTTTTTTTATATATAGAAGGATTATTATTACTTACAGAAAATGTTGAAAATGTTCGCCACCATTTTGAATGTAAACATGAAGACGTCGAACCAAGTTTTTTGAGACACTTCGCGATATCGTTTGTGTTATTGTCGAGATTTCTTAGTTATACGTTGAAAAAAGCAGGCGATTTACTCAAATCATTTGCGCAGAATGAAATTTTTAATTTAAATTAAAAATTACTAATGATGTTCACGCGAGTTTAAGTTTAAAAAACGTGTTTTCGCATTTTGAAAGTGACAAAAATAATACCCGCACGTTAAATATAGGCACATTAAATTAGTAATGATGTTGAAGGTTTTGCTACATATATTATAGATGTGGATAATACAAAAACCAAACGAATACGCTTTTAAATTGGTCACTTGTATGAGACAAACACACATTAAAACCCATTAAACGCCAACGCTCCCGTTGCGGGAACAACTATCTATTAATTTTTTTCTCAAAATATTTTTAAACTATTTAAAAAATACATTTTGTATTGAAAAGTTAATAGTATGGAGTCTAATATATATTTTTTTCAGAATGATATATTTTTTTTTCGATTTTTTGCAGATTTTTTTTAAAAGAGAATTTTTGGGTTTTCGACTATCTCAAGTAAAAACAGTAAAAAGAAAGAAAAAAATTCTTTATTTTTTACAAGTAGAGTGAATATTTAAAGTCAACATTTCAACTAACAATTCATTCCTAACCCGAAGTAAATATACCCCTTTAAAGTGATATTAGAGAGGTTTCTTTGAAATGTTCCCACAACGGGAGCCTTGGCGGCTTGTGCTTACACTTCCGTCCCTTTGTCTGCAAGTGCGCTTCCATAAAGAAAGAATGTGTTTCTAGGCAGTAAGTGTAAAGAAATTAGTTAAACTTTTTGAGGAAAAAAGGGGATTTATGGACCATATGACTTAGATATAAGGATTATAAATTGTGTTCAAGTGCATTTTGTATTCATTTTTATGAACAGCAATATATTTCAGTTTGCTTGGGCATGGACGTGTAATATTATATGAAAAAAAAAAAAAAACAGAACCTCTTGAACAAGATTAGAGTTAATAAAAAACATCACTAACACCTTAAAACAAATAAGTTATATTTATGATATTTATATGTTTTAGAAATAATAAAATATATTATTTAAAATATGAAAGAAAAAAAATAAAAGATTGTAAATTATTACTAAAACATTAAAATAAAAAATTTTGCAATTCTTGTAACAAGATATTTGATCATAAATAAAGGTATAATAAAGTAGTACTTAGCAGCTACTTTTGAAATAGACTTCCATAGGCAGATTCATAAATCAAATACAAACGGAAAAATTAATTCAGAATTGTTTAATTTTATTATAAATTTTACTAACGGCGATAATCTTTTAGATCAATTTTAAAATACCCGCAAGCCACTTATTACAGAAATAATAAAAAACAATGCATTTTATTAAATAATTTGAATAGCGTAGCGTGGTAATAGTAGCGTAAAAACATTTTTTTTAATTTTTTTTTTTTTTTTTTTTTTTTTTTTTTTTTTTTTTTTTTTTAATGTAAGATATCTTAATTTCCATTTGTAAAACAATTGCTTTAGTTTAAACAGATAAAAGAGAAACTTTAATACATCATTTAGGAATATATATAGTTATAATTAACAGACAACGCGCGTCGATGCAATAAACTACTTTAATATAAGTACATAGAATAAACCTAAATGTAAAACATATAATATGTGTGTGTGTGTGTATGTGTGTCTGTGTAGTACATAATGCAATATAATGTTAAATCAGAATTTTCCTTGAAGGTCTGTAGACAACGTGTAGGGAAATAATAAAAAATAAAGTAAGGGTGGCTTTATATATCTGATATTTTGACTAATTGTTCAAAAAAATTTAATGAAAGTGGTTTTCAGATATTAATATTAAATTTTTAATATATGTATTTTTAGTAATTATTTATATGTTTGTATAAAATTGTTTGCAACTTGCCAAAAATGAAGTTTCTATTAACTTTTTCTAACTGCAATTACATTGGGACAGGAGAAAATAACGTGCGGCTCATTCCGATTCGGAGAGAGGTTCAATCCCCATTAGACGCCAATGCTCCCGCTACGGGAACATGCTATATATTCTAAACGGTTACAGTTATTCAAAAAATTTCAACTGATTTATCATATTGTCCTCTTGTGTATACAAAAAAATATATATAAACTTTATTTAGTTAACGCGCTTAATATAGCGGAGCTTAATGGGTTTTAATAAATAACGTCATGGAAAAACCGCCTGATAACTATTCACCCGGAAAACCCCATGATTATCTTATCTGATAAGGTCTTGTATATAATCTCGCGCGGGTTGGGAGAAACTTCTTTTATGGTAAAAACTTTCGCTCGTGTATTTTGCGTTAATGTTTATATTTGATCAGTTTATAGCTGATCGCTTGTCGAGAAATTGACGATGGATGATATAATTAATTAATTTTAACCACATGAGAGTAGCAACAATCATAACAAGAATTAAAATCAATTTAAAAGAAGTTTCCCAATGCTCATAAATAAAATCTGATTATGGAAAAATCAGCCGTTATAGAATTTAAAACACTTATATCTCAGCCATTTTTTAGAATACACGCATAACCAAAAATGCTACGTTAACTATGCTAATATTATAAAGAAGTAAAGTCTGTTTAATTGTAGGAGGCAATCGCTGGAAGTACCGAACCGATTTCAAATGTAATAGTATCATCACAATGGTGGTAGTCTCTGTTCCAACATAGGCTATATCTGATGTCCATGTTTACTCAAGCTGTGACTTAGTCATTTTATTATATTATTCCTACAAGTATTACTTATTCTAATAAATGTTAGACATACAAATGTCATTTGGCATATTTAAACTATTACGCAAGCAAAGCGGCGGGATTTGACAGTCCTTTTATAAAAGGCGAACACTTAAGGATAAAATCTCTTTGGATTCCTAAATGATTTGCACAGCTGCTTGAACTTGAAATATCTAAGTGAAATGACTATTTTGAAACAAGATGGCAAATTTCGCAGTGAACGAACACAGTTCAGCACAAACACTTTGTCACATCCATATAGTTTAATAGTTATGTGTATTATCGTATGACAAAAATCATATACATATATATATATATATATATATATATATATATATATATATATATATATATATATATATATATATATATATACATATATATGTGTGTGTGTATAAGTTAGCATAACTGTGTATGTGCGCGCTTGTGGTTTTATCAATGCTGAAACGAAAAGTTATTTTATTTGTTAGGCTAATTAAAATAAATGTTTAATAATGGAAATAATTCAAATACATACAGATACGATAATCCTATGGAAATTATTATTCTCATTTCACTAAGCATCAAATAAGCATTTTTCCGCATCAAATAACAATTTAATTATCAATTAAATAATACGAATTTTTACAAAATGAATAATATAAATATAAGGCGTTTTAGATATTATTAACATTATTCATTCAATGTAACTGTAATTTGTAAAATAAAATCTGGAACATAAAAAAATTCCAAAGATTAAAAAAAGGAAATTTAAATAATAAGTCTTGAATAATCTCTATAGATGCATTGACTTTACAAAAGCTACAAAATTAGAATAAAGCATGAATATGTTCAAATTCCAACCGTCGCGTTCGCCTTCGCACATACATGGAGCTAATATTTCCTTTTTCAGAAAGATAATTGGACTTTGGAAAACACAATTATTGTTGTTAATTACTGTTCCCTCGAAAATTACATAATTTATGGAATGTGACAATTCATTTTCTAATATCTTGTGAGTGATAAATAAATTGTATAATTTGTTTAGGTATCATAAAATCCCTTTAATGAAATTCAAACATTATAAATTGTGTTAATGCCAAATTTAATTGTTTACAATTAAAATATAGTTTTTAAAGTTTAAGGAAACTAGAAATGTTTGAAATAATAAAAATAAATTAAGTTTAATTTTATATTGGTAAAAATGAAGTTAATTAAGAATCTACTTATTTTTAGGTTTATTTTTGTGCTTTGCAGAAATAATGGCAAATATTTTTAAAATTGTATATGAAAGAAAATAAAATTTCAACATCGTATGGCAAATTTAATTATGCAAAACAAGTTTGGCCACCATTGATTGGTCACGGTTAGATATTTTTGAACACATATTTGTTCTTCATACTTTTATTAGGATTTCTTTTATCTGGCGTTACCATTTTAGTCTCACTCCTCTGTCTGTCTATCTATAACAAAGGCCTTCTAAGAAACTATATTTAAGTGAGAGACAATGAATTTTGCATATGTATAGCTGAATACCTGCAATCACACTACAAATCATACTTTTTTGAAAAGAAAAATCTTACATTATTTTAATTAAATTAATTAATTTATTGATATACGAACATTTTAGCGATTTGGGTTTTAAAACAGAAACATAAATTCAGCCTTTTTTCGCGCAGTTCCATAGCATTCGATTTATCTGCATGCTAATAAAAAAGTTGCCGGTTCAAAGCTCGGGCTTCAGAGTTCTTAATTTTTTTACCAGAATAAATTTAATATTCTAATAGATTAAATTCTAGAATTTCTTTATTGTTTTTTTGCCTTTTTAAGGCCAAAAGTTGTTGAAAAATATTTTATCAATTATTTTTTTTATTAAAAAATATTTTTTGAGCAAATGCGAAATTTTAAATTCATCGAATTTCATTGTTCTATGGATTTAATTAAAATATTTTTCATATGTATATATATATATATATATATATTGTAATTTTAAGGGAATCTTTTTTTTTCTTTTGGGTATTTGTTTTTGTTAAAATGAAATCATAAATTTAAATATGCTTTTCAGATCTACAGACATACTCTGTTACAATGAGCTAAAATGCAGTTAATGAATATTTTTAATTTGATTAAAAAGTATTTTCAAATTTTAATAATTTTAAAATTAAATTTAATGGTGCAGCCATCTAATTAATAATTACAAACCAACAGATTGGATTTATTAATTACGACATAAAGTGTTTTGTAAGGAATATTACAGGGAATTCACTGTGTGATCTTCCATCACTTGTCACGTTGTCTTTAAATTATGCCTGAATGAAAAATATAAATCTAAAAGGGAAAAAAAAATCAAAATCTAAAAAATGTTTAGTTATAATTTGAAAAACTAACAATTGTTTCTTCTTCGGGTACCGTTTGAAGGTAAACAAGAAAGATGAAAATTCATTAACTTGTTCAAATGTTATAGTAGCAAAAGTACTGAAAAACTGTTCCAAGATAACTTTGTTTAAAGTTTTGTAATTCACAGGTATCGTTGGTATGCAGATCAATGTTTACGGCTCAAACGACTTTATATTTGGGACTTTTCTTACACAGTAAAAAAAAAAAAAAAAAAAAAAAAAAAAAAAAAAAAGTAAAGTTACTAAAGTTTTTCTATGAAACTGGGATTCCTAGAACTTTTTATGTAACGGCAACAACAGAAATTCCTTTAACAGCGTCTGTTACAGGAATTTTTCTTGTTCCCGTTACATAAAAAGTTCTAGGAATCCCAGTTTCCTAGAAAAACTTTAGTAACTTTGCAGATTTTGTTTACAGTGTAGCTGGCAAATTTTACGACATTTCTAAAAGTCAAAGCACTTAATAATAATATGTATAAAATAAATAATTCTTTTACGTCATTTCGAACATTCTTATTCCATTAAACCAACGACAATAATGTTTTTGTCTTTCTCACTGCAAAAATATATTTTCATATACCTTATACTTCGCTGATACTTAGTAAATATTTATTATATAGGGTCAGACGATACTAATATGAGACACACTGAAAAACAATTTGCGACGGAATCTAGAAAAGAAGTTGTGGCTGTACACTGTTAAAAGATATCTGTAAAGTTACTAAAGTTTTCCTAGAAACTGGAATTCATAGAACTTTTTTTTTGTAACAGCAACAACAAAAATGTATGTAATAGATACACTTTTGCACCAAAAATCAAAAAATCTGTAAGGTTACTAAGAATTTTTTAGGAAATTGAGAGGCCTAGAACTTTTCATGTAACTGCAAACAGTGTTACAGATAACATTTTAGTATGGTTATGTTAATTTTAGCAGATTCATTTGTAAAGCTGCAGATTTCTGTGGATTTACAAAAACTAGTTTTGTAGATTTACAGCTTTTTTGTGCAGTTATAGATGATTAGTAAACATGTAACTTTACATCTGTCGAGTTACAGTTATTTTTTATTTATTTATTTATTTTTTTTTTATTATTATTATTTTTTTTACATTGTAGAAAAAGTAGTTCCATGTCATCTTTATAAATCCTAGTTCCCTTTGCTACAGATTTCTAGTTATCCCTATTAAAATTAAAGGTTGATTTCCTATATTATCGAGGTCAAACTTATTTAAAAATCTCTGCAAATAAATGCAAACACAAGGATTGAGTTTTAGTAACTATAATTCTAGTTTATGAATTAATTCTAGAAATCAAGTGATAATTTCTCACAATTCAAATTATTCATAATACAACGTATTGTTTCATAACCTAGAAAACTATAGGCTAGAATTTATTGATTATTTCGTCTATTCCATTTTTTTTCTACCTTACTAGGGGCTTCTGCCCCCTAGGAGCTGCGATCGCCAACCCCTGTTCGGACACCGCAAACTCTAAAAGCACGTAAGTTTGATCGGCTTTAAAAAAAATTCGGAAAACGTTAACGGGCTGTTTTCGTCCTTGATAACATTTGAAACATTTGAAAATAAGCTAATATAAAATTAAGTAAGTAAAGAGAGTCTTTGTCTCCCGGTATTTTTTAACAACGCGAACAAAAGTTCTTTTAAATAAGACATTTTAAATGTATCGTTTTAAAACTGACTTAATTTTCACCAAAGCTTTCTTTCTCATTTTAATATTCATGTGAAAATACTTTTGTTGTTAGAAAGGATATATTATTTGCTCTTTGTCAGAATTCACAACAATAGTTTAAAGATTACCTCTAAATCTAAAATAAATGTCACGCGCAAATATATTTTTTAATTTAAACTGTTTAACACTATTTTTGTTTGGTCGTTTTAAGTATGGCGCAATTTCCCCATTTACAAAATTAACGCAAATTTTTGACTTTATAATTTTACAATTTTCCTTCTTTTTTTAAAATTCACATATAAATATGGTTTTTATTACGTAATTTTCAATATTTTCCTGATTGTAATACATGATCGTGTAATTCTAAAGTTTTTTTCGATTATAATAGTCACGTGTAAATAATTTTTTAATTTGAAGGAAATATTATCCTTTTTGCTTTTTTAAAAATTTGCAAAAACTTACAATAGTGCCCTTTTCTAAAAGAAAATGTGTCTCGAAATGCTGAAAATTTGAATTTAAAATGGAAATAAATCCTCAAAAAAGAGTCAAATATAAAACAATAAATGTAGTCTGCACACCGAGAACGTCTCAAATATATCCTTCAGAAAAAATTACTACATTGCTGTGTATAGTTTTTGCTTTTATAAAACTTTTCTAATGGAACGATTTTGACCTCATCTCTTAAAATAATTATTCGATTTAAACATTGTCTGCACCAGCGTGTTTATCAAACATTTTTCTATGACACCACCGATTTTCATATTTTTGTATGCAGTAGTTTTCTTAATATTAATGAAGAAAGACCACCGCTCACAAAAAATTCAAAACCGGAGGCGGTGACAGCGTTAATTACATATTTTTTTAGAATAGAGAGATTCGCATAGGTCGGAAATCTATATTTCTACTTTAGTTTTTTAGAAAATGAGTACTTATTCTTCCTAGATGAAGGCGGTATATTTTTCTTTCAGTGTAAAAATCTCAACTTTTCCAGTTAATTGTGATCTATTGACTATACGCCCAAATAGCCAATGCATGATTGCATTGTACTTTTAAATAATAATTATAACTTTAATATATACGTAATATATTCACGGTGTCCTAAAAACATTGAAATTGGCTTTTATTTCTTAGATATTTATCTCAGATATATATTTTAAGTTACAAAGTTACGTAAAGAAAAGGTTCGGCATTTTATGAAATCGATTAAAATTTAAGGGGGCTAAAATGTTTAGGGCATTTGCAGAAATCAAAATTTTTATGCGGCCCCCGAACAAAAATTTCCCAATGTGTAAAATGTGCATAATACATTAATAAGGTGATGTAAAACATTTCAGCATTTTATCGTAAAAAGTGGCAGAGATCCGTATAAACAATTTGGTCAGTGCTTAATACTGCTTTTGCAATAAGAAAACAAACAAACAAACAATGGAATCGTTGTTTTCTTTCATTATTTGTGTACGACTCTTGAAATGTAATCATCCAACATGATTTTTGCCCTTCGCGAACTCATATCCAGTCATCGAAAAGTTGTTTAAATAAGCATTTATGCATTTCAATATCCCTGCGACTTTGTATGATAAAATGCTGAAATTTTTTATATGACTGCATTTGTGTATGGGTAATTTTTGTACGTTGAGCGTATAAAAATTTAAATTTTATATTTCTTTAAATTTAAATTCCTGAAAATTTTAATCGTTTTCATGAAATTATGTACCTTTTTTGCGTAAATTTGAAACTGATAAGTCTATGATAAATGTAGGATTAAAAGCTGGGGTCAGTGTTTTTTCAGACACCCTGTATATTTCAAGGCTTGAATGTGCAATATAAAGGACTGAAAAATAAAAGAAAAAACAGGAAGAAGCATATTTTATAGTTTTAAAAATGATCTTTGAATGCAAATTTTATAAATATTGCCCAAATTTATTAGTTTGCAATAAAACTGTTTCTGATAAAAATAAATTGAGTAGTTAAAAGTAACCTCACGAAGAGTTTCTTATCAGTAACACGAAAAAAAAAAGTAAATAAATTTTGTTATACTTTGTAACTACGTGATTATACGCATTTATTTTAAAGGTAAGAATTATTGATTGACTAAACGAGTAGTAAAAAATTGTCTATAATCAATTCGTCATTAATAAAATAACCCAATAAGCTCCGCTTTATTAACCACGCTAAATTACAAGTATTTCTTTTTCTTTAAATACATTACTCCGATCTATTTGGAAAAAGCTAACATTTTATATAATTTTTAACGATTTACAACATTTAATATGAAGGGACTTCTGAAACTTATAAAGGGAGAACATTTTACTGTATTGGATAAAGTGGAATTGTTATTTTATTTCTCAATATATTCAATTGTGATCTGAATATAATTATTAGAATGTGAAACATATTTTTTATTTACATGCATGAAACAAATTTATAATAAAAATTTAATTCAATTATAAAGATATATATATATATATATATATATATTAATAATTTAATATTAATGTTTCAAGTTACTATCATTCGATGTTTGAAATATGGAGAAAACTGGTGTAAGAAAAATGAAGCCAAGCATAAATTTTCTACTATTCTCATGTACATTATGAATGAATTACAAGGATTTATTCAAGCGTAACATTTTATAGAATTGTCTATATTTTATTCATGTACAATTTTATTACTTTCTTCTATCTCTACAAGAAGGAAGTACTGTATTCGTGAATAATTTCGTCTTCCGGTTTCTGATGGATTTATACATTTTAGAAAGTCCTGAAAACGATTTTATAGTTTGTAGAAAATGCCTGTCTGTCACTCTGTCTGTCACTCTGTCTGTGAGTCTGTCTGTATGGGACAAAACATTTTTTATGCCTTCTATCTCAAGAACTAATGATTGGAATATCACAAAACTTTAGATTCAATTAGACCTAGATATAACCTGGTGTTGATAAGTTTTTGGTGTATATCGCCCAACAAGTGGCGCTGCTATGCTTCATTTTCACATTTTCTACAATAGCTCAAGAACTAATTGACGGATTTTCATCGAAATTCATATTCAGGTATACGTTTATACATATTTGTGCTATTTATGTTTTGGTGTAAATCACCAATGAGGTAGTACTGTTATGCTGCATTTTTAACTTCTTCCGCAATAGCTAGATCTCAAGAACTAACGCATAGATTTTCCTCAAACTTCAGTTACAGTTACCAGTTGACTTAAGTTGTTGCTTATTAAGTTTTGGTGTATGTCGCCCATCAGTTGGCGCTGCTATGCTGAATTTTGCATGATTTACACGATTTTAGCGATACTCATATCTCAAGAACTAATGCTTGGGATTTCATACCTGTAGAATCATCATGATGGGGGTAGATTGAAATTTAATTTTGGCACTGTGCTAGCGAGCTTCAAAGTATTTGTATGATATAGAAAAAAGTTTTGGGATTGGCTCATCCGACTACTTTACTCCCATGTTAATTTTTTATGAACTTATAATATAACTGGTACGTACCTTCGGGAAAAATGTTTATTTTCTTGCACCGCAATGTCCTAAATAATACCTTGAATTTACTTGCACTAATTTGCCTTGAATTTACTGTTTTACATAAAGCAGTTTTCACTTGTTTCAATAATGGAAGTTTGGACTTTGATTTTTTAAAGAAGTGCATTGTGTGATACATCTCGGTTCGTTAAAGGACGATTTAGCAAATAAAAACATATGAACGAAAAACAGAATACATGATTAGAATGTTTCATTCAAGATCCAAAACATACAAATACTTCCTAGTTATTGTCCGACTCAGGGCTTTATGTTCAATACTTGAGCTTTAAACAGCTTTGAAACTTTACATTTTATCTTTCATAAATAAATATCTTTGTTTCGGGAAGTACTTGATACCCAAATGTTATAAAAATATGTATCTAATATAAATAGTTAAGGGAACGACAAATGAGCATAGTTTTTTAACATCCCGATTGATACAAAATGAGTTTAAATAATTGAAAAATGATTTAAAATAAGGAAAATTGTATCATTATTCTGCTTCTCATTCTTCCAAAATTAAAATCTTTTGTTTAAACTTTCAAACATTTGCATGCCACATGTGCCTTTGCAATAATACTTCTAGACATTTATTTTAAGATTTTTATTGAAAATCGCTCTGTTTTGACTTTTTATTTTTATTTATTTATTTATTTATTATTTTTTTTTTTTTGAATTACTGATAGGCAATACAAATATTCCATTTCAAATTATCATTAACTCCCATCTCATTTTTAATTTTTATTTGTAATATGAAATGAAGTAGGAAGCAAATTTTTACGAATAATAAAAAAGCGGTCAGATGTGTGTATTTGATAAATATTTGCATTGGAAAAAAGTAAAGATTACTTTAACAACCGTTTATTAACGACATATTTATTCCATTTTGAATTTGCGTTAGCATTTTTCAAAAACGAAGAAATTAATTATATTTTATATAATTTTATTATTCCCCAGTTAAGCCGAGCCATATTTACTTATGTAATTTAAAAATGGATGCTAAATTAAAAATAATAATAATAATAATAACAATAAGGAAAAGCGCTGTAGAAATTTTATCAATCTGATATACAATTACTTATCCTGGATGCAGTTTTATTAATAACTTTAAGTTTTAATTTGAACTGATTTTATTACAGGGCCAGCAAGTATTTAAAAACACATTGACATATATATTTTACGTAATACAGCAGCAAAAAAATACATAAAAATTACGCTTTATTGAAACATTACTTTTTCTCAAATAATGAGTTTTTTGGCGATCGGTTTAAAATTTTCATTTGAAATTTTTCTTATTTACAATCTGAACAAAGGAGCATCCCATTTTTATCCCCAAAATAGCAAACATATTCATAATGAAGAAAAACTATTGAAATAAAAGAACTGTTTATATTCCAAGAAATGTAAACCGACTGTAAATATAGGCATTAGCTTGTACTCGGGGCTATTGCCGAGGGAGCTCATGGAACTCGTTTTATTCTTTTAATATTTTTTTATTAATATATTTTATTTTTTATGTATTTTTAACTGTGAGTTTTTATCGTTGTAAGTCCTTTAGTTTTATAAACATGAACGTGAGTAACGGGAAGTCATATTGACGATGGCAACAGACTCATATTTTTTTTCTTTTCTGCACTTTTTTTTTATTTCTAAAATATCGCAAAATTTCATTTTTCACATTCTAAAATAGAAAACAACGTACTTTCAAATTCATTTTGTTTTAAAAGTGTATCTCAATTTTATTTTCTCATGAATTTTGACGTAAATTTCAAACATGGAATTTTTTTTTTTTTTTTTTTTTTTTTTTTTTTTTTTAAGTCTGGGTGTAACCCAATTAAAAAAGATTAAACAGATTGATCATAAAGTATTGTAAATAATATAGAATTTCATTATTTTCCTGTAATATGTCATAAATTCCAATACGAAAATAAAACTTCACCCTCAAACATTTAAATAATTAAAATAACAAAGGTTGCTATATATCATTAAAAAATATCATGTTTAACCGCTCGTAATACGAAAGTGTAACAAATTCATTTTAATGTAGTTATTAGCACGGTTCGTAAATATCATGATATTTTCGAAAAAATAAAAAATATTTGATATTATTATACATATTTGATATTATATATATATATATCTGATTTTTTTCAAAATAGTCAACTTATGGATTAAATAATTATTAAATATTTTCAGACTCTATATGAAATAGAAACTGAAGCATAATGCAATTAGTATGAAAACTAATAAAATATTCGAAATGTCTTTTTATTGTTCTCTATTTTTTATGTAATAAATTGAAGTTCAAATAATTGAAAACCGATACAATTTGCATCTTACAACCACCACTTGAAACAAATTATAGGATTTAGTACCGAATTTTAAGGAAATGTTATACTTTGTACCAAAAAAAAAAAAAAAATTGCCGTAGATGCTGTATATTCCCGCGGCCTCCATATTGGATTTATTGGCAATTTTTTGGTTGCGTTTACCGATAAGGCAACCCCGACGAGTGACGTGTTCTGGCAACCCCGTTAAGCGTAACATGTGCATAAATCGCTGCTTGGTGACATTTACTACTTGGCGGAAAATAGGCTTTCACGCCAAAAAAAACAACAACAACAAAAAAAAAAACAAGATGGTTCCCAAAATTTTAAATATAAAGTAAATTGTTTTTATTAAAAGACTTGAAAATTAACATAAGCTTTTTCCCTACATACTTTTTACGTTCCTTAACTTGCTTGTACAGTTTAAAGTAAATAAAAATAAAACCAGAAAAACTTCCTTCTAATACAGCTGAAAATAACCATAATCTAAATCAGACAGTTTATCCTTCAATAGCTGTTACAAGTAAATATTACTCATAATTATTGGTTCTACATTAAAAAATTCCAAGCTCAAATTCAAAGCTTTGAGAATGTATACTGATAAAAACGTAACTAGCGGATCACTTTCCCCCTTTTTTATCTGCAGAACGACATAATCAATAACAGTTGAAAAGTTCATTTACACTTACATGTTTTGACTGAAAATATCAAAAATCTGAACGATGTTCAGAAAATAAACATCAAGTATAAGAAAACATCAAAAATCATGGTATTTTGAAAATAAATATCGGATATATATCCTGATATATATCAAGATACATATCCATATATATATGTCATTGAACCCCGGTCATTAGCTATTCTCAAATTTATATTCGAATTTCTTAATATATTAGTATATTAATGTTTTCTTTTAAAACGATTTTTTAATTATGATCTCTTAATGGGCAGTCCATTGGACATTTCCATTGGTACTCCGGATGGATTGTCTGATTTCTGTAAACGAAATCTTATATTTTCATTCATAAAAATAAATCTACAACAATTACATGAAAATGACATAAATTTCCTGACACCATCCTTCGTGATGTTAGTCATGGAATTTTGTTTAAAAAAGAATAAGACATGAGTCTAGTAAAATGGTTGCTGTGTTTCACTTTCTATGCAATATAAATCGTTGAAATTTTTATCACTGCATTTAAAATATTAAAAGACTTAGCTAATTGGTGTAACTTAAATTATAGCTTACGAAAGAAACAAGAAATAAATAAAACGTCACTACAGTTTGTTTAGAGTTCGTTTGATGCCATACGTTTTGAAAGTTACGTCATAATTAGTAATATTGTTTTATTTTTTTTTATTTTTTTTTTAATAGTAATGTCTGTATTATAGTACATGTTTTAAGTTAATACATTCAAATTCATGTTCTACGTATTTTCAATGGACATATAGTTAAAGTTTTTATTTTACATATGAAAAATGTTCATTTTCTACTTAGAATGATGTCAATGAAGGAAATGCAAAAATATAGCCATTGAATCTGAATTTGTACTGCCTTACAAAATCACAGTATATGTGTTATCTCTTTAAAACCCGTATTTCCTTATCGTCCTAAAAGTAGGAGAGCACACAACAGCGTATTCTATATAAATTCCTTTGAATAGTTTAATTGAAATAAAAGCCAATTTATTATTCAAGAGTCATTTAATGATATATTTCTCTTTATCTCAAGTTTAAATTAATGTTATATATTTTTTTATTAAAGTGTTAAAATGACGGTTTTTGGAGTTTTATTTTTATTCAACGTACAAGTATTTTAAAGTTCTGAGCTACAAAAAAAGCACTCATATAAAATTACTGAGGCATTATTCTTCACATTACTCCGGTAAAACACGTTATGAAAAAAAATTCTATGAAACAAATTTTCCTTCCTTTTTCGACTGTCCAGAATATAGGACGATGGTATAATCCACTAGTGTCTACCAACCATCAGTTAGTAATGGAGATAGTGCTTTCTTTCTCTGTAAAATTCCGAACATTGCTATTCTACAACTAACACAGAAACCTAACAGTTTGTATGACAAGTGCACATCATGTACCAGATAAGTTTCTGGAGTAGGGGGTAACTTGTTCTCAATCAACAACTCATGAAGGCGGATTGTATTTTAAAATTCTTCTCGGCAAATCTACATCTCTCGTATTTGAATTTTGTTTTCTTTCAAAATTATTCTGATGCTAGTATTTTAAAATGTCATATAAATTTTAACCGCGTAAAAAACCTTGCATTTTTTTTTTAATATTCAAGTGTAAATTTAAGTTTTATGATTTAATTTTTCAAATTTCTTGTTTTTAACACGTGATCTTTTAATTATTATTTTAAATTTCGCTTTGGCTTTAATAGTCACAAATAAGTTTATTTTTTATATAAGTATCAGATGACATCACCTCTACTTCTATATCTACTGTGATGTCTGTGATGACTTATTCGCATGGTTCAAAAAGTGTCATAATAACTCTTAAAATTTCTAAGTTTTCAAATAGTAAGTTGTTTTAAATTCAATTAATTTCTCTAATAGCGCTAACATTTATGTTTCTTGATGCTAATAAAAGACAGGAAAGTTGAAATGATGCAGTTTTGTTTTAACTATTGATGTTGTTATCTCATTAAAATTGAAAATAAACTCAAGGGAGGAATTTTATGCTCTTTGTATTCAGCTTGGCAATTATTATTTCATATATTTGTTTGAGATATCCGAATGGATCCAAAGGTCTCATAATAACTCTTAAAATTTCTAACTATAAAATATTGAATAAATAATATTATTGCAATATTAATTTGTTTAAAATTTTAATGGCATTTCGCTAATTGGAACGGCAACAATTTCTTTTTTTTTTATGCTGTAGATGAAAGACAGAAAAAAGTGAAAATGATGTCATTCTCGCATCATCAATGTCATTTTCTCTTTATTTTTATGTTTATTTTTTATTTTATTTTTTACGTTTATGAAATTTGAGGATGACACAAGATTTTTGGTTTCTAAAAATAACTGATTACGGACGATCGAAATGTGATTTTTATTATTATTATTATTATTGAAAAACATAATTTAATCAGAATAATGTCTTCATAATCGATAGAAATAAAAGCTAATTTCAATTTAATAATGACGAAAAAAGATGTATGATTTTCTCTTTTCAAACTTTTTTTCACAAAAATGGAGTAATTTAGTTCCCATCAAATGAGATTAAAAATGCAAAATATATATAAATATATATCAAAAACTAATTCAAATTTTAAAATTATAATACCACTTTTTACTTTCGCGGAGCAATAAGGATAAGTTTTGTTAATTTCATCACCAAATGTTCCATATTTTAGGTTAATTAGCTGTAAAACATAATCAGTCGTTTAACCAGTGGTTTCATAAAATCATTTCATATATTCGCTTCATTATGACTTTATACATATAGATAGATATAATGTATTTAGTTTATTTTAAATAAATATGCTAAATAATTATCAACACATCATTTTATCCTTCATTTTGTATCACACATTTAATGCTTCTTCTTGTTTCTGTTTGTTAAAATTTAATTATTTTGGAGTATTTGCTGCAGTATTAAGCCAATCTTTAGGGCTCGTCCCAATTGTGAGTGTTTGAGCGCACTCCTCCCAAACCCGCTCTTCCAGCTCGGTGGTTGAAAGTGCTATTCAGCATAAGGAGCTATCAAAGCAGTGTCTTGTAAAATAAATATGGTATAAATCCTATCCTTAAGAAATAATTATGCATCATAAGTGCAAGAAACGCTATGATATCTCGCGCGCGAGTTCAAAATTAACAATCAAACCATATACTTAAAAATCAAAAACTCGCAGAATTCAAAGTTAAGGAGTCGCGATGAAAATCAGCAAAACATTTTCAAAGTTTGAATTGGTGTTTCAAAAACTTCTATGAAAAAACATGAAATCTTGACTGTTGATTAAACAGATTAGATTTCTAAATATAAGTTATTACCATCAGAAACTGATTAGCCTTTTAAAGAATTTATGGATTATTGAATTTAAAACAACACTTTTTTTATTACTCTGTAAGTCATTGCACGCATGATATCTCGAGAACATGTGTATCGATCGCTATAAAACTTTAAAAAGTAGATAAGAACATTTGCGCGTTTAAAATTATCTACATTTAAGTATTTTCAATGGTACGATTTTTAGTTGTGACTATTTTTATTCATTAAAAATAAAAATAAGAAACATTGTTTTCACAAAAATATTTTTATACATGGCTAATAAAAGAATTTTGACCTAAGAGTACATCATTCTAAAAATATATGCATTTTTATTGATTATATCAAATTTTATGACAATCCTTACATACGTTGTGAAGATATCATGCGCGCAATGACTTACGGAGTAAAATAATGAGCTATTTTAATTTCAACCATACATAAATTCTGTGAAAGACAGGTCAATTTCTAATAGTAGTGTATTAAATAGAAAAAAATGTTTAATCAATAGTTGAAATTTCATATTTATGCATAAAAAGCCTTTGGAGATATACTAATTCAAACTTTGAATGCCTTTGTTGAGTTTAAAAGTTATAAGACTTCTTAATTTTTTCTCATATTTAAAATCTCATAATTGCCAGACAGGTAATTACGAGTACTTATGTTTTTAGTTATGTTTAGATGGAAATACAGTTGCAAAAAAAAATTGCAATAATTAACTGGAGAGTTTTATTTAGTAACTTCTCTTTTTAAGAGACTTTATTTTCAAGGTTTTAACTTATGAAGCAGAATCGAAAGTAAATTTTAAGATAGATAATTCGATAACTTGATCTAAAAGCATTAACACACTAAGACCAATTTAGTATTTCTTTTAATAGGGTGATGTCAAAAAAAAGCATTATTGAACTCAGAGCCTTATCGTTTTGTGGGCCATATCACAAACTATATTCCCTCACTTATTAAATATATATACAGTAGATGCTCGATTTTACGAACCTCTTTTTACGAATTACTCGTTTTTATGAACTGATATAGTGGTCCCATCCAGCATACCATTGAACTAATGTCACTACCATTTACGAACTTTCAATTTTACAAACACATTTTATGAGTCCCATCGAGTTCGTAAAATCGAGCGTCTACTGTATATATATATATATATATTAGACCGGAGTGAAAAACAAAAAGTTTTGCAAATCGAATCGTAATAGTGCGGAAAAGTTGCTACTCGTCAATACAAGCACAGTGAAAAAAAAAATTTTGAAATCGAAGAATATCTTCCGTTCGCGCATCGCGTTCAAAGTTTTCGAATTTGAACAAAAATTGTACAAATATAGGAAAAATCGTAAAAAGGTGTAAACTTTTTCCGAACGAACACATTTTTTTTGTACCTACCATGACCTTGAGATGTAGAATGGAGGAAAAAATACCACACACTCCTCCTTTATCCCCTTCTAACCCCCCTCAAGGGGTTGAAAATGGCCAATTTTCGTGGAAAATACAGAAATTACAGAAGATGTAAATATTGACGAATCGACCTGATTTTTTTTTTTACATAAGGCAACCTTGAGGCTAAAAGTCGAAAACAATCCCCCCCCCTCGACAGGTCCTCTATCCGCTTTGAACCCTGTCGAGGGGGCGACTTTTTGCGGCAAACGTTATGTTTTGGTTTGTTTGCCGCCCGGTCACTCGACCTCTCCATCTCGTCAGCCCCTTTCTTCTTCGGTGCACTGTAATGCTCGCTCTTCGTGCGCACCGCTGGAATTCAGAGAAACGGAGTGGGGGAGGAGCTAGCACAGTACCCGTACCTGGTAACGATTGCTGTGCGTCACTCAGTTTTGCCTCAGCGTCGCTGCGTGTTTCTGCTTGTCTGGCTTGTAAAAGAATATATCTCGCCTATAAAAGAAGCGCTGCTCTTGCTGAAAACTTTCTTGTCGGCTTCGTTTAGAATCCCGTAGCTTGAATTGGATAACGGTTTCAACGATCAAAATTTAGCTTCTTTTATCATCAATATGGCGCTCACTCGAAGCGTTCATACTCGCTGCCCATTTTTTGGTGCACCAAAACCACTACCATCGGCAATTCTTCCCACCAATGCTGACGTTGTCAAATGTTGGCATGAAGTGCAATACGCCATGTTATTGCAGTCTGGTAACTTTAAACTTGGAAGGAAGTTGAGCTTTTTAGAAGTGGCAAACACTGTAGCTCAACAGATTGAGTCACTGTATTTGAAGGCTTCGATTCCTCCAGTTTGTCACACAAGAGTCGTTCAAAAGATGAAAGAACTACACGATCCCTATTATTCTCTTCATAAATCATATCCAAGAGACAAAGACACGGCTGGGAAACAGAAGAAGTACAATGATTTCATCCATCAGTCGTATAACACATTATTTGACATATCAGATGCAAATGCGAAATGACACTAGAATGCACTTGAGGGAAAAACTTTGACAAGTGTATTTGTCCTAATCCTATAGCTGTCAGCTGCGATTGCCCTAAGGACAGGAAAATACCTACATTGGAACTGATGTTTCTTTACGCACAAAGACACCTTAGATCAGGTAAAATAGGACCGACGGTGCATAAAAAGGAAACCCCAAAACTTACATCATGGTTTCAAAGAAAGGCTCGTCATCTTGATGTGCTTAGCACACAAATGCAAAGCTTGCCTGGTTGCAGCATTGATCCTGAAAGAGAGGAGACAAATGTTGATGTCAATGATGATCAGGATGATTTAGATTTTCAGCGCACACGATCTTTGTCTGCTCTGTCAAGGAGCCCAGACTCTTCACAAATGCGCATGTCGCTTCCAGTTACTGCTTTGACAAGTAATCGCTTTGGTCTGTCAGACAGAACAACAGCTGCTATTACCTCTAGCGTGCTAAAAGACGTAGGTCTTATTACTGATAGTAATACATCACTGATCGTTGATAGAAGCAAAATTAGACGAGAAAAAGAAAAGTGCAGGGCAATTCTTACCAATTCAAACATAGATTACCTGTCCTCTTCTATTGGTAAATATTTCTTCAGCTGACATTGCAGACTTGATTTCCAAGGGGGAAAAGCCAACTCTTCCTTTGAATCTGGCAGACATACCATGTCATATGCAAGCCGTAGAGCTCAGTGTTAAGCTGGTAACACAGGCCTCCTCAAAAGTGCCTGGGCATGAGCGATGTGATGGTTTTATAAGAGCCACCCTCGCTTCTCGTCCTATCATGATAAAATTTGACACTAAATCAGAATTCGCAGTACCTGAATCTGCATCTGCATAATTCTCCACGCTCACATTTTGGTTGGTTGGTTGAGTAGGGTGTGGGTGGGACTCGCAGTGCAGTCACCTTCCCGTGGTGAGTCCTGAGTCATCCTTAGAAGGACGGGCCAAGAGCTGCACAATTTTGATCTCTCGAGGGGGGAGGGCGATTGTTTTCTACTTTTAGCCTCAAGGTTGCCTTATGAAAAAAAAAAAATGAGACCGATTTGTCAATATTTACATATCCTGTAATTTCGGTATTTTCCACGAAAATTGGCCATTTTCACCCCCTTGAGGGGTTTTGAAGGGGATAAAGGAGGAGTGTGTGGTATTTTCCTTCCATTCTACATCTCAAGGTCATGGTATGTACAAAAAAATGTGTTCAATCGGAAAAAGTTTACACCTTTTTACGATTTTTCGTATATTTGTACAATTTTTGTTCAAATTCGAAAACTTTGAACGCGATGCGCGAACGGAAGATATTCTTCGATTTCAAAATTTTTTTTTCACTGTGCTTGTATTGACGAGTAGCAACTTTTCCGCACTATTATGATTCCATTTGCAAAACTTTTTGTTTTTCACTCCGGTCTAATATATATGTATATATATATATATATAGTCAAGTGGGGACAGATGCCGCAGTTTTTCTTTTCTTTTTGTACAATAAAGCAAAAAACAACAAAGTACCAGAAATCATTGATCAAACCCTTTAGAATCTAATTTCTATGTCAAACAAGTTAAACCCTCTTATTAAAGTAGGCATTATTATTTCACCACAGGCCCTTTTTTAACATAATTTTTTATGTGCTGGATAAGATGCTGCATGGGGTGTGGGACAGATGCCGCATGGAGAAAAATGCTAAGTTGTTTATTTTTTTTTTCAAGCATATCACATTTTTATTTTCTCAAACTAATTAAAACGAAAATAAATAATAGTAAACTTACAAAAATTATATATATCACTAAATTGTGAAAAGTTTAAACGAAAATGCAAAAGTGTAATCTCTATAAACAAAACTTAAGACAAAAAGTGAAAATGAAAAGAAAAACATTTGAATTTACATGAATGGATTGCATAATTATTGGAAACGGTAGACAGCAATTCCAAAAAAGATATAAATCACTGGTTTACACCCAGACGAACATTGCAGTTTGCTCTTAATGTAAGTATTAGTTCTATTCTATTTCGGCCCTAGTCTATTTATTTTTGGCCTTTCTTCTCATTGTTTGGTATTTCCATTCGCCCACAATCACACCACACTACCCGTTGCAAAAGTAAAGTAAAGGTTTTTCATGCAGCTATCGATTGCATTTGATGCACTGAATCCTGTTCGCTTTAGACTTTGCTCCTTGATAAGACTCCAGCCACTCCACATATGCACAGTCATCAAATTTCAATCAAGTTCTGCCATCAGAATCTATAAGAATAACAATTTACCCATTGTCGGAAGATGACTCACATTTTAGTTTTTTCCTCAAGTAGAGCGTTTTCAAGTTGATCTTTCCCTTCCTTTTTTACACATTTTACTTCCGCCAAGTTGTCGTTCTTTGAAGCTTTCTAGTTTCTTTTGTTTTTCATTTCCTTCTTCTTTTTTATTGTTTATAAACTCTGTTCTTATAATATTTGCATCCTTTTACTTTCTCTTACTTGGCTGTATAGGTCTTTTGACCATTGGGGTAGGAGAGATTTTGTTTAACAGTTTAGATGGTGAGAATTGTAAACGGCCTACGTTTTCCTTATTCACACATGGTGAACCAACATTGTTGCTGAGAATATTTTGATACGTAGCAGAATGCGCTAATATACATTCATTTAAATGTAAGTTCTACTAAAATCGCAATGATGAATTTATTGTTCCAAAAAACAAAATTTTTTTTTCCTAATCTGTCCCTCAACCTCGATGCGGCATCTGTCCCATAGTGGCGGGTAAGATGCCGGGCCGCCATTTTGTGTCATTTGAGCGACGCGAGAGAAAGGCAAGCATATGTCTGTATTCTACGAGTATCTAGTCTATAGTTGCAATCGATTTTGGGATGAAATCTCTGTTCATTTTTCTTAAAATATGTAATAAAGCTTCATTAAAATAATTTTAGCAATTTACCACGCATGTTCGAGCCATAAAAACTGGCATAAATATGTAAATACTGACAATTAAGTGGTGGAAACGCATACAACACATCACACAGCGAAGAAGAACAGTAGAAAATTCTAAAATGGTCTAGGGAACGCTAGTGTCGCCTACACAATCGCTGCGACATCTGCCCCACCGCGGCGTCTGTCCCCACATTACAATGTATATATATATATATATATATATATATATATATATATATATATATATATATATATATATATATGACATGTTAAAAATTATTTATGTATGAAATCTGCGTCTATGCGTTTTAACCAAAAAAGTACGTCGTTCGCTTTATCGTTCTTTTGATACGTATATGTATTTGAATTCGTAATTGTTAATTTGAATTTGTAATTGGTAGCTATACATTGTTCTAGGAAGAAAAAGTTTGTAAAGTTACTCTTGCCCAGAATACTTTATGTACAATGAAAATAATAGTGGTAAGGCAATATAACCAATTTTAGAAAAAAATGCAGATAATAATTTAAAAAGAATCAACAAAAAGTAGATTTTCTAAAGAGAAAACTTCAATAAAATATCTAGACTAGAAATTGGTTTGCAAGTTTTAATCAAAAATGTCTCACATTACTGATTTTACTCAAACATGTGAGACAATTTATATTTTCTGGTTCCTGTAATTAATACTGGTGTTTATTTTATTAAGTAGTTAGTAGCGTAGTTCATGGTCGTTATGTAAACAGGTTTTTAAATATAAAGGATGCATATTTTCTTAATTTCCCATGTTCTTCAAATTTATTCGATTTCCGTGTAGATATTTCAAATTGCATTAACCGTTTAGACGCCGAATTATGAAGTAGATCGAACTGGTACTTAAATTTGCTTAATTAAGTATACTTATAGAACCCTTATACGTAATTAATAAAAACATTTAAAGAAAAAAAAATTTCATATGGATTTTTTAGATGTTCCCAAATGGGAACATTGGCGTCTAATGAGTACTTTTCTTATAGGTTTTGAAGATTTTCTTTTTACAAAAATCAAATGAACGAAAATGCATAAAAGTAAAAGATTATGAAAATATTTGGCAATTTAAAAATAATTTACATTAAAATTGTTTACCTTTTTATTTTTACAGCTTTTTATCCAATTTATTTGCCATGATATAAGGGGAAACAATCTTTATGCAACCTCTTGTCACACTCAACACACATGTTGCGGCAGTTTTTTTGGCAAAGAGCACAGCGTCCTTGTGACGCAGATATCAGATAATGATTATCAGTTTTTCTAAGTTTATTTTGAACATGCATTTTTGGTCCAGGTTGAGATATAAGTTTTGGCTTGGAACGCAGTAAGTTCATTGTAATATCTCGACGAAATTCTAAATGTGACATTGAATTATTTCCATGAATGTCTCTATAAATTATCCAAGATGCTGTTGCAGCAATATTTAGAGCGTTTGCAAATAAATTCCAGTACCATTTTTTATTTCGTAGCTGCGGTCTGTACGATGAAAGAAGTTTATCCAGAACATCAACTCCACCCATACCTTCATTGTAATATCTTATAAGAGCAGGTTGTGGAACATCAATTTTCTTTTTTGCCGATTTAGAATATCTCTTTGTGTTTGAAATAGGTTCATGCGTTTGATGATTAGAGGCAACTGTCACATCTGCATTGTCATTCCACCGGCAAATGAATACAGTTCCATCACTACGGTAATCCATTGCTCCTCTGGTCTTTTTGGCCAAGTTTTTATTGTCTAGTAAAGGACATTACCGGATGCGGTTACTTCGGATTGTACCTGTAGCTCTAATTCCAGAGTCTGCCAATTTTTTTAATAAGTTATAAGATGTAAAAAAGTTATCGAAATATATTTCGTGCCTGCCCGGATCTGTAACTGTGGATATTAGCTGCGTCACGACATCCTCACCCAGAACCATTCCTGTAGACTCAATCTTCCTTCCAGAATAAATTTCCATCGCATACGGATATCCAGACGAGGATCATAACATCCATATTTTAAACCCGAATCTTATGGGTTTACCTTTTATAAACATTTTGCAAGTGTGGTGTCCATAATAAGGTACCATAGATTCATCTATGCTCAATTTTTTTATGGAAAGTTCCAAACTGACGCAAATTTTCCCCCAATTCTTCATAAATTGGAGCTATTTTCCCAAGTTTATCACCTGGCTTCAATTTAGAATTATCATTTAAATGAAAAAACTTTTTGATTGTACGGAAATGGCTTCTTGACATGACTGTTGGAACAATATCAACTTTCAAATCTTCAGCAGTGCTCCAATAATAATCTTCTTTTGGCACCCAATGGTAACCACTCAAGAGGAGCAATCCTAGAAACTGAGCAATATCTGTATTGTCAATGGCAATTATCTCTCCTTTTTGACTAGCGTATAACTTTGTCATGCATGCTAATGTTCCGATATAGTCTTTAGGCAAAATTTTATCAAAAATTTGAATATGATCCAAATCTTGTAACTCTGGAAAATCAATTTTTAAATCACCTGGTTCCTCATCAAGAAATGTATGATTAAATTCTTTTCTCTTACTCCATCTTACTTCATACAGTTTAATTTTTTTTCGTGCAGAAAAATCATCATCACCTTTACCCATGCTCTCTGCTTCTGTTCTTGTGTGTGATATTGATGGCGCATCACAAGCCTCATCTTTACTCAGAATATCCAATTCTCCCGTTACATTCGTCGGAATAATTTCCCCTAAATCTTCATCATTGATATCCTCATTTTCTGTTATATCACCACTTTCATTTGGCGGAATAATGCATATATCAACATCTGAATTATCAGATTCATCTGAATTTAGCGTATCGAAATATTCGAGAGCTTCTTCCACAGTTTTAAAACGCTTAGCGTGATCCATAATCAACAAAATAAGCCCACAACAGAAACACAGAGCAACTTATTCCTTTCTAAGCGTGAATTTTCCTTCCTTCTTTCCTGAAACACGTGGGGAAAGGAACTCCACTTTGACCTTTCGGCACATCTGATAAGAAGACAGTGGTAAATAAAATTATCCTCTAATCTACGTCATAAAGCTACAACTGTGACTCACTTGTTTATGCTTTTCGGTTGTACTCAGCAGAAATAGATATCCTTTAGCAAGAGGTGACATCAGTGCAGGCAGTAAGAAACAGAGAAAATGAAATACTGAAAGTTGAAATTTTTATTTTTTGTTGGGGGGAGGGGAGGGGCGAGGCGGTTTGGGATAAACTTGAATCTTATACTAATAAACCATCTTTGCACTCAATTATACCTTGCTTTCATGCAGAAAATACCTGTACAATATCACTCAAATCGGTTAATTGCATTGAGTTTAAACATATAAAAAAAGTTCATGGCAAACGCCAATGTTCCCAAATGGGAACATCGAAATATATTTCTTCATATTTACTCAACTATACCCTTTTTTATGATTTAATTGTATTCTACATATTGTTTTAAGGTTACTATTTCATAACTCACATGAATTTAAAAATATTTTATATTTTATATATTCTTTAAAAAATTTACAATTTATCAATATGAAATATGGCAAAATTTGCAAATTTGAACATTTTTTTCGATGTAAAAAAAACAAAAGTATCCCATTTTAACACATTTCAAAAAATCAATCATATTTTTAAGTTTATTAAATAAAAATCTCATAAAGGTATCTTTAAAATTAAATTTTTGAAGATTTTTTTAAATTGATGTTCCCAAATGGGAACATTGGCGTTTAAACGGTTAAGACTGAATTAAGAAAATTGTTGTTTGCCAATACCTTGATATTTTATGGCCTTTTACTTATTCATTCTTACACAATTCATATTAAAATTTCGTGATAATCTCACAATTTTATTATGAAAAATGCTTTAATATTAAATTAAAATTTTACTAATTAAAAAGCATTTTAATAGATTTTCTATTTCATCCCATATGCTCTAACTTGAATATAATCTTATAATGTATTTATAAATACTTAATAAATACTAATATAAAGCCTTCATCTGAGTATTAACTTCTAAAATTAATTCAAAATATAATGTGTAATTCACAGGTTTATACATTTATACACAAAAGATAAACATTGATAGCTTATGGAATCCTGTTTAAAAATATTTTATTCTGGATTTCGGAAAAACTGCTTAAAAGCAATTTTGAATCATGATTAAATCTTAAAACATTTGTAAAGCATAAAATTGCACAAGCAAAACAAAAATCTGTTGAAAAAAATCATTTTTTAATTTTATACATTGACAAAAGCCATATATTAACTCACATTTAAAAAAAAAATCACAGTATTTATTTTGAAAAATGATATAAAATATGACACATTTTATGCATTTTATAAATTATTATTTTCTAAGTTTAAAAAAAACAGTGATATTTCGGTAGTTTTCAAAGGAAACTTTTCAGAAACAACACAGTTAACATTTTCCAAAATGTTTTATTATTTAATATGCAGTCCATACTTAAACGTAATAAAAAATAAAACAGAATCATGCAGTCACAATTATTAAAGTAGTTGCATTATTTTTGCAATTAAATTTTTGAGACAAGTTTAATAGTAAAAACTAATTTACGGCACTTCTTTTTTTAAAAATTATTGCTTAAACAAAACAAAAACAACATTATTTTTAAATATATCGAGTTTTATTTATATTTCAAAAAGTGTAATTTATCTTCCTTTAAAGTTTAACACGAAACAAAATTTAGAAAGCATCTAGCGCATAATGAAAATACCCAACCGTAAAATCAAATTTGTGTTCACCCAAATACTTTTAATGTCGTAGGTAATTTAACTCCACACAATTTTTATGGCTATAAATATGCATAATGCTGAACTAGAAAAGAACTTTTGATATAATTTTTCTTCTTGTGAATACGATTATTTATTTTATGATACATTATTGTGTAGTTTGTGTTTTTAGACCTCGAAGGAATGTTATTTTTATGAGTTAAAATATTGCACACTTATGAGTTTCAAAGAATGACGTTTAAAAAAAAGTAACATATTAGATTCGTTTTATGTTAATAGGTATGTCTACAATAGTGTGTGACTCTGTATTTTTAAAACACGATTGGAACGGAAATGTTTATCATGTATCTGTTTACTGAAAAGAAAAATAGCATATGTGACTGCATAATGAATGCTGAATGTCACGCACAATTTATTCTATAATAAGCATTTTGTAGTGCACCAAAGTGATATACCTCAATTATATGATGTTTAAAATAGTGAAGCATCGTTAAAATTTATTAAAAAAGATTTTTCGATAAAATATAATGTAATGAAAATTATTGACATACTCCTCTAAACGAACTATAAATGCTACACATTTCATTTTCAATACGAAATTTTGCATAGAAAACTTTGATGTCGTGTATCGAGTACGTTGAAATCCGAGTACAATTACGTGCGTTAGAGCGCGGATAATCAGGCAGATAAACAGAAAGCCAGGAAATCGGATTTATTAAACGTGTTTGCAATATGTTGGAAAGTAAAAAGAAAAACAAGTACAATTGTATCTAGTATACATATATTATATTTAGTATAAATTGTATTATAAAGGAATGTTAATTGCCATCATATTTTATGCTTACATCAACAAAATTTGTGAAATGTAATTGAATTTAAATGACTTCATTGCATATTATTTGGAAACGTGGAATGTTGTAATTGAGGAACAATAGATTACTTAAAGTAATCCCTGTTTATTTAAATTAATATTATTTCTTTACAGACACATGTATTTACATAGTTATTTTAAACAAACTACTACTGCAGAGTGATATATTAATATAAAATGATATTATCGTTTGTTAATCGCTTTTGCAAATATGCAGTTATATAAAATTATTTTATGTAAAAATGTTTAAAATAAAATTTAAAACATTCACTTTAGTAACATGATACATTCATTTTCTATGTGGAGCGAAAAAGTTTTATCTTAAATAAAACACAAGCATCTTCTACTGAGTGAAAAATAAAACAGCAGAAGCTGTGGAACACTCTTTGTTTTCAACCTGAGCGGTGTTTCCCCCCCCCCCTTAAAAATCAAAAATAATTCTCAGAAGTAGAGTATAGTAGTGAATGTATAATAGAAAACAGTATAGTAGTAAGTGTGAAATAATAATACTTTCAATACAGTTAGAATATAGTTAAAAAAAGATTTTGCAACTAAATATGAATTTCATATTTAATTTTTAAATAATTTGTGTAAAGAATTTTTAATGTGTTTAAAGGTTTTACTTCATTAAAATAACCTGAAATATGCAATTTTTACAATGCGCTAGTTTATTATTTACTTACGTATTTTATCCAAAATTAAAATTTAAAAATTTACGTCGTCTTATAAAAGGCCATCAAGATATCTAAGAGTACTAGAAATATGAGTACATATCTACTTTCCCTTCGACCACTCACGACAAAGAAAAAGAAAACTTCAACAACATGATTTATTTAAGGTATGAGAACATACTACGTCTGACCAAACTAACACTTTAAATACAGATAATTTAATAAAATACGCAATAAAATCAAGTTAAAAAACATTTAGAGATCTGTAGGCTTTTTGAACAAACTTTGGTTCATCATTGGTGCAGTTAAAAAACTTACAAGGCAAAAAAGATGAAATTAAAAATTATTTTCAGAAGGCACCAATCTAAAAAACTATACAATCGAAGTTAAAGTCATTTCAAAACGGTGTAATCTGAAGTAACTTGGTCTTCTTCATTTAAGGGTGAACGTTTCAATCTTTTGTACAAGTCCTCAAGTTCGCCGCAATTTTCTTAAGGTCTGGAATACAAGATTAGTAAGTTCACCATTAAATGAAGCAAGACAAGTTCCATCAGGTTACTCGGTTTTGCTATGTAATTAACTTCGATTTTAATTGTTTTGAGGTGGTTATTTCTTTAAGTTGTTTTCAATTTCATCTTTCATGAGTTGTACGATTTTTAACTGTAATGAGGGACGACTAATACTTTTCCAAAACATCTACAGGCTTTCAAATGTTTTCGAATGCGATTTTACTGTACATTTTATGAAATTATTTGAATTTACAATGCTCGTTTAATACGATTTAACACTAATATATTAATAGTACAATAACTTGATGTCCTGTTGGATTTGAAATGTAGAGCTAGAATGGATGTTCGTATTTCATTTTCAGTTATTTTGTAGTTCAATCAGATTAGTTTACCTGATGAAGTATGCCAGTTAAAGGCTATTTATATTTTTCATATTTTCAAAAGCAATAATTATAAACATCTTGGTTTCAGTGACTCAACTTGACAATGTTGATAATGTCTTTTTGATAAAGTTCCTAGTTGAAGATAAACTTTTCATTCAGGCGAAATGTAAGCGTCTTCAAAAGACATTGCAATGAAAACGGACGGTTGCAAGAAATCATGCCGGTTGTAATGAAAAAATTAAATTTAACTGTCGTATGAGAACAACATACGTAAATGAAAAACTTTATATTATATTATTATTTTAAAATATAAAATTATAAAATACAAAAAGGAAATCCTGGCATGAAAAATTAAGTGTGTAAAGTTTCAGTTATAACGCAAATTTAGCAAACATATAAAAGAAATAAATTTCCTTAATTCCTGAGCGAAAAAAAAAAACAGCAGTCGGGAACTAGCCCTATATTTAAAAAATCCCTGCCGGCCAGGCCTACAGGCAGAGGTAGATTTCGAAGTTAAGTATACTAATTTCACCAACAAAAACTAAATCATTATTAGATATAAATCCACTTTAACAGTTTTATCCGTCTGCTTTTGACGAGTTTTTATTTCCTTTTTATAAAATAGATGGTTTTATCAGAATCATGTTAAGGCGATATTAAAAAAATATTTTTCCATACTCAACAACTCGAAATTTTCTGGCACATTTTCAGATTAATTTTTAATAAAAAAAATATATATATGAAACATGCTGACGTGATTTTTGAAAAGATTTATAAGCGACCTGTGTTTTTATTTTTCTTTCAATTAATTAAAACTTGATTAATAAACAATTATTTTCTCAGTAGGGCAATATATTTCGTTTCTAACACAATCGGTTCGGGAAATTCCGTTCAAAATGCCCACTTTGACATCATTTATTGAGATATATTCTACCTCTATCAAAAAATCGATCATTACTGTACATTCTATAGTTTCTGAATAAGAGAATCTAGCAATTGGATGCGTTTGAGAGCAAAAATGGATTTAAAAATGAGTAAGAAAATAGACAGTTTGGATTTGAATACACCCTTACTTAGATGATTTCTTTTTTCAACCGCTATGTATTTTTAATTTGTTTTTTCTGTAAGAATTGGGCCTATCCAAAACTTGTCTATCTAGATGTTGTAGACAATATTAAGAAGATATATGATAAATTTATGTTGATTTTATATCTTTTGAATTGACAGAGTTATGAATTTTTTACTTCTTCAATCCCTCTTTTTGTTTTCGTTTTTAATTTTTTTTTGCGGTACGAATTGGTCCTATCAAAAACTTGTGAATAGAAAAGTTGTAGATAATATTAAGGAGATTTATAATAAAACTAATTGGAATTGATATCTTGAGAATTGACGAAGTAAGGCATTTTTTTCTCCCAAAAACCCCATTTTTTGCACCCCTTGAGCCTATTTTAAATTTTATCAAAAATCTGTGATGCATGAGTTTTTGGCGCTATTTTTAGAAGTAATAAAAACTTTAAACTGGTTTGATATGTACAAAAATTAAGAAGTTATGGGGTTTTTTCGGTTTTCACAAAACCCCTCCCTATTTCCATCCCCTTTGTCCGATTTTGCCCATTAACGAACTTGACCGAGATTTTATGTCCCTTGATTTTATGTATCAGTTTGGAAGAGATTTGTGCAGAATTGCGGAAGTTATCGTGTCCAGAAGAAAGTGATAACACAATTGCTTCGGGAAATTCCGTTCAAAATGCCCACTTTGACATAATTTTTTGAAATATATTCTGCCTCTATCAAAAAATCTATCATTGCGGTACATTATATAGTTTCTGAATAAACAAATCTACCAATTAAATGCGTTTGAGAGCAAAAATGAATTTAAAAATGAGTCAGAAAATAAGCAGTTTGGATTTGAGTGCATCCTTAATGCAATGATTTTTCCAACACAATCCGCTTCGGGAAATTCGGTTCAAAATGCCCACTTTAACAGCATTTTTTAAAATATATTCTGCCTCTATCAAAACATTGACCCTTACGGTACATTATATAGTTTCTGAGTAAGAAAACGTACCAATTGGAAGCCTTTGAGAGCAAAAATGAATTGTAAAATGAGTCAGAAAATACGCAGTTTGGATTTGAATACACCCTTACTTAGATGATTTTTTTCCTCAACCGCTATGTATTTTTAATTTGTTTTTGCTGTAAGAATTGGTCCTATCCAAAACTTGTCTATATAGATGTTGTAGACAATATTAAGAAGATATATGGTAAATTCATGGGGATTTTATATCTTTTGAATTGACGGAGTTATGGATTTTTTACTTCTTCAAACCCCCTTTTTGTTTTCGTTTTTAATTTTTTTTTTTGCGGTACGAATTGGTCCTATCAAAAACTTGTGAATATAAAAGTTGTAGATAATATTATGGAGATTTATAATAAAATTAATTGGAATTGATATCTTGAGAATTGACGAAGTTATGAATTTTTTTCTCCCAAAAACCCTATTTTTTGCGCCCCTTGAACCCATTTTTAACTTTATCAAAAATCTGTGATACATAAAATTTTGGCCCTATTTTTAGAAGTAATAAAAACTTTAAACTGATTTGATATGTACAAAAACTAAGAAGTTATGGGGGGTTTTCTGTTTTCACAAAACCCCTCCCTATTTCCATCCCCTTGGTCCGATTTTGCCCATTAACGAACTTGACCGAGATTTTATGCCCTTTGATTTTATGTATCAGTTTGGAAGAGATTGGTGCAGAATTACGAAAGTTATCGTGTCCAGAAGAAAGTGATATATATAGATAGATAGATAGATAGATAGATAGATAGATAGATAGATAGATAGATAGATAAAGTTTTTTACGGAGGGTGGTTTTGGGTTCTAGGAGTCATGATCGGTGTAGATCTGCAAAAAGTTTTCAGAAATTCCAACATAGGAACGATCCCAATAGGTAGTATTTCATACGAAATCTACCTAAAAGCACTTTCTAATAGCATATAATTTAATATAATTAAATAAATTTTCAGAAATCTGACCGACTAACGGATATATATATATATATATATATATATATATATATATATATATATATATAATAAAAGAGAAAGCTAAGAAAACGAAGGTCAACAGAAGGAGAGGTAAACAACTCATATTTCATCCTCAACATATCTCGGACATTTACGATTGGTAAGGTCACAGGCCTCTATGTCTTGTAATTCAGCGATGATTTAATTATGGTTGTTATAAAATCTTTAACAAACATTTTTAGTAAGTTGATGTAATTTTTTTTCAGAGGAAGGTAGTTCAAGGATCTCTGCGGATAGTAGTGTTTTAAAAACACCTACGATATTTTTTTTTATGATAAACTTTTCTCTTGTGGGTTCAGTAAAGATACTTAGTGCTGCTAGCAAAACCCCAGATAGGACAAGCATAAGTAAGATGAAACAGATGCAAGCATTTTAGGCAAGGATTTTTTAATAGAAGTAGAGTTGCTATTACAGAGAGTATAAAAGATATTTAGAAATGCCGGCTACTTTAGCCCTGAGATAAAGAATATGACATGTACAAGGTACGACAGGTGTTTGAAAAAAAATCACGCACTCAAACTACCATCAGCCGTAATAATAGCCTCTGCATGCTGTCAAAATCAACTTCAAGCAATAATTAGATGTGTGTTGGGAACAGTTGCTACTGAATACAAACTACGGCCCTAAGCTCCAAAACAATGTTGTGCGGATGCCTATTGATGCCCCTCTTAATTACGCCACATACGAAATAGCCCTCCGCGTTAATATTTGGAAAGGAGGGGGGAACAAGTTGAGGATGACATACACTGTAAAAAAAAATGGTAACTTTCCATGTAAAATCCAGGAACGTTTCGCCTTTTATCAGGTTTTCAGAATAATTTAGCTCTTTCCTGTGAAATTCTGGTTTTCTTATCTGAAACGTTCCTGAACAAAAGTTGGAAACAGCAAAACGCTGCGGCCGCCATTTATTATTTTTTTTTCCTATAATCCGTTGCTCGCGCGCGAGTGTCGAAAACGAATTCCTTAAATGAATGTAAAAAAATCAATATGGAATGCAAATAAATCAATAGACGACATAATCCTTTACGTCTCTATTATCAAGATAATTCAGATGAAAATACAATACCTCTGTGACATCACTAAGAAATTATCTCTCGTACTTGTCTGTGAAATCTTTAACGAGCAGACTGTGTAAAAAAAAAAAAAAAATACACCTATTATTTCGATCTGCATTAACCAGGGGAAAATCAAATATGATTCTCACCTATTTTGATTAATTTAAAGTATGTTTTAGAGTTCTTATCTCTAATTATTCTTGTGAAAGGATTTCTTCAAATGGGCCTTAGATTTTCAGAAATTAGATGCCGAGTTTTAGCATACGTTTCAAATACCCATTAGTTTGCAGCTCTCAACGTGTCTTTCGTGGTTTGGGCGCAGAAAGCTTGCACGCCACCCGTACGGCCCGGGTTCGATGCTACCTCTTGACTTTTTTTTTTCTTTTTTAATTAATTTTATATTTTAACACTTTATTACAATTTGATTTAAATTTGACATATATTTGACACTTTGAATTGCTGCAAATTTGAATTTTTTTTTTTTATTTTCGGAAAAAATATACAATTACGTTTAGGTTTTTTTTTTCATGAAAATTTATATGTATTTTATCTAACTTGTAAACTAACATAATCACTGACGAAAATCCAAAATATTTTATGTCTAGATTTTTTTTCTAATTATTATTTACATTTATATATTTTTATATTTTAAGCAAAGTTCAGAAACAATATATCACATATATATTTACTTTATTGAATTTTAACTGAAAATTTATTTTTTCGTGTAAATTATAAATAATAATTTTGATGTCAATTTCAAAATATTTTTTCATTCTAACAAATAATGATAATAAAGCGAAAATTGTCAACTGGAAATGTAAAAATCGTCTGCGGATCCCGCATGTTGTGAAATGTCAGTAATGTCATAATGAAGGGAACGAACATCCAGAGTGAATTATGTCAGCCAGGTATCGGTCCGGATAGCCTAACAGGTAAGGCATTGGCACGGCACGCCAAGTATCCAGGTTCGATCCCTGGTCTGGACATTTTTCGCTCTTGTGCTACTCCAGCCTTGAATATGTCAGTAATGTTTTGCTGTCAACAGAAATATTCCTGGTATTTCGCAGGAAACTTACTGGCATTTCTGTAGAAAGTTTTTAACATATACAGTAAAGTACCAGTCATTTTCAAGAAATGTTTCTTGGAAATAATGGGCAACTCAGCTGCCCATTTTTTCCCAGGAACGTTGCGGAATTTTTTTTACAGTGTACTTATGAATGTTTTTGATATCCATAATTGGGTTTTATGGGCTGTATGGGGTGCTGGAGAATCTTGTGAAAAATGTACGGCCTCCCACGTGTTATAGAAATAATCCAAGCTTTAACATATCGGTATAAACAACGTGGTTGAAGATGAAATCTTGAAGAAAGACATGAAGAGGCATCAGGTCGTCCTCTCTGCTCATAACCCCACGGTTACACCATACTTGTATTATTTTCCGACTGTTATATAGATTTTTACATTTTTATATTGGGCATTCATTTGATTCATGGGTAAAACACTTCTAATTTTTTTATTATTTTTTTATGTAGTATGTTAATTTTGAATTTGATTTTTCAAAACAAACATTCTTAAAATTCCGGGCAACGCCTGGAACTTTATGGCTGGTAATTTATGAGCTGGTAATTTATGAGCTGGTAATTTATGAGCAATTTATGGTAATTTATGGTATTTACTAGCTGGTAATTTATTAAATTCTGGTTTCAGAAGTTTACGCATGTTTTATACATAATAAAACTTAACTTAATAATTAGCTTGTATTAAAATCCGCAGTTGATATATAGGGATATATAAAAAAATTCTAGTGTGTTTTCGTCTACTTATATAAATTGATGAATGGGAATTTTGAACTTTATTTATATTCTCTTACTAAACTAAAATTTAGCATTCTAGATAGAATATATGGGGCATTCTCACAATCTCTTGACTTTCGGGAATAAAAGTCTGGTGAAATTAAACTTGCTAAAATAACATTTTAATCTGATAGACGAATGCCTTAAGGATTCAAAATAAAGAAAAAATGGTCAGCAGCAAAAATGTTTTTATTTAACTGAGGTTTATGTTAAACTTGCAAGTTTAATTTTAATTACCGTTTTACCACTAAAACTTCTTATTTTCTTCTAAATTTTTACTTATAATGAATTTGCATAGTACCCACAGGACATTCAAATGAGAAATAATAACAATGTAGAATTTTAGTACAAAATTTTGGTATAACATTTTCTTAAAGGGGAGTTAAAGAAGGGACGGTAAGGTAAGAAAAAAGGGAGTATAGGAAAAAAGGGACTAAATGGAAAAAAAAAAGGTCGGTAAGGAAAATTACCACCTATTTTAGGCAAATCATGTTAAGACTAGGTGGCAGCCACAATGTGCATTGATTTTTAGAAACAGTTAGTTACATTGGATTAAATAAAAAATAATAATAATAATTTACCTCGAAAAGTGCAGGAATAAACCTTGGGAACGGTAAGACTACCAATAAAGCCACGATGCTTGAAATTGATATTTAAGTGCTGATTTAAATTCTGAAGTAAATTTCCTGTCAATTAATTTTAGACATTCTTTCTCTAACATACTTCTGCATGAGAAAAAACTTGAAAAAAATTCTATCGCTGCATCTAAAGTGATTTTCTGTATAATTTTAGAAGAGGGACGGTAAGGAATCTAAAACCCAAGGACAGTGTTTTAAAATAATAACAACCCTAAAAACGTGTGCAGATTAATTTTTTGCTACATATTTATACAAAACAATAGTTCCAGTTTCGGAAAAAAGTTACATCGAATTATTTTATTGAAACAATTTTATAAAGACACCTCCAAACTTAAAATCAGCATCAGGGACAAGAAACGGTATAGGAGTTTTCCTGGTATGTGGACACCCTAAATCGTCACAAACTTATTTATCGCGTTAATATTGTTATGCAATCATGCAATCGGTTGTTCACCCCCAGTATATGAAATAAAAAATAAAAAAAAAACCCTCAAGAACATGTACTACAATAAAAACTGTTATCCAGGGCCATAAAAGTCAAAATATTGTGAGAATGCCCCATATACAAATCGATGGATCAAATATAGTGCTGCACACATGAATTGCATTAACTTTCCAGCTAGATGAGAGGTAATTGCTAAAATTTTCATTTTAATGTGTTGTAGGTTTTCTAAAATATTTTCTTAGGCATTTTAATTATATTTTGAAGAGAGAAGTTTTCTTAAGTATTCTGGATTTTTTTGAAATTGTTTCATAATCTACGCTTGATGCATGATTTTTCTTTCTTATTTAATTTTAGAAAATTATTTGGACATAACATGTGCTCCAACAAGTAGAATAACTACATTTATCTATTTTTAAGATTCCGTACTTTAAAAGTAATAACGGAACCGTTGTAAAATGACTTCTGAGTCTCTCTGTCCATCTGTCACAAATATTTTACTCGTATAATACGGAGCGTGGAAACTTTAGATTGTGTGAAGTAATAAAGGTTATTTACCCGCATGTTTATGGATTATTAACCATTCACAAATGTATTTGGGAAAAATGTATGATGAGTATTTAAGTTATTTGAAAAAAAAATCTTTTGTTTCTATATCGTTTGGAGTATCATGTGAAAGTTTTCGTAACGCTGAACTCAAAAATATATTTCTTTTAATTATAGGTATTATATTTTCAGAAATGTCGTCGAATATGTAATACAAAAATATGTTGCAACCCCTCCTCTATTTTCGAATCTACTGAAACTAAAATTATGAAAAACTTAGGGATACTACAAGTTAATTTAAGCCTTGCAGGAAATACATATCGGTTATCTTAGGTCACATAGGCTTTAGGAAAACCTTAATTTTCCATTACCCACAACTTCGTTCAGCAAAGGAGTTGAGAAGCGCTGGCGGTGAGGAAAAGCATTGAGGAATACGACTATAGTAGCAGAATTATAAAAGGATTGTTGATAATGATTAAAAAAAAAAAAAAGAGCTGATATATTAACCCTTAAAACACTGGCGGAGTACTCTATGTGGCATCGGCTTTTAAAGACTAGATAACAACTTTTAATGGTGTATTTGTGTAAGTTAATGCCATGTTACTAATTCATATATCTATATGTATAGAATGGAATACCCTGTGCGCGCGTAATACTCATACTTGACCGGTTTAATTTAATTTAATACTGTTTTGATATTTGTAATTTTAGCAGTTAACCACTTCTTTATTATATTCTTTCGATAACGTTTTTGATTAATGGAATAAAATAAGTAAGGCACATTAAAGCATATTAAGAAAACAAATTGCGAAATATTTGTTTGATATAGAATTGCTTTAAATGGTTACATATTCTAAAATCCCATTTCAATTTTATTTCATCAAATGTTGCAACATTTTATTTTTCAAATATCAGTATATATATATTTTTTTTAAACGATATGTTCACTAATATAAGAAAAATCCGATTAATAATAAAAAAAAACTAAAAGAAATTTAACAGAATTACCCTTTCTAAATAAAATATTAAATTTCAAGGTAATTTTTGTATTTTGAAAATAAAAAAATCTACAGAATGCAAATTAATGGAAAAAGTTACGAAAATGAAGTAATTCCTTTATCTTTTCAGAACGAGCTTTGAGAAGAAAATGACGAAATAAATTGAGTTAAGGATAATCACAAGGGAATATGGCTTTTAAAATAAAGATAGCCAGCAATGAATGAAATACGTAAGCATATTAAACTTTTTCGTTGGTGGATATTATATTCAATAACGTAATTGAATTTCAATTCTCTTTTTAAACTGTATTATTGATGTTGAAATTCTGTTAACGATCAAAAGAAAAAAAAGGAACTAATAAAAAAACATATTTATCATGTTTTATTCTAAAATATAGTTTACCTAATTTCTACGAAATGTTTTCTTTCGTAGCAATAATTATCGCCTAAAGAATAGACTGTTAAAATTTTATAAGCAAATTATGTCAGAATTACAAGATATGCCATTATTTTCTGATTTTTTTTTAAGTTTTAGAATCAGACTGTGCGACACAATATGCTTTTTAGACAGTAGTAAAATTTATTATTTTTTTTTTTTTGCTTTTTTTTTTATTTTTTTTTTAATTTACAAACTTACAAGGAAGTATTTCTATAACATTTAATTAATTACCTGAATAGTAAGGCTTATTGAATCGAAACATTTTACACAGGCTTATGTATCAAAATATTTCGAAAGTTTCATTCTATATGGAAATGTTTTTAAAAGCGAAATATTGCGAAGTCCAATATACTTAATAATTATTAAAATATTTTAGCAATTTCATTCCTCTACAAAAAATTTTCACCACCCCCGTAAAATGTTCATAAAATAAAAATAGTAGTTCAGATATAAACCTGTTATTAACTGAAAAATAAAAACACAAGAATATTTTCGATAAAACTACCCTTGAAAATTTGCATTACAAGTCTAGTATAATCGAATTAAATATATCTACTTAATGAAGATTAAGTTTTAAAAAATAATAATACAGAAGTATTTTTTTAAGACGCCGTTAAACAAGAATGAAAAATCAAGCATCCAGCATACATTATGAATCACTTTTGAACTCATTCGGATTACTACAACAAAACTTCACAGAGAATAAAGTTGAAATATAACGTCTAACAAGTAAAAATTAAATTTTTAAAAAAATCAAAAAACCCAACTGCGTAAAAAGCAAGCTAATTATTTATTTCTCACCTATGTGAAACTATTTTTTACATTTCTTACCTATTTTGTTTATTTACTTATATTGATGATTTTTAAGTTGTGTTTAGTTGTTAGTTCCTATCTATAAACACTGTTTTTATGAGACCGATAGTTGTCTATGAAGGTTAGAGTTGTAGTAAAGCTAAAGATCCTACCTACGCAACTTCCAGGTTGTGTAATATTTAATCGGAACTTCTGATTGTAAAATAGTCAATGAAACATCGTCTTCATTTTGAAAGACATATCCAATGATATGCCACTCAATTTGATGCGTAAAAATTATTTTTCGTCTCTACCACCATATTGTATTTTACGGCCGCCATTTTTAATTTATAAGAACAACACCTAGCCTATAACCATTGGATGGTTAATACGAATCGATAGAGACCTCATTCATTAAAATTCATCTAGGCGTTGGGATGTTTCGAGAGTATAAAGAAATCTACATACCCAGAAAAAGAAAAACAATTTCCATAACACAACAAAATTTCTTTAGTTATCATCAATAGTACGAAATGTATCCGAAAAGCTTTGTAATGGATATATAAATTTTTATGTTTGCTACTTAGTATGCTAAAGTTTATTTCAGTCAGGAAAGGCAACACTGTTGAAAATCCCTGTTCTGCACTTTCCGTCAGTAAACGACAATGCACTTGAGAACTTTGTGAAGTTCTGTTTATGATCTATAGAATTTATACGAAGTAAGTAATATTAAAAATAAATAAATAAATAAAATAAAAAAATAATAAACACGCTTTAATAGAAAAAAAAACAAAAATGTAGAAAATATATATTTTTTAATGCATTTTAAAATGCATTAAAAATTATACATTATAAATGCATTATAAATTGGCGATATTTCGCCAATTTGTCGAACATTTGCGCTATTATGGTAACCCTGCCTTTAGTACTTTCCAACAAATACACATTGTTGAAGCTGATACTGATTTCGCCATAGGATACCAAACTGTAATTGAGTAACCATTGAGTTTAAGTAGTGTTAGTTTAAACTTAAATAATGTTTTTGAAAACAGAGGATGCTTGAAGGCAGGCCCCTCCTTTGCCCCCCTTAGATGTCAAATTGTGAAAAATTCTGAAACAATTGCATACTAATTTTAGTTACACTATAGGCATGTCAAGTTTCAAAATTTCATTTCTGCTGGTTTATGAGATATGGTAATATTTATAAATTTTAACTGTGCCCTTCGTTGCCCATCTTTGGCATCAAATAATAATAATAATAATAATAATCAATCTCCAATTAAGGTATCGCAGTCAGTAATACATATACAGTCGAATTAATAAGCGCCCTGCTTAATACGCGAAACCACTTAATGCGCGAATTTTCTTCGGTCCCTTGAAATATCTTATGCATATAAAAACGCTTAATACTCGAACCCATTTAATACACGAAATTTTACCAGTCCCTGGTAAGATAAACCTATGTTTAATAGACGAATGGGCTTGGTTCGAAACAGACGAGGTTTTAGTGGGAATATTTTCCCAAGCATTGTATACGACAAATCGTTAAACTACGAATGCTTTTTTCTGTCAAAATTTATTAATACCATGAATAGCTTTACAAAAAATAGAAATTTCAAGCTCCCCCGGGAAAAGGAGAATTCTTTTCCGGTCTCGATTACTTCGTATAGTCAAACAGGCCAGGAAGTCAGAAGATATTTTTTTACAGCTAACGAGAGCATTGTAAAATAATGTTTTTCCCCTGACTATAACGATCCTGAAGAGGTCTCCTCCGATAAGAGGAAAAAGCGAACTTTTTCCCAGCAGGAATGAGAAACTATGTGACGGCACCTCCTAACTTAGAGCGGTGGCGAATCGATAGACTGCGCTGCAATCGCAAATTAAACACGCGAGTTTTCCCATTCGCAAGCTGGTCCGTGCTATAATATCTTACAAAGGAAGAGGGTCGCTTGTCGCTACCGATAATAATCTAGTTTACGTTATTCACCTGTGCTTTTAAAATGATAAACTAGTCTATAGCATGGCGGAAGAAGCAAAACATATTAAAACACTCTCTCCATCACTGAGAAGTTACAAATTATAAATCAGTACAATGCCCAGAATGTCCCAAATAAGTTTGCGTTCACCAAAGAAATAGGCTTATAGGAGTCAATTTTAAGAACAATTAAAGAAGAGGAATGCCATAATTAACCATACTTTTGTTGGGGGGGGGGGGGGGGGCAAAGAACAAGAAAAATATAAACCGCAAAGTTTGAGGACATGGAGAAGGCCATCCACGAGTGTTTTGTTTAAGCGCCTTCTACGAATATTTCAATAAGCGGCCTGCTAATCCAAGATAAAGCTTCTGAAGTCGCTGCAAAAATGGGATGGATGGATGGATCTATTTAAAGTTCACCACGGTAAAAAATACTCAAGGCGTGATATTTACAACGTGGACGAATTTGGGCTTTTTTAAAAAATGGCACTCAAGAAAAGAATGACAATGAAAGGAGAAACATGTAATGAGGGTAAACAAATGACCGTCTACTCGTTTGCTTGGTGCTAACTCAGGTGGATCAGACAATATAAAGCTACTGGTGATAAGGAAATCATGCATCCCGCGATTCTTTAAAAATGTCAAGAATCTTTCCTTCCTGTACGGAAGTCAGCTCAGAACATGGATGACGTTCAACCTTTTTCAACAAAGGTTCGTAATTTTGTCCGGCGTATTGGAAAAGAATCGCACCATGTCTTATTGCTTGTAGACAACTGTCCTGTGCACCGAAAAGTTAACAAAGATCTGAAGAATGCCCAAGTGGAATTTCTACCTCCAAATTTGACCAGTGCTACTCAGCCAATGGGCCAAGAAATAATTAACATCACCAAAGTAAATTACAAGACTCGCCCTAGTACGACGATATCTTCGCCAATTTGAACAGGCAGGAAACTTTTTTGCAATGAGTGTCGTCCTATTACAGTCCTCGACGCTATGCACATGCTTAACGCGACATGGGAGAGTGACACACCAATGACGATTGGAAATTGTTTTTGCAAAGCAGGTTTTTTAAGCAGCAAGGACATAATTTTTAATGAGCCAACATCGCACCCTAATGTTGAAGTAGACTGGAGGAATATTTTATCGACTTAGACACATTCATTAATATCGACAAAGATCTAGTCATCTCCGAGCTCAGAAGTCTGGATGACATCATCGCCGATGTAATTGCTACTGATAAACCATATGAGGAGGAAGATAATTATGAACCTGCGCGTCCGATCCCGTTCCCCATTCTCAAAAGTAACATCAGTTGCATTCAGTTTTCTCAGAAAGCCACTGGACGAAGGATCTTCGACGAGCGAACTTTACCATCACCTGAATAGGACAGAAAACAACGCGACCTCATGTCAAAACACTCCAAAATTGATACAGTGTCTGTCCAAGAAGTTGTGAGACTGGATTTTTCGCGCCAAGCACAAGGCCAAAGGGGCGGAATTTGTGAGCGGTACATGCGTCCTGTAAGCTACAGAGTCTAGCGGAAGTCAGTTTGCCTTGAGCCTTTGCAGCGTACGGAGACACTGGTTTGAAAGTGGCGTTAGGTTTTCAGAATTCAGCGGAGTGTTGAGTAGCGATGTGCCATAAAGTTTAGTGTAAAGTTAAACAAATCGGCCACTGAGACGCTTGCCATGTTAAAAGAAGCCTACGGGAAGGATTCTTTGTCGAAGGCTGTTTAGATGGCACATAGACTTGAAAGACGGACGAGAGTACGGCGCAAAATGTACAACTCGTACAACTCGCTAAGCGTCCATCAAGTTTTAAAACTTCAGACAATGTGACTGAAATTAAAGCGCTTTTGGGCTCTAATCGTCCGATGAGTGCCCGAGACTTACAAAATCGATTGTGCATCAAATCGACACGAAAGAACTTAAAATGCAGAAAATTTGTGCCTAGCAGATTCCTTCAAAGTGACTTAATTCCTGGCAAAACACAGCGTTGCAACGCTGCCCCAACTATCGTACAGCCCAGATCTGTCACCGTCAGGATTTTTTCTATTCCCTTGGTAAAAATCCACCTTAAAAGCATCGTTTTGACAATCTGAAAAACTTGCAGAAAAACGTGGCGAAACTTCTGAACAACATTCCAGTTGAAGACTTCCAAGCGGACATAAATGGGTAGCATAGTGATCGGCAACGGTCTATTAATGCAGGAGGAGGGTATTTTGAAGACAATTAAGTGTCTGTAAAATTATCTTAAAATAAACGAATTTTATGGAATCAGTCTCCTTACTTCCTGGACAGATCCTGCAGCTATTTTGCCAAAATGTAATTTTTATGTCCTTATTGATTTTATTAAATGTTAACTTTCGTTTTTTATATTGATTTTTTTTATTATTATTATCTACACTGTTCCCTATTTGTTCTGTATAGCTAACAAGGATTTTAATTTTGTTAACATTAGTTTTAGTTAACAATTTTTGTTTAGAAATTTTTGTCTTCGTTTTGTTCCATTTTATGTATCATACATAATAAATCTAAATTTGAAAATACTTATTGGATTTTTGCCTAAGACAATAACACTTATTTGAATTTCCAACTTTCAAACGTTTTTCCTTAATAAACACATAATGAATAAAACAAATAAAATGTTATTTTATGTTTAAAAACGCTAAAAATTATTTAAAAAAATATGTTTTATCCGTAGAAGTTGTTATTAGATAGACCACTGGAGAAAAATTCGCGATCTTTGGTTAATACGCTAACCCGTTTAATACGAGAATTTTGATCAGTCACTTGATCCGATCGTATTAACGGTGTTCGACTGTATATTCAAAATTTAAACTATATGGGCGGAAATTGAGTAACAAGATTTGATTGCCACGTACAAACGGAATTGTAAAAAAATCTTTCAATCCACCAAACGTGAAGATATACATATATATATATATATATATATATATATACATTTTCTTTAGTTTATATGCTGCCAACACCGTTATAAATGTGTGATATAGGACACTATGTAAGAAGGTTAATAATCATTTCGATAATACACTTCAAATAAATATTTAAATGAACATTTAGTTGCACTTAGACATTTTCTAAAGATTTACAACAAAACACAATATTTACGTTCATAGGGAAGTATTTAGCAGATCATTTAGTACATAAAATTACACTTTGGAATACTATCTACGCACAAGTTTATAAAACTACACATATCTATTCCTTTTCATTTTGAAAGGGCACAAAAATCTCGTACATAAAGAAATGTGTCAATAGCTCAACTACGTCTATAATAATATAGAGATAAATATAATACATAAAGCATATTCTTAACATACTAAAGGTTTGGTAACCACGGTGATATTGAAAGGTATCTCAAAGCAGTACAATCGCAGATGAGACAAAATGGAGTTTGTCAAAGTACAGCACCATTATAAACAGCGCAATATCCAATTATTTACAACGTCAGAGGAAAATGTTAATTGCGCCGAAATGTTCACCTTTGTTGAACGATGCTATGGCGAAATTTCAGTGTTCCGGTTCAGCTAAATGTAAAAAACTCCAACCAAAGATACAGGAACTAGTGAAATTTTATTAACATTTTTAACACAATAATAAAAGGTAATTTACTTCAAAATATTAAACGGGAGAGAGAGGAAATCCACAAGTAAAGAGAGATACGCCTGAGCGTACCCTCAGACCACAAGGTCTTTTTACATCTTTACATGTTGAGAGCAGAAGTTGAAGAGCATGATTTCATAAGAAACATATCAGACTTCGCTACAACATCGCCAAATTTTCAGCATTAGAAAAGCGTACGAAAAGCAGACAAAAGGTCATATTTATACGCCAAAATGATTAACCCAGAATCTAGCATCCCAACGAAAACAATAAAATCGCGTGATGCAGAAACTTGCCAGAAAAACGGTTCTACATATGTAATTATCCCTGACGCCATAAAGCCGGCCATAAAATATCAAAACAAATGAATAAGTTAATTGATTGCTACTTAAAATTACGAAATACTGAGAACGATATGTTTTAACACAACTGACAAAGAAAATTAACTTACTTGAAAAGTAATTTAAAGACCGCATCAATAAACATTCATTTTACATTATTAATATAATATTTCAAAGGTCACTTTTACTGAAATAAATAATGAGAAATAATTACATCTCGCGTGGGCAATGCAAAAGAAAAAATAACATGCATTGAAATCAGAAGCAGGTGCATCTGATTCTTCTGTTTATATTTTATTTTTAACGGGCACAGATGTTATTGAGGAAGCGAAAATAAATAAATGAAATGAAACTTACTGCACTATATTCTAGAGGATATTGAAAGAAAGAAAGAAAAAAAACGAACTGATACGATTCAAACTGGATTTTACGCATTGAGTTAAATAATAAATTTTACCTAACGAAGGGAAAAAAACGACATGTATCGAAAGCCCAGAATAAATGAATTAAGTTAATTTTGAAGAAATAAGGATATGCGACAGAACTTTGTCACATATCTCACCGGGACACCCGAAAAAGATGCAACGTCTACGTTGCAGCTTTCTATCTACACACCCTTTGTCCACCTTCGCACTTACAGATTATATACCATTACAAAATAAAAAAATATATATTATTTAAGTTGACACACAAAGAGCAAACTATTTTTAACTAGTCTCTGAAGCTAGTACACCATAGTTCCTGTAAATATTTTATACAACAACACGTCAGTAGAAAAAAAGTATTTGCTTGCTTTAAAGACAATTCACAAGGAATTGTATCATTTCATGACTGAGCGCCCATAATATTCAAAATAATCTTTTTTTTTTTTTTAATATATCTTCCAAAAAATAAAAAGTGCCACATTTGTTGATGACATAGGATCCTATATTTAATTTTTTTGTGTGGCATTGTGTTTGTGGCGCTGGTACCAGCATTTTAGTCATGTAAATTTTCATATAGAGAAGCATTTACATTAACTGTATTTACCACTTCTCAAAATTTGATCTTACATGAGATCATAATATTAACCCTCCGAGCGTCTTACAAAAGGGCAAAATTGCAATATTGTTTTCTTTGCATTTTGTTGTAAATGCTAAGAAAATATGATTCTTTGAACATTATAAATAAAAAAACTCAACTACAAGTATGAATATATCTTTGAGAGTATTAATCGTTCTTCAGTGTATTTAAAATTCATTAAATCTATAGAATTATATTATCTTAAATATTGCTTGTATTGCTGTGAAACCTAGAGCTTAGTGAACGGAATATTACGCCCCAAACACTTAGAGAGTTAAAAATGCAAGCAAATAAAAAAAAAAAACACAGAAGACAACTATACCAGTAAAAATTTTGTAACTTTAAGGAAAGGTGAATCCTTTCATAAAATTGAAGCTTATTTGTATTACCTTAGGTTGCATCATTACTGGCATAAGAAACAAACAAAAAAATTGTGCATGACGCGCAGGACAACCAGAGACAAAAAATGTGCAAGCTGCACCCGCTCAAACAAGTGGAGCCCTAAATATTGAAATATTTTAATTATAGTGGTATCAACTTATGGCTTCTGCCTTAAACAACAAGGGGAAGTTTTTTTTAAAGATTCCTGCAATTTAAATGAGTTCCCGTTAAAAAAAAAAAAAAAAAAAAAAAAAAAAAATCAATGTATATTTTAATTTAGTCTATTATGAATCTTCACACTGCCATCCTGATCTTCCGTGTATTGAATAAAATTTAACTCCTGGCAAAATTATTAAACCAATAAGAAATTGCATACAATTTTATGTAGTGTACAAGATATCTTACTCGATCTGCCACCTTTAAGTAAGAAGTATCCAATGAAAGTGTTAAAAAAATGTTACATGTTAAAAGTAAACAAATTCGAAATGTATGTGTAGTTTAATATGTCATGTGACGGATAACTCCTTGTAACTTTAAAATCTTTGTACATACACAAAGTGATGGTGTCATTGATATGTTATGACATTATGCAAACACACACACAAAAAAACTGTTAAAATTAAACAAAATAGACTAGTTTAATATTGAAACAATGTGTAAAATTTGAAAGATAGAAAAGTAACAGGAAAAAAAACTGTTTGTGTGAAGGGAAGGAAAAGAAACTCCCGAACTCATGAACTACATGTAATACAACACATGAACAAGAGTGTACGCAAGCATACACAGCGTGTAAGTGAGCACATGAACAAATTGTATAATTCCACATGGACTATATGTATTAATGTCTCAACGAACTGAAATTGTTATGCATTTGCCAACAAAATAAACAGACAGTATGTGTATAATAACCCAAAACACTTGCATACGAGTGAGATTCAATTACATAATTAATGAGTTATCACCAAAATGTGATGAATAAGGGTTAATAAAACAAATGAACTACTTGTAATGTGTGTGTAAACTCTGGTTAAACTCTAAACCAGCCAGTGTGTACTACTCAATGAACTACTTGTAAGAAAAAAGAAAAAGAAAGAAAGAAATACTGCTGAATAAATCGCTAGCAAAGTACAATGTGTAAAAGCAAATGAACAAACAATGTAAATCAACTCATGAACTATTGTAATGTATGTATATGAATGAACAAAAATGTATTTAAAATAAGCAACTGTTGTGTAACAGAAACAAATATCCAACATCTGAACTACTTGTGAGAGAAAAAAATGAATAAACGGTTACCTAAGGGTTAAAATTAAAATAAAGTTGTATCTGCCAAAGTTATTGCTGTATTCAGTTAAAAAATGTGCATAAAATGCACAAGTGCTCAGCATGTTGCATAACTCTACGCTAAAATGTAGAAGTTATGGCAAGCTAAACATGTTCCAAGAAAAAGAATGAGAGAAAAAAAAATGAATAGCTAAAATAACAAGCTATATACCTTATGTGATATGAGAGTATGTATCCGTCACAAGACAACTGTGAGACTTTAACTCACTAATTAAAAAAATTTTAAATGTGAGAAATGCCAAAGATTTAGTTCAATGACAATATGTGAATAGCCTTATTAAGAAAAATAATGCACATAACCGCTCACATTATGCATTCGAATAAATTTTATAAAAAAACTCTTACCGATATCAAATATCATGTCAGTGATAATAAAATTACCTTATGTTATGAATAAAATAGCAACGAGTCACCAGCCGCGTGTAAACAATGAAATTAAACAGTATATTAACTGTATGTGTAAAAAATGTACACCCAATTAATTATATCTTGCATAAAATTTACGATGAATGTGTAAACAATGTACAATAGTTAAATTAGGACATGATTTCTACAAACTTTTAAACACACGAACAAAAAAAGAAAAATCTTACATTAAAACAAATATATCTAAAAATAAAAGTTGTGAATGCAGTGAAAAAAACGCAATATTAAGCTAGTTACAAATGCTGATAAAAGGAAACCAAAACATGCACAGAATAGTCATGACTGTCCTTAACCATGGTGAGTGTTAATTGAAATAAAACAAAATCAGTTAAACTGAACGAGTAAATGTGTGAGTGTGTGTGTGAAGTACCAGGCTAAACATGACATCACAATAATCATGTGCATGAGAGGAAAAAAAATGTGTGTGATTAATACCTAACAATGCTATCTGCCTATAGCAAGTTAGTGAAAAAGTGTCAACTAGTGTAAAAGTGGTATCCATCATCAGCACTAGGAAACAATTTCAGGTGAATTTTAGGAATTTAAAAATGCGAACACTACTCCAATTGTAAAATTAATATTAGTGTAACTCCATCAATCATGTAAGAAAACATATCCGATCCCTGATTAAGCTAGCGGCCAACTTGCTTAACCATAGATCGAAATACACACCTCAGACATTTTGCCATCCCATGGAAAATAGCGCAATGACTGAAGTATCCCGCATAAAACATGACGGAGGTATAAGCAATCAAACTTACCCAAAAGGATCAAAACAATATATTAATGTAATGTATGTCATTAAGAAACATAAAAAATAACTGCAAAACTATACTCCTAACCTATGTTGTACATCATATGTATTTTGCAAAAGCAAACGAGAGTCAAAAGGGATTTTTTTCTTGTAACCATGACATGATGACTCGAGCTATATAAAGATGCCTAACCTAAATGTATGCCAGGATAAAATATTTTGCCGAAGTTCACAATCTAATAAAACATATATGAGGAAGAGAAAAGAATCTATATATTTTTTAAATTATGATCACACCAACTGTATGTAAATTTCTAATCAAGTGCCCACATCTAACTGAGAAAAAAAATGTTACGCTCACGTCTCCTCTATAATTATTTTAAATTGTCACCAATATGCAAATCCCACATTACTCCTAATCATTGCTCAAAATTTATAATAGTCACAAAACATAAAATTTTCTGCATATAAAAATATCTATTAACTATCAAGAACTGTAAAAGTGTATCCAAGATTTAATTGTGTAAAAAAATATTTAAAAGCACGATATACACAATATAAAAAAATATGTATAGACCTTTTTTATCTATATTTTTAAGAAATGTTGATAATAACTTCTTAACTCACAATAAATTTAATAATTACAAGATAACTACACATAAAAGAGACCACACTAAATATGTTGCACTGAAACACAAATGTGCAATTTAACAGACACATACGAACCAGCGTAATTTACGTCCAACAGACGATAAAACAAGACAGGGCAGCACCTCCTGATCAAAGAGACAATAAAAACAACATATTATCTCTGAAAGTGCGGCAATGTGCCAATGCAAGACATTTAGTGTGTATCTTATACAAATCAAACGAAACTTTTAAAAAAATGCTGCTCTATTTTTTAAAATGAGTACTGTATCTGGAATATTCGTAAATTTTACATTACATTTCAAAAGTAATCCTTTACCAAACAACTTATCTTTTTTTTTATAGAGGCATAAAAAATATTAACTAACATATTAAATGTGTCGCCTAGTTGCAAAACCGGCCATCTCCAAAAAATAAAATTTTGAAAAAAAGCTTATTTTTAACCACACTTAGCCAAATAAAGTTTGGAACCAAAACTCTTCAGTTTTATAGTCATTAGGGCAGTATATTTGAAAACACGAAATAAGGTGGCAGGGGCATATGAAGGGAAGGGGTTATTTAGGTCTTTGTTTTGGATTTGGCCGCTTTTTCAACTTACTTTGGAGTTGGCCGGTTTTGCAACAAACCAGAAATTAATTTTTGCTAAATTTAATCTGACATTGGGTTTTTAGGGGTTGCAAATACTCAAAAATGTTTTGTTCAACTTAATATTATTTAACAAAAAGAACTTTAGGAAAGTTGTTAACGTAAAACGACTTTTACACACTTACTGATTGTTAAAACTGACTAACAGTTAAAACTAACTGACTAGCTGTTAAAACTGATTTAAATGTCACTGAACAAATGATTTAAATGGCATGATATTATTTTAAATAAAATTATTAAATTTTAAAACTTAAACAAAAATCATACTATGTACATGTGCATACAATTTCAAACTTTAGTGGTCTCATCGTTTTCGATAGTCTCACAAATTTCGTCATGATGGTCCATCCATGCGTCCTTTTCTTCATCATCTTTGCTTTCTGTTTTTTAAGCAGCTGATGCCAATATATTTTTGTAAAATAAAAAAAAAATAACCGCTGGCCAGCATCCCAATTTGGCCCGAAATTTTTCGTCTGTAAGTTTTGGACATCCCGAAGTTTTAGAGGCTTCACCACGGTATCTGGAGCCACGTCCTCGAGCATGCTGTTCATAATACTTCTCTTACTCTTGACAACAGACTTTCTGACTTCTACCTCAGATTTGTAGAAGACGTCCCCCTGCACCAACAGCTTATTTTTACATTCTGCTATGATTTTTTTTTTTTTCGTAAGAGCAAATTTTAAATGCCACAGTGCAGGTGGTTTGGGGAAGAAATTGCTGGTCTTCTTCCAATCATGGTCGGTCTCTTCCCGACTTGAAAACTGTTCCATATTCAGATAAAATTTCTTCATACTTTGCGGGCTGAATAAGGGACTTGATTTTCTTCAATCTCCTTTCAATTTGAGCTGAAATACGGTCTGGAGGGATAAAAGAATACTGAATCAACGTACGCAAGTTATTAGATTAATGAAATATTATGGCATCATGATAATTAATTAATCAAAATATACTAACTATGATGTTATTATGATATCAATTAATTATGTATTATATTATCCCCAGGGTGGATTATCCATAAGGCAACTTAGGCATGGCCAATTTAAAATTTAAAATTTTAACAAAAGTATTAAATAAAAAATGAATTTGTAATAATTACAGTTAAAATAATTTTTCTATTACCTTTAAAATAATTTTTCTACTTCTCGATACACCAACACAAAATTCTCTCAGATTTTAAGTGTAACAAAAGCCCATTCATTTCCAATCTACAATCCTCAAAATACTAAAATTTATAAAGCAAAATTTAAATGTATTATTATTTAATTAAATAGATTAAAATATTCTTAAATTTGTCAAAGAAAATTCACTTACAGTTTTATGAAGGGGGGTGGGGAGGCTGCGGAAAAGTATTTTGGCCTAGGGCGTCAAAAAATGGTAAATCACCCCTAGTTATCAAAAGGTGTACATTGCCTTTGAATTTTGGGTTTTCTCCTTTACCACGTCGTAGATCCACTTTGCCGCTTCCTTGGTTGATTAGTAGACACTTCTTCCAGAAACACTTCTAATAGTCGGAGAAAACACGAAGCTAAATTATTAGAAAATTTGTATGCACCAAGGGAGAGCAATCACAGGTCAGAGGAAACACTATAACGTTAATCTAATCAACAAGTGAGAAGTTATTGTGGGGTCGAGCAGAAGCTTTAGCTAGCAGATATGGTGATGGCCAGTTTTGAAACTCACCGGCTGAAGGATTTGGCCGCTTTTGCTCCACATCGTGATTTTCAAACGCATATAACGCAGGGATTGACAGGTTTTTGCAAGGTTTATCGTTTCCAGATGATAGAGACCTTTACTTAGAACTTAAAAAACTGAAAAAACACATTTTCAATTTTTGAGGAGTTGGCCGGTTTTGCAACTAGACGACACAAATATTCCTAAGTGAGATAATTACAAATACATTTCTTTTCAATCAAAATAGAAATGAAATTAAAATTAAAGACACTTTTCCTTTAAAAAATGTATGTCATTCATAACTGAAAAAAAAAAAATGTACCAGAGACAAGCATAGATAAATTTCATAAGGGTTTTTTTTTTTTTTTTTTTTTTTTTTTTTTTTTTTTTTTGTCAAATAGCGACAAGGAATATCAGGCTAGTATCATTAAAGATAAATATTAAATCCAAGAATCCTTGTCATGCATGAAAATGTTAAAGTATATATAAACAAACATAAAATGACTGTGAACTGAAATTAATCAAAACACTTACCTTTTAAACAATATCGTGCACAGAGCAGCTAAGATTTACTGCTTCAAGTTAAGAGCTTTAAAAAATACTATATATATATATTTTTTTTTATTAAGGCCCACACTTCAGGCTGTCACAACTTAGAAGAAGCAGTAAAATAATAATTTGAAGTAATAAAACTTTTTTTTTAAACACAAAGTATGAATATAGACAAATTTATCATAGCATGAAAAGAAAAAAAAAAAATGAAAAGATAAAAAGTAAAATACTGTGTTAATCCAAATTTAAGATTTTAAAAGAAAAATTGTTCATCTTGAACTGCAACTTCACCATTTTTTGTAAAAATATCTGGCTTTATAAGCCATAAACTTAAATCATTACTAAAAATTCACTTTTAAATTTTTACTTAAGTCACATGGCACAGAAAAGCAGTTTCTTGGGAAATAATTCGTCCATCATTTTGGATTGAGAATGACATTTTTTTTTTAGAAAATCTTGGATGAAAGCGCACATGAAGAAATTTTTCACAACGTAACCATTCGGAACTTCACACAATTTCAGAAACAACCATTAAAGTGTGCTAAACTTGGATATTATCAGGAGCATTTTTGTCAAGTGCACTGTTGCAGGACTATTACTTTTTTTGTTGACATAATTTTTGAAGATAACACAGGCCGCATGAAAAAAAAAAAAAAAAAAAAAAAAAACACTCGAACCACGGATAAAGCACATTTAGAAGACTCCAGGTGAGATTCAGCGCAAAATTGCCGTTGGCGATAATATCAGTCGAGATCCACATTTGTCAGACTTCATCGCATTTTTAAACATGTATGGATCGCAGAAGTGAGCACAGTACTGAAGATTAAGCATTCTTTAATTATGAAAACAGCGTATTTGAACCGCAGTAACACAATTAATGCCCCTTATTAGATTCCACCAATCAGAAATGTGATTTCACGACTTAAATTCGCGTCATATTTAAAAGAAAAATGTCAATGGTTTTCATAAAATGTAAACATATTAAAACGATTCCGTTTAATTAAACACTAAGATCAGATCACAGATTATTTATTGAGAAATACTATTAAATAATCTGTTTTAATAAAATTATAGTGAATAATTTTTCATAGTAAACAATATGGAAAGCAAAGTGTTTCCGATGAAGATAATGACGTCATTCGGAAAACAAAAGATAAATTTTCAGTCATGAACTAAAATACGTATCTTCTATAATTGTGTCAGTGAAGGTGGCATATTTCTGATCCTTATTCCCACACATAAATAGACTGGACTCTTGCTATTTATTTAAAGATTCTTGGTATACACAAAATAAAATATCTCGGAAAATTTTATAGCTTCCAATAAATTAAAATGAATATTTAATGCAACAAAGGAATTTTAAAACAATTGCTTAAATGACGCTGTAATCTCGGAATAGATTAAGGGTTCTGATGGTTAAAATGATGTCATATTTGTCAGAAAGTATTCATTCTCATATGGACACCAAAAGTATCATGGCACATGGTAGAATTGTTTGAAACAAACAGCCGATTTGTGGGAAAGATTTCCAGAGTGTGAAGGAGTTATCTCCTGGAAAATAGAGCAGCAAAAGGCAGGAAAGGCACAGGAATGATTTGTTAGGAAATCCAAATGACCTCATGAGCTTTAGAGTTTATATAAAACTGAAATATGTTAGTATGCTTTTTTTCAATATGACTGCATATTCACTGACATTTACATCTAATTCAGGAAATTAAAATTCAGATCAGGAGCTGTTTTTAAATAAAGTACGATCTTTTGGCAGATGTAAGAATAGCAATGGTTCGTTTTACGGTCATGTGATGCATTCAGAAAATCAGCTTTTTGATCAAAAGTTTCTTTTAGATACATCAGAAAACGTGTTGTTTACGTTTTGTTAAGATTTAAGAGTTTCACTGACACTAGTTATTATAATTTATGGAACGTAGCTGTTAGGCTTTTTTTACAGGACCATGCAGCCATGCTAGGCCTAACTCCCATTTGAGATCTGTATGAGAAAATTCCTCTTCATCTGCCTAAATACAAACTTCTTCTATCTCAAATCACATATGTTCAACCCATCTTTCAATAAAACTTTCAATAAACTAGTATGTTGTGGCCATCGCAAAACTTTTTTCTATATAATTCACGTTAATTCAATCATTTAAATAATACAAGAAATTACATCAATTTAGCTCTAAATCACATCAAAGTATATCTGAATTTGAAGTTTGATGAAAATTCGTGCATTAGTTATTGAGATAGGAGTGGAAATTCTGAATAATGCAGCAAAGCAGCACCACCTGTTGAGCGATTTGCACCAAAACATAAACAGAAGTAATTCATACCAAGGTATACCTGAATCTGAAGTTTGCTCAAAATCCAAGCTCTAGTTCTTGAGATAGGGCTATTGGGAAAATCACAAAAAATGCAGCGCCACCTGTTGAGCGATTTGTATCAAATTGTATAAAACGTTAACTGCTGTCAAGGACTAACTAATCTGAAGTTTGGTGAAAATCCGTGCATTATTTCTGGAGATTGAGCTCTTGTGGAAATCATGAAACATGCTGCATAGCAGCGCCACCTGTTGAGCGATTTAAAGCACCAATTTATATCGGGGAGTAACTGAATATAATTTTTTATTCAATTCCGCTCATTAGTTCTTGAGATAGATTGCCCACAAAATTTATGTCACACACAGACAGACAGACTCACAGACTCACAGACAGGCATTTTGTAAAAAGATGCTTTTCGGTACACTGACCTCTAAAATGTGTAAATTCGTCAAAAACCGGAATTTAAAAATTTTCATGTATCCAATAGTTTCTTCTTGTAAAAAAAAAAAAAAAAAAAAAAAAAAAAAAAAAATCAATGATTTCCAAAATCGTCAAATCATTTCTGAAATCGAGTTTAATTTTGAATGCAAGAAAACAATGATCTGTTTATCGAGTCATACATTTTTGCGATTGATTGATGAAAAAAAATACTTTGGCCCATTGTACCTCGTGTATTAATAATAATTAAATTTTGTATATTTTACGAGTTCATATTCAAATCGTTGTATTTAATTTTGACAATGTAAGCAAAAAACGAAAAACTTCATTCGCCAATGAACCAATGAAATTAGTTTTTTTTTTTTTTTTTTTTTTTTAGAAGAAAAGATTTATATAACGCAACTCAATTTTCTGAGTTTAAATTCTGAAATGGTAAAAGGTAATAAACATTGCCTTTTGTTAGTTTGTTTCATTTTCCTGTGTATAATTTATTTTAGCAAAATTAATTGAATTTATGAAAAATCATTCCTTTTTTTTTTTTCAAATTTATTTTTTTAACAATATTGTATGATTTTAATTTTTAGATCATTAGGTAGAGTAGAAAATGTACGTTTAAATATAAATTGTTTGAAAACTTTTGAATTTAATGACTCTGTATGATTTTGAAATCAAGCAGCATTTGCAGTAGTTTTCTAAAAAATTACGATTTTTGAAATCTAGATTAAATAAGTAGTAATATCTCATTAGCCAGGCAAGTTGTTTTACATGAAAAAAAGGGTAGAAATCTTTGGAAATGCATGTGGTTGCAAGTAAACGACCTTGAAGGCAGCTATTGCAACAGATGAATAATTCACCGAGGGATATATTTTCTGCAGTCCCGACAGCCCCGATGCGCATCCTTCCTGCCTAATTGTTTTCTAGTCTTTTTAAACTATATTACTCAGGTTGATGATAGCTCAACTAGCTAGAAAATTTAATGAAGCAACAGAGAAAATGTGTTTATGATACTTTTATTCTGAAATATATTGTTCTATTAACGAAATGTATTTCCTCAAATTACCTACTGCGTAAATAACGTATCGTTTAAAATTCGTAAAGAGATTTTAAAATTTGAAAGATATATCATTTGTAGTCTTCATGTTAATAATTTCATAAAAATACTCTATGAAAATAGCTTTATAAAGAATTGCATGCATCCAATTATTTTTATTTTATTTCTATATTTTACTTATTCCCATTTTCTCAGTAAGTGAATTAGCTTTTGAATTTCGATTCATAAATTTCTAATTAAAAAGAAATGTAATACTTGAAAAGTTTTAAGTAAGCATTTACATTGCAGAATAACATTTTCATTAAATTATTTTGGTATATAAATATTATAATCCGTATGTGTATCCTTAAATCACATTTGCATGTAATTCGTTAAAATAGTTAAGCATTTTTTTTTATCTATATCATTTTTTCATGGGAAAAATAAGTTCTCTAAAAAATTTAAAAGCATTTAGGTATAATACGTTAATTGATTAAAAAACATGTAGAGAAAAAACATTGAACATTAAAAAAATATTTTAAATTTCAAATGAAAAAAATCCCTGCCGGCCAGGCCTACAGGCAGAGGTAGATTTCGAAGTTAAGTATACTAATTTCACCAACAAAAACTAAATCAATATTAGATATAAATCCACTTTAACAGTTTTATCCGTCTGCTTTTGACGAGTTTTTATTTCCTTTTTATAAAATAGATGGTTTTATCAGAATCATGTTAAGGCGATATTAAAAAAATATTTTTCCATACTCAACAACTCGAAATTTTCTGGCACATTTTCAGATTAATTTTTAATAAAAAAAATATATATATGAAACATGCTGACGTGATTTTTGAAAAGATTTATAAGCGACCTGTGTTTTTATTTTTCTTTCAATTAATTAAAACTTGATTAATAAACAATTATTTTCTCAGTAGGGCAATATATTTCGTTTCTAACACAATCGGTTCGGGAAATTCCGTTCAAAATGCACACTTTGACATCATTTATTGAGATATATTCTACCTCTATCAAAAAATTGATCATTACTGTACATTCTATAGTTTCTGAATAATAGAATCTAGCAATTGGATGCGTTTGAGAGCAAAAATGGATTTAAAAATGAGTAAGAAAATAGACAGTTTGGATTTGAATACATCCTTAATGCAATGATTTTTCCAACACAATCCGCTTCGGGAAATTCGGTTCAAAATGCCCACTTTAACAGCATTTTTTAAAATATATTCTGCCTCTATCAAAACATTGACCCTTACGGTACATTATATAGTTTCTGAGTAAGAAAACGTACCAATTGGAAGCCTTTGAGAGCAAAAATGAATTGGGCCTATCCAAAACTTATCTATCTAGATGTTGTAGACAATATTAAGAAGATATATGATAAATTTATGTTGATTTTATATCTTTTGAATTGACAGAGTTATGAATTTTTTACTTCTTCAATCCCTCTTTTTGTTTTCGTTTTTAATTTTTTTTTGCGGTACGAATTGGTCCTATCAAAAACTTGTGAATAGAAAAGTTGTAGATAATATTAAGGAGATTTATAATAAAATTAATTGGAATTGATATCTTGAGAATTGACGAAGTAAGGCATTTTTTTCTCCCAAAAACCCCATTTTTTGCACCCCTTGAGCCTATTTTAAATTTTATCAAAAATCTGTGATGCATGAGTTTTTGGCGCTATTTTTAGAAGTAATAAAAACTTTAAACTGGTTTGATATGTACAAAAATTAAGAAGTTATGGGGTTTTTTCGGTTTTCACAAAACCCCTCCCTATTTCCATCCCCTTTGTCCGATTTTGCCCATTAACGAACTTGACCGAGATTTTATGTCCCTTGATTTTATGTATCAGTTTGGAAGAGATTTGTGCAGAATTGCGGAAGTTATCGTGTCCAGAAGAAAGTGATAACACAATTGCTTCGGGAAATTCCGTTCAAAATGCCCACTTTGACATAATTTTTTGAAATATATTCTGCCTCTATCAAAAAATCTATCATTGCGGTACATTATATAGTTTCTGAATAAACAAATCTACCAATTAAATGCGTTTGAGAGCAAAAATGAATTTAAAAATGAGTCAGAAAATAAGCAGTTTGGATTTGAGTGCATCCTTAATGCAATGATTTTTCCAACACAATCCGCTTCGGGAAATTCGGTTCAAAATGCCCACTTTAACAGCATTTTTTAAAATATATTCTGCCTCTATCAAAACATTGACCCTTACGGTATATTATATAGTTTCTGAGTAAGAAAACGTACCAATTGGAAGCCTTTGAGAGCAAAAATGAATTGTAAAATGAGTCAGAAAATACGCAGTTTGGATTTGAATACACCCTTACTTAGATGATTTTTTTCCTCAACCGCTATGTATTTTTAATTTGTTTTTGCTGTAAGAATTGGTCCTATCCAAAACTTGTCTATATAGATGTTGTAGACAATATTAAGAAGATATATGATAAATTCATGGGGATTTTATATCTTTTGAATTGACGGAGTTATGGATTTTTTACTTCTTCAAACCCCCTTTTTGTTTTCGTTTTTAATTTTTTTTGCGGTACGAATTGGTCCTATCAAAAACTTGTGAATATAAAAGTTGTAGATAATATTATGGAGATTTATAATAAAATTAATTGGAATTGATATCTTGAGAATTGACGAAGTTATGAATTTTTTTCTCCCAAAACCCCTATTTTTTGCGCCCCTTGAGCCCATTTTTAACTTTATCAAAAATCTGTGATACATAAAATTTTGGCCCTTTTTTTAGAAGTAATAAAAACTTTAAACTGATTTGATATGTACAAAAATTAAGAAGTTATGGGGGGTTTTCTGTTTTCACAAAACCCCTCCCTATTTCCATCCCCTTGGTCCGATTTTGCCCATTAACGAACTTGACCGAGATTTTATGCCCTTTGATTTTATGAATCAGTTTGGAAGAGATTGGTGCAGAATTACGAAAGTTATCGTGTCCAGAAGAAAGTGATATATATATATATATAGATAGATAGATAGATAGATAGATAGATAGATAGATAGATAGATAGATAAAGTTTTTTACTGAGGGTCGTTTTGGGTTCTAGGAGTCATGATCGGTGTAGATCTGCAAAAATTTTTCAGAAATTCCAACATAGGAACGATCCCAATAGGTAGTATTTCATACGAAATCCACCTAATTTAAATAGTTTTTATTCTTTGAATGGGGAATATCTACAGACTCCCAAATAAAAATAAACAATTAAACAATGAAATATTTTACTCATCTTCGTAGAAATGAGTAAGAGAAGAAAACGACAAAATAAATTCTATTAAACAAAATCAGATTAAAAAATATATAAAACAGCCAGCGGTGAATTAGTTTCATAAGAATGTTACATTTTTATCTTTAGTAGAATTTTTTCCTATCCACAGCAACTTAATGCGTTTTCGATTTCTACTTTTTTTAAACTGAATTATTGTGATTTAAATATGCTTAACTGACTAAATAAAAAAAATATATATATTAATACAGCAGAGAAAATGAGTTTATGTGCTAAGAGATACTCTATAGAATTTCAACAAATTATATTCTGTTACAATAATTAGTTCGTATATAAAATATTGTTGAATCAATCTGTTTGAAGATTTAAAAATATTTTTTTTGGTTTGTTTTAATAGTTCATCAAATTCTAGAGTTGATATATTCTGCTTTTCCACCATTTTTTTTCTGATTTCGCAGTAAGTGAATGAAAAGTTTTTTTCTTTTTAGGAATGACATGATAAATGAAGGAATAACTGACAAATGTAAAAGAACAATAATGGTAAAACTAATGAAATCTAATTTTTTTACAAAAGATTCTTCAACGAAACTTTGGCTAAAATGTAAATTGATAAAAGCGTGCTATAAAATGGAAGTATAGAGTTGCATTTCCATGTTAATTGATAAAATACTTAAAACATTTACTCACAAAATTCAATACCATACTTTTCATAAGAAATTCGTTCTCTAACAATTAAAAAATAGCTAAATTATATTATTTTCATTCCTTTAAGAAAAACAAAAATAAATTTAGTTAAAAAAAATAATCCTTTTGAAATGAAAATTAAATTTTATAACTGTGCATCTGCAGAATACTGAGTACAAAAAAAAAAAAAAAAAAAAAAAAAAAAAAAAAAAAAAAAAATCAAAAAAGTGTGTGATTTCTTTATCTTTTTAGCGAATAAAATATGAAAAAATATATATAATCTTAATTGTATGGGTATATGACTATTGTTTTCTCCAAAAAGTGTACTGACTACGAAGTGTGCGGTGCAAAAAATAAATGATTAAGTGCGATTGAAAATTGCACAGAAGGTTTAGTATAATATTTCTTTTTAAAAAATTATCCTTTAATTATTAAATCGAAATCGTTAATTTATAATTATTAATTTCTTAATTTTTTCAATAAGTACATAGATGGCAGCACCATTAAATTTTCTTATTACAATTAAAGACATTTTATTAATCAAATAAAAAATAACCTATAACTGTCTTTCATACTATTGTAACAGTATATGTTTGTGTATCTGAAATTGCATATTTAATTACTTGTTTGAATTTTAGATAAAGGAAAACGAAACCTTTAAATTGCAATAAAAATAAATATATAAGTTATTAAAAAAAATTCACCGGACAATGAAATGTAGTCATTTAAAATTTCGAAATTTCCCCAAAAAATAATGGATGAAGTATTTTACAACAACTTTTGGCCTTCAAAAGGCAAAAACAATATTGCAAAATTCTGTGGAACTGAGAAGGGTATGTATTTCGGAGAAAAAAAATGAAACTCCGAAGCTATGAACCGGGGACATTTTGAATAGAACGGAAACGCACTACCTACTATTTTAAAATCTAAATCTAAAAAAATTTTGGATTTTATTAAATTTATCCATTTAATTTAAATAATGTAAGACTTTTACAAATTTCATGATTTGTCGTGTGATCAGAGGTATTCAGCTATAAGTATGCAAAATTCCGGGACTCTAACTTTACAGTTTCTGAGAACGAGTTTGTGACGGACACACGGACAGAGAGAGGAGTGAGATGAATAGGGTATTGTTACATGAACAAAACCCTAAAAACAAACACTTTTTGTCGCTGTTGGATGAAAGTTTTATCTTGTATGTATAACCTACTTGTCTTTCCAATTTTTAAAAATTATTATACTTTGAGTGTTATGCAGTAGTTTTGAATTTGTCTTTAGCTCTTTATAAAATTATATTTAAATGAATTATTAACATGATATTTAACATTACGATACCTTAAAATAGTTTTATTTTTTACAACAATAGAAATAAATATAGGTTCATAAGTTCATTGCACCTTCCTTTAAATTTGTTCACTACATAGCGGAAAAGAGGCTAAGGCCGCTAACTGGTTAAAATGAAAAAAAAGACAAAGATACTGCCCAGGTAACATCTAATCTTCCATAACTTAATTATTTTTCTAAGTTTAAATATTTTTTTTATTCTATTGAGCATTATGCAATAATTTTAAATATTTTTATGTCTTTTCATAAAACAATATCTAAATTCATTATATTTCTTAGTATTTAAATATCTTAAATTCTCTTCAATATTTCACTATAATAAAACAAATAATAATAATTATTTTAAAAATATATATATAGGCCGTCATCTGAATCAGTTATATTTAAGAAGGAAAGAAGACGGGCTAAACGTTTTATTGGCGAGAAGAAAAAAATAAAAATTATGCACATGAAGTATGTGTTTCTGGTATGTTTACTGGCCTAGGAGCTGCATTTTTATTTTCATAAAGGCTAAATCAAACGATCTACCATCCCTTTGTCTTTTCGAAAATTTTCCCTTTAGCTTTATCTCAGAAATGCTGTAAAAACCATTTTCGTGGTGAACTTTTTATTGCATTTCTTGTATAAATATTACAAATAAGTTTTAAACGGCAATGGTGACTGAAAATGTGTCCACGCAGTTTATAAATACGTTTTATGTAATTTCAGCGAAGTACGTGTCATCGCATTAACCAGTAAGCAAATAGAGGATAGTTCGAAATTGGTAAATAGTGTATATTTGGAAATATCGAGGTACGTCATTTTTGTAAATTAGAACCAGACTCCGATATAGCAGGCTTTCGAGAACAACCCATGTCTACAGATGCTTTTGATAATTCGCTACTCTTCACTTATTTGAAATTTTATCTGTCATTCTAAAATTTGAAATAGAATTACATTGGCATTTTTTCAAGATCTTAGATGTTACTGGCTTGTTTCAAAAAGTAATTTCTACGTTAAAATGTTAATTATAGCTTTACCAAAAAGAAAGAAAACATATTTAAAAAAATGTTCAATTTAACATATTTTTAACTTCCTCGGTGCTTATTTATGATATTTTTTTCTCAAAGATATTTCATGTAATATTAAATAAATGTATTTCACTAATTATCAGCACGCAGATAGTAGATTCTTATAAATTCATAAAAAGCTTGTGTTTCAAAATTGTAGTATACAGCTCTATTTTCTGCATTTGTATAATTAAAATAAATATTCTGATATAACATTATTTACAAATGGTTGCTCAACCGTCAATGTCTTTATAAGTCAATTATATCTAGTATTATTTTATAACTGTTTTGATAATCATATGCATAAGTTTAATACGCGTTGCATTTTCTGAAATCCTATTTCCATGCTATTTGATCAATTATATCAAGAGTAGCTAAAGAAAACGGTAGATTCAACAACAGCTAAACAATTTGTGATAAAATAAAATTCCAACAATAGCTATATAAATTGTGACAAAAAACCGCCATTTTAATTGTCATATTTCATATTTCATTTTTTTTTTTTTTTTTTTTTTTTTTTTTTTTTTTTTTTTTTTTTTTTTTAATCATTTTTTAAAAAAAAAGAGTCCAGAAGTACTTCATCAAAACTACCATTCTGAAGTAAAATGTTAAAATATTTCCTATACTTCAAAAATAAAATTATCTATAAGAAGCAGATTAACAAACAAACGACATTTTTTTTTCAATGTACTTAGAGGATTAAGAAGAAAACGATAAAGTAAATTAACTTATTCATAATCGCATGGGAACACAGCTTTTGAAAAAACACTCTGAAACCAATGAAATGCATAAGTTAATTGCATTTAGATCGTTCGTGGATATTTTATCTATCTTCAATATCTTAATAGGTTTCAATTCTTTTTTTAAACTCTATTATTGGGAGGGAAATTAGATAAACGGAACAAAATAGGAGAAAAAATATGAACCAATAACGGAAATATACATATCTCATTATTTAATTATAAAATTGATGCAATGTAAAAAATGAAACTTAATAATTCGGTGACTGTTATTAATGAATTTAAAACCATAAACAAAGTGTATATTATAAAGGATGAATACTTTTTTTCTTCTATTTTAGAACCAAATTGTAAACTTACTTGCACCTAATTTTAGAACCAGATTCTAATATATGTAATTTCCAATAATTGACATATATTGAGGGTTGCCAGTTTGGCCTCTTTTTTTATTTCGAAATTTCAAATTCATACTAGAAAATTTGAAAGAAGAATCTTTATTTTACATAATCACAGGATGTAAGTTTAAACTTACAATTTAATTTTTATAATATCCATTATTTTATGCCTTTATTTTTTCTTACATGTTCTTATTTTCACTTTAAATAGTTTTAAACAATAGTTATACTTACCCATTGGCTCACTCATACGTAAGATAATTCATTTGCATTCTACGTGTTCAGCTGACTTCAGCTAGGAAACCCTTCAATGCTGCTCACCTGTTCAGCACCGTCATTAAATAAAACAAAAAATACTATAGCTAATTTCTGGCACGAATTCGGATTTATTTAATAAAAGTGGAGGGCAAACTGGCAACACTGTATACATCAGCTTGGTTTTGATTATTTGATACTGCTTGCTTCTTTCGAATTTTGTCAAAAATTCAACCAGACCTTGTACTAATTTAAATTTTTATATATATCTAATGGAAGACAAGACTCTTAAAGTATTTGGAAAAAAAATTTCAAATACTTTTTATTCTTTTAAAAAATGCAATGTAAAAAAGGAAACTTAATACAATACGGTATTAATACGTTTAAAAATGTAAACAATGTGTGCATTATTAACTGCGGATTATTTTTAGTCTTCGGTTTTACAACCAGCTTGTAAACTTTCATGTATCTAATTTTAGACCAGACTATTATATAATATAATTTTCAATACATTGCGTGCATCAGAACTTTTTTGATAATTTGAAACTCACTAATTCTTTCTAATTTCATTAGTGAGTTAAGGAGATTATGTACAAATTTTCACATTTTTTTAATTAAGCATATATAATGAAAGACAAGACTCATAAAACATTTGAAAAAAAAATCAAGTAAAATGTAGTTATTATTATTATTATTATTATTATCATTATTATTTTACGAAAATTTAATTTTATATAGCAGAAATGGGCACCGTATCATAGAATTTCAGTTTTAATGTTATTAGATTTAAAAAAATAAATATATAAAGAAACAGATTATTTCTCGAGAAAAATACCTTTCATAATATAAAAAAATATATCCATACATAATGCAGTAGATACGTATAAATAACGTAAGCGAAAAAATTTCAATAAAGTTACCCTTATGAAATAAAAACAGAATTTATCATTCGAAAAAAAAGCAGCCTATAATTGATAATGCACATAAGCTTATTACATTTGTATAATATCTCCAATAAATCAGTGGGTTTTCAATTCTGTTTTTTATGTATTATTGTACATGTAACATGTAATATATTTAATTTCTTTAGGATGTATTTCGTCACAAAATTCTTTGCTTAAGTAGTATATTATTCAAGATTCATAAACAGAATATTTGAAAATTCAAAGATAGTTCTTTCTTTTCACCATTTTCCATAATTATATAATCAGACTATGAGACTTAATATGTTTTTCAAACTGTTTTGTAACTCCATTTTTTTTGCTTATTCTCTAATGTTTGCTAGTTTGTTTTACCACCAAGTGACTTATTTATTGTATTTGTTTTATTTATAACATTTTTTAAACAAAATTTAAAAGAAAAATAAATAAATAAGCAAACAAAAATATATGAATAAGCCTGTTCATAAAAATATTTTTGAGATATTTTGATTTGATTTTGAAGCGTAGACTATGTATATTGTAATGCCATTACCATGTTCTTTAATAAAACAATTAAAACTTATTAGAAGATACAAATCAATTTTTTTTCATGAAAGAAATAAGCTAATTTCAATTCACGGATTGGTAAAAAACTGTTTTATATACTGCTTTAATTGACTTAACAGAAAAATCTAAATAAAAGACAAATTTCAATAAAATTACGATTTTTAAAATTTGAATGAAATTTGGCAATAACTTTCGTAATTTGAAATAGACATAATATACAGATATCAGGTTAACAAAAATTTAAGTTACAAAATATTTCTTTATCTTTGGTAAGAAGACGTCTGAAATAAACTGGACGTAAGAAATTGAATTATGAATAAATGCATAAAATAATAACTTAAAAAAAGCTTGCAATGTTTGAGATATTTAAGCATGTTGTATTTTTATAAACCGTGAATATTTATTCTAGTCTGAAAATTACAATTCATTGTTGCTTTTCTTTTGAAACAGTGTTATTCAGGTTTACATTTACAGTGCTAAAAAGGAAAAACATCTGGAAGAACGAAATAAATATTTTTATAGGATTTTAAAACTTTCCAACATACTTAAAAAAGTGTTTATTAATTCGGTTTATCTGCCCGTCTGTCTGTATTTCTGTCCGAGTTCTAGCTCGTGTAATTATATTCGGATTTTCATGCAATAGATACATGTTAATGATATTAACCATGGCTTGTTCAGTATTGAATAGCAAGCTATATAATAAGGGGGTTTACACCATTCATTGTTCATTTACAGGAACACTCAAAATAGTTCATTTACAATTTTGTCACTGAGGCAAAATGTTTATACTTAATTTCAATGAAATTGCGCTGTTTCAAATATATTAAAATTGATATGAATCAGTGGTGTTTACTACAATATGCTTATTATATAATAGAGTGATCACATCATTTATCGTCTATTTACACAAAATAATTCGGTAACAGTCTTAGAGCAATAATTGCTTAAAGTGCGTTTTCAATTTAGGTATGCACTTTTAAATTTAACTAATTTTTTTGCATCTTACTCGCTGCGTACAAATGCTATACCTCATACACTGGGATGCACAAAAGAGTTTACGTTCCATTCCTCTTATCAGCCGAAATTGCTGAAGGGAAATTTTCAACTGTGTTATTTATTTCCTAAATGAACAAAACATTTGCATGCTGGTAGTTTATAGATATGAATCTATATATCATATATAGGGCTGTTAAAATAATTCGATTGATTTTTACGACTGTGTATGGAATTGCTTTAATTGCGTTTCCAAATGGTTCAATAAATATCATATTTCAACTTATTAAACTGTGAAGTTTTGTTACATTATTCTGAAGGTGATTGAAAGTGTATCATAATCTATGCTTGACGCATGGAAATTTCTTTCTTGTTTTATTCTAAAAGAACCTTATGTATCATAAAACAAGAACTAAAAATCATGCATCGGTTATACATTATGAAAACTTTACAACACTTACTGTCTATTGTTAAGAGTTGTTTTTCAAGTACTAATAGTACCACCAGAGTCCTATCTGTAACTGAATTCTCTTGTTCTTTTTGCAAATGAACGTAAACGCTACGTGCTCTTTAAGTTATAGCATACATGTTGTTGAGAAGCTCAGTGATCTACAGTATACATGTTGTAATGCACTGCAACGATCTATAGAATACATTTTGTAGTGAATCTCAATGGTCATATATTTACAACAGTTTGAGCGCATACAGACATATAGCAGGCGAAGGACAAATAAACCGTATTAGGAAACTCTTTAAAGTTTTTGAAAGTGTTAAAATGTGCATTTCATCGCAAAACTCATTGCGTACTTTATAGTTTTCAAAATTCACAATGAATATTTCATTTTTTTTACGATTGATTACATTTCTTCCTTCGATTTTATAAATTTTTAGGGAGATATAATGTATTTTTCAAACGTTTCCATAGAACAAATTATTTTCCGAACCAGCTCGGAATAAAATCAGTAAAATCGGAATAAAATCCGTAAAATTGGAATAAAATCCGTAAAGTACCGTTTTAATGACTCTAATGGTACATTGGTGTGTTCTTTCATATTTGACATTATATGTTCTCGTATTTTTTTTTTCAGAAAGTAGCTGATATGTTGGAAAGTTTTCATATTAAAAAAAATGATAGTAATGTTTTAAATAATAAAAAACTTGCTAAATTCTCGTATCTTGTAGTTGTGATTATTATTTTAATGTATAATATTTTATATTTTTTAATATATTCAAAATATTAATAGTGTAATACATTATGTTTGAGCTGTTTTTGGATGTTGATTGTCATTATCTGGTCACGGGATGAAAAATACCATTAAAAAAGCGATAATAAAATCAAAGACAGAGAGTCTGAAGGAAGGGGACATATAAAATAGCATTAATCCTATACAAAAGTTTAAACTGGCTAACGCATTCTGAAAATCAAGCAGCAAATGTAAGAAAGTCCTTCAAGGTTGGACAAATGATATCAAGAGTTTGGAATCGGCGTTTGAAATTAGCGGTCCTAAAATGCAGCTAAATTACTTCATTTGATGAGTACAAAATTTTTCCCAATCATTGAATTTGATGCTTAGCTTTAACACTTACTTTTGTTTAACTTTTCAAATCTTCCGTTTGTACTGAAGTTTTTTCTCCTTCCTACTGCACATAGTACGCCCAAAGCTGATCGCCCATAGTACAAAATGGATAGAGTTATGTCACGTATCCCAATTCTCTTCTCAATCTCAATAAGCAATGACTAATAAAATTCATCTTACAGAGTGCATCCCTAAAATTCTTGCACCTACTGTTCAAAAGCTTGATTGTTAAAATGCCGATTAAGGAGAGTACAATTTTCTTAAAAGTTTTAACAAGTGCCTAAGAGCTGAACGAAAAATTTCTTCTTTTTTTTTTCAATTGCATTTAATATTAAACGTTTAAAACCAAATGAAAAAATAATGAAGCAAACGGAGAAGTAAAAGATTAAGTGCATTTTTTCTATTAATTTATAAATAAAGAAGTAATTAGTGCTTCAAATTAAATTTACGGTTGCTTTAATTATTATAATATTGTAAATTAAGAACTTCAATAATTTTAAATAAAAATAAAATATTTGTTCTTTTTTCATAAAGTACCATATGTTACAGTTAAGCTAAAAATGATTTTTAGACATTTCCTGTAAATTATACTTTGGCACTTACGATAGGTATATTAGGTGTTATTTGACACCGACCTTTTATTTTTCAAGTTCTTTGACTGATCCATACATTCTGAAACCTAGCATAGAACAGTAGTGGAAAAGACGCCAACTTATGTAGTCCCCATCCGAGGATTAAATATTATTTAATAATCCGAGGATTATTAAATAGGCACTGTAAAGAACCATCTTCTTGCGAGTGTAATTTTGTAGTGGCCAATTTAATTCTAGATTTAGAAAATGTTTATAATTTTTTTATTATAAACAAGAGATCATGATTACAATGTAAATGAACTGAAAATTGCTCAATTTTGATACATTTATAGTAAAACAAATGCCTTTATAAGAAATAGGTGACATACCGACAATAATTAAAATTCTATTGGCCAATGTGCTTTTGGACAAAAATTTAGAGAGCTTGCCATTATTGCCAAAATAAATTTGTTTACATGTCAAACTTGTCTAACTCACTTTGTCCATGCAAGAGTCAACAATATTTGTAGTTTGTATTACTATGATTTGGACAAAAACTTTTTAACTAGGTATATATTATATTTAGACACGCATGTTCTATTACAGTCCACTTATTAGCATTTTAAACAAATTCAGAAATTATTTCATGTGAATCAACAATAATATTAAAATCTTTTAGTTTTGTTAATTTACTAGATGTGGAAGTGAGTCATGTGGATATTCTACATTGCATATATTTAAAGGGAATCCAAACTAAAAAAGAGTAATTCGATTTATTTAAAAAGAACGAAAATAAAGATTTTATTCCCAATTTTCGATATTAGACGATATCTCATTATTTACATTATTTTTTAATATTTTTCTCAAAAAGGGCATAATTTAGTAAACTGAATCATTTTTTTTTTAAATCATGGGAGTTTATCTCAAATTTTGATCCATGTAGATATTTGGTTTGTGTGTGGTTTTCGATAATCTAGAAGTAGTTGTGAAATAGAAGTAGAGAAAATTGTAATTTCCAACTGTATGAAATAAAATATTTTGCTTTTGGGAATAAGTTTATGTGTTCAGTTTAAAAGATATCTTCATTACCTCTTTTTATATTCCTTGATATGGAGTGTGTATATATGAATATACTTGAAAAATTAAAAGTAGAATTAAAGAAATTTCACGAGAAAAATTGCCTAAATTACTTTTCTAAAACAATTACATTATGAGATCTATCTGAAAATGATGAAATACTTGACAATAAAGGAAAAAATATTTGCATTTTGATTACATATAGAACTTCATGTAAATATTCGTATTGGCTCATAAAAGTAGATTATCGTATGGATTTTGGTTCATTGAAATTGATATATGAATCCATAATGCATATTGCTTAGCAGATAGAATAAAGTATATAATTAAGCATCTGAAAGGTTTGTTTGTTCATTAGTGAAGTTTCCTGTCTGATTTTACCAAATGTATCTTTTTACGAGCCTAAAATTTACAGCATAATACGCTGAAAGTTTCATTTTATTAACCTTTTACTCGCCGCACCATGAACTGCTTGTCAAATTAATTTGAAATTTTTTTGGAGACGATTTAGATTCATTTTAAGGTTGCGTGCGAAATTTTGGGATGTTATGTAAAATAGAAGTGGAGTTACAGGTATGTTCCACTTGTGGAACGTTGGCGGTACGAATAACATTTGTACATTTTGGCGAATTTTTCTTTCGAAATCATACCAGCACTGCACACATAACAAAACAAAGAAAATAAGGTAAAGTATAAAATGTTTCTATTTTAGGAACATGTTAACTAGTCACTAACAGCAAAATATTTATGAAAAGACTGAAAACATTTTTCATGCATACACTTTCCATAATATTCACACCATTTATTCATGTTTTTCTGTCAATTTGAGAATCTTCTTGAGTAGTAGACGAAAAGAAATAGCTACTGAATGAGGTGATAATGTCCATACTTTCTGGAGCAGTAGGACTTTCTATTCCCTTTCTCAAACATCAAATCCAATTTTTATGGCAACAGTCGCAATTTCAAGACGAAACTCCAAATGGATTAGGATTTCTTTTGAACCTACTGCATGACAAGTAAGAACAGCCATATTTAGTTCATTTGCAAATAGATTTCATCACCATTTTTATCATCGAAGTACTGGACGATATGGTCCAAGCAAATAATCCAAAAATTCTACACTACCCATATTCTAATTGTACAATCTAATCAATCGAGATTACTTGATTGAAACTTCTCGCTTCAATTTTCGAGAATATCATGTTCCACTTTGAGTTAGCGATGTGTTAGCTTCCCAATTTGATATAACAGTAACGACACTATTGTCACTCCATCGTCCACAAACAACTTTGCCATCACTATAATAATAAAAACCTCCTCCTTCTTGTTTTTTTTCAATTCTTTTGTAGATTTTCTTGGCATTTATTCGTTCAAAAATATTTCACAGACACTTTGGCAACAGGTGCAAGAGATTTATATCATAAAATATATTCTTTAATAATACCGGTACGAAAATAATAAAAAAATAATCGCCCGAGGGAGCCCAGTAAAAATGATCAAGATCCTAAAAAAAGTAACAATAAGATAATTTTGTACTCTGAACCGCCAACGTTCCACATGTGGAACATTGGCATTCAAATGATCATAAAACAAAAACGAAATAAGATAAAACATTCATTTGTGCATAAAACGTAATAAACAACACTAAGCAATACAATAATAATCATCACAGAACTCACATTTTAATTCTAAAGTTATAGATAGAGTAAAAAGCACAGTCTACTACATTTACGTTTTTTGTTACATTTCAACAAGTTCCAAAATAGAAACCATAAAAAATATATAAAAAAAACAATTTTTAATCCATCAAAACACGTCTTTTAAAATGATATATTAAAAATTTCAAACAGATTAAACAAATACTTAAAAATATACAGCACCACATATTTTATGTTCCACTTGTGGAACGTTGGCGGGTAAAAGGTTAATGACAAAATCCTTCTGCAATGCAAAAACAAATCTCAGAAAAACTCGCTAAAAATTAAATTGCAGAGTACAGAACTTACCATATACGCTAAAAAAGACTGTAATCGCAGTTTGTATACGAATATCAAATTATGTCCGCAGAACGCTAGTAAACTCTAGAAATGAATATATATATATATATATATATAGGCAGAAAATTCAAAGGTCTATATATGAATTCAGAATTAAATTGATTGAAGGACAAATTTTACTATTTTTGTATGAAAGGTTGAATGTAATGTAGAACGTTCACACAGAAATGGTAGAAAAACACTAAAAAATCGCATAAACGTTTTAAAGGATAATAAAAAAACCCATAAACTGCATTCAAGGGCATCGTTTCAGACATATTCAATTACCATTCTGTCAAATCTTGCAGTTCCGCGCACAGGTTTGGCATTTAAAAGACTACAGACATACACACTTGACACATGTTTAATTATTAAAGATTTTGAGGCCTGCAGCATATGTCTTTTAAAATATCATTACAATGGCGGTATGAAAAAAATAGTACCATAATACATTGGACTAATAATAATTACATCTTAATTCAGACGAGATTTGTGTGGTATATAATAAAAAATTCAAATGTTAATCTGTACACAAAGAAAAAAATAACTCATTTCTGCATTAAAAAATATCAACAAGAATGAATGTAAAGAAAAAAAAACACTAAACACGAAACGTTTCTGGACTGAAAAATAAATTCAAGAAGGCTCCTGGGAAAAAATGGGCAGCTGGGTTGCTCATTATTCATTTGAAATGTTTATGGAAAATAAGAGAAACCTTACTGAACAGGTTTGAAACGTTCCATTGAAAATAAGTAAGCTTCCTGTGAAATATCATTAATGATTTTGTTGTCGACAGAAACCTTCCTGAACTTTCACAGAAAAGATACTGAAGTTTCAGAGAAATGTTTTTGTTGTCAACAGAAACATTCTTGACATTTCACAGAAAGGTTGCTGCCGTTTCAAAGGAACGTTTTTCATTTATAGAGTAAATTTCCAATCATTTTCACGGAATGTTTCATGGATATAATGGGTAACCCAGCTGCCCATTACTTCACTGGAACGTTCCTGGATTTTTTTTTTTTTTTTCAAAGTGATGGGTTCCTCCGTAGTTCGGATAATTCCCCGGGAGAATACTTTCGTCGCTGTGCATGGACATTATTCTCATTATGTAAATATTTCGCATGTAACATATACTCAGCGTTATATACACCAATAACTACATATATTTTGTTTACGTTACATTAACTACATTTTACTACTTATTAATATTCTAATAATATTTCCTTATTTTTAATCTAAATTTTATTTCTTTTTCCCCGTTTATTAAAACAGCATAATAAAGACTAAAGTAATCAAGGATTTTCAGAACACTTATCGAATAATGATAAAAATCCCATATGCGTATACGAGAAATAATTCCAGGCATTATCGAAAAAACTTTTATATCCCAATACGATTGTACTTGTATTAATTTATTTCCTTCATTTTTTTTTCTAAACTGTTTTTGCCCAGTTAAAGAGATTATTCCATTCTCTAAAATTTTCTCGTTTAATAGCTTTTATAGATAACTTCAATTCATGAATGTAAAAAAAAAAAAAAAGACGACGTATTTTTCACTTTGAATAAAAAACAATGGTTTTATTAAAATAATGTTTTATGTTTAATGTCCCAAGATCATTATTGTCTTATATTGAAACAGGATTTTGTTAAGTTTTTGTTTTATTTAGTTAATGATTTATAAGTAATCCTATTTTAGTGGTATATTTAAATAAGAATATTTAAAAGCGAAATATATATTACATATGTATTTTTCGATTTTTCATTTAATATGGAAATAATTACTCTTACAATACTTTTCGAATAATGAATTTTAAAGAACTATCGTGCGTCAGCGTAATAAATTAATTTGATTCACGGATATTATACATTTTGGTGTGCCAATTATTTTTTTTATTCACTATACAGCAGAAAACTTGATTAGTAAAATGCAAAAACAAAATAGATTAAAACTTTTTATGTCTGACGTATCGCATCGGTCCTAAAATTTTAGAAAATATGCCCTTTTTATTATTTTCCTAATAAATGGAATTAAATCACATTACTTCTTTAACAATCTATAGACATATTTTAGTAAAACAAAGTATAGGAATGATAAATAAATAAAAAAAGCGCTTTAGAATTTATTAATAGCATATAAGGTTATATATATAAAAAAAAATCAAAAATGACAAATTCCAATTAACACATTTTGTGAGTTGCGTGATTGTGTTGAGTGCGAGCGCCCAGAAATTGCCCGGCAAATTTTAACCATAAATCAGAGGTTTCTGCTGGACATATAGTCTGCTATAAAATCAGATAGCTGTTCCGAATATTTATCTTTTCGTGAGTATGGCACGCTTTCCCACTCACACTGGTCAAGAACGATTATCAGAGTTATCCGATTGTATTTAAGCATTGAAAACACAACAGACAAACACATTATCTTAGATTGTTTTCTTCTAAAGTGATATATACCTGTATGGTTTCGTATAAAATAAACTATGTACTTCACAAATGAACCACAATATGTAAATGAAGTTATAATCGTGTCAATATTCTTGCCTGAAACATTGCTGGAAGTTATTGACACAGTAATTGAGAGAAACACATTTTTTACCCATCCAGAAATTTTGTTTTTGAGAATGATAGTCGATCAAAGGTATCACTTATGAGCGTGGGGATTCATAAGAATTAGAAGGACTAGAAATTAGCTTCTAAAAGAAAATCAATCAGGAGTTTTCAACCCCCCAAAATCAATTTCCTGCAAACTATATTGAAAGATTCAATGGAAAGCTACTACACTTTTATCACCAACGTTGCTGTGAAGAGACATTGATCAAGAAATTTGGTCTAAGGTCCAATCAGGTGGAACAGCGGCTGAGTGCATCTTTGAAAAATTCCCACGTAACACCCAATCCGAATTATGGTACCTCAAGTTTGTCATCGATGCCTTACGATAAAACGTCGGCTAAAATTCCAGACATGATTTTGTAAAAACTACACATGTAAAGATCTTAAAGGCCTAGTTTTTCAAGCAAATCTTATTTCATACTACCAAAAGAAAGTAGACACAAGTAAAGGAATATATTTCAGCCTTCTTTTAACATTCCTTCATTAAAATTCCTTTTTCGAATTCCACATGTTTTAATAATTGTACCGGATTCGTAACAAATTTTAGTACTATGGCGTCGTTAAATATATTTTCAATTTATATTTAAAGATGGAAATAATTAAATGTTTTACAATTTTAAAATATAATTTATTTGATTTTTGCGTTCAATAATTGACACAGTAGAAATTAGTGGATAAAAAAGGGCTTTTTTATCAATCGAACTTTGAGATTAATATTACATATTGTACCTATTTGTAATAAAATATTATAAAAAATACGACTTGAAAAATATATCAAATAGCTTTCGATTTAAATTATTAAAAGTGTTTTTATTTTAGTGATAACATTGCTTTAAATGCATGTTTCTTTGATCGCATATTAAATCTGATATTTCAAGTTATAGTAAAATAATTCAAAAATCATGTTAATATTCTTTTAAATTATATTCGAAACCAGAACATGCATTACTATTTTTAAACGCTTTCTTAGGATTAACTAAAATACCGTATATTTTACTAATTATTTTTCTTCATTAACAATTCATAATTCTATTTATTATTTAAAGGACTTTAAATTTTAAATTTTTGTTATACGTGTTGTGCATGGTGAACACATGTTTTTATATCTATTATTGATGCATTCGTTCAAATTCCGTTTTAGAATTTGGTTCTTAATGGGTTGTTAGTAAATAAGAAAAAAAAAGTCATTATGCAGAAATAGAAAATTTTAAATTCAGATCCCCAAAAAACTGCGTCCGTTACTTCTTCCCTTTCTATTAACATTAAATTTCAAGTCTAGAATTTGCTAGTTGCGTTCCTAATAAAATTGTAAAATAAGTTCATGTGACAAGCAGCGAATTTCATATCCAGATCCCAAGATATATATATATATATATATATATATATATATATATATATCACTCTCTCTCTCTCTCTCTGAATAAATATATATATATATTTATTTATTTATTTAAAACTACAAACAAATATCAATCTTCATCCCTCACCATATTTAAACTGAAACTGTACATCAAAAATATAAAAAAAAAAAAAACATAAACATTAATACTTAAAACCAAACTAAGGAAAATATTTATAACAGCAAAACAGAAAAACAGATCAGAAGGCGAGCGGTATGGCTAACGACATGCTCTGCAGGGTTAAGTTAGACTTTACGCATGCTACGTCCCCCTTCACTCTCCGAGACCAAAAATGAAAAACCATGAAAAACTAAACTGATATACCAAATCCAACAAAATATCTTTCTATCTCATTAGATCAATCAACGCATCAAAAACACCATTCTCATCCATCACTGAATTCAGTTCAGTTCCGTAACTGCTACTCTTAATAAATTCACTAGTTATTCTCCTGATGAAATTGCGAGGATAACCCTGTTTGAATCCTTGACGACACCAATCCAAAATGCCATTAATCACATCCTTAACTCTAGTACTCAGTCTTTGGATTAGTATTAAGCCGTTTCTTAGGACATTTCTTTTAACCGATACATGAACATTTGAATCAAAATATATCAACTTTAAGGTATTATCAAAATCATTTCGCTTGCCAAATAGCTTAGATATCAAATTTTCTCTTTCTATGTTAAGTTCACATCTAGAAAATTAACATTTTTACAATTCTGGGAGGAGGGTTCCAGACTCAGAGACGTAGGATAATATGTAAAATCAATTATTTCAATATCATTATTTAATTTGACTATCAAAACATCATCTATATGTCTATAGGCTAATGTATTACTGTTTAAATTGTTATTTCTTTCATATATATATAAATAGATGTCTGCCAAAATGGAACTGCAACTCCCCCCCATTGGAATAGCCCGAATCTGTTTAAATATTGTATTACCTTCGTAGAGGTAGTTTTCTTGTACTACCAACTGAAATAAATTCATGAAAAAATCACTATGAACATCCAAAGTACTATTTGTATTATAAAAATCTACTATTTTTTTTTTAAATCTGTCAAATCAATTTTGTTATAGAGGCCTGTAAAATCATAAGCGTATAAACTAGTAATATTTTTTAATTTATTCAGATTATCTAATAGTGTATAGCTATTTTTGATAATAAAAGACGTCTCTCCCTCCATCACTCCGTTAAACACTCCTTCCAATACCCCCAGCAATGCCTTGCTAGCAACACCGATATATGATCCAAAACCACAAGTCACACTTCTGAATTTGATAGGGGTTTTATGGAATTTAGGCACTAATATGAGAATGAGATGAGAGTTATATATATATATATATATATATATATATATATAAGTAACGTTTTGTTTCATACATATATATGCGAGGGTCAGCGAGGAAAAGTCAGCGGCTTTTCTTCATATGTGTGTGTGTGTGTATACATATATATGTATATATAGATATACATACATATGTATATATAACACTGGCGCCCAGCTAACCGAAAAGTACCAAAAATTATTATTTTAACTAACTTATTTTACATGTTTTTCCATTACGGACGCATTTATTCAATTAAAAAATGAAACACGCATATTTTCAGAAGAAAAAATAAATCATGGAGTTAGTAATTGTAGATAGACTCATGACTAATTAAATAGTTTCACGATTTCTTTTATGAAAGTTTTAAAACACCCATTTTCATGGAAGTTATAGTATAGACTATAACTTCAAGAATCCGGCATTCAGAAATCCGGCATCAAAATCGTTATTCCTTTCCCCATTTTTTTAAACTGCTAATTTACAGGAAAAATAAAAATATTATTTATTTACGAATTAAAATCCTAAAGTGAAAGTGTGAAAAACAATTCACAAAATCCGAAAGCGGCTTTTCTTCATTTGTCATATCCGATTAGTTGCTTACACAACAGAACACCCGGGAAAATTGAGAACTGCGAATATCTAGCCGCAATAGGACAGCTAATAACGCTAGCAGCAGCTAGCAGCTCAGAAGATGAGGACAGAGAACAAACAGACATAAGAAAAATGTCACTGGAAAAAATATAAATTTAATTGGACAATTAAACTTCCGAAATAGATATTCTTCAATTGTATTAAATGCACTAAAAAAATGTAAAAGAACGGCTAAAGAAATTGAAACAAAGTTGACATTGACGTTTTAGAAATTACACGAGAATAACTAAATTCATTATTTAGAAGATTTTTTTTTTTTTTTTTTTTTTTTTTTTTTTTTTTTTTTTTAAAGATAGAAAATAGAAACAAGTTTTTCTCTTTTACTTATATAATAATCATTTAGTTATGTACTAAATTATGATTAAAGAGATCATTAAAAATATCGCAAGTATTTTCGACATTAGCTTCAGAAATCCGGAATTTTCCAAAATCCGTCATAGCCTCGGTCCCGACGATGCCGAATTTTTGAAGTTATACTGTAGTACTACTTTTGATATTGCTAGTAACTACTTTTGACATTTCTTCAAAAATCCAGAATTTTCAAAAATCCGGCATAGTCTCGGTCCCGATGATGCCGGATTTTTGAAGATATACTGTATTTTTAATGAATTAAAATTTGTGAAAATTCAATTATTTTCATTCAATTATAAAAGTATTTTGCAGTCTTAAGAATTCAAATACACAATTCATTCTTATTATGTGATAACATTTACGCAGACAATAATTAAGCATTTTAAAAGAATTATATTATGATTTTTTTTTTTTTTTTTTTTTTGTAAAGTGGCAACAAAAGAATATTAAAAAATATAATTAATTGTTAAATTCGTTATATAATGTGTTATTCGAACTCGAAGGTTTAATAATAACAATAATATAATAAGTTAATAATGCTTAGTATCAACGAGAGCAGATTTCAAATGTTTTTCAAGAAAATAGGATTTTGAAGAAGGTCGAGGTCTCTTCAAATATATTATTCTAAGATTTCTATCAAAGATTATTTGATGGGAATTACAAAGGTTGGAAACGTACCTATTTCAAAGCATTTGAGAAAACACCAGATGCTATTGTAGAATATAAAAACATCTTTAAAAGAGCTTTTAGTTGAACATTTTAAATTATTTTGTAAAATTTTGCTTGGAAAAAAATTTGATTATACCTATTTTTCTCTCATAAATAAAAAAAATCCGAGGAAATTCTTAGTTATTTGGCTCAATTTACATTTCTTAAATTAATATGCGCCAAAACATAAAATAATGTTTTTGCTTAATAAAGATGCAAAAATCTTTCTATATGTATATAAAAAGTAACGATTTGGAAATGGATCAATACAAATCTGAATAGATCTTCCCGGTACACTCCTAGATCGGCATCCATACTTCTTGCGACTGAGGGTCTTTCTTCGTTAATATTAAGAAAACTATTTCATACAAAAAATATGAAAATTGGTGCTATTATAGAGAACTGTTTGATAAACACACTGATGCAGACAATTTTTAAATCAAATAAATATTTTAAGAGATATTTAATGTTAAATGTGGTCAAAATCGTTTCACTAAAGAATTATATGAGCAAAAACTATACATAGGAATTTAAATATTTTTATAAAATTTAATACATTAGAAGTTCCCGGTGTACAAACTGCCTTTATTTTTTTAATTTGACTCATTTTTTAAGGATTTATCTCCATTTTAAATTCAAATTTTTAGCATTTCGAGAGATATTTTTTACATATTTTGGAAAAGGATATTATTTTAAACTGTTGCGAATTTTAAAAACAGCCCAAAGAATAATATTTCCTTTAAATTAAAAATTTATTTACACGTGGCTATTATAATCAGAAAAAAACTTTCAAATGGGAACTAAGTGATTACCTGCTAAAAATAATGAAAATATTGAAAAATAAATCATGAAAACTATAGTTACACATGAATTTTAAAAGAGAAAGAAAATATTTAAATAATAAATTCATGATTATGCATTAAAAGTCGCAAATGGAAGAAATTTACGTCATATTACGTTAAGTAAAATGTTTCCCGCCAAATTTTTTTATTGTAAAATGATAATTACATACGAAATACTGAAATCTAATGAGGATAAGTAATCTCCGTTTAAATCTAGAATCGTCTGCAAACTTTTTGGCAGCTTTTCAATCCCTTCTGTGAAAAATTGTGGTGTACGCGAGTTCAGAAAGAGATCGACCTCATTTATAACTTCCTCATTTGTATCTAAGATTGCGCCATCGAGATGCAGCTTTAGATGGGAAAAGAGATAAAAATCTGAAGGGGCCATGTCAGGGTTGTATGGTGGATGTTGCATCAAATCCCACTCCAGATTGTAGAGAGTCCAACTGGTCATCGTACTAATGTGTATCCGGGCATTTTCTTGATGAAAGAAAACCACTATCCTTCTGAACTCGTTTCTTCGTTTTTCGTGAATGGCATCGTAAACTTTTATTAGCATGTTGCTGTATATTGTACTGTTTATAGTCTGTCCACTTTTCCGGTACTCTTTGTACCGAATTACACGACAATCTCACCAGATGCAGAGAAGCACATTCTGGTTAGTTAGGATACGTCTCGCAATCGAGCTTGCTGATTTTCCAAGTGTTTACCACACTCCTTTACGGCTTATATTGCTGTAGTACACCCATTTTTCACCACAGGTCACAATTCTGTCCAGGATGCTCTCTTTCCTTTGATCTCTGAGCAGAGCCAAACAACAGTTTATTCTCTAGCGCTTGTCTTTAGCTTTCAATTCGTGAGTTACCCAGCGGTTGAACTTAAACGTTAGATTTTTGCGTTTCAGAGCGTTAATTATTGTCTTTTGGGAAAAGTTAAGCTCTAATGCAATAGTTCGTGTTGGAACATTTTTGTCTTGATCAATGATTTGCTTTAATTAATCACAATCAACTTCAATGGGGCGGCCAGAACGTGGTTCATCATCAATGTCAAAATTTACTGCATTAAGCTTCCGAAACCAATCTTTGACTGTATCAGAGGAAACAGTATTGATGCCTAAACTTTCACACATTTTCCTGCGGCATTTAGTCGCACACAGTTTGTTAAGGCACTCATAGTACATAATCGTTTTGAGCTGCTGACTTGATAGCTATATTTTAAACACTTTTTTGAAGCACAAGATAATATTTTTTTAGCAAACAAAGTACACTGTCAAGTATTTCCTATGCTCTGCTTTCCAATGCAAAAATTGGTTGGTTGAAAAACTAACAATCTCACAAATGACAGCTGTTGGTGCGAAGGTATCTCTCCTTGGCGGAAAACTTTTTACTCGACGTAATATTTGAAAAGGTCAAATAATTGACAGTGGCAAAGCAGTTTAAATTAAAAAAATATATTTACGCGAGGCATTTATTTCATATTTTGAGATAATCTTTTCAAGTATTATCATGAATTTTAAGACAGCGCAAATAATATTTACTTTCTATCAACATCAGTATTTTCATGTAAATATTAAAAAGAGAAAGAAAACTCTGGTGAAAATTACGTCAGATATAAAACGATACATTTCGATTATGTTATTTAAAAAAACTTTCTTATAGAGCTGTTAAAAAACAACAGACAAAGATTCTGTTTACTTAATTCATTTTACATTAGCTTATTTTAAAATTTTAACTATTTTTTTTATGAAAGACAAAAACCGCCATTGTATCCTTAACAAACGCTTATTTCGCCATAAATATCTCCAATCAAAGGAATATGAAGGAAAACCCGTTTACAGGGAGATCACCACTGTTTTTTTTAATTATTATTATTATTATGCAATCTTTTTAAAGCCGATGAAATTAACCTGCTTTTAGAATCTCGGGATATCGGAACAGGGGTTGGCGAGCGCAGCTCCTACGGGGCAGAGCCCCCTAGTTATAAAAGAAATGTATTGTTACTTTCAAATATTTATCTTATTAAATAATGCTTCGTGAATCCAAACAAAACATTGCTTTTGATAGTTTATATAACCAGGGATGAGATTTCAGACTTTTTGAATATCAGTATAATCTTAGAGAAAATGTCGTTTTATTTAATCGGAACATTTTTGCGATTTAAAAGAACAACATCTTATCTAAGATTATACTGGTATCCAAAAAGCCGGAAATCTCATCCCTGTATAATTTAAAACACACATTAAGAAAGGTTTCTGTTATCGATTAAAGTTATCAAAATAGTCTATACACATACACGTATATATATATATATATATATATATATATATATATATATATATATATATATATATATATATATATATATACAGCGTGTCTAAAAAGGTCGTTTACAAACTTAACATGCTGGTCTGTCATATCATGAGGAACAAGATTTATATAGGAAATTGTGTTCGAAAATGCAAACTGCGACCACTAGAGGTCGATGAGCGCGAGCTTACGGGAGAGTGGAAAGCTTAATCATTTCAGTCAAGGACGTTGCAGGAGAACGATGAATCGGTTTAGCAACGCAGAATTGGCCGATACGCATTACGTATATGGCGATGCGGATGGAAATACACGAGCCGCGTACGGATGTACCTTGAGCGCTTCCCAAGCAGAAATGAGCCAAGTCATGTTTTGTTTGGAAAATTGCACCGCAGATTGCATGAAGCAGGATTTTTCCAAGTACGTAGTCACATCGGTCGAGAACGCACTACACGTACGCCTGTAGTAGAGGAATCAGTGCTACAGGAATTTGTCAGCAACCCTCGAACAAGTCTCCAAGCAAGCGAACGCGTCTTGGGTGTACATCGTTCCAGCAATATGCGCATACTGCATGAGGACACGGAACACCCCTACCACTTCCAAACAGTACAGGCATTGTGTGTTGACGATTGTCCCCAACGCATTGCATTCGCACGCATGTATTCGCAACAACAGGTCGCATATCCGGGTTTTCCATCGTGGATTTTGTTTTTGGGTGAATCCTGTTTTACACAGGACAGTGTCCCGAACCTGTACAACATGCACATATGGGCGCCTGAAAACACACGATCTGCACGTACCCATGCACGTCAATAACGTTTCGATGTAAACGTGTGGGCTGTTATTACGATGACATGTTAATTGTCCCTCACCTACTATCTCAGCGCCTCGGCGGGGAAACCTATCGCATTTTCTTAGAAAGAGTTTTGCCGGATCTGATGGGTGACGTTCCAGCCGCTACACGCCGAAACATCTGGTTTCAGCATGATGGAGCGCCTGCTCATTTTAGCTACATAGAGTGAGAATATATCGATAGGACCTATCCTAATCGCTGGATTGGCAGAGGCGAACCAGTCGCATGACCACCAGGATCCCCCTACCTGAGTCCTCTGGATTTCTGTCTGTGGCGACATATGAAGTTCATGGTGTACGAGACGCCCGTAACATCGGACATGGATCTAGTCGCCAGGATCGTGGAAGCGGCGGCATGTGTCAGCGACATACCTGTCCATCATGAAAGGGACCGTGAATCCATGCTTCGACGTTGTGAAGCATGCATTGCCGAGAATGGAAGAAATTTTGAATACGTTCTGTAAATTAAATCATGTTCTTTAATAAAAGTCATATTAATACCTCTTCCGATATCCTTTCTTTCTTCACCTCCACACCTGCGCTGATCGTCCTCTAGCGGTCACAGATTGCATTTTCGAACCCAAGTTCCTATGTAAATCTTGTTCCTCATGATATGACAGACCAGCATGTTAAGTTTGTAAACGACCTTTTGAGATACAGGTTCATAAATAATTTGTGTATTTCATGAAAAAAACTTAAAAAAATACATAAAAACTGGGAATGAAATGAAACTTAAGTTACATACCCCAAAAAGATTTCTTAGGTATACACAGAATCGGAATATTCCTTCATTATTAATACAAAGAATACTTTAGTATATATTTGCTTTATACAAACTCTGGAATTAGCTACTTAATGTGTACATTTAATATTTAATACAATATTGCTTGAAATTCAACTAAAGCAAACTAAAAAAAAAAAAAAAAAAAAAAAAAAAAAAAAAAAAAAAAAAAACATTTAGTTTTTATGATTAGCTACTTATATCAAACAGTAAAATTTTTGTGAAAAAAAGTTTTCAAGAATTGTCAGTTTAACTCAGAGAGTAAGTTGATATGCTAAACATATTTGATAAAAATCTCGAAGTCATTATTGTTGTTGAAAAACAATAATATTGTATACCTTCCTTTCATGAAATTATGAGCAATAGAGCTTGAGGATATACATTACATAAACAAATGTACAATAAAATCAACTATAAAAAATAGGAAAAAACACACAAACTTGCCTAAAGAAACAAAATTACCCTGGTGCATATTCTACGGACAAAAGTTTTTGATTTTTTAACATATTTAAAATCACGGTTTCATCTTTGTATAATTCTTAAAAATATGCAATATAACGGTATGTTTAGCGTTTAAGAACGAAAACTCACATTAAAAATGATATAAGTTCTTACAACGCAGTATTTTTCGAAATACAAAATATCGTACAAAAAATATTTCTTCTTCATAAACCATATTCAATTTCTTTTTGAAATGCTTACATAAAACTTTCGAATTTTATCTATGCTGTAATTTCAAAAGTTCATTTTAAAGGAAATATTAAAATATAGTTTTAACGGAAGAAACATGGAAACTCATAAGCGACGAAGATGTTTGACGTTACTCGAGATATCGTTTTAAAGTTCGATATTTGTAATAAACTTGTTTCATTTGAAAACTCTTCTGACAGAAATGAATACGTGCCTTGAAAATATATATATTAAACTTTTATTAAGTATATATTCGAAAGATGTATGTATAAGTTAAAAAGAGTTTATAGCAAAAAAAAATAAAAATTTGTTCATATTTTTCAATAAAGAAATTCCGAATTCCTTACATAAAAATAAGTAAAATCTTTAATAGAGACATAAAAATTTTAAATAAATTATTGATTTGTATTTTAAGATGATATGTTAAATAACTGATTATTAGAAAAAAAATATTTATGTGACTGAATGTCTAAATAGTCGAAATTGCTTTAAAAATATGAAATTGTATTATAAAGATAAGTTATTGTACGAATGAATGCAGGAAATACGTATATACATATAGCCGTTTATCGGTTTATATATTAAATTGTAATCAAAAGCGTATTGCGACACCTAGCCACAACATTAACCAGTTTATATTATACTTCAGAAGTAAAAAATGACTGTTATATAAAATATAGTGTGTAGTGACATTAGGTTTCTTTAATATCATTTATCGGGAAAAAAAATCACATGCATTAATTATTAAATTTAATGATAAGTTTCACGTTTAAAAATGAAAGCTTTTTTTTTTTTTTTTTTTTTTTTTTTTTTTTTTTTAATTCTTGAATCTTGTAAATAGCATCTTAACATGCGAGACTTATCTTACAATGACATACGAGTTCATGTAAATACAATACATTGCTTTTTGATTATGCATTATTATTTGAAGTAAGGAAATATGATTTTATTTTATAATTTATATGTAAAGACTTAAATATAGAAAACGGTTAACATAAAAACATTTACAACCGAAACTTTTAACAAAATAATTCCTAGTAACAAATTAATATAAATACCCGTGAATAGATTTTAGCAACAACCCCTTGAAGAAAAATAATAACAGTTAGATTGGCGCTACGCGCAATGTAATTTCGACTTCTACTTTCATACCTATAACATTCTCAGAACAGCTTGGTGTTTTGTAAACAGAACGCAACGGAACGTTTCTTTAGAATAGAATGATTTGTTACAATTGAAAATGCCACTTTATTGTCAACATATAAAAAGGAAAGTGGAACATGTCGTCTCTCAGTATTATGATTTAAAGTTATGTAAATATGTATAACTTTTATTCACAATTAAATATTTAGTTTAAAAAGTACACGGCGCTAAAACTTATTGGGTTTTTATTTGAAAGTGATACGCAGTTTGTTCTTGTTTATTTATTCTCTAGACAAGATAATTATATTATAATGCCTTTAAAAAATTTTCTTTTACGATTCGAATTCGAAATACTCGAAGAATGCTTACAGGTATTATTAAGATTTCAGATTTACATTTTGATCTAACCTTGATTTTTTTTACACATTGTAACTTAGAAATCAATTTAGATTTTAGACGAAAACTTTACTAACTTAATAAACTACCAGTGGCCGAGAGGTTCTGCTCTCAAAGCTGATAGACAGGAGATGCTTAGTTCGAACCCGAATCGCGCCCGTCAGCCTAATCGTTCGAGGTTTTCGTGGTTTTCTCCGAACATTGGATTTCCGTTCGTAAATACGGGTTAGGTTCCCTTAGAAAGACTCCCACAGAGGCAACCCCCTCCCTTCGGGCCCATTTCACTCGTGTAGATAATTGGCCTTCATAAACAACACCAACACCAGCTTAATAATATGAATAGAATTTAACTTAATATTAAACATCTACACATTTACCTTAGGAGTTAGTGATCGTATGGAGTTACTGGTTATCAACGTTGTGTTCCTGAGGCACTAAATTACCAATATTTAGGAATAATAATTGACTTGTCTAACGACAGAAAATTTGTGATTAAACAAGCCGAAGATTACCTTTCGAATGTGTACTGATAAACGAGTTTCAAGCAAAAAGATAGAAAACCTGTTCTATGTTCAGTGCCACCAACTTTTGAAAAATATTATGTGAGCTCTACCATTTTTTTTTATTTTTTTTTTTTGTAAAATGACATGACCATTTTGTCTTCTTACAAGATAAAGTAATGAATGGAAAAGTTACGATAGACAAGTTTAAATTTTTAGAATAGAATATAAAGTTGTGATTTAATTAAACATTATATTGTCTCATGAGGTCTTTAATGTATGGACTCTAATATTTACCACTTTAGTAGGAATATGACTACAAACTAAAATATGTTGCATGTTATAAATCAGTTTAAAAGTATTTGACAGTTTTTTCCAAAAAATCGTTTAATCTTAAAAAAGATGAAAATGTCTATTTGATTTCTTGGTTTCTGAACACCTGCTACTTCGTGCTTTTAGGCTTAAAAATGGATTCGCAAATGTGCCAGAAAATAGCCAATATCTATCTAAACACAGAGTATTATTACTTATTTTCTATGCATTTATTTGCTAATTTAGACTATAAAGTTGGACTATAACATGTAAAAAGGATGAGTCTGAATGTATTCAAAGACAATTTCTTTGCGATGTACTATACATTGTAATCATTTATTACCATCTCTATCATATAGGCGAGTTAGTACATTTTATGATCCAATTGTTGTCATAATAAATCGCTTTTTCCGATTCAACATAATTAAATAAGATTTGTAGATTTTGTAATGAAACTGTTACAGTTTCAAGAACAATACCCCATCTCTAAAAAGTACCACAACATTTGAAATTTAAATAGTACATATATTTTTAACAATATATAATGCATACACAAATGTAAATAAAAAATTATATACATACCTCTTTTTGTTGCAATGTAACTTTTGGAAAATACGTAAGAGAAACTAAATTTTTATATCAAATTAAAGCTAAATATCCCCATACTTCTGTACACATAAAACATTGACCATATCAAATGTTTCTACTTTTTTAATTAAAAAAATTATTTATTTTTATTTTTTAATTTTAAGCGTTTATTATGGTATTTTTTTATTTTATAAAAATTACAAAACATTTAATAAGTACAATGTTTTAGGTGTACAGAATAAACGTGATATTTAGATTGAATTTTCTATAATTTTTTAGTTTCTATTTTGGGTGAATATCTGAAAAAGAGACAATTTCATTCCAAAATCTTTATTATTAAATTTTATGTACCAACTACCACATACAATAATACAATATGATACATGTTTTGTCATTTAAATGCTGTAGTGTTTTGAGATGGATGTATATTTTATGCGTAGGATAAACTTTTATGGAAGAATGTGTCTGTTAGCATCATAATCAGTGTGTAATAATTACGATTGTGATAAAGGAGACTGAGGTGATGTTTTTGTCTTAAAAGCTGTGCAGCAATTATTTTAATCATTTTGCGCACATGTGAAGTATTAAATACGCCATGTGACATTTGAAGGTTACATAAATAAAATTACAATAAGCATTTTTTTTAAATATATAAATATAAAGTTAAATATGAGTACATGAATGATAGTATAAGAAAATACTTATCCCTATTCAGAACAAAAACTAAATATTTCTAAATATGAAACAAAGAGAATAACAACTTACTTTCATACGTGGTGGCTAATTCAACTTTAGTTGCTGTTGCAAGGGAAATAATTCTGACAGCGACACCTAGTATATGTTAACCTAAATACGTGTTCAGATGGGACTGACATGATGGTCAACGTCAGGGACAAAAATATTTACAAAAATATTTTAGTATGCAATCTATACTAATAAAGGCGAATAATATATTCCCATTCTGTATATACATAGCAAAAGTTAATAATATTTATAGAAAATTTACAGCATACATTTAATATTGGATATTTGTACCTGGGGATAAGGACAGAAATGATGATTTACTTTGTTTAAAGCTTAATGTTTATTATTTATTGATCATTATATGTCGATTTATCATTGGTAATAGGTATAACAAATGTTACAATATACAGGGCTCGCAGCGTTCCTAAAATTTTCGCACTTTGCTACCACTAAATTCAAACGATAATCTTTATTCTATGATTCTGTTATAGATGTTAAAAGTATCTACCACGAAGAATTCTAATTTAAAATACTGGTAGCAAAGTGCGAAAATTTTAGGAACGGTGCGAGCCCTGAATATATTACTTTTTTTGGTTTTAGTATAATTAATGAAATATTAATGTCTGTGGAAGCAAATTGTCCAATTTTCAGACATTGAACCTTAATGTATTTGTCAAAAGTTATATTGTAGGAAAGAGAGATACGTAAATGCTTTTTATTTTACTTTTGTGTATATGTTACATATTTCTAAATATATATATATATATATATATATATATATATATATATATATATATATATATATATATATATATATATATATATATATATATATATATATATATATATATATATAATATTTAAATTACAAATGTTGTGGAAATTTTTTTAAATATATGGTGTTATTCTTGGAACTGTAACAATTTCACTCCAAAATATACAAAATTTATTTACTAATGTTGAATCAAAAAAGTGTGTTATTATAAGCAAAATTGGGTTGTGCTACTCTTCAAATAACAAAAGGCGAGTTTTACGCACTAATAGAAGTTTGCACATTTTCTTTTATTTTCATCATTTAATTTCAAACATTGCAAATTTTGGTCATATTTTCCAAAATACAAGTGTGATGCACGACTTTAAGATATTAACCAATTTTAAATATTTTTTGCGTTATTCTTCTAATAACAAAATGTTACATTTACGCACTATTAGGGTAGATCTGAATATTTTAAAATTTTCATCATTAATTTCAAAAATCGTCAATTTTCTTCGTTTTTTCCAAAATTCAAGTGCAAAGCGCAACCTAAAGATATTAACCGATTTCATAAATCTTTTTTACATTATTCTTCTTACTACAAAAGGCACCTTTTCTGCTCTATTATAAGTTGATCTGAAAAAATTACCTTTTTTCGACACACCCTAATACAGCTGTAAATAAATATTGTGTTATTGTTTTATTTGCTTCGTTTTGTGGAATAACGTTATTGAAAATGTTCTGAAATTTAAATACTTATTTAATTATTAAAATGTAAACCCTTAAGAATTTTTACTGAATTCTATGTATAATTGCTTTACCGTGTTTGATCTGTTTGAATAAACACCTCAACTGTGCTACTCCAACTATGAATATAATAAAATTTCTAAAGATGTTTGCTTTAATTTCTTTGAAATATATCATATAAATAATATATTTGCGAATAAATGAACTTTATAATTTATTGTGTGAAATCTATATTTTATAATGCGTTGTTTATTTGTATTGTGAATTTTTTGTTTAAAAAAGGCGATGCTAATAACTTATTATGTTTGAATCTAAAAAAAAAAAATATTTGACATGAAGATTGATTCATTGTACTACCTTTAGGAAAAATATGGAGAGTTTAATAATGATTTTTAATGAAATTTCAGTTTCATTTATACGTACCTGCAGTATATTGCCAAATATTTGTGGATTACCACGCGTGTGTGAAACATTAAACTCTTGAATACTATTTTTTAAAATTAAATAAATGTTGCATTAGTTTCTATCAAGATGATTTTCATAAAATGAATACATTTGCTAATAATGAGAAACTTTTAGACTATATTATCATATTTGGTATTTTTTTAAAGTAAAAAATCAGTCAGTATAGTACCTTTTAGAAAATAATATGAAATTTCGAAATAACTTACATATCCTGGATTTGCAGATAATTACAGAATACAGATTAATGAAAACTATATATATATATAATCTTTGTAAAAATAGATCCTAAAATAAAACTTCGACATAAATAGAATTAAACATAATCTCTGAAATATCGCTTTAGAAAAATGGAGACTCCGGTATGTAATCATATTACATACTACATACTGCGGTATTACATAATTTCTGCGGTATATAATCATATTACATATTTATCGCTGGTGGATAATCATTCATTCTACTTTCAATATTTAATTGGTTTTCTGTTTAATTTCAAATGAGTAATCCCGAGATTAAATATAGTATTATTGACTAAGGGAAAATCGGCACAACAAAAAAGTATCAATTTTTATTTTTTAAATTATAATATATAATCTATGTAATATAAACATATATTTCACAACATCTTTTATTGAGTAAATGTTATATTATTCAAAACTAAAGAAAAAACTTATTTGTTACATCATATTTTCTTTGTTTTATAAAATTTCAGCTTAGGCTATTTGTAATAGGCTTATAATTTATCTGCATAGCTCCATTTTTCCTTACGTTTATAGGCTACTGTTACTTTAATTATTTGAGTATTTCGCCTGTAAATTACTTTGCAAACCGAAGTATCAATCAGGAAAATTACAGGACGTTCGGTTATTATGGAATACCAATTATATTTTCATTTGTAAGTCAACATGTAAAATATTATATATATATTAAAAGTGAGTAAAGATCAAACATTGACATTTTCCTAACACTTTTTAATGCGTTTATAGTGAAAGAAAAAAATACGTGTCAATATTTAGTTTTTTTTTTTTTTTTTTTTTTTTTTTTTAAGTTACACTTTTCGGGTAATGACAAACCGTCGCGTAGTATGGCGCAGGGTTATAGAGTATATTAAAATCGAAAGACAAACCACGATTTAAAAGAACAACCAAAATTATTTAATGGCTAAACCTCACGTGTGGAATGTATTATCAATACAGAGCGAAGCGACTTCGAAACCCTTCATCTATATAGATTCTACATTCCTTACGCTATACTGATGTGAATGTTAAAACCTAATAAATTCATGTTTGAATTAATAGACTTATTTCGAGTTTCTTAAGTAATGATACCTCTTTGTACTAGGTAAGTACGCAAACTCCACTGCCAAATATAATAAACATAATACAAATACATGTTGTTTTCCATAATCTTAAGTTGAGATTTTTATCAGAAGGAAAATGGCATCATATAGAGTAAAATAATTGATAACATATGACATCATATAGATTAAACAAGTATTTAAACTATGAACATTTTTTATGCGCACAAATGATGTAATTGATATTTTACAAGTTTCGAAATTTTTAAAAGGACAATTTGTTTTGCCAAGTATTTTCTCCTGAAAAAATAACGTGATTGAAATCTCACACTAAAGAATGTTTTAATGATATTTAGAGTTACATTATAAGAGAGAGAGGGGTGAAATACGGGCGTGGCGCCTACAGGGGTAGAAAGCTATAATGGAAATATACTTAAATTTTAATCCAGATACTCTCAGTAAATAATTTTTTCTTCGTTTTTTCGCATGTAACGACACTTTAAAAAAAATACCATACTATAATTCCATCAAAATTCATAATTTTAAAATATTGGGATTTTTTACTATTTTAAGGCATATTTTAATTAGAAATATTTAAGTAGAACAATAGATTTAGGAAAAGAATTGTTATAAGTATTTGTAATGTGGAAGCAAAGGTGCTTTATCTTTTCCACTAAAAAAAGATAAAAAGTCAGACAATGCAAATGAAACTCATAGGTTTGAAATGAAGCAAGAGATAAATAAATACTCTCTCAGAAAATTTTTATTTTAATGTATTTTTTAGAATATTTTATTAAACTTTATTTACACGTATTCTCTTGTAGGGAATTTTTTTTTAGAATATTTTATATAATGCACTTTTAATTACGTGATGAGCTAATCTTTAATGTGGAGTACATTTAAATGACTATTATTTATCGACAAACATTTAAATCTTCCTTGTAATAATCTGTTAAATTTATACTATGCTCTTTTGAATACATTTCATTTATTCACAGTCAGTTTGTCTCTTTCGATATTATAAAATAGATTTTTTCGTTAATATTATGAATTATGTATTGATTCATGCATATTTCTTGAGACTATATATATCATGCGTAAAAATGTAACATTTATCGTTGAATTTTACATTTAAAATATTATGAATATAAAACAGTACTGTTTTAAAATATCTAACAGACAATATGAAAATTTATTGCCTCCTCTTTAGGCTGAAATTCAATATCATTTCTATATGATTAACTGAAAATTTTAAATTATATCCATGCCATATTTTCGAAAGTTACTTTTAAAGAGAAAATCAAATATCGCCATACCGTAGGAAAAATGAAATTTCATAAGCGAATAAAATTTTCTGCATTAGTGAAGAAATCTTATTGAATTTCACTATTTAATAAACTTTTTTCTTTGTAAACATATTTACACTAAAATTAGTATGTGAATGAATCTGTTAGATTTTTAGTGAATATACATTTGAGGGATGATTAATGGAAAGGTATTTATTTAATATTTTAATACTTGCTTGATATTCATCTTGATTAAAATTTAGGTTTTAAAAATTGTATACAAATACGAAATCTTTTCTTTTACATTCATACATATATGGGGTATCCTCACAATCTTTTAACTTTTATGTCCCTGAATAATAATTTTTATTTTAATAACTTTTTTGTGTCTTTTTTTGTTTTGTTTCATATACTGAAGAACATCCCATTGCATGATTGCACAACAATATTACCGAGATAAATAAGTTTTTAACGATGTTGGGGGTCCAAATATCTAGAAAACTCTTATACCGTCCCGTGTCCCTGATGCTGATTTTTAAGTTTGGAGCTGTCTGTATAAAAAATTTTCAATAAAAGTAATTCGATGTAATTTTTTTCCGAAATTGGGGCAATTGTTTTATATAAATATGTAGCAAAAAATTAACCTGCACACATTTTTATGGTTGATATTATTTTTTGAACTCTGTCCCTGGGTTTTTCATTCTTACCATCCCTCTTGCTAAACTTATACAGAAAATCACTTCAGATGTAGCCACATAATTTTTTTCAAGTTTTTTCTCATGAAAAAGTATGCTAGAGAAAGAATGTCTAAAATTCTTTTACAGGAAATTTACTGCAGAATTTAAATCAGCATTTAAATATCAATTTCAAGATCGTGACTTTTTTGGTAGTGTTACCGTCCCCAAGGTTTATTCCTGCAATTTTCGAGGTAAATTAAAAATAAATAATAATAATTTAATCCAATGTTAACAACTGCTTCTAAAAATTAATGAACGTTGTGGCTATCACTTACTCTTAACGTGATTTGCCTAAAAATATGTGGTAATTTTCCTTACCGTTCCATCCTTACCGTTCCTTTTTTCCCGTTTCGTCCCCTTTTTTCCTATGCCGCCCCCTTTTTTTACATTACTGTCCCTTCTTTAACACCCCTTTAAGACACTGTTATACAAAAATTCTGTATTAAAAGTACTACATTTTTTATTATTTCTTATGTGAATTTCATGTGGGTACTATGGAAATTCATTATAAGTAAAAATTTAGAAGAAAAGAAAAAGTTATAGTGATAAAAAGGTAAGGAAAATTAAACTCGCAAGTTTAACTTAAACCTTAATTAAATAAAAAAAAAAATCCCTGCTGACCATTTTTTCTTTATTTTGAATCATTAAGGCATTCGTCTATCAGATTAAAATATTATTTTAGCAAGTTTAAGGGGACAGTACACTTTTAACGGTGGTAAAACATGCGAAATTTGCCGTTTAGCAAATTTTTGTATAAAAGATAACCACTCTAGAAGCAAAACATTTTTAGAGTCTATTTAGATGATAAAGAACTACGTTAAAAAAAAATAAATAAATAAAAAATAAATAAATAAATAAATAAAAATTCTATTTGAATATATTATAATTTTAAAAAAAATCAAGGGGTCAATTTCAAATTTATATTTAAAATTTTTAAAGTGGATAACATTTCACTGCGCGCACGATATTGCATGCTTATTTCATTGTATTTGCATAAAATTTATCTTAAATTAAAGATAACACTCTGGTCTATAATCTGAACGAGGATATCTGTAATCGGTTAATTAGATAAAGGTAATTAATATTTAATTAGAAAAACTATGAATTTTTACATGCATTCAATCGCATAATTTTTTTCATACTGAACACAGCTTTATAATTCTAGTTCATTTACATGATAACATAAATATTTATGTAGGCCAAAACTTTTATAGGTCTACTTCAAATGATTTTGGAGATATCATGCGCGCAAATGCCATTTTGAGACAAAGTCGTTTAAAGATTAAATTGTATTTTTTAAATATAAAACACATAATAAAGGAAACAAAACTACTAATTAAATATCGTATTCTGTATTAAAAATAAAATTATTTGCTAGTTTAAAATGATAAATATAAAATTATTTGTAAAATGCTTCAGAATATAGGAACATGCTTAAAAAATAAATATATGTAATTTGTAAAAATGTAGCATTTACTATTGCAAAAAATTCATTTTAAATATATAACTTATTTTTTTTTAGGTTTTATTGTAAAGTGAATTAAATATGTACGTTTTATAAAACTAAATTATTTAATGTCAAATATAGGCCATTTTATAGGGATTCTCGTATTTCGATATCTGATTAACATACTTTGCTGCACAAAAATCTGGATAGTGTACTAAAAAATATATATGAATGACAATACATCCGTATTATAAACTGTCAATTGAAGCAAAAATCATTATCAAATTGACTACTTTTTAGTTTTCAATAAGATGAATTAGCACCTTAGGATCTATTTCTATCATCTTATTTTGTATAGCGATTACCATTAAACTGACTCCTTCTTCGATGCTGTTCTGAAGCACATTTTTGCATATTTTTTCATTAAAAAGCTAATAAATACTAAGAAGTAGAATACTATTACAAAATCAGGAAAGTATTTCTCTTGGGTAAAGAAACTGTTTTGTTTCAAATTTAAGCACTTAATAGCAAATAAAACTGAAAAATCTTGAACGTAAACAAATTTGGCGAAAGTGGAAATTGGCGGTTAATATTTTAAAGCTTTCTTATTATTGTTTAATTTATTTAAACAATAACAATTGCCACATTTTAGCACATATTTCCAAAGTTACGATAATGTGAAAGCGCGAAAATCAAAATGTACACAAGCCGCCATGACAGTTCTCACAGGGCTGTTGATTCGGAAATGAAGGGGTGATGTCTACGTTTTCCCTAGTATCTCAGTAAATAATTATCACACTGTTAAAACATTGGTATCAACTTATTCAGAACAAAATAACCTTTCTAACGATGTAAAAATAAAAATAAAAAATCGATTTTTGAAAATTTAAAAGTGTAATTTCCCCTTAAATTCACCAGATTTTTATTCCCGAAAGTCAAAAGATTGTGAGAATGACCCATATATGATACAAAAGGTAAAAAAAAAAAAAAAAAAAAAAAAAAAAAAAAAAAAAAAAACGAAGAATTTAAATTAATCTTGATGTGAATTTTCCATATGAAAGATGTTTTATTCGTGATTTTATATTGGTAAATATATTACAGCTGGATACAAATATATCAATAATTTAATATATTTATAACAAAATGCATTACATTTGTAGAATTATTTTAATTTAAATAATTCTTCTATTGTAGTGTAACCTGCAGCTTAATGAATGGATATATCAGTTCGCGGCGGTGAGAAGGTAAAAGAATCGTATTTAATTTAAAGCTGTTTTTTTTAATCGATTTTTGGACGCTTTAAATGATACCTGAAACCTTAAGCATCAGAACTAAAACTTTAACTAATTCAAGACTAGTTTCAGTAGTATTCAGTTACCGTCATAAGTGCACTCATCATTAGTGACCTTAAAATATTATTTTTTATGACATTATCATTTCTCAAATAAAGATTTCCATGTTCAATACATTTGTGTAACAGGCGAACAAACTAAATCAATAAAATTAAGATTAACTTTAAAATTAATATTATTATGGTATTCTTGAATATAAAAATGCAGTTATGCAGTTGAAAATGTTTACTTGAGAATTAATTGCATCCGAAAAACCATTATTTCATTTTGAGAAAACTAAAAAATAACACATGGAAAATGTTACTTAGAACTGTTTCCGAAAATAAAGGAATCTAAATGAACGATTTTATATACTAGTAATTAAAGCTCACAGTTCTATTTGTATCTGTTGTTTCCAAAGATTAAGGAGCGCTTTTATGGAAAAGTAATAACTAACAATAGGATATATTTTAATGTTGAAGTATACTTGTTTGAAGTATGACTTGTTTTAAGAAACAAGTCTTTTTTTTATTAATTGCTGTTGATTTTGATGTTGATTGTTACATTTTGTTGTTGATAATCTTTAAAATGACTAAGAACGTCGATTCAGTATCATTGTTTTTAGAAAGAAATGTATTCAAAACGAAATATTACCAAAGATATTGACATTATTAAAGGGTGCATGTTGTTCTCTGGCGAAGATAGTTCCCTATTGTAAAAAAAAAAACATCGTTCTTGTAAGTGAGTTTTGTATGAACGGAGGTCGTTCTCGGCCTACATTAAGAAAAAAATTCCATATAAGAATTCGAAAATCTTAATAGTTTTATAGAAATGTATTCTAAAAATACGCTCAAAAATACTCAAAAGAATTATTTTAAGCGTTATTTAATATTAAAGTTGGTCAAAATTTTTCCTTTAAAGAAGATTTATAGCATCGAAAAATATGCATATCAGTTTAACCACCTATTGCAAGTACACTTGATAAGCTTGAGGATTGCGGTGTGCAATTATTATTTTTTTTTTTTTTTTTAGGCTTTTCTTGAAAATTTTATTATTTTAAATAGAGATTTACTTCTTATTTTCATATTTTGAAACGGTAATGTTTTTTTTTTTTCCTATTGTTGCCAAATTTTAAAACACACAAATAATATTATTTACTTTCAACTAAAGACATGTATTTACATGTAAATATTAGAAATAGAAAGAAATCTTTAAAATAATAATTATTACGTGTCAAAACCATTAAATGAGGAAAAGTACATCACATTTAAAAAGTCCAAATATCAATATTGCGAAACAGTTTCAATAAAAAAAATACATTTACACGAGAGATTAATTTTACACTTCGAAATTTACATTTTATTACTCTTGTTGTCAAATCCTTGAACAACGCGAATAATATTATCTCATTTGATAAAAATGCATTTTCACATGTATAATAAAAACAGAAAGAAAACTTTGGTGAACATTGCGTCATATTTGAAACGATATATTTAAAACGTCTGTTTTAAAACTATCTTCTCATAGTGCCGGTATAAAGTTTCTTGATGCTGCGACATTGTTCACTTAGCTATTTTGCACAAGATGATTTTCAAACGATTAATTGATCTCATTTTAACAATCACGAACAACCGTTAGCTGTCGCAACAACATTATTTGGTTTTAATAGAAGCAAAATCCCTCAGTCAAAGAAAAGTTGATAATCAACCAGATTGCATAAAATCGTTACGGCTCGATTAATTATAAAACAATCTTCATTAACCTTTTAAAACATAGCAAATTATCGTGATTTTACAGCGTAAGGTGCATGGGCGGTAATTTCCGAGCCTCCTAGTTATTTGAAAATTAAATTATATCTGTCTGTAAGGATACATGGAATAATAGTAGCAGAAAGTAGAAAAATACATCTTATTTCAATTTAATGGTAAGGATTTTTCTTTCGTATTAAAGATACTTTTCAATATTTTTATGTTCCAAAAGAATATTCTATAACAATGTACAGATAGGGTTAGCAAAAAATACGTTTCCGACTTCAGAGGGCTGTAGGATGCGTTCTATTGGTCCAAATGAGTAAAATTTGAACTGCAGATAATTACAATAGTGCACACATTTTATTACTACGTTTATTAAATAAAAAAGTACAAGAATTAACCGACAGGTGGCGCTGTAATACGTATAAAACATTTAATATGATTTATAAATGTTAAATAATATATGTTGATATTGAAAATGAAGGGGAACATACTGAAGAGCTTTAATACTATTTTTATAGTATTATTCAACATTTTAAAAGCATATTAAATGTTTTTTGAGCATTTGAGCGTCACCTACCGGATGTTTGTTTTTTTGTACTATTTTTTTTTTTTTTAAATAAGAGTCAATTGAATTATCTGTAGTTCAAATTTTATCTCATTTGGGACCAATAGAGCGTATTCTAGAGGCCTCGGAAGTGGGAATTTATTACTTGCTAAAACTGTACATAACATTTCTATTACTGCATTATAAAGGCTATTTTTATTTATTTTAATATGTTTGTAGAAATAATTTGTAAACAGTTGAAATACATAGAAAGAATACCACAAATAAATATATACTAAAATAATAAAACTAATTTTTTCATTTAAAAATAAAATAGTATATTATTTTGGCCATTAGTGTTATCCGAATTTTTATTACACCGAATTATTTCAAAATGAAACGTTTAATTGTTTATTCAAGTTTTTCTTACAAAATCGCTCTTCCTACCCTAAATATAAAGAATATATTAAATAAACCTTTTGTAATCAATTTGTATCTCATTATATTTGAACGACAACGTTAAAGAAAGCCTTTGATATGATACAAACAGTAATAATTTGTAACAGAATATCTGTTATGAATTTGTGGATAGATTAAAGGGACTGCTTCGTTGTAATATTTTGATTAAAAAATTGATTATTTTAATTCATTAAAGTTTATAAAATATTCAAATTGGAACATTATTCCAAAATTTATCAATGTCATTATTTAATCGGTAGTAAATAGGACATTATTCATGGTATGTGTTTAACTTCGGGGCACTTTTTTTGAAAAATATGGAATTTGTATCAAACACATGAGTTTTTAGTTAAAACAGGGAATAAAACTATGAATTCATAAATTTTTTTTATAGAATTTAACTTACCTTTTCAAATTTAGACAATACAATGTCAAATTTTAGTAAAGAAAATGCATGTATGCCAAACCTTCTGTAACGAAATCTATTCAATATATTTAACTTTTTTTTTTCAACAATATATTAGCAAACGACGTACCTGTATTATGAAGCAAAAGATTTGCAGTACCTCTTAAATTTACTAATATATACACAATTCTGTATACAAAATTTGTTTTTTGAAGAAAAAAAAAAGTGTGTATTTCATTAAAAATAGCTCTTACATTAATATATATAAAGTTACAAGCTATATTTTGCTTCATAACATACCAACAGATGAGCAGAACCTTTTTATAATTTTTTTTCAATACATTAAAAATTTTTAAGAAGTGATGTTTCTCGTAAACGTACACAATAAAACGTCCAATTTTTCAGAAAACGCACATTAAGATTTTGCTATAGCACACAAAAATATGTATAAAATTTATAACTTTAAAATACATCCTATTTGTAGGGATTATGTGTTTGTGTATATATTATATTATGTATTTGTGAACGAAAATGTTTGGTTACCTTTCTGTATCTATTTAAACGGTCACTTGCGGTTTCAGAAACTACATTTCCGGTTTATATTTTGGGCTATAACTTTGCTTCTAATTATCGCTGCACCAAAAGTAAAGCATTTTCGGAATCCTAAGTGTCTGAACTTTAATTTAAAATAATATTTTAAAATAATATTTTAGAAAATTGGAAATTTTTGCAAAAACAGCGATTTGAGGGTAGGCACATACCTTAATGATGTACATAAACTGTTTTTTATCTTATTATTTTCGAAAGACTCCATAGTATTACTAGGGGGCTCTGCTTCCTGGAAGCTACGCTCGCCAATCCCCGTGCAGACACCGCAGAATCAATGAGCACGCTAATCTGATCGGTTTTAAAAAGAATAGAGAAGTTGAATTATAATGAAAAAACCTGTATCGATCTTCCTGTAAACACGTTTCCATTCTTTGATACCATACCTTTGATTGCGAAAATTTAAGGGCGAATCAGTTGCTGTTAAGACATCCAATGGTTGTTTTCGTTTTTGATTAAAGAGGTTCAGATAAACATTTTAAAAGAAGCTAAAGTAAAATGAATTAAGTAAACAGAGTCTTTCGATCCCTGTATTTTTAACATCGTTATAAAACGATTGAAATAATACAATTTAAAAAATTCTCTGTAAATCTCTTTATATAAATACTCAATTTCATTATGATTTTTTTTTTTTTTTTTTTTTTTTGTGTCTTCTACTCTTACAAGCTATCATAGGTTAAAATATTAAAATGCTTAAAGCATCTCTTTTTAATGTTAGTTTTAGTTGGGAACACACCCGTTTTAGCTTTACATTAAATTTCAAATGCTCTTTTTTAATATTAAAGGGTCATGGACGTTATATATTCTCCAATTTACAGAGTGTCCAGCGAATAAGGCCCTGATTTCCAAATTAAATATCTCAAAAACAAAGATAAATAGAATTATGCGGTAAACAGTTTGTTTATTAACTAAGATGTAAAAGTGTTATACAGAAGTTTCAAAGTTTAGTTGTAAAAACCGTTAACAGATGGTGCTGTAATCACAATGCCTATAAATCGTTCATCGAAGTTCTGCTCTCGAAGCTGGTAGACGGGAGGTGCTGGGTTCGAACCCAATCGCGCCCGTCGGCCTAACCGTTTCGGAGTTTTCGTGGTTTTCTTCGAAGCCTTGGATTTTCCATGCGTAAATACGGGTTAGGTTCCCTTAGAAAGACCCCCACGAAGGGCACTCCCCCTAGGGCCTATATCCCTCGAGTAGATAATCGGCCGTCAACAATCAGCCCGTTCATCGAAGTCCAGAACTTTAGTTTCTCATTCCCATATGGTTCCCTATGGAGAACGATATTTCGAAAAGTCCACTTTTTCGTTGGGGTGATGCGCAGAAGTGGAGCCCTCTGGCCACAGAATTATTGCGTCAGCTTTAATTTTAGAGATCATTATGCGAGAACTTATTAAAATATTTTATTCGGGTGGTGTGTAGAAGCACTGCCATGCATTGACAGAATTGAGATTTGTTTCAAACTTTGTTATAAGCTATTTCGGTCTGGATAAGAGTATCTCTGTGGTATGCCTTTTTTCCCCTAATTGGTAGATGGAGGAATCGAATCCAAGCATAAGAGGATTTGAAAAAATTGGAAATCTTTAAATTTTAATATTTATTTAAATTGTGAAAAAAAGTTTGAATAAAAAAATTCAAAGTTTCTAGTTTTAAAATTTAATTAAGCTAAATGAAACATTTAAAAAAAAATTAATTGAGCATATATAATAATGATTCATAAGTCATTTTTTTTAAATTGTAGAAAATAGTTTGAATGAAAAAATACAACGTTTCTATTTTTAAAAACATAATTAAGTGAAAAAAATCATTTTAATTTTAAAAATTCATTTTCATTTTTTTAGCACAGTAGTATGATTCAGCTTCTAGCGATATGATTCGAAGTTTTGGTACGGAGTGCAGCCACCAAAATACTTTTTCTTCGACGTTGATGATATGACTTATCATCAATTCCTTTTAAAAATAAAATATTTTAATGCATAATTTCGGTACCTAAAACTTTCTTTACAAAGATAATAAATATATGAGTTGTGCTAAAATCAAAATATTATGCCGTTATTTAAAAATGTAAAAGAAAAGTGCAAAATTACTCTTTTTTAAATTATAATAATTGAGGTATGAACAATAATACCAAAATATTACACCGTGATTTAAAAAAAAAAAAAGAATAATAAAAAGTACATTTTCCCCCCTAAATATATGCATTTTGATTTAAATAATTGTATGACATAAAAAATTGAATAAATAAATTGAATAAAACATTTTAATGAGTTCTTATATAATGATTTCTAAACATTTTATTGGGAATTATATTAATGGTAATTATCTAAAATTAAAGCTGATGCAATAATTATGTGACCAGATGTCTCCACTTCTGCACATCATCCCATCGAAAAAGTGGACTTTTCCAATTTTCGGGTTTCCATAGGGAACCATCTAGGAATGAGCCACTAGTGCTCTGGACTTTGAAGCACAACTTATAGGCATTGCGATTACAGCGCCATCTGTTAATGGTTTTTGTAACTAAATTTTGCAAATTCTGTATACATTTTTTTACACCTTAGATAATAAACAAACCGTTTACCGCATAATTATATTGATTTTTGTTTTTGAGATATTTAATTTTGAAATCAGGGTCTTATTCGCTAAACACACAGTATATATTCCATGTCCTTTACTAAAAACCTTAAATTCGTTTATTTAATGAAATCAGTATTTAATTAATTTTTATAAAGTATTATAAGGATATTTATATAAAATTTTACGTCACAGCTTAAAACATTCACGGTATTTTAAAACAAAATATCGTGTGCACTGGTATCTTCCGATACATATTAATTAAGAAAATTCATATATAATTAAGGAAATTACCGTCTAAATCGTTGGAAATTAATTTGCACCAGGTAATGCGAAGTCAATGTGATATACATATTTAAAAAAGTGAAAAATAAAATAAAAATATTAATATTGTTTTAGGTTTTGATTTTATATTGAAATTTTTCAGAAATTAAGATTTGTCATAGAATAACTAATTCATAAAAGTACATGTCTACCGTCTATAAAGAGATTTTGTTACCACTAAATTTCAAAAGCAAAATTTGCTTTATTTAATCGAAAAAAAATGAAAATTAAATAAGGCAAAATTCACTTTTAAAATATAGTGATTAAAGCTAAAAAATGCTATAAATGTGATATAATACCTTTATTTAGATTACGATCGTTTTATCGCATAAACGGCGACATTTTCAAAATCACGATAGAATTATTTTTGCCTATAAGGTTAGTTGGGGCTACTGGGCCATGATTTTACAATGTGGCTCTGGAGCTTCTGAAAATTCAGCTTCAAAAAGCTAAAGTTCATTTGAATTAAAGTCTGAACTTCTGTAAATGTGTTCAGTTAGGTTCCCTATATCAGACAGAACTGCTCAAAATTACATTTTAATATTTAAAAATATAAAAATATGCATATTTTATCTTTCTTTCCTCATGGGTCCAGTTGCCCAATAAAAATGGATAAGTGGACCAGGGGGGTTTATGTTCCACACGCGTTTATTTTTTTTTTCTTAAGGGATATCAGGCCCTTTTTGAAAAAGTGTAAACAACTTAAAAAATTTTTAACCAGACAGATCATATACATTATATATCAACTAAAGAGTAAAGGAAACCTTTGTTGTCAACGTGTCTAAAAAAAACCACTAAAAGTGCAAATATTAGATTTATTTATACCAAAAACATAAAAATTAAGTAAGTACTTATGAACTTTAGTTTAGGTAATAAGTATAAAAGTCACAGAGGTATTTTAAGGGGGAAATAGCAAGGTAAATCTATGAACAAACGGCTACGCATGTACTTAAGTACTTCATCTGTATCCAGGGGTCGCATTATATAGGAAAAATATTGTTCCTACCAGAACTCTTAATTAGTTACTTTCGTGATCATTTCATTTAACATATTTTAAAGAAAGATGCGATGAAGATATTATTTCCAAAATAGTTTTAGGAACAATAAAAGTTTCCCTATAGAATGCGACCCCTGTAGTATCGCACAATTTAAAGGTTTGCCTATCTCGCTTTCAGGGACAGGGTACTTGCATTCGTAAAATGTGGAAATATTTTAATGACACCAGCATTTACAAGAGAATCTATTTGTAAACAAGTAAAAGTATATTTACGCGTACTTAATAAAGGTAAAATTTTTATTATAAAATTCCGGTGCCAATGTGGCAATTAGTGATTAAAATTATGTGATGCCATAACGGCATCACCACCTCTCAAAGGCTCAAGAAATTTGGTTTGATACCACCTATTATGCACTTTTTTTACGTAATTTTAATACGGTATTCTATAATTTTATTTATTCTGAGCAAAAAAGAATGGATAAATTTATTTCCCGTAGTAAGAGAAACTACTATATATATATATATATATATAACTATTGGGGTAACTGGATCCAGCATGGTCCAGTTACCCCGGATACCTGTTCAAGTTACCCCATTCTTGATAGATTTATGGGGTAACTGGGACACAGGGCTTACATTTGAAACATGATGTAAATTTGTATAGATACCTAATAATATTAATGTAGTTATATGCCTACTCTTTAAAAAAAAGATTGTTTAATAAAAGTACTTACAGTATTTCAATAAAAAGCCGAGGAAGTTTAACCTGTTATGTTGTGTTTGTTTCGTTATATAAATTTTGTATATAAGTTTTGTATATTAAATTCTTAAAGTTAAATGATAAGTTTCGTCCTTGGATCTTTAATAAATAAATACATTAATCAAATAATATACAAATATTTTAGCCTTACAACTTATTAATACTTAACTCTGTAAATGTCTAAAACTCCTATTAAATTCCAATATAGAAGCAACATTTTATTTAAATTACAAACTAAATATGTCCATTATGTTGTGTTCCTAACGGTGCACAAATGAAATCTTGTAATAATTATGGTTTTTAACTTAAAAGACTTGAAAAGGCTAGTCGAAAGTTAATTAGTTAGGAGTTTCTTTTATTTTTTTTAAAGAAAACTTACAAAAACTTCTAATTAAAATACTAAATCATATATTATTTGGAATATTTTATTTAAGCGATGAATATCATGGTTAAGAGGTTTAGTAAAAGGTAACATTTCACAAATCAGCAATGAAAATGACTAACATAATGAAACTATAATAAACCCATACCATATTAAATTAGAAAAATCGGGTGATTCTTTTAAATTAGTTTATATTTCAAAACTTAAAACCGTTATTTGATTTAGAAATACTTAAATATAAAGTCAGAAACTTACCAGGAGTTGAGCAACATACTTCAATAGAAAGCAAAAAAAAAAATTACCTAGTCAGAGTCAAACACTACATCACTTTTGTGGATTACAGTTAATCTAAAAGTCCTACTGTAAGACCACCGCGCAGAAACACTCTCTTATAATCAGGTACTTTTAATCCTTGAATAATCAAACAGTACATCATTTGCCACTTTTCGCTACATCCAGTTATTCTACTATCGAATGGTAAGGCCGCCGCGCGGAAATAGTCACTTATAATCATTCGCAGAATCAATTTTCTTTTAACCCTTATGTCAATGACCAAAATTTGCCCTTGTGTCCAATGACCGGGGTACCCGGGTACCTGCTGTGATTTTAACATACACCAGCCATAAAACACCCCTATTTCATAAAGTGCTACTGTCCCGCCTTTAGAGAAGAGGAATTTGATGCATTTTTATGAAAATTAATTACTTCATATGTCAACAATTCAAACAGAGATCACACAATGAAAATGTGAATACAAACTCATCTGCGTTACATCGAGCAAGTATGAGTGTAGTCCAAATATGGAATGGTATTAATTTTTTTTCGTTTTGACAACTAGAACTCACGAGTGGGACGTCTTTGAGTCAAGCTGTAGCAATTCGTCTCTTACGGACTATGCTAAATCGTAACCTATTGAGAAACAGAAACTGGCGTAAGACTTAACTCTTTATGAGCAGATATTTCCGCATCGAGGAAGAACAAGATTCACCCAATATATTCCGTCCAAACCGCCTAAATACGGAATCAAAATAAGGTGGATAAAGCATGCAAATAATTATTATCCTATCAAAGGCCAACTATGCACTGAAAAAACAGGTACAGACCGTGAAATAAATCAAGGTGAAGAGTTGTGAAACACTTGGCCGCTGCATTCAACGATTCTAGATGAAACACAACCATGAATAATTTTTTTTTCATCTCTTTCTTTGGCCAAGCATTTATTATACTGGAAGCTCACAATGGTTGATCACTTTGAAAAAAAATCAAACCATATAATCCCCATTCTAATGTATACTACGCATCATGTTAAAAGCATCACTGGACCGAAGAGAAACCCAAATGATTCAGTTTTATAATGAACCGAAATATGAAGTGCATATAATAATATAATGGATAAATTATTGGTGCAATATACAAGACATAGGCGTACAGCCACATGGGCACTTGCATTATTTTTCTATATTGTATATACATAAACACATGCTGCTGCATTATACATACTGCAAATGATGATATGGTTTTAAATAAAACAGACAACCATTGCCTGTTTTTTGTAGGAATTAGGTGAGATCTTGAGCCTCCAGAACAATTGCAAAATGTACAGGCTGTGAAATATTTATCGACCAAATCCGGAATTTAAAGCATACTGGAAACAATCTTTGCCTGCGTCCAAAGAGCTTAAAGCGAGATGCATCAAGAAGAATAAATGCCGTTCGTATCATATGTGCTTGTTAGAAAATAAAAAACTGCGCAGAAAAACCAGAAAATCATGTAAACGAAGTGTAAAGCCGGTATGTGATGTACATTCGTACGCCGTTTGCTATTGGACAGCTTGTCCACAAAATTTCACGTAAATGATTTTTTTTTACTTTAAAAATTATGTCTAACTCTTATTTTCAATTAATTTCAAATTTTATTGATCTAAATCTAAAACATCTATAAATCTTTTGCATTTTTCCACGAAAAAATTTCATGGCTACCCGGGTACCCTGGTCATTGATGAAAGGTATAAAAATGTTTAATGCCCCAAAACTGTAATAAAAAAATTTCCGAATTTTGAAGTGATTACACTAATTGACGGTGAATACTATAGATAATGCGGATCTAAATTCATTTTAATTTCTTTTGATATTAACATTCTGAAAACGGGATGGAAAGAGAAAAAAATGTACCCGGGTACCCGGTCATTGACATAAGGGTTAAATTGATGATAATCAATCAGTAATGGTTTCTCGAACTATAACTACGTACAAATGTTCCAACACTGTAGACTCGAGAGATCCTTGTCATCGTTACACGACATTTAGGATCGCATCAAATCCCGTTCCGTAACTCTGCCCTTTAAATCCATCAACACTGCCGAGTAATATACGTCCAGAGTGATCTCGTCTACAGCTGAGCACAGCAAACTCTTCTAGTCAACAGCAAAGTAAATCGAATATCCTTTTACTGAGTGTAAAGTATGTAAATCTCCGTATCAACATCTTCGTATCCTTCTCCAATATTCCGACAACTCATTCCAGCCGGAGCATTAGCCGCTGTTTCCCTCAATATCAGCTAGAGTCAGGAGCCGAATTCCTTCGGGATACGCAACTCCCTCTTAGACATACCACTGGTCTCCAAAAACAAGTGCCTTCTCTAAGCCTTTTTTATTTTATTTTATTTTATTTTATTTTGGGAAAATCCAAAACTTCACTCTCTATATTTTTTTTTGTTATTATTATTTAAAACGGGAGGTACCATGACACTACTCAACTTTTAATTGGCTAAAATTCTCTACGCCCCCTCTGACGCCATGAGAACGCTTGAATTTGTAAGCAACGCTAACCTCTTTTAACACCACTAAGCTGCACAAGTATTCTTGACATTCGCCACCAAATTTATAGCTTTTGAAGGATTAACTAATGCCAAACCTAGATCTCCTTTCTTGAGTTTATTGCTGCCCGGGTCAAAGCCGAGCCGAAAAGTGCGGAAATATCTCACACATATGTTGAAATTCAATATCTTCATCCGTCCTATATCCAACTGTAAACACATATATAACCACCGCTCTTTCTCCGCAATGAGAAAAACAGAAAACTCAGACCCCCCCCCCCCCCTCCCTATTTGCCTAAACATAGACCCTCAAAAAGAGAAAATAACAGATATTGCAATTGTCTTACTTTCCTTTCCCAGTGTAAATTTTCTAATATTCCCCCACCTCTTCAAACACACTGTAACAAACCCCATTGACGTTGTTTTTAAAAAAGAAACGTAAATTTTTGACAACCTTTCACAGCAAAGTGAGAGTTGTGATTGAGTTGATACACGTTATTTTAGGAAGTAGAGATAAAGGTGTATTGTTCACAGAAGCTAAAACTTAAAAAACATCAACAGTTTTTTATAAAATAGCATATGGCCCAGTTACCTCATGGGTCCAGTTACCCCAACTAACCTTACCTATATTAACCTTGAACCTTTAAATTTGATATAGCACTCTGATAGGTTATTATAAGTCGATTTAAACTCATTTGGATCACTTGCGGACGTTTCCTGTTTTTTTTAATTATTGTAAATCACAAATTCTTAATACTAATATTTGTTTTAATTAATGAAAGAAATTTTGCATTTACATAAAGTAAAAAATTCCTTTTAAACACATTTGTTAAGAATGTAAGTGCGTAAAAGGGTAACCTAGTTTTTAAAATTTCTACAAACAGGTAAATTGAATTATGAACAAAAATATTAATACATGGAAATTATTCCAGAGAGAGCGCCTTGCATACAACATTTCAAATGAAAATCAAATTTCAAAATAACTGCTTAAGAGGCGCAAAGGGCCAACATAGTGAAAAAGATTCCATGGCGGGATTCGAATCCGGGCCATCAGTATAGCGCACTGACGTTCTACCGACTAAACCACATGTAACGACATCCAGCCTAGAAAATTTGACTTAGATGCGTTATATTCCCGGATGACCGTCATCTTAGATGTTTTGAGATTTCTTGGCGATTTTATGTTGGCGATGTTTATCGATATGTGGAACCCCGCGTGACGAGTGTGTTTGGCGTGTCGTATTCTGTCAACCCCTGAGAAGATCATTTTCGGCTAGGATATTGTGGATGTGGTTTGATTTCGTGTTGTATTGTTCTGTATTTTTGTTTTTATGTTAAATTTATTGGATTTATTTGATTGACTATGGTTTCTGTAGTCCGTTTAAACGCTCTTGCTGAAGTAATTAAGAAATATGAGGAAATTTTGAAGAAAAAAATGAGGTTTGTTTACAGACTATCAATGCATATTCCTAAACCTATTTTTGAAAATAACGGTGATGCTATGACAGTATTCCGTGCTTGAGCTTTGAAGAAAGCAGATGTCTGTTAAGGTATGTTGATAATTTTATGTATATTTGCTTGCCTTTCGAATTTTTAAATTTTGAGATGGCTATACTGCGAGAACTGATGAATTTTGAGAGTACTACACAGCGAGAAATGCTGAATCCAGTGATGTTTTTTCGGTTAATGAGCGCGTAGCGCTCATACAACGATTACCGATTGCCACAATAGCGAGTGTCTGTTAAGGTATGTTGATAATTTTATGTATATTTATTTGCCTTTCGAGTTTTTTTACATTTTGAGATAGCTACACAGTGGGAAATGCTGAATTAAGGGATTTTTTTCGGTTAATGAGCGCGTAGCGCTCATTCAACCGTTACTGATTGCCACTTTAGCGAGTTTTGTTTATTATTTACGTTTTATTTGTTTTATTTTATTGAACACATACATCAGACCTGTGTGCTTGACACTAGGGCCCGCTTATAAGTCATCGTCGATATACAGGGACGGGATAGCACAAGGAAATTTACAACACCAGAGAATTACATCCTGGGGGCTCCACGAAGAGTGTGAAACGGAACTGGTGTGATTCGAACCAGCCCCCACCTACGCTCTGAAGCGATTAGCGGTGTAGTGTCTTATCCACTCAGCCACGATGGGCCCTACGTTTTATTTCCGTTAAGCCTAACATGCGTATAAACCGGTGTTTGGCGACATTTACTACTTGGCGGAAAAGGGGTTTTCACGCCAAGAAAAATTCCAAGATGGTGGCCCCGGGAATTTATGGCATCTGTACCGAAAATTTCTCATTATTAAATATTGGCAAGGCTACAAACGCAGCACAAGATGGAATATTTATCGTGAGCCACCGACCTGGGGCGAACACGAAACTTAATTAAATCCTGCATCAATAGAAACCATATTAATACATGGAAATTATTCCAGAGAGAAACATTCGCCTTGCATGCAATATTTCAAATGAAAATCAAATTTCAAAGTAATTGCTTAAGACGCGCAAAGGCCAACATAGTGCAAAATCTGGAATAATTTTCATGTATTAAAATGGTTTCTATCGATGCTGGATTTAATTAAGTTTCGTGTTCACCCCAGGTCGGTGGATCACGATAAATATTCCATCTTGCGCTGCGTTTGTAGCCTTGCCAACATTTAATAGTGTGAAATTTTCCAGGCTGGGTATCGTTCCATGTGGTTTAGTCGGAAGAACGTCAGTGCGCTATACTGATGACACGGGTTCGAGTCCCGGCATGTAATCTTTTTCACTATGTTGGCCTTTGCGCCTCTTAAGCAATTACTTTGAATTTTTTTCTGTTTAAACAAAAATTCTTATTTAAAACAGCATATATATACATTTTTAAGAATGTGTAAAACTATTTACTAATTTTCGATATGGACTTATTTAGCAGGCAGTCGCAAAATACCTGCTGAGTGAAATGTTCGTTATAACTTTAAAAAAAAAAATAAAAAAAGAATAAATTATGATAAAGGAGTGCAGTTTAGAAGAAAGGGCTCACAAGTTTGTCGAATGTTTTTTAGCAACCAAAAAAAAAAGTTAAAAAATCACACGTAGAGGGCACTGACGATTCGATGCACAATGCATATACTGTTAAAAATCTGGGGCATTTGCTGCATCGTCACTCCATCGCTTTTATAGGAAATTGTAACTTGGGAATATTATGGGGCATTCTCATTGGTCAGAACAGAAACATTCTATAAAAGTGGTGGAGTGAGTATGCAGCAATTGCTGCATATTTTTAACAGTGTAGGACAACAGCTGTGTCGTAAAATATCCCGGAGACCAAGTTGAACATTTGTTAGTTGAAGAACAAATGAATGGAGTGTATTGTTTTCCTGTTCATTGAGTTCCGGGTCGTCAGCGCCTTCTACATGTGATTTTTTAACAAATTATTTTCTCTGCTAGAAAAATCCGACTACCTTTTTAGCGTTTCGTGCAAACTGCACTCCATTATCATAATTTCACCCATGTTATGAGTTTTTAATTCTGTAACGAATTTTTTGCTCACCCGGTATTTCTACGGTATTCCATTATGTATTATATGTTTCGCAAATGCCACTGGTGATCCGTTTATAGTTTATTTTTATATTTGAAGAAGTACACGATATAATTTCCTTTATTATTGGCAAAAGCATATACAACAAAGTGGACGTTAGTCTTGAGGAAAAAGATTGCAATGAGACTGAATTCCGATCATTATTATCCTCAAGACCAATGTATTAAACCGTTAAGATTTTTATACTCTGATTCAAAAAAGCATGGAGAGGCTGCTCTTCGTCATTACAAATTATTTCTTTCTAATTATCAAATCTGGAACAATCGGATATCTAGTACTGTGTAAATACTTTTCATGACTTTTTCGTCCAGTTCTAAGTAATAAATCCTGCTACTTTTTTCTCAATCTGCCCAAAATGGAATGATGAATTGATGACAAATATTTAAAATTGCCCAGTTATGCATTTTTTTAAATACTTATAATAAAGAGATATTAGTTATTTATTAACAAAAGAAACATTTTATGCAGTCAACTTTATTAGATATTGATTTCGTTTACCATGCAGTTTTATTTTAATTTTAACACATTATATTTTACAACAGTTATTATTTTACTGAAAAACTGATTATAGTAAAGTGAGGACAGACGCCGCGGTAGGACAGATGCCGCAGAGATTGTACTGGTGACACTAGCGCTCCCTAGGCTAAATTAAGAATTTCGTTGTGTGCCGAAGTGCTGTCTGCTGTGTTGTATGCGTTTCCACCTCTTAATTATCAGTATTTACATATGTATGCCCGTTTTTATGGCTTCGAACCTTCATGGTAAGATGCTAAAATTATTCTAATAAAGTGTTATAACATATTTTAAGCAAAATAAACAGAGATTTCACTCCAAAACCGATTGCAAGTGTAGACTAGATGCTCGTAGAATACAGACATGGGCTTGTCTTTCTCTGGCGTCGCTCAAATGACACAAAATGGCGACGCGACATCTTACCCATCACTTTAGGACAGACGCCGTATCGAGGTTGAGGGACAGATGCCGCAAAATATATTTTTGTATTTCGGTTCAATAAATTCACCATGACGTTTTAAGTAGAACGTGCATTTAAATGAAAGTATATTAGCGCATTCTGCTACTTATCAAAATATTCTCAGGAACAGTGGTGGTTCACCAAGTATGAATAAGGAAAAAGTACGCCGTTTACAATTCTCACCATCTAAACTATTAAACAAAATGTCTCCTACCTCAATGGTCAAAAGACCTATACAGCCAAGTAAGGGAAAGCAAAAGGCTGCAAATATTGCAAGCACAGATTTTATAAACAAGAAAAAAGAAGAAGGAAATAAAAAGCAAAGGAAGCTAAAAAGCGTCAAAAAACGACAGCTTGGCGGAAGTAAAATGTGTAAAAAAATGAAGGGAAAGATCAACTGAAAACACCTCACTTGAGGAAGAAACTGAAATGTGAGTTATCTTCCGACAGTGACGAAAATATTCCTCTTATGGATTCTGAAGGCAGTATTGGATTTGAATTTGATGACTCTGAAAGTGCCTGAGTGTCTGGAGTCATATCAAGAAACAGAGTCTATAGCGGACTGGATTCAATGCATAACATGCAATCAGTGGCTGCATTAAACATGCTCGTTTTACTCTTGCAACGGAAAGTATGGCGATTGTGGGCAAATAGAAATACGAAATAAAAAAAAATGAGAAGAAAAGCTAAAAATAAAAAGATTACCGCCTAAAATGAATGGAACTAGTAGTTAAGAGCAAACTACAATGGTCGCCTGGATATAAACAAGTAGTTTATATATATTTTTTGTAATTATGCTGTCTATTGTTTGCAGCCAAATGTTTTTTTTTTCTTTTTTGCCTTACGTTTTATTTTTGTGAGCTTGTACTTTTGCAATTTCGTTAAACTTTTCACAATTTAGTGATATATATAATTTATGTAAATTTATTGTTATTTATTTTCATTTTAAGTAGTTTGAGGAAATAAAAATGCGATTTAGTTGAAAAAAAATAAACAGCTTAGCTTTTTTTCTCTATGCGGAATCTGTACCACACCACATGCGACATCTTACCCAGCATATAAAAAATGATGTTAAAAAAGGACGTTTAGGAAAATAATTATGCCTGCTTTATTAAGAGGGTTTTAACTTGTTTAACATAGAAATTTGATTCTAAAGGGTTTGATTAATGATTTCTGGTACTTAGTTTGTTGTTTTATGCTTTATTGTACATTTTAAATGAACAAAAGTAAAACTGCGGCATCTGTCCCCACTTTACTGTATATATATAAGGTATTAGAATTAAAAAAAAAAAAAAAAAATGTTATATTTACTAATTAACGAAATCAAATAAACGCGTTGAGGACTACAAGGTTATCAAGAAGAAAATTTATTATAATTGTAGTATGAAACGTGTTATTTATAAAAGCATTTTCATATATTTTTCCGGTTTATTGTGTTTTAAAATGGAATAAAATAGCCGAACTTAGTGAACATTTAGAATATGATTTTTGTTGGAATGAACTTTTGAGTAAACACATTTTTAAAATTTATATCCAAGATTTCCTCCGTGTTTTTTTTAAACTGTCCATTGCATAAAAGTTTATTTCGCACAAATACGTTTTTGAGGCTGAAAAAAAAAATCTGGTATATATTTAATATTATTCACTATTGGGAAATACAGAAAGATAATATTTCAATTATGATAGTTAAATCATTTTGCTCTGATTTTAAGGTGAACATATGAACCACCAACTTAGTGTGATACAGAGATAGATCAATCTGCGAGAAACTAAAGTTAACAAAATTTTAACAAACTCAGGCGCAACTGCGCTCAAGCCTTTAACCTGTTAAACTTTCCGATAAAGTGTAAGTAATACTTACTTCTAAGTGTAATCAATTAAAAATATTTGTAGATGGAATTTTAAAACGGTGCTGGCCGTCAAAAGTAATCATTAGAAAATAATTTTTTTTTCCACATTACAAGCAATTACGTTATTTTTAATGATTTAAATAAAAAAATCTTAACGTATGTTTTTATATTAAAACATGTCCATATTTTTATGCTTTCGTAAAAAAATCCACATTATTTATCTACTGTAAGATAATACTATAATTTATATTTGTATTGTCAATTATTACAAAAAATTGCTCTCCTTCCATCATATAACTGGAACACTATAGAAAGTCTGTATTATCCCTTATATCGCCCCTTTTATAATCCAAAGTAGGCCCTATATTACCTCTTTGGGTTCCTCAGTTAGTTCCTTTATCTATTTTGCTATAAAGAATATCTTATTGTTTTCTGATTAATTCTGGCTCTCTAAGAATTTTCAACTAAACAGCAAGTTCATTCCTTTTAAACATACGCTCTACAAATTTAGGAAAAAGTTGTTTTCTCAAAGATTGCCTTGCCGTTACATAGTAAGTGCTGGTACAATCCAATCGCTATACTATTATTTATTCCTCATAAAAAATATAATGGATGATGTTTTGAATATACCGGGTGTCCCAAAAAGGACTGACTGATTTTAAAATTCAATAACTTCCAAACGGTGACAGATATTAAAAAAATTCTTGCAGAGGGTTATGCATAAAGTCAAAAGTTTTTTTACAGTGATTTTCGATTTTAGTTCGAATTACAAACAATAGATGGCGCTGTGATCAATAGAGGCTAAATTCAAGCTCGATTTTTGGTACTTCGTGGCCCGGATAATACATTTCCATCTCCTTTTTCTGCATGGAACAACAGAAAGGACCAAAAATCGAGCCTGTATTTAGCGACTATTGCTTACACCTCCATCTATTGTTTGTAATTCGAATTAAAATCGAAAATCACTGTAATAAAACTTTTGACTTTATGCATAACTCTCCTGCAAGAATTTTTTTAATATCTGTCACCGTTTGGAAGTTATTGAATTTTAAAATCAGTCAGTCCTTTTTGGGACACCCGGTATATTTTCTATTTATTTTTTGATGATTTCTTAGTTAATGACCTATCTAAAGATTTTTTTTCCTCATCTTGCATTAATCTAAGTACATGAAACCGTTTTTAACTTAATGAAGGTTAATGAAAACTTTAACTACTGAATTCGAATTTCTTTTATGTAATAAACTACACAGTATTTATAATGTACTTAAAATAATCCTATCTATTTTAAGTAATAAATTGTTTCTTGTCTCACACTGCACTATTTTTATTTAAATTCTAAAGTTTCAAGTTAAGAAGTTTAGATGAAGCTCTAATAAGCGAAGTGTCTTTAAACAGATTTAGAAAGATGATATATCAAGACGTGTCAAAAGTTTTACAGAAATTAACACTTTGAATAAATTTTGTAGTAATTTTCATTGAAATATATCGATAAACTAATGCTGTGTTTATTAGAATCTTACTTATTTTCCTTTATTTTTAAATGCCATTTAACTTATTGGATTCTCAAAATAAATTAATGGAAATTTATAAAGTGTGTTAAATTGAATATGGACAATATTAATTTTAGATAAAATATATAAAAATTTGTTTTCTAACAATAAACCTTATCTATATTTACATATACTTATTTATCTCAAAAATATGTGCAGGATGTTATAAATGGGATAATCAAAATTTTAAATTTAGTAATTTATTTAATTTAATAATTATAATCCTAAAGAAAATATATTACACATAATACTTAGATTTAACTTTTTTTTAGTTGTTAACTGTCAAATAACTCTGCTGCTGTCGCAGTCGCTACATTAGTTGAATGTATTGTGACCGCGGCTATTTCATGGTCCATATTAAAACAATAAAATAAACTACTACATGCGGAAATATGTATATATATATATATATATATATATATATATATATATATATTATAGAGAAATGTTCAATAAGCATAAGGTAGCAGTAGGTTTTTAAGTAGAATGATAATTTTTTAGGGTATATAATAAATGTTAAAATCGGTCAAAATAGTTTGATTAAGAATGCATTATAGTGAAACACTGAAAGAAAAGGCATACCGCCTTCATCTAGAATGAGTATGTTGTCATTTTCTATGTCCCTAAACAACAACAACAACAACAACAACAACAAAAAACCCTATGGCTGAACTACTTATAAAGGATTAGGACCTACAGTGTACAACTCTGTTTACTTGAACCTGGGCTTTTAGGTTCTATGCAGTATGTGCCTCGGAGGGGTGGTCAACCCAACGCGGGACACTCAGTTATTAGTTCCCAAGCAAACTTGGCACATTTTTTATCGACCCCTATGTTAAGTGAACCAAGCCCAGCCGGGAGCGCAATTCGTGACCTGTAGTGTGGTAGACAAGCATGCTGACCACTGATTTCTGAGTTATGCGAATAAGGTAAACAAATAAACTGAATAGACGAATGAACCGAGAATTTCTAGTCTATATTTTTCTGGGTTATTAAACGATGCTTTATATTATGAATCGTTTGCATTGTGTGAAAGTATCACTTGATTTGTAACATTAAATCTTAAACTAGAATTAGCATTACTAAAACTCACATCTCGTGTTCGCACTTATTTGCAGGGATTTTTAAATAAGTTAGACCAAGATAAATTACTATGTGCTGGCCATCACAAAATCTTCTTCTATATATAGTCCAGGCAATAGGGAATTTTACCTAGCAAAAGTAATGGTAGTTCTGGAAATCGGCTTACTTTATGTTTTTTGGGTCGCTGAATCCGAATTTGTAACTTCCCACCAAAATTTCCCCCGACAACCTCCCCCCCCCCACCGAAATATTGGTAAAAAGCCCCCCAAAAGGTCTTTATTAAAAAAAAAAAATTTTTTTTTTATTGTTTTAGTGGAAACGTATCTAGAAATTCAGAAACTAGACAAAATTTGGAACAAATTAGATATATGACATTATGACTTAGGATGAAGGGGAAGGAGGGATCTGCCTCGGAACATACGCGCGGTGCTACGTGAACTAAATTGCGCAATTCCACTTAACCACTCACACGTTTACATTAGCTCTCCTATATCCCCTCCGAACTTCCTTTATAAGGTTTACTTTAAGTTTTTTGGGTCGCTGAATATGAAATTTAACTTACCCCCAAAATTCCCCCCCCCCCGAAACCCCCCAAAATAGTTGTTATTAACTTTAATTTCTTATTGTGTTAGGGGTAAAGCATTACGCAATTCAAAAACTACACAAAATTTACAACAAATAGGATATATGACATTATGACGTAGGTTAAAGGGGGAGAGAGGGGGTTGCCTCGGAACATTCCCCGCGCGCTTTTCTCCAAAACCAAATTTTTTTTAATCAATTTTTTGGGGAGTTGCCGGTTTAAATTTTGGTGGGAAGTTACAAATTTGGATTCAGCGACCCAAAAAACGTAAAGTGAGTCGAAATCCGGAACTAGTATTAATTTTGCCAGGTAAAATCCCCTATTGCCTGGACTTCCATAACTTAGTGAACGTAGTTCCGCAATGCATGTTCAGAGGCAGCCCTCCCCCTCCCCGTTCATCCTACGTCATATCCTATTTGTTGCAAATTTTGTCTAGTTTCTGAATTTCGTAATGCTTTTCCCCTAAAATAATAACAAATTTAAGTTTAAAACAACTATTTTGGGGGGTTTTCGGGGAGAAGTTAAAAATTCGGATTCAGCGACCCAAAAAACTTAAAGTAAACATTATAGAGAAAGTTCGGAGGGGAGATGAGAGGACGAAAGTAAACGTGTGCGTGGTTAAGTGGAATTGCGCAACTTAGTTCACGCAGCACCGCGCGCATGTTCTGAGGCAGATCCCCCTTCCCCTTCATCCTAAGTCATAATGTCATATATCTAATTTTTTGCAAATTTTGTCTACTTTCTAAATTTCTAGATACTTTTTTTTTAAATTGATTTTTTAAATAAAAATCTTTTTTGGGGGCATTTTACCAAAATTTGGGGGGGGGGGGGGTGCCGGGGCAAATTTTGGTGGGAAGTTAAAAATTCGGTTTCAGCGACCCAAAAAACATATGGTAAGCCTTTCTCCAGAACTACCATGAATTTTGCTAGGTAGAGCCCCTATGCGGTCTCTATTGCCTGGACTAATAAATCACGTCAATTAAATCATTTAAATAGTACAAGAAATTACATCAATTTAGCACTAATTCATATCAAAGTACATCAGAATTTCAAGTTTTATGAAAATTCTTGCATTAATTCTTGGGTTAAAGCTATAGCGGAAATTCTGAAAAAAAATAGCATAGCAGTGCCACCTGTTGAGCGATTTACATCAAAACATAAACAACACTAATTCATATTACGGTATACCTGTAACTGAAGTTTGTCGAAAATCCAAGCATTGGGTCTTGAGATAGATCTATTGGGGAAATTGCGAAAAAGGCAGCATACCAGATCCACTTGTAGAGCGATTTAGACCAAAATGTATAAACCGTCAAATCATCTCAAGGACAAACTGAATCTGCAGCTTGATGAAAATCCGTGCATTAGTTCTAGAGATTGCTCTATTATGGAAATCGAGAAAAATTATGTATTGCAGTGCCACCTGTTGAACGATTTATACCAAAACACAAAAAGCACTTATTCATATCCCTGTATACCTAAATCTGATGTTTGTTGAAAATCCTAGCATTAGTTCTTGATATACAGCTATTGCGGTAATCGCAAAAAATGCAGCATAGCAGCGCCACATGTTGAGAGATTTACACCAAAATATATAAAACGTCAATTCATGTGAAGGGCTAACTGAATCTGAATTTGATGAAAATCCGTGCATTAGTTCGGGAGATTGAGTTATTGTGGAAATCGTGAAAAATACAACATTGCAGCGCCACCTGTTGAGCAATTTACGCCAAAAACTGATCAGCTCCAATTTATATCAGAGACTAACTGAAAATAAATTTTTATTAAATTCCGTGCATTAGTTCTTGAGATAGAGCGCCCACAAAGTTTGTGTCACATACATGCAGACAGACAGACGAATAGATAGACAGAATCACAGCATCACAAGCAGTGATTTTGTAAAAACATATTTTTCGGAATCTCTGACCCCTAAGAGTTGTAAATCCGTCGAAAAATTTCACGAATCCAATACTTTATTCTTGTAAAGATAGAAGAAACTAAAAAGGAAAAGGCTCTCGAATTTTAATAGGGCTAACTAGAACTCTCGGAACAGATGTCAAAAATTCCCAGGGCAACTATCTTGGATTTTTTCTTGGCGTGAAAACCCCTTTTCCGCCAAGTAGTAAATGTCACAAAGCACCGATTTATATGCATGTTAGGCTTAACGAAAATAAAATATAAATAATGAAGAAAACTTGTTAAAATGGCAATCACTAAAAGTCGTATGAGCGCTACGCGCTCATTAACCGAAAAAAGCATCACTGGATTTAGCTAACTTCTTCTGTCGGGATTACAAAAAATGCACGAAACTCGTTAAAGTGGCAATTAGTAATCGTCGTATGAGAGCTACGCGCTCATTAACTAAAAAAAAAAAAAAATCACTGGATTGAGCTAACTCATTCTGCAGCAATCACAAAAATGCACAAAACTCGTTAAAGCCGCAGTTAGTAAATGTACGTATGTTGCTGTACACCAATCTCTGAAATACATGAGAAATATAGAATTAATGGTAATAGAAAACAATTACTATAAAATTAAACAACAAAATAAATATAAAATTATCAACATACCTTAACAGACATCTTTCTTGAAAGCTCAAGCATGAAATACCTCCTAGCATCATCTTCATTTCCAAAATAGGCTTATGACTACGCATTGTAAACAAACCTCCTTTATCATTCAAACTTTTCTCATACTTCTTAATTACATCAGCAAGAGCGTTTAAACGGACCACAGAACCCATAGTCAATCAAATACATCCAATAAATTTAACATAAAAATAAAAAGACTGAATGATACAACACTATATGAAAGCACATTCACAAAATCCCAAACGCAATCCTTATCACAAACAGCTCAGCAACAAGGTTGCCAAAACACGTCACGCTAGAACACATACGTCACGCGGGTTCCATACGAGGCTAACAAAAAAGACAGGCTTCCGTGATGGGTCCGATTCTTCTTTTTTTTTACAGACTGCTGGAGTCACGTGATGCTCGAATGCACCAATGAAGGCGCGCGAAAAGAGCATCACGTGACTCCAGCGGTCTGCAAAAAAGAAGAATCGGACTCACCGCGGTAGCCTGTCTTTCTCGTTAGCCTCGGTTCCATATCGGTAAAGATCTCCAACATAAAATAACCAAGAAATCTCAAAACATCCAAGAGGGCGGCCAATGTGATATGCGGTATCTAAGCCGAACTCTCCAGCAAAGAGGACTAGAATTCCTAAGGATGACATGGAAGTATTTTTTCTAGAGCCACGATGAATTTTCTTGATTTTACGACAATTTTTTTTTTCGGTGAAAACTATGCATAGCAATTTGTTCAACTATTACGAGCACATACAAGATTACCCAAGCATTTGCTAAATTTGCCTATTTTTAATTTTTTTTTCATTTTTGTATTCAAAATTTCATTATTTGAATAGATTAATTTCATATTTCCAAAAGCATTTTTTTTTTTTTTTTTTTTTTTTTTTTTTTTTTTTTTTTTTTTTTGCCTAACTGTTTCCAAATTTAAAAAAAAAAAAGTGCAAAAGATAATATTTCAAACATTTTACAATTGAAAAAAGTATATTTGCACATGAAGATAAAAAAAGAAAAAAACACTTTAATTGTTAAATTATGAAATTATTAAAATATTATGCAAGAAAAGCATTTGGTATAAAAGTTACGACGAATTGCAATTGGAGTAAAAATAATATTTCCAAACACATTCAATTGAAAATAAAATACTTACACTGACTTTTCGAAAAGAATGAAATTTTTAAAGTAATTAAATTATTGCATGCGAAATGTAATAAGTGAGGAAAATTACATCATATTTCAAGAAATCTATTTGAAACGTATTATTAAAATAATTTTCGTACAGCGTTTTAAAAAAATTTTAGGTGCTATTATAAAAGTCAGGGAGTCAGCGACATTTTTTAGTTAAAAATTTTGCCCATGCTGATTTTGAAAGGTTTGATAATACGTACTTAATCAATATCGAAAACAGACGATAGTTGTCGCGACAGGTGGATGCGGCCTTAGGAATAAAAAGATACAGCAGTTGCAGGGGGCTCCTATTACAAAACACTGCACTGGATGTGAGAAATATTACACAATTTTTCGAAATCTGATTCTTTTTAAAACAAAGCCAATTAGTGTGTTTTTAAAGACTGTGGAGTGTGGACCGTAGGTTCATGGACTCACTTCACATTGACAGAGAACCTTAGTTTTTTTATATTTTAAAGCCTGTATCTAAGGTTAAAAGCAAAATGCTTACGAACTGCAAATCTAGCAATCTAGCATTTTTTTTTTTTTTTTAACGCTTAATTATTCAAAATAAAGAAAGATGAAAATTTAAACTAATTTAGTGTAATTCTTTAACAATATTAAATGCTACATTTTTTTTTTCTCACTGTCATAATAAATTCGTGAAAGCCGGCTAATGGTTATTAGTCCAGGCAATAGGGAATTTTAACTAGCAAAATTAATGGTAGTACTGGAAATCGGCTTTTTAGGTGTTTTTTGGGTCGCTGAATCCGAATTTTTAACTTCCCACGAAAATTTCCCCCGGCAACCTCCCCAAATTTTGGTAAAAAGCCCCCAAAAAAAGGTTTTTATTAAAAAAATCAATTTTTTTATTGTTTTAGAGAAAAAGCATCTAGAAATTCAGAAAGTAGACAAATTTTCCAACAAATTAGATATATGACATTATGACTTAGGATGAAGGGGAAGGGGGGCCTGCCTCGGAACATGCGCGCGGTGCTGCGTAAACTAAGTTGCGCAATTCCACTTAACCACTCACACGTTTACATTCGCCCTCCCATCTCCCCTCCGAACTTTCTCTATAAGGTTTACTTTAAGATTTTTCGGTCGCTGAATCCGAATTTTTAACTTTCCCCCAGAAATCCCCCCTCAAATAACTGTTTTTAACTTAAATTTCTTATTATTTTAGGAGAAAAGTATTACAAAATTCAGAAACTAGACAAAATTTGCAACAAATAGGATATATGACATTATGAATTAGGATGAACGGGGAGAGTGAGGGCTGCCTCGGATCACGCACTGCGGCGCTACGTGCACTAAATGATGAAGTCCAGGCAATAGGGGATTTTATCTGGCAAAATTGATGGTAGTACAGGAAATCGGCTTTCTAGATGGTTTTTGGGTCGCTGAATCCGAATTTGTAACTTCCCACCAAAATTTCACCCGGCAGCCTCCCAAAAATTTGTTTTTTTGAAAAAAATTTGTTTTTGAGAAAAGCGCGCGGGGAATGTTCCGAGGCAGCCCCCTCTCTCCCCGTCATAATGTCATGTATTCTATTTGTTGCAAATTTTGTCTAGTTTCTGAATTTCGTAATGCTTTCCCCCTAAATCAATAAGAAATTTAAGTTAAAAACAACTATTTGGGGGAGTTTTCGGGGGGGGGGGGGGAATTTTGAAGGTAAGTTAAAAATTCGGATTCAGCGACCCAAAAAACTTAAAGTAAACCTTATAGAGAAAGTTCGGAGGGAAGATGAGAGGGCTAATGTAAACGTGTGAGTGGTTAAGTGGAATTGCGCAACTTAGTCCACGCAGTACTGCGGCGCATGTTGCGAGGCAGATTTCCCCTTCCCCTTCATCCTAAGTCATAATGTCATATATCTAATTTGTTGCAAATTTTGTCTACTTTCTGAATTTCTAGCTACTTTTCTTCTAAAACAATAAAAAATGGAATTTTTTAATAAAAACCTTTTTGGGGGGCTTTTTACCAAAATTTGGGGGATTGCCGGGGGAAATTTTGGTGGGAAGTTACAAATTCGGATTCAGCGACCCAAAATATATCTAGAAAGCCGATTTGCAGTATTACCATTAATTTTGCTAGGTACAGTCCCTATACGGTCTCTATTGCCTGGATTATATGTATTATTTACCTAAATGAGAAACATGGTGCCCTCTCTTGTCACTGAAAATAGATTAATTGTAGACAGCTATTTTTAGACGTGCACTTCAAACTGCAGAAATTTTTCAAATGAACTGATCCTTCATATTAAAAGATTGTTACGCCAAATATATATATATATATATATAGATAGATAGATAGATAGATAGATAGATAGATAGATTTGCAAATGATACGGTATATAACTTTAGATATTGATTTTGTTAAAGATATAGAATGAAACTTTTTATATGCAAACTTGGGGCTCTGCCCCCTAAAAACTACGTAAATATAGTATTATGCCTTGCTTAAAAATATTTCCAAGTTATGGAATATTGAATGATACTATCAATAAAGGCGGCTATCTTTTGCAATAATGTTGCCATCATTTTACGTTGGAGTCGGGCCTTTTTACGATTACCATGGCCTCGTCCATCTCTCTCATAACGAGAGACGGCTGTGAGGGGATTTTGGGATTGATAAGTGAGGTCAATTACACATTTGAAAATCAGTTTGTGTAAAAAGTTTAGGTTGGAAAAGTCGCTATATTTCTTACCTTTGTAACGACGCTATCGATTTTACCTTTATAAACCGGCAGGCAGCTGCACAAACCATCCCCTCATGGAGTTGACGGCTAAAACTCCATGATTAATTAAAACTCGTTTCCCATATTAAAATGCAACTGGTCTGTCTAGTCGTATCTTGATGGAAAATACCTATAAGACCAATTTCAGTGGTTTACTGCTTGGTTTACCATTGAATTTTACTGCTTCCAATCATCCATGCTTTCCATTCATCCATTCACTTCCAATCATCCATTAATGTGTAGTTAAACATAGTGAAAAACCTACTGATGAACCACTGAAATCGCGTCTGCAGCGGGTTTCCAACGAGATATGCTTTACAGACCAATTGCATTTTAATACGCTAAACATGTTATGTGTAATCCTGGAATTTCAGTAGTCAACTCAATGAGGTGATAGTCTCTGCAGTCACCACCAGGTTTATCAGGTTCGAGGTTAAAAACTCCGACAGCTTGAGAATAGCTCTCTGAATTAAGGTACTGAAAAGCATTGTGTTTTGACAATTTACAGTTATATTTAATGATTTGGTCGAATTTTATTTATTTTCAGGAACATGTATAGCCTATTTATGAATTTTTTTTCTATTTTAATACACCATCATGCATAATTTCATGTTATTTTTAAATTGTATATTTTTTATATTAATAAAAAAATATATATAGCCGTAATTTTCTGACGTAAATTTATCGAATACCAGTTCGTCCAAAATAAATCAAATGTATTTTGCGCATACATTTACATGTATTTAATCTGCATCAAGTGATGTAATATAGAAACAAATTTACTAGCCACACTGTTTTTACACCATCTACCGTCACATTAATATTCTCCGGAATGAAAATAGTTTTATATATATCGTTTTAACATATGACGTAATTTTCGATATTAAAGGCATTTCTAATGTAATAATTTATTTATCATAAAGTTTTTCCGCTTTTAAGATTCACGGGTAAATATATTATTTAATTTAAAAATGTTTGAGAATTGAGCTTTTTAAATATGATATAATTTTCACCATTAAAAGTTTTTTCACCCGTAATAATTTAATTATTTCACATACTTTAAATATGACGATATTTAATATTCGGGCATTCATACTTTTTATTCTGTGTTGCATTTTACATATGATGTAATTATCATTTTTAAATGCGTTTTGCGAGTACAGTTTTATTCTTTTCAAGTTTTCGTACTTTTTTAACATTTACACGTAAATATTTGGACGTATCTTTCCTCAATTTGCGCATTTAACACGTGACCTTTTAATTCTTATTTTAAAATTTTCTTTTAGTTTTTAATAATATCACTTTTCGATTTCAATTAGAAAATGATGACAAAAACAAATCCAATATATTTTTTTTCCAAATTTTCCTGGAAAACATAATTTAATCACAATATTATTTCATTATTGATTGAAATAAAAGATAATTTGAGTTTCAATTTGAAAATAATGAAGAAGAAAATATTAAATAATCCATATCGTTTTTTCCTGTTCTTTCCTTTTTTCCACAAAAATGCAGTAATTGAGTTGCCATCAATAATAAAATGTCAATAAAATTAGAAAAAAAAAATAGTATCTTGAGAACTAATTCAAATTTTAAAATTCTAAAACCAGTTTTGAATACTGCGGATAGATATGAATATTTGGTGTTATCATATTTTAGGATAAATAGTCGTAAAACTTAATCAGTCGTATGAAAAATTCGTTTCTTTAGGTCTTAATATATATAGGGTAGATGAGGTGTTTTTCTTTTATGCTTACTAATTCATAGCAACGAAATATGATATTTTCAACGAATTTAATGTGCTTTTTTGATAAAAGAATAATAAATGTCAGAATTTTTTTCACTTCTCGCACTTGTTTAATAAATGCCTCAAAGTAAAGCAGAAAGACAGTGTATTATTTAACTAAACGGTATATATGTTTTTTCTCTCTTGTCCCTGACCAAAATTTTTTCTCTCTTATCCCTGATCCTCGTTTCTAACGTATTGCAGAAACGTTACAAAAGTGCTTATCCTTCATATTAAATATTTTTAAGCCAAAATTATTATATTTGTAAAAGGTACGGAACATAACTTTTTATACAGTAACTAGGTTAAGTAACACTTTGAAAAAAATTCTCGTTATCCAAAAACAAAAAATAACAAATACAGATAATATTTTTCCATCAAAATTTGTTCAGTTATGATATTTTTAATTTTATGAATTTTATGAATTTCAACAAATCTTTACTAGAAACACGTTTCTAAATTTTATAATAATAACATATGCTGCCTAGCTCCCTGTTTTTTTTGTTTTTTTCACGTCAGATAAACATATTTTGAGTCAGAAATTTTATTTATTTTAATTGAATTTTAAGAAGAATATCTTGTGTTATTTATTTATTCTTCGTTAAAAAAAAACTCAGTATATTTACAACTATAAACTGTAAGTAACGTAATTTCTATAAACAATTTATAATAAAATAAATTTGTATCAACAGAATATTACTCGAGTTATAATATTTGAGCTAAATAATAATAATAATTTAAAAAAAAAAAAAAAAAAAACTACTACAGCAAATTTAGTGGGTATTTCCAGTGCAATACCGCAATTATAATGAATGTAATTTAAACGTAGAAGGCCATCGATGTTATGAAAGATACTTATAATATTCTATATCTATCAATATTTTTTAGTGTAATTTATTATTTTTTTCTTAATACTGTTAACTTTTCAAAACGTGTTAAATAATAACAATAACTACAGTACACAAGAGAAGTTGAAATCATCCAGAATAATTCCCTTAACCTTTAACAGATGTCACAGAAATTGTCACATAACTAGTGTGAAGCGGTCTGTGAATCCGATCCATCGAAAGATGAATAAAAGCCGCGATTAACTCATATGATGTTGTTTTTGTACTAAACTTTTTGTACAAGAGTCTTATAAATCGAATTCAACTATTCAAAAGTTTCTGGTGTTAGTACTAAAGTTCCAAACGAAACAAAAATTCAGTAGTGTTTGTAGATAAACTGATATTTGCAAGTTAAACTATGAAAATTGAAAAAAGCACCGGTCTGTGAGACCGGTAACATCAGTTAAAGGCTAATATTTTATATTATTTACAACAAGTCACAGAGTACATAATAAATGCTCTACTCTAAAATTTCACTTTTTAAAAGTTAAATATTCTCGAATTACTCTCAGCACAGCGGTTTTTGAAAACTTTTCATTTTATAAAACTTTCGAAAGATTAGCCTAGACTTTAGGATAAAAAAAAAAAAAAATTAACTTTTGAAACATCTGAAATTAATACAATACAAAATGAATTCCTTTTCAAGAACTCTAAAATATTAAAAAGCAATTCAAAATAAATTTATAAATGCGAATTTCAAAAAAGTTTTCCACAATATTTCATCAATCTCTTTACGAAGCATCCGTTATCAGATGCAATTCCAAAGGCATCAATCAAATGAAAATGTATTTTGAATAGCCTAGATTTAATTTTTTTCTGATACATTATTCATTTATTTTACTTAGGAATAAGGCCAGTTATTTAAAGGGAATGGGTATAATTCATAATCAATTGATTGATTTTGTTTTCGGTATATTTTCTTGATTTTGGATCAAAAGAAAATTAGTATAAGTGTTGTTTCTTTTCTGGTAATTATTGTAACTAAAGTCTAATAATTGTCAGTTAAAGAATAAAAAAACATTTTTAAAATATTTCCTAAATCCATTTTGTAATCTAAACTGTCAAATTATTTACAATAAAATGAATATCTTTAATTAGTATATAATATGCAAATGATTTTTTAAACATTCGAGAAATATTTCATTAAATTTCCATTCAAATTCGCGTTTTTTTTTTTTCAACATTCCAAATTTCTTCTGTATTTCGCCATTGCATTGAATTATATCACTATCCAAGTGAAAAAAGTGCTTTCTAGAAGATTAAAATTTTTATTCACAGATCATAATTTTTAGTAATGGTATATAAATATGATGAGAAACATACAAAAATTTGCTCTCTATTACTGTTAAGCGCTCTTTAATATATATTTTTTTAAAGACAAGCTATGAATTTTGACTTTAAATGCAACGAAGTGAATTTTGTTCCCACACCCCTTGTGTAAATTTTGTTCCCACACATCTTGTGATTTTTTAAAATATTGAAGTTTTTGAGATGCAATAAAAAATTTGTTAGAATTTTTAATGTATATGTTATACCGATTAGACTAATCAATATTGCCGGGCAGTAATTGTTAGAAATCATTAAACAGAATGGCGTCGATTGATTGTGTGAAAGCGTTAATTGTATTTAAATGCTGGTAAATATAATTATTCAACAAGTTTTTCAATATATTTGTAGTTTTGGAAAGGAACGTTTATTTATAGGAAATGGTTAGATTTTCTTTGTTCGAAGACAAGACGAGTTTGTCCATTCAAATACATCTAGTATTCCATAAAAATATACTTTAAAATAATAATCATTCACTATGAAAGATAATCAAAATTAAGAGGCTTTTTTTAATATAGAACAAAAATGCAATACCCTCCAAAATATACATTGATATATTCTAGATACACATTCTGATACACAGAATATAAACCAGAATAGTTATTCAACAAGTTTTTCAATATATTTATGGTTTTGAAAAGGAACGTTTATTTATAGGAAATCGTTAGATTTTCTTGGTTTGAAGACAAGACGAGTGTGTCCATTGAAATATATGTGGTATTCCATAGAAAATCATGAAGTTTTCACTGTGAAATTGACATTCTACATCAGATGTTTTATGAAAGCATTTCTTACGCATTTTTTACTCCTAATTTGTATTAAATTAGGTTAAATTATGCCTCAAAATAATAATCATTCACTATCAAAAATACTTAAAATTAAGAGACTTTTTTTAAATATAGAACAAATAGGCAATTCGCTCCAGAATATACACTGGCCTAAAAAAGTTAAGGAACAGAGACTGGATGCTTTCGATTGTGCAATTTTTGTCATATATTTACCAAAATTATTGGTAAATTGTTCTTGAAATTCTGGTATGTAAAGGACATGACTGGTTTCATATTTGTCGGTGAAGATTTAGTCGGGAGGGCTATTATTTAATATTAAAATAATATTTGCTATCACCTATGTAACAGAATATTCTGAAAATGGTTCGTCAATGTGTTAAATGGCTATTTGGGTCCTGTTCAAATTTCGGATGCATTTGTGTAGGCATAGCACTCATATTCGTGAAGATGTAATTGTGTCTGTGAAATATTCAATTTTTTTCGCTTATAGCATACAAAGTTTTCAACTAAATTTAACACAACTTTTGAAAACCTGACAAAAAGTAGTAGCTATAGAGTACTGCAATTAAAACATGAATATATTAAACATTTTATGAGATATGGGCATTTGTATGAAATACTTTTTAACTGCGTATGCATGGAAAATTTCAAAATTCTATTTTTATTTCATAATTTGGTAGTCAGCTATTTAGGGCATTTTCTATTAAAAGTACAGTCAAATATTGTGAAAATTCAAAAATTTATAGTGAGCTGATTGAAAAGTTGTGGAAAATCCCTGTTAAATTTTCTGATAGATTGTAATTAATACTTACTTCTAAGTTTAATCAATTAAAAATATTTGTAGACGGAATTTTAAAACGGTGTTGTCCGTTGAAAGCAATGATTAGAAAAATATTTTTTCCCATATCAAGCAATTAAGTTATTTGTAAAGAATTAAATAAAAAATCGTGATTTGTGTTTTTATATTAAAAATGTCCACATTTTTATGCTTTCGTAAAAATATCCACATTGTTTATCTACTCTAAGATAACACTATAATTTCTATTTATATTGCAATTATTACAACTTCATTGTTCTCCTTCCAGCATATAACTGGACGACTAAATAAAGTCTGTATTATCTTTTATATCTCCCCCTTTATAACCCAAATTATACCCAATATTACGTCTTTGGGTTCTTCAGTTAGTTCCTATATCTATTTTGCTATAAAGAATATCTTAATATTTTCTGTTTAATTCTGGCTCTCTAAGAATTTTCACCTAAACAGCAAGTTCATTCCCTTTAAACATAGGCTCTACAAAATTAGGAAAAAGTTGTCTTCCCAAAGATTGCCTTACCGTTATATAGTAACTGCTGGTACAATCCAATCGCTATTATAATGGATGATGTTTTGAATATATATTTTCTATTTATTTTTTTGATGATTTCTTAGTTAATGACCTATCTAAAGAATTGTTTTTTTTTCCCTCACCCTACATTAATTTAAGTACATGGATCTGTTTTTCAATTAATGAAGGTTAATGAAAACTGTAACTAATGAATTCGAATTTCTTTTATGTGATAAGCTACACAGTATTTATAATGTACTTATTTAAAATAATCCTATCTATTTTAAGTAATAAATTGTTTCTTGTCTCACACTGCACTATTTTCATTTAAAATCTAAAGTTTCAAGTTAAGAAGTTTAGATGAAGCTCTAATAAGCGCAGTGGCTTTAAACAGATTTAGAAAGATGATATATCAAGACGTGTCAAAAGTTTTACAGAAATTAACACTTTGAATAAATTTTGTAAGAATTTTCACTGAAATATATCCATAAACTAATGCTATATTTATTAAAAACTTACTTATTTTCCCTTATTTTTAAATCCCATTTAACTTATTGGATTCTCAAAATAAATTAATGGAAATTTATAAAGTGTGTTCAATTGAATATGGACAATATTAATTTTAGATAAAATATATAAAAATTTGTTTCCTAACAATAAACCTTATCTATATTTACATATATTTATTTATCTCAAAAATATATGCAGGATGTTTTAAATGGGATAATCAAAATTTTAAATTTAGTAATTTATTAATTTTAATAAGTGTAATCCTCAAGATAATATATTACACATAATACTTGGATTTAACTTTTTTCTTTAGTTGTTAACTGTCAAATAACCCTGCTGCTGCCACAGTCGCTAAATTAGTTGAATGTATTGTGACCGCGGCTATTTCATGGTCCATATTAAAACAATGAAATAAACTACTACATACGAAAATATGTATATATATATATATATATATATATTGTTTCATAGAAAAATGTTCAATAGGTACAAGGTAGCAGTTAATTTTTTAGGGTATATAATAAATGTTAAAATCGGTCAAAATTGTTCGATTAAGAAAGTATTATAGTCAAACACTGAAAGAAAAGATATACCGCCTTCATCTAAAATGAGTATGTAGTCATTTTCTAAACCCCTAAACAACAACAACAAAAAAAAAAAACCGCTCTGGCTGTACGATTTATAAAGGATCAGAACTTACAGTGTCCAACTCTGTTTACTTGACACTGGGCCCTTTGGTTCTATGCAGCATATACCTCGGAGTGGTGGTAAACCAATCGCAAGACCCTCGGTGATCAGTTCCCATGCAATCTTGGCTCATTTTCTATCGACCCCTAGGTTAAGTGAACCAAGCCCACCCGGGAGCGGAATTCGCGACCTGTAGCGTGGCAGACAGGCATGCTGACCACTAATTTCCGAGTTATGCAAATAAGGTAAACAAATAAACTGAATAGACGAAATGACCGAGAGTTTCTAGTCCATATTTTTCTGGGTGATGAAATGATGCATTATATTATGAATCGTTTGCATTGCGAGAAATTATCACTTGATTTGTAACATCAAATCTTAAACTAGAATTATCATTACTAAACCTCCACTTCTTGTGTTCGCACTTATTTGCAAAGATTTTTAAATAAGTTTGACCAAGATAAAGTAGTATGTTGTGACCTTCTTCTATATAAATCACGTCTATTGAATCATTTAAATAGTACAAGAATTTACATCAATTTAGCACTAATTCATATCAAAGTACATCTGAATTTTAAGTTTGATGAAAATTCGTGTATTGATTCTTGAGTTAGAGCTATAGCGGGAATTCTGAAAAAAAATTACATAGCAGTGCCACCTGTTGAGCGATTTACATCAAAACATAAACAACACTAATTCATATCAAGGTATAGATGCATCTGAAATTTGTCGAATATCCAAGCATTGGGTCTTGAGATAGATCTATTGCGGAAATTGTAAAAAAGGCAGCATACCAGAGCCACCTGTTGAGCGGTTTAGACCAAAATGTATAAACCTTCAAATCATCTCAAGGACTAACTGAATCTGCAGCTTGATGAAAATCCGTGCATTAGTTCTAGAGATTGCTCTATTATGGAAATCGTGAAAAATTATGTATTGCAGTGCCACCTGTTGAGCGATTTACGCCAAAACACAAAAAACACTAATTCATATCCCGGTATACCTGAATCTGAAGTTTGTTGAAAATCCAAGCATGTGTTCTTGATATAGAGCTATTGCGGAAATCGCAAAAAATGCAGCATAGCAGCGCCACATGTTGAGAGATTTACACCAAAATGTAGAAAACGTCAATTCATGTGAAGGACTGACTGAATCTGATTTCGATAAAATTCCGTGCATTAGTTCTGGATGTTGAGTTATTGTGGAAATCGTGAAAAATACAGCATAGCAGCGTCACCTGTTGAGCGATTTACGCCAAAATCTGATCAGACCCAGTTTATATCATAGACTAACTGAAAATAAGTTTTTATTAAATTCCGTACATTAGTTCTTGAGATAAAGCGCCTACAAAATGTGTGTCACATACATCCAGACAGACAGACGGACAGATATAGAGTCACAGCATCTCAAACAGACATTTTGTAAAAACATGTTTTTCGGAATCTCTGACACCTAAGACGTGAAAATTCATCGAAAAATTTCACGAATTTAATACTTTCTTCTTTTAAAGATAGAAGAAACTAAAAAGGAAAAGGCTCTTGAATTTTAATACGGCTAACTAGAACTCTCGGAAAAGATGTCAAAATTTCCCAGAGCAACTGTATTGGATTTTTTCTTGGCGTGAAAACCCTATTTCCGCCAAGTAGTAAAAGTCGCCAAGCACCGATTTATATACATGTTAGGCTTAACGAAAATAAAATGTAAATAATAAACAAAACTCGTGAATGTGGCAGTCACTAAAAGTCGTATGAGCGCTACGCGCTCATTAACCGAAAAATGTATCACTGGATTCAGCTAACTCCTTCTGCCGCGATTACAAAAATACACGAAATTCGTTAAAGTGGCAATTAGTAATCGTCGTATGAGCGCTACGCGCTCATTAACTGAAAAAAAAAACCATCACTGGATTCAGCTAAATCTTCCTGCAGCAATCACAAAATAGCACAAAATTCGTTAAAGACGCAGTTAGTAAATGTACGTCTGTTGCTGTGCACCAATCAACGAAATGCATGACAAATATAGAATAAACGACTAATAGAAAAGATTACTAAATAATAAAATGACACAATATACATAAAATTATCAACATACCTTAACAGACATCTTTCTTGAAAGCTCAAACATGAAATACCTCCTAGCATCATCTTCATTTCCAAAATAGGCTTATGACTACACGTTGTAAACAAACCTCCTTTATCATTCAAAATTTTCTCATACTTCTTAATTACATCAGCAAGAGCTATTAAACGGACCACGTAACCCATAGTCAATCAAATACATCCAATAATTTTAACATAAAAATAAAAAGACAGAATGATACAACACTATATCAAAGCACATTCACAAAATCCCAAACGCAATCCTTATCACAATCAGCTGAACAACAAGGTTGCCAGAACACGTCACGCTAGAGCACATACGTCACACGGGTTCCATATCGATAAAGATCACCAACTTAAAATCACCAAGAAATCTCAAAACATCCAAGATGACAGCCAAGGGGTATACGGTATCTAAGCCAAACTCTCCAGCAAAGAGAACTAGAATTTCTAAGGATGTAATGGAACTATTTTTTCTAGAGCCACAATGAATTTTCTTGTTTCTACCGGCATAACAATTTGATCAACTATTATGGGCACATACATGATTACCCAAGCATTTGCTAAATTTGCCTATTTTTATTTTGTTTTATTTTATTTTATTTTATTTTCGTTTTCGTATTCAAAATTTCATTATTTGAATATATTTATTTCATATTTCGAAAAGTTTTTTTTTTTTTTTTTTGGTCAAACTAAGTGTTCCAAATTTAAAAAAAAAAACGCAAAAGATAATATTTCAAACATTTTACAATTAAAAAAAGTACATTTGCACGTGAAAAATAAAAAAAGATTAAAAAAAAACACTTTAAATGTTAAATTATGAAATTATTAAAATATTATGCAAGAAAAGCATTTGGTAATAAAAATTTCGACGAATTGCAAATGGAGTAAAAATAATATTTCTAAACACATTCAATTGAAAATAAAATACTTACACTAACTTTTCGAAAAGAATGAAATTTTTAAAGTAATTAAACTATTACATGCGAAATGTAATAAATGAGAAAAATTACATCATATTTCAAGAAATCTATTTGAAACGTATTATTAAAAGTCAATTAATAATACGTTTTTAAGGAAAATGATTAATTACGTTGAAAAGGATTAATTTTCGTACAGCGTTTAAAAAAAATTGTAGGTGCTATTATAAAAGTCAGGGAGTCAGCGACATTTTTTAGTTAACAGTTTTGTCCAAGCTGATTTTCAAATGTTTGATAATACTTACTTAATCAATATCGAAAACAGACGATAGTTGTCGCGACATGGGGATGCGGCCTTAGGAATTAAAATATACCGCAGTTACAGGGGACTCCTATTACAGAACGCCCCACCAGTAGCCGAGAGGTTCTGCTCTCGAAGTTGGTAGACGGGAGGCGCTGGGTTCGAACCCATTCGTGCCCGTCGGCCTAATCGTTCGGAGTTTTTCGTGGTTTTCTACGAACCATGGATTTCCATGCGTAAATACGGGTTAGGTTCACTTAGAAAGACCCCCACGAAGCCCCCCCCCCCTGGGCCTATATCCCTCGAATAGATAATTGGCCGTCAAAAAGCAACCCAACCCTATTACAGAACACTGCACTGGATGTGAGAAAATTTATATAATTTTTCGAAATCGGATTCTTTTTAAAACAAAGCCAATTTGTGTGTTTTTAAAGACTGTGGAGTGCGGACCGTGGGTTCATGTACTCACTTCACATTGACAGAGAACCTTAGTTTTTTATATTTTAAAGCCTGTATCTAAGGTTAAAAACAAAATGCTTACAAACTGCAAATCAAGAAACCTTGCATTTTATTTATTTATTTATTTTTTAAAGCTTAATTATTCAAAATTAAAAAAATGAAAATTTAAACTAATTTATTGTAATTCATTAACAATATTAAATGCTACATTTTTTTTTTTCTCACTGTCTTAATAAATTTGTGAAAGCCGGCTAAAGGTTATGTATTATTTACCTAAATGAGAAACATGGTGCCCTCTCTTATCACTGAAAATATATTAATTGTAGACAGCTATTTTTAGACGTGCACTTCAAACTGCAGAAATGTTTCAAATGAACTGATCCTTGATATTAAAAGATTGTTACGCCAAATATATATATATATATATATATATATATATATTTGTAAAAGGTACGGAATATAACTTTGCATATTGATTTTAATAAAGTTATGGAATGAAACTTTTTGCATGCAAACTTGGGGGCTCTGCCCACTGAGAGCTATGTAAATTTAGTAATATGCCTTGCTTAAAAATATTTCCAAGTTATGGAATATTGAATGATACTATCAATAAAGGCGGCTATCTTTTGCAATAATGTTGCCATCATTTTACGTTGGAGTCGGGCCTTTTTACGATTACCATGGCCTCGTCCATCTCTCTCATAACGAGAGACGGCTGTGAGGGGATTTTGGGACTGATAAGTGAGTCAATTACACATTTGAAAATCAGTTTGTGTAAAATGTTTAGGTTAAAAAAGTCGCTAAATTTCTTACTTTTGTAACGACGCTATCGATTCTCCCTTTGTAAACCGGGAGGCAGATGCACAAACCATCCCCTCGTGGAGTTGACGGCTAAAATTCCATGCTTATTTAAAACTTGTTTCCCATATTAAAATGCAACTGGTCTGTCAAGACGTATCTTGATGGAAAATAACTATAAGACCAATTTCAGTGGTTTACTGCTTGGTTTACCATTGCATTTTCCTGCTTCTAATCATGCAGGCTTTCATAACTTTATGTGCAGTTAAACATAGTGAAAAACCTACCGATGAATCACTGAAATCGCGTCTGCAACAGGCTTCCAACGAGATATGCTTGGCAGACCAATTGCATTTTAATAAGCTAAACATACTCTGTGTAATCCTGGAATTTCAGTAGCCAACTCAATCAGGTGATAGTCTCTGCAGTCACCACCAGGTTTATCAGGTTCGAGGTTAAAAACTCCGACAGCTTGAAAATAGCTCTCTAAACTAAGGTACTGAAAAGCATTGTGTTTTGAAAATTTACAGTTATATTTAATAATTTGGACGGATTTTATTTATTTTCAGGAACAGATATAGCCTATTTATGAAATATTTTCTCTATTTTAAAACACCATCATGCATAATTTCATGTTATTTTTAAATTTTATATTGTTTATATTAATAAAAAAATATATAGCCGTAATTTTCTGACGTCTATTTATGGAATACCAGTTTGTCCAAAATAAATCAAATGTATTTTGCGCATACATTTACATGTATATATTCTGCATCAAATGATGTAATATAGAAATAAATTTACTAGCCACACTGTTTTTACACCATCTACCGTCACATTAAAATTCTCCGGAATGAAAATAGTTTAAAATATATCGTTTTAAGATATGACGTAATTTTCGATATTAAATGCATTTCTAATGTAATAATTTATTTATCATGAAGTTTTTCGCTTTTATGATTCATGTGTAAATATATTATTTAATTTAAAAATGTTTCAGAATTGAGCTGTTTAAATATGATCTAATTTTCACCATTAAAAGTTTTTTCACCCGTAATAATTTAATAATTTTACATACTTTAAATATGACGATGTTTAATATTCGGGCATTCATACTTTTTATTCTGTGGAGCATTTTACATATGATGTAATTATCATTTTTAAATGTGTTTCGCGTGTACATTTTTATTCTTTTCAAGTTTCCGTACTTTTTTAACATTTGCACGTAAATATTTGGACGTATCTTTCCTCATTTTCTGCATTTAACACGTGACCTTTTAATTCTTATTTTTAAATTTTCTTTTAGTTTTTAATAATTTCACTTTTCGATTTCAATTAGATTAGAAAATGACGACAAAGACAAATCCAATATACTTTTCCAAATTTTCCTGGAAATTATAATTTAATCACAATATTATTTCATTATTGATTGAAATAAAAGATAATTTGAGTTTCAATTTGAAGATAATGAAGAAGAAAATATGAAATAATCCATATCGTTTTTTCCTGTTCATTCCTTTTTTCCACAAAAATGGAATAATTGAGTTGCCATCAATAATAAAATATCAATAATATTAGAAAAAAATGGTGTCTTGAGAACTAATTCAAATTTTAAAATTGTGAAACCAGTTTTGAATCCTGTGGATGGATATGGATAGTTTGTGTTATCATATTTTAGGATAAATAGCCGTAAAATTTAATCAGTCGTATCATAAATTCGTTTCTTTAGGACTTTATATATATAGGGTAGGTAAGGTGTTTTTCTTTTATGCTTACTAATTCATAGCAACGAAAAATGATATTTTAAACGAATTTAATGTGCTTTTTTGATAAAAGAATTTTAAATGTCTGAATTTTTTTTCACTTCTCGCACTTGTTTAACAAATGCCTCAAAGTAAAGTAGAAAGACTGTGTATTATTTAACTAAACAGTATATATGTTTTTTTCTCACTTATCACAGACCAAAAGGTAGTTTCTAACGTATTGCAGAAATATTACATAAGTCTTATCCTTCTAATTAATTATTTTAACGCCAAAATTATTATATTTGTAAAACGTTCGTACTATAACTTTTTATACAGTACAGTTAAGTAACATTTTGAAAAAAAATCTCGTTATCCAAAAACAAAAAATAACAAATACAGATAATATTTTTCCATGAAAATTTATTCAGTTATGATATTTTGAATTTTATGAATTTTATGAATTTCAACAAATCTTTACTAGAAACACGTTTCTCCATTTTATAATAATAACGTATGCTGCCTAATTCCCTGTTTCTTTTTTCAAGTCAGATAATCATATTTTGAGTCAGAAAGTGTATTTATTTTAATTCAATTTTAAGAAAACTATCTTGTTTTATTTATTTATTTTTCGTTAAAAAAAAACTCAGTATGTTTGCAGCTATAAACTTTAAGTAACGTAAATTCTATAAACAATTTATAATAAAATAAATTTGTATCAGTAGAATATTACTCGAGTTATAATATTTGAGCAAAAAAAAAAAAAAAAAAAAAAAAAAAAAAAAAAAAAAAAAAAAAAAAAAAACTACAGAAAATTTAGTGGGTATCTTCAATGCAATACCGCAATTATAATGAATGTAATTTAAACGTACAAGGCCATCGATGTTATCAGTGTTACTTATAAATTCTATAACTATCAATATTTTTTAGTGTAATTTACCTATTTTTTTAATACTGTTAACTTTTCAAAACGTGTTAAATAATAACAATAACTACAGTACTCAAACGAAGTTGAAATCATCCAGTATAATTCCATTAATATTTTATATTATTTATAACAAGTCACAGAATACATAATAAATACTCTGCTCTAAAATTTCACTTTTTAAAAGTTAAATATTCTCGAATTACTGTCAGCACAGCGGTTTTTGACAACTTTTCATTTTATAAAACTTTCGAAAGATTAGCCTAGACTTTAGGATAAAAAAAATAACTTTTGAAACATCTGAAATTAATACAATACAAAATGAATTCATTTTCAAGAACTCTAAAATATCAAAAAGCAATTAAAAAAAAATTTATAAATGCGAATTTCAAAAAAGTTTTCCACAATATTTCATCAATCTCTTTACGAAGCGTCCGTTATAAGATGCAATTCCAAAGGCATCATTCAAATGAAAATGTATTTTGAATAGCCTAGATTTATATTTTTTCTGATGCATTATTCATTTATTTTACTTAGGAATAAGGGCAGTTATTTAAAGGGAATGGGTATAATTCATAATCAATTGATTGATTGATTTTTCGTTAAATTTTCTTGATTTAGGATCAAAAGAAAATTAGTATAAGTGTTGTTTCTTTTCTGGTAATTATTGTAACTAAAGTCTAATAATTGTCAGTTAAAGAATAATAAAACATTTTAAAAATATTTTCTAAATCCATTTTGTAATGTAAACTGTCAAATTATTTACAATAAAATGAATATCTTTAATTAATATATAATATGCAAATGATTTTTTAAACATTCGAGAAATATTTGATTAAATTTCCATTCAAATTCGCGTTTTTTTTTTCAACATTCTAAATTTCATCGGTACTTCGCCATTGCATTGAATTATGTCACCATCCAAGTGAAAAAAGTGCTTTCTAGAAGATTTAAATTTTTATTCACAAATCATAATTTTTAGTAATGGTATATAAATAAGATGAGAAACATACAAAAATTTGCTTTCTATAACTGTTAAGCGCTCTTTAATATATATATTTTTAAATTCAAGCTATGAATTTTGACTTTAAATGCAACGAACAGAATTTTGTTCTTACACACCTTGTGTAAATTTTGTTTTCACACCCCTTGTGATTTTATAAAATATTGAAATTTTTGAGATGCAATAAAAAATTTTTAAGAATTTTTAATGTATATGTTATACCGATTAGACTAATCAATATTGCCGAACAGTAATTATTAGAAATCATTAAATAGAATGGCGTCGATTGATTGCTTGAAAGCGTTAATTGTACTAAAATGCTAGTAAAAATATTTATTCAGCAAGTTTTTCAATATATTTGGAGTTTTGGAAAGGAACTTTTATTTATAGGAAATCGTTAGATTTTCTTGGTTCGAAGACAAGACGAGTTTGTCAATTCAAATACATCTAGTATTCCATAAAAATATACCTTAAAATAATAATCATTCACTATTAAAGATAATCAAAATTAAGAGGCTTTTTTTAATATAGAACAAATATCCAATTCCATCCAGAATAAATTCATATATTCTAGAGACACATTCTGATACACATAATATAATCCAGATTAGTTATTCAACAATTTTTTGAATATATTTGGTGTTTTGAAAAGGAACGTTTATTTACAGGAAATCGTTAGATTTTCTTGGTTTGAAGACAAGACGAGCTTGTCCATTGAAATATATCTGGTATTCCACAGAAATTCATTAAGTCTTTACTGTGAAATTGACATTCTACATGAGATGTTTTATGAAAGCATTTCTTACACATTTTTTACTCCTAATTTCTATTAAATTATATTAAAATATGCCTCAAAATAATAATCACTCACTACCAAAAATACTTAAAATTAAGAGACTTTTTTAAATATAGAACAAATAAGCAATTCGCTCCAGAATATACACTGGCCTTAAAAAGTTAAGGAACAGGGACTGGATGCTTTCCATTGTACAATATTTGTCGTATATTTAACAAAATTATTGGCGAATTGTTCTTGAAATTTTGGTATGTAAAGAACATGACTGATTTCATATTTATCGGTGAAGATTTAGTCGGAAGGGCAATTATGAGTCTAATAGTAAATTTAATATTAAAATAATATTTGCGATGACCTATGTAACAGAATATTCTGAAAATGGTTTATCAATGTGTTAAATGACTATTTGGGTCCTGTTCAAATTTCGGGTGCATTTGTGTTGGCATAGCACTCATATTCGTGAAGATGTAATTGTGTCTGTGAAATATTCAAAATTTTTCGCTTATAGCATACAGAGTTTTCAACCAAATTTAACAAAACTTTTGAAATGCCCCTTACAAATGCCCATATCTCGTAAAAAAATTCAATATATTCATGTTTTAATTGCAGTATACTGTTTCTACTATTCTTTGTCAGGTTTTCGGAAAGTTGTGTTAAATTTGGTTGAAAACTCTGTACACTATAAACAAAACACCTTTGTATTTTTCACAGACACAATAACGTCTTCACGAATATGAGTGCTATGTTTACGTAAATGCACACAAACATAGAACAGGACACAATTAGTGTTTAACACTGTGACAAACCATTTTAAGCATTTTTTATTACATACGTGACCGCAAATATTATTTATATTAAAATTATTTATAGTCCTCTAATTATCCTTCCGACAAAATCTTCACCCTTAAAGATGAAATCAAACATGTTCTTTACATCCCAGAAGTTCAAGAATAATTCTCCAATAATTTTGGCAGATATTCGACAAACCATTTACGATCGAAATTATCCAGTATATGTCCCTTAACTTTTGGATGCCAGTGTACATTACAATACAGAATCATTACAGCGCTCAAGGATTAACAAAACTTTTCCTTATTTAAAAAGTAGATAATCAATTATAAAACGATAGCTTCGCCATAAAATTTGAAATTCCATTTGCTTGATTTACTTCCTATTTCCTAGACAACAATAAAATATTATCACTCGAAAAGTTAAAATATTAACAATTTTTGTAAGATTTATTCATTTTTGATAAATCCCCAGAAGCTGTAATTATATTAATGTATGTATATATGCATATATATGCATATTTGGTTATGTATGTCACTATAAGTAGTTATGTAATATAACACCTACAGACCTTTACTTGTGATAATAAATATAAAGATTTATATTATACATATTATACTAAATGTATTATCTTATGTATACATAAACGCACCGCATGAGCTATTGCAGTACTTGTGGAGTTTATAAACATATAAACACAATAACTGGTCAAAATATTCCGATCTTCCTGGATATTTTCTTTTTGTAAATTCGCTTTTCTCAGCTCTTGAAATCTGATAAAAACTACAATGAAAGAAAGCATTATAAAACATTCCTTTAGAAAAATTCATTTAAATAAATTTTCTTTTAAATGCCTTATTCTGTAGATCTTATTTTCTATACAAGTTTAAGAACAGCGTTAGAATACTTTAACCTTTATATCAAATGAAAGACGTAGAAATATGCATGCAGAAAAAAACATTATTTTAAACAGTAAGAAAAGGTGATTGAGAAGTCGTCGATTTTGGAGATGTATTTTTCTGGTTTCATTTTCATTTAATTAATATTAATTATCCACATGCATAAAATCACAATGCATTAACATCCAGTACATTATTATTTTTTATATTATTAGCTTTGCTTGTTATTTTATACACGGTGCACTGTAACTATTTAATGTAAATATTAGTTGGATAAAAATATTCACAAGGTATTTGAACTACAATATATTGGTACATTTTTTTCCACGATACAAGTTTTTACACGATTCTTATGTGTATTAGATTCCATAACATTTTTATTCTAGTAAAGAGGACAGTCATTTGTAACAAAAATTATTATAAAAAGGAAATAAAAAGGTATAATATGGAAATAGAAATGTTTATTATTATTATGTTTTTTGATAAGTTCTGATCCTTTAAGAATGTCCTATGTTCTGATACGAAAATTGCTAAGATTGGGTATCTAAGAAAGGTATGTAATGTGAATGACGTTTAATTATGAATAACGTTGTCTGAAATTTTAAACACAATAATCCCGAAATAATTTTTCTCAGTGGCTTTGCAACTAAAAGATGATTATAAGATATTTGACGAAATTAACTTATTTACACATTTTCACTTATTTTGTTTAAAAAGAATTAAATTAAATTCTCCACACACTATATACAAAAAAAAAAAAAAAAAAAAAAAAAATATTTTCTTTCGATTTATAATATTCGAGTTTTATGATTAAAATTTATAAATTTTAATTTAAAATTTTAATTAAAATTTATAAATTTTAATTTATAAATTCTTTTTTATCTAATTTTATTTTTGCTTTATTTTAGATTACACTGCTAGGTACAAAGGATTGTGTGTTAGGCTAATCACCTCTACTGGACAAAATCGTGCGAAATTCAATTTGTACAATTTATTATCATATAGTGGCATGCATTTCATTGAATTTATCTATAGTACGACGACAGCAATCTGAATTTTACCATATTCATCTACAATTAATTATGATGTACACAGAATACACCTAACTGTATAAAGATTTTGTGTAGAATTCATATTGATATACATTCTAATATTTATAATTCCGAATCGATATAAATTATTTAATTTTAACTAAATAAATATTCCCATGGAATGCTTATTCCTTGTTTAAGTTTATTCACGTAATCAAATAAATATTTGCTATAGTACTTCATACATTGATTATACACGATTCCAAGTCATAGGCTGTAATCTCTCCAAATATATAGAGGTATTATAATTGCATTTCAAATGTAGTGTATGCATAATTATGGAGAGTGTGAGATAATGTCTTTAAATATTCACAGTGTAATTAAAAGGAATATTAAATAATAGTCAGTGTTGAAGCTTTATCTTGTAGTTTATAAAACATTGGAAATTTCGTTTTTGAAATATTTTTGCGTGTTTAGAAATGTTTAGTTTAGGAATTACACATGATCGTAATTGGTTAATAAAAAAAAATTACTGCCATGTATTGACAAAGCAGAACTACATCGAGCTGGGCTCTGATTATTAAAGATTTAACTTTATATAAAACTTGAGTGTTCATTTTTAAGTTTATATTTTATTTTTTTTTCTAGCTTTTCTAACATACTATAGGGTGTCTCTTCTTATTATGATCCAATAACAGATTATCAAGCCTTTGGATTTAGATGTATAATTCTAATTGAAAATATTTTCAAATGTTATTCTATTAATATCAAAATACATATTCGCCCAAAAAATTATTTTTTATAAAATTGGAAATAAAAATTTTTTACACACTCTCGATACTGGAAGTTATATTTCGATGAATATCCTCCATGATCTTGCAACAAAAAGAGAAAAAAAATGTTTGTTTTAGAACATAACGTACTTAATTATGATATTCTAAATAATATGAAATTTCAACGTTTTCTTGTCCTCTAAACGCAATTTTTCTTTCTTGCCTGTAAAAAAAAAATTGCGACAGTGATGTGATGTGGCGTCACTACAAGTAACTGTAGCAACGTCACATATGTTACTAAAATGCTACTGCACATTGACAACATATTACTAAATTGCAAACATTTTTAAAAACTTTACAAAATGAGACCCGGACATTTCAAAAGGTATTATTCATTGTGATAAATATTTTCCTGAAAGTTTTTGACATTTTCGTGATGCTACAGTGACGTCAATGCAAGTACCGTACATCATGTCACAAAATTAAACACAGTATTACTATGATGTGCACTCCTATTAGCGCCATAATGTGATTTTTAAATATCTTTGAAAATGAGACAATATATATTTAACGGTTTTGTTTTTATGCTTTTGAAGGTCTGTGTCACATTAATTTTTGTTGTCCACATTCAAATAAACGTAAATTTACTTGTTTTTCAATCTTCAAGAAACAAAATCTATAAATAAATTGATTTTAATTGTTGTGTAATTGTAAGTTATGATATAAAGGCTTTAAACGATTCAAAATATACTTCAATAATTAAAAAAATCATTTTTTGTAAAAAGCTTCTGAAAATACCATTCATTAAGCTAAAAAACTATATGAAAATGAAATTATGCTACATAAAAAAATATTTAGATTGTCAGGATATAATTCAAGCTTCCAGACCGATCTTGGTAATATTGAGCTTAACGTCATCAATAGTAAATAATTGTTGAAGTTTCTTAAATGGCTACATACGGGCAATAAAATTGGATTCAAGAGAGAATATTGGACAAATTTAGAAATGAAATTTACATAAAATTACAGTTATTTTTCAGTTGAATCATTCTTTAAAAAACTCATTTTAATAACCATAATACCATTGAATGTTCACATTAAAATTTTCAGAATCTGGAATCGTCTCTCTCCAAAGAAGATTCTCAGAACATTTGTTTATGCTTAACTATAATCCAGTTAAATATGCATTTTATGTTTTATATTAAACTTTTCTAAGTTTTTCATAGTCAAACTAGTATAAGAGAAATATTGTTTAGATAATTTCACTCAGAATCAAATTACAGCATTGAATACCACCCTTAAATTGCTGTGACGGGATATGTTTGAGGAAATTCCGTTGATCACATGTTTGAAATATTCAAATAATTTAATAAGTAAAACTGATCATATTTGCCGTTACTTCATTATGAGAAATAAATTCAATAAGGCTGAAATCCTTATCGACTTATTCTCATGTAAATTATATCTTCAATATTCCTCATTTATTAATTAAGACTAATTATGCTAAGTAAAGAAGTTATCCTATTAAAAATAAAATATTTGTTAGTCAGATTATAATTAGTTATCGGGGATAATTAGGTCAGAAAGAAGAAATATTATCTAAGGCCAATTTTACGAATTAAGCGTTACTTAAAATTTTATTAAGCATATTTCCCGGGAAAGTACACGAAAAAGAAATTGTGTAAACACCGTCAAACATACGTAATTGTAGAATTTCAGGGGAAATAAAAAATATGACGATATTATGGTGCTCGTCAAATTGAAAGGAAAACAAAACAAAACATAGCTCTAACAACAAAATAATGGTTTGTTCATAAATTTAAAAAGATGAAGAAATAGCGAACAGTATGAATTAGCTATATGAAATTAATTCAATTAATGCACTGTAAGAAAAACTGGAACGTAATTAACTCAATTTTAGTTTACAGAATTACAAACTAACTTGGAAAATTTGTATAAAACATAATTTCACGGGTAAACTACCCATTAAACTTTCGTTTCCCAATAATACAAGTTTACTTAAGTGAAAAAATGAACTCCAACTGAAGGTATGTGGACATCGAATGCTTTTATATTTGGGCGTATATAAATATTCATTTAATAAAATAAACGAAACTCGCTGCAACGTAAAACTTTATAATCGGATACTCCAAAATAATTTCCAAGCATCTTAACCCTTTAGTGCGCAGCTTTGCTTATATGCAAAGGATAGTGTTTTGAATTTACTAGCTTTTTTTATTCGTATATGCCTAATTCACACCAGAAAATTAAAATAGAAATATTTGCTTTAATTCGTAACGGACATTTGAAGAGATTTGGTAGTTTTTCTTGACGGAATTTGGTATTTTGTTTAGCTTTGCTTTTTACGGTTTGCTATGAAAAGTGTTAACATCTTCTATTTCTAAACTATCTTTTAATTTTTTGTTATTTTATCCTTAAATCTATTTTTTAACTGAATTTCTTTTTACTGTAATCCTCGGACTACCCTTTCACAAATTTTCAGCCTCTCTTTTTTTTACTCTTCTTTTTCTTTCTTATATAGTACTACGTATTATACTACGATTAGACTTTATTTTCATGGCTCCCTTAGGATGTGTTATACGCTTACTCAGACACAGAGAGTGGAGTAGCACTGTTACTGGGTATCCCCTTGAACTGCTCTGCTGTTCGCTCTTCGTATTTAAAAAAAGCGAAATTAATTATTGACACAGCCTGCTGCAAAGTCAGGTTCTCTGAACTACGTAATTTCTAGAACGTATTATATCATGGGAATTAAAGGGTTAAAGGTTAAGTTTTATAAAATAAATAAATATATAAATTAAGGTATTTGGAGACATACTTATTATAATATTTACTAATTTGCAATATTTTTGTGTAAAAAAGACACACGACAGTAGTTTTTACTTATATAGCCGATGTGCGACAGAAGAAAAGATTGACGTATTATATGAAAAATGTATCTCTGATTTTTTTTAATTATTTTTCCTGTGTAATAAACCTTTCAGAGAATCGCATATAATTCATTCGAAAGAAAATAAAAAATCGCGCAGTTAAGGGTTAAATTCAAAAAAGGTAACTGGCTAATTGACGCGAAAGAGCTTAAGTTGGAATTTGTAATCACCAATGAATCAGGTTTTTTTAGTAAACATAAAATTTAATTAAATGATTAATCAACTATTTTTTCTGATAGTAGTTTACCTCGCATAATTTCTGAACTTCCTTTGGGGAAAGTTTAAATATTTAATTCACTACTTATCGGCTAATTCACTTATGTTGACAATGGACCATCCTTCCTTCCCATTCTGAGGATTACTCCTAATGTGTACATATCTTTGAATATATGCAGTCATTCGAAGTATTTTTCTTATTATAAAGAGTTTCAAATTTTTAATTAATAGCAAGATTAAAATTATAAAATATCGATATTTAAAATATTGGGATATTTTGTGATATTACATAGGTGTTGTACTAACATAATTCCCATACACCAATTTCAATTCTTGCATTGGTTATGCTTATTAATGAATGAAGAAAGATCTGCAAAACGCAATAACACAGGTGAAAAATTGATTTAAATAATCATATTTTATAGCTTTTTATTTTTAATGAATGTAAAAAAAAAAAAAAAAAAAAAAAAAAATCATATTTTTTTTACTCATAATAAAAATTAAAAGGTGTGTTTTCATATAATCTAACAGTGGTCTTATAAATTTAACTATATTTAAAATCACCTTACATTTAATATTTAAGGTTATTAAAAATGGTTAAACTTAATTTTTCGAAGAGAAAAGGGAGTTTCCGTGACACTTTTGTTTAAAAAATAAGTTAAATAATATCCTTAATGTAAAATCATAACAAAATTATTAAAAATGTGTAAATATTACAGCTAAAGTATAAAAGTTGCAAGTATGCTGTAATATTCAGAATGTTTTTTTTTTTTTAAATATGTGTTTTTTTAATAAATTTTAATCCGTATAAACTTTAGTAACTTATTAATAGAACTATTTAAAATGAAACATTTTTAAAAATAAATTTTGGAACCATAATTATAGTAAATATTTTATCTCACACAAATTCTATATTAATTCCTATTCAAATAAAGACAGATATAATTTATGTTATAAAGATTAAATTAAGTAAAAATATATATAAACAAATTACCTACTTAACATTCTGTTGAGGTGGAAAAATTTCATAGCATTACAGTTTTCGTTATACCTTTTTACTTCACAACTACGCAGTGCATTCCATAAGAATATTCAGCTAATATAATTTATATGCAGATAATTCTTCGAATTCTTTGTGGCTTCTAGAAAGCCTGAGTTTTATAGTAAAGATATTTTCTAAAAGGAACTTTAATACTGACATTCAAATTATCTCTGTATTATAAAACTACTTTTAATATCGTATACTACATTGAAGTTTGCATTTTCAAATATAATATTTGAAATTATAGATATATTTGTATAGAATATTTGCATGTGATGATATTGCGTATAATTGTGTATTTTGTTTCCAAAACATACGAATAAGTTCTATATTAAAATCTTGATACATTTTTTTTTTCTTAATGGTAATTAATTTTTCATTATTGGAGCTTTGTTTGCTTCTACTATCATGTTTTTCAAACGAACACTGAATATAACAAATTTCTTTCAAAATAAATGTGAGGTTGTGCCCCACTCACTGCTGCTTTATGAAATCAACACCCGAGCTGTCTACGCCGACTCCGTCCTCAATCAAACTAAGCTTAGGAGACCAGGTAAGCGAAATGTGGGGAAAAAAATCGTATTATATCATTAAATAGTTTAATCTTTTATCTTTCCAACGATGTGTCACACATATGTTTATATATAAAAAAAGAAGTGTTTGAATTATTCATTCTTTCTAAGAGTATTTCACAGCTTAATGGCCATCTAAATATTTTATTGACTTTTTCTCAAAACTTGGAATTTAAAGGTTTGTGTTTCTTTTTTTCAATATATATTAAACTTAAGCACTCAGATTTTTTTAAATACTTATATTATGTTATATTGTACTCTTCAACATAGGGATTTAATGATTTGCTGAGAATTACTTATTTTAGGCGGTAAAATATCACCAAAAATATTAATTTGAAAAAGACTTTCAATACATAAATGATAATTAATCTTCAGTTTCACATAGAAAGAAAATTGTCTGCTAAAATACGTAAAGTATGCTATTCCAACTACTCTAAAAATCTAGACCACTATATTTCACCATTTCTGAGAAAAGAGTACATAAAGTTTGTGATTTTAACATGGCCTAGATAGGGCTTTCCCGGTCCCCTTAAGGGTAGAGTAGCACAGTTGAAGTTTATTCCAACAGAGCTAAAAATGTCCGGATCAGCAATCGAACCTGGATACTTTGCGTGCCGTCCCAATGCTTTACACTTTGTAAGCTTAAGCTATTGTTATTTTTTTAGACAAAAATATTTCCACATGTTCATCAGGGATGTAGTGGAGGATATACGGGGTTATACGCCGTGTGCCTTCAGGATTTTTTAAGGAACATCGTATACCCATTGTTTCTCAAGAAAGCTACAGTATATACACTCTATGATACAACTTCTGCCTTCAGAGTATACTCTCTGCTTAAACGTATGTACTCTGTTTATTTTACTACTACACCACTGATGTTCATATAGGATTGCATTTTTCTAATCCAATTTATGGAAATAATTATGTTTTAACAGTTGCAACTTCCCCAATGAGGGAAAATTGATTTATTATTCTGATTGACTATTATTTGACTATGATTGACTATTATTTAATTGACGGAGTGATTCTTTTACCTATTAGAATAATTGTGATAAATTAATGAAATTTATCGTTCATTTATTTGATCATTCTCAATATGTTTTTACTACGTATGTAATGTAAAGCTATGTAAATGTCACTTCCTACAGAGGGATGTCCACTCTCAAGGATTTCCGATGGCTAACGTGTAGTCGTTGTACACGTGTAGTCATTGACATATAGTTCCAAGTATAAAAACGTTTTAAATGATGTAAAAACAAAATTAAAAAAAATTCGGAATCATTAAAAACATTTCTTAAACAGTTACGAAATTTAAAATTTCATTCCGTCTTCCGCTCCTATAACCAATATTCAGTAAAACTTTCCTATTCTACTACCAAGTAAGACAAAAAGAGTCCCATTCATCTATCACTAAAATTGATCGAGTTATAAAATTTTGAATTGCATGATTTATGCCAATTTTCTGCATCTGAACACACAGCAGTTGGGGCTTTGAAGGATCGTTCACAAAATACTTAAATTATTAGAAGAATCTATTCTCGCATACCTAAACTTTAACTGAAAGTATTCACACCATGCAGCTTTTAGGAGTGTCTTAAATTTTAATAATTAAGTTTCATATTGGTTAAAATATTATATTATAATATATGATTTATTATGGAAGGAAGCACGGTTGCTTCTTTTGTAACTAATTTTAACTAAAATTGTGTTATTTTCATAAGCTTTTATTTAACTTGCAATATTCGTATTTATGTATTTCATGTTCAAAATTTGTTCTGTAATTTTAATTCACTTCAAAATATCCGATCCAGTTTAAATTTTGAATACTTATGTATGTCCGATGACAATGTAATAATATTATGATTTTCTGTAAGTACGATTCTTACATTTTTTCCAAGATGACACGAAATAATTTGGAGACATTATTGCCTAGAAGCAAAACTAAAAAATACAAATGTATAAAATTTATGTAAGGTAGTGAGATGTACAATAGCACATTTCCAAAGGACAGAGCATTGCATTTATATTTATTTTACAGTGTCGCACACATGAAGGCAGATATATAACGATATATGAACAGAGATTGCTTAAAATACATCTTAATGATAATACTTTTTTTTTCAACTTTAACTTTTTAGTTCTCCAAAGTAAATATAAAATCGTGTTTCAAAAAATGTTCTAGCGATCAAAATCAAAATTCAGTGAGATTCTAATTGATAAACAAAAAATAAAAATTAAGTAGAGTGAACGAGTTCACTATTCCACAATGAAAATGACGTAAACAGCATTATTTGTATTAACACATTCGCTGCGTTTGCGCACTCAATTCATTCACTTACAAATAATTTCTTAGTGTTAAAATACCTAGATTATATTAATAATATTTTGATTGTTTTCATTTAAAAAACCATAATTGAGAATTGGGCTAAAAAATATTTACCATTATTTTATGTAATACAGTTTGTCCTATGACAATGTGTAACAAATAGACACATTTATTTAAGACTGCGCTCTATTCAGTTTACAGACATTTGTTAAATTTTGGCAATAGAAAAGAATTTGTTTACCAAGAATCAGTACTGTGAAATGGTATTCCATTACGGACAAAGAAATCGAAATAATCGACAGGCTGCCGGGCTGAACGCTTTTAGGGGGATCCGGGACTCAAATTTCTATATATATATTTTTTTTTATAGAGATTTTGATATGAATTTTTTTTTCTGAAATAAATTTTAATATAATAAAAATATTAAATGTAAAAAAAAATCTGAAAAAATTTAAATATATATATATATATATATTTATTTACATTTTAAAATTTTAAACATATATAATTTTTGATATAACTCCGGAAGTAATTACTCGATTTACAAAATTTTTACACTTTTGTGTACAGAAAATTTATCATTTTAATTTAATTTTAGGATTTCTAAAAATGTTGATTATGATTTTTTTTTAAATTTAAGTAAGAAAATGAAGTTTCTTTAAGAGTGAGTTTTGCATTAATTAGGATATTTTCACAATTATCACTCAAAATTCAAAATCCTGAAGAAAATTTGTTGGAAATATAGCATAAATGCTTTTTTGAGAATTTCATACATATATCTTGTAAGGAACTTTAGATATATTATTTTAAAGTTGACAAATCTTGAAAAAATTCATTCTGAGATAAATGAAATTAAAGTCGGGGACTTAAAATCCTTAAAAATTATTTTTTTATTTTTTGCAAATTTCACTTTAAGTATTATTCAAGGGTGCATTATATGTTATGACATGCATTTATCACAAAAAAAAAAGAATATTAAGCGTTATCTTACGCGTTTTAAAATGCCCCCTGCGCTTTCGATATCAATGAAAATCCTGAATATTTTCTACAAAAGTTTGGTTTTGCATCGAATTTTATATATTTGAATATAAAGGAATGAAAAAGAAAATTAAAAAATAATAATAATTTTTCGAAAAAATTTCAAAATTCATTTTTTTTTACTTTTATATTCTAATATATACAATTCAATGCATAATTATATATATATATATATAAACCAAACTTTTATAAAAAAATATTGGGAATTTTCATTGATATATAAAGCGCAGGGGGCATTTTGAAAATTTCTAAGATAACGCGTAAGATTCCCTTTTTTTTCTCAATTATTTTTGTGATAAATGCATGCTATATATAATGTGTATAATATACCCCTGAGCAATAAAAGAAATTCCGTTTTTTTGGAGAATTTTTAACCCCGGAGCGCCTTAAATTTCCGGATCAATTCCTCTTCATCCATGCTAAATCCGCTACGTACAAGTATCCAACATCTAAAATTGTAAAGCGTTTAAGAGAAACAGGTAGATTTATGAAGCATCCTCGATTAAGTCCTTTGAGTATTTTAAAAGTACCTTCGCTTGATTCTATGGTATACACTTGCTCATCCTCAATGTAGTACGAGATATTAGCCAACAGTGTGAATATTCAAAACCCAAGTATGGAAGTTTTTAAGCAAGTTTCGTGCATATCCCTATTCACAAAAAATAAGACAATAATAACCATCATGGAACAAATAGCAACTTTTTAATTTTTGGAATACAAACGAGATGTAAGCTCATCCTTCCTGAATGAATTATGTGGACTGATGAGTATCAGTTTACAAGACATCATAAATACACTGTAAAAAAAACGGTCTAAAATACGGAAATTGCACTGGCAATCTAGACGCAAGTAATATTTCCGTATTTTAACAGAAATTTTCTCCCGTAAATTCTACTGTAATTTACGGGGGACATTTTCCATTAAAATACGGAAATAGTATTGGCGTCTCGATTGTCATTACAATTTCGGTATTTAAGTCTGTTTTTTTTTCAGTGCACTGAAAATATTGACTATTAATCTCTGGAAAATCCATGCATTATTCGTTCAAACAAGCATCAAGTCCGTTGATCCAAAAAATGTTTTGTGTGATATCTGGAGGTAAATTGAGTAATTTATCTTCGATGGCACTTTAACATCGGTAAAATATGAGGATATTTTATGTGAACCAGTATTCGATTTTTTAGACGAGTATTTTTGTTACAAGATTTTTCACATAGGTGATTCCAGCATGATGGTGCGCAAACACATGAATTACTTAAGCGCGCTTGGTCTCAACCGGTATTTTTTAAAATGATATTATTGGATTTAAAAGGCTTTTTGAGTGACCAGCAGATCGCCAGATTTGAATCCTTTAGATTTCTTTCTGTGGGTTTTTCTGAAACATAATATGAAACACATTCCATCGGTTGATTTGTAAAGGAAAATGTTTACAGGTGGAGAGTGTCGAACATTGATGACTTAAAAGCCAGAATTACAACCGCAATAGCCTCTGTGGATGCCGACATGCTTTCCGCTACCTGGCGTGAAATTGACTATCGACTTGATATTCTCCGTGCGACGAAGGGGCACACGTGGAAGTTCATTGACAAGAGTCATGAAACTTTTTGAGTCTATCTAACCATTTATGTTATTAATTTTAATCTATCTTTATTATTTTATGAGTTATTAAACATCAAAATTGTCCGGGACTTTATACACACCCTATGTTCGTGAACATTTTCAATTTACTGGAACTGCTATTGCTACATGTTGGTGGTCAAGGGAAGTATTGACTATTGTTTCTTAAAAGTACCATTGTGAAGACATTCAATGAGTGTGTATTAATTGAAATAGAAACTGTGGTAATTTAAAGTACCGACAAAAAGGGTTAATTTATATAAACACAATAAACTTATACTTAGAGCTACTAAAAGGAAAATAGGTTTTTTAAAATTTTTAAACGTTAGACTAGTAAATATTTTATGATAAATTATTCATTTCCTATTAAAATAAAGAAATAAAGAAATACAGATAATATTTATATTATAAATAAGCAGATTACCCATTTAACATTCTTTTCAACTAGAAAATATTCTTAGCATTTCATATTTCTCTGTAAATTTTTATACCAAACTGCATTCCATAAGAATACCAAGCAAATATAATTTATGTGTAAACAATTCCTGGAATTCTCTGTGGCCTTCCTGCATTTTATAATGATTTTGTTACAAAAGAACTAAAATAAAGGCATTAAAGTAGATGTCGATTATAATTTTTTTTAGGTAGACTTCGTATGAATTACTACCTATTGCATTATCTGCTATATTGGAATTTCTGAAAAAAATTTGCAGATCTACAGCGATCATGACCCCTAGAACCCAAAACCACCCTCAGTAAAAAACTTTATATATATATATATCCATTTCTTCTGGACACGATAACTTCCACAATTTTGCACAAATCTATTCCAAACTGATATATAAAATCAAGGGGCATAATATCTCGGTCCAGTTCGTTAATGGGCAAAATCGGACCAAGATGATGGAAATTGGGAGGGGTTTTGTGAAAACTAAAAAAAAACCCATAAATTCTTAGTTTTTGTACATAACGAATCAGTTTAATTTTTTTTTTTTTACTTCTAAAAATAGGGCCAAAAATTTATGTATCCAAGATTTTTGATCAAATTAAAAATGTGCTCAAGGGACGCAAAAATAGGGTTTTGGGGGAAAAAAAATTCATAACTTCGTCAATTCTCAAGATAGCAAATCCAATTAATTTTATTGTACATCTCCTTAATATTGTATACAACTTTTATATTCACAAGTTTTTGTAGGACCAATTCTTAAAAAAAAAAAAATAATAATAATAAATAAAGCGAAAACAAAAAGTGGAGGCGGGGGTTGAAGAAGAAAAATCCATAACTCCGTCAATTTACAAGATATAAAATTCCCATGAATTTAGCATATATCTTTTTAATATTGTCTACAACATTTATACAGACACGTTTTTGATGGGGCCAATTCTTACAGGAAAAACAAATTAAAAATGCACAGCGGTTGCAGAAAAAAATCATCTTATTAAGGTTGTATTCAAATCCAAATTTGCTTATTTTCTGAATCATTTTTAAATTCATGTTTGCTCTCAAACGCATCCAATTGGTAGATTCTCTTATTCAGAAACTATGTAATGTACCGTAATGATCGACTTTTTGACAGAGGAAGAATATATTTCAAAAAATGATGTCAAAGTGGGCATTTTGAAGAGAAATTTCCCTAAGCGATTGTGTTAGAAACGAAAAATATTGTCGTACTGAGAAAATGATTGTTCATAAATGAAGTTTTAATTAATTGAACGAAAAATAAAAACACAATTAGCTTATAAATCTCTTCAAAAATCACATGAGCAAGTTTAATATGTTTTCTATTAAAAATGAATCTGAAAATGTGCCTGAAAATTTCGAGTTGTTGAACATGGAAAAAAAAAAAATGAATACCTCCTTAACATGATTCTGATAAAACCAGCTATTATATAAAAATGAAATAAAAATTCGTCAAGAGCAGCCAAATAAAATTGTTAATGTGGATAAATCTCTTAACATGATTTAGTTTTTGTTGGCGAAATTAGTATACTTAACTTCGAAACCTACCTCCGCCTGTAGGCCGGGCCGGCAGGGATTTTTTAATATTGTAGACTAAATTCATGTTTGCAGTACGAAATATACAATTTGAAATTTAAAAAAGGGTCTTTGTGTATTATTTACGCATGATATTGCGAGTAATTGTATATTTTGTTTACAAAATTGATCAATAAGTTCTAATTTATCGTCATTATTGTTGCTTTCGTCGGCATACAGCATATAAGCAATGCCTGTTCCGCCTCTAATCAAACGAAACTTGATGCTTTGTTATATGCTTAAAATGTAAATGTTTCAAAATTAATCAACAACTGTGTTTTGCAATAAAATGTATGAAACATAATATGCTTCAGGAGTTGTAATTTTCCAACCGAGAGAAAATAGATTTTTTGTATTGATTGACTGAGAGAACTATCTATCAATTTGAATAATTGTGCTAAATTAATGGAATTTATGCTCTATTTATTTGGACATTTTCAAAATATTTTTAACGCTTTTTGCAAATATGAACCATTTCTTAACTCCCATATACATAAAAATGTAATTGTTTAGACTTTTTTAAATACATTATCTAATTTTTCCTTTCCCTACAATGGCTAGCTCAATAGTCATGCGATACGTGACTACGTAAACGAAGAATGACTACAAAGAAAAAAAAAAGCTTAATGCTTAATTCGACGCAGCTGGTAACAGTTATTTTTCTTTTTCAAATATTTTGACATTGTAGTAAGAAATAGAAATATGTTAAACTATTTTCCAATAATTATTTCATATTTTATTACCATTATTTATTTCATTTGTTTTAGTACTTAGAACTATTTCAATTTCGTTTCGTATCTACTTGATCATTAAAATAGCAACTTATTTATAAATCTTGTTATATAACGTAGTTTCAAATCATGATTTTCAAAACAATTTTCAGTCATAGTTAATGACAGTTAATGACATTTTCTTCGACAGCTGATATATCAGTCAACGAAACTTTAATAATAACACAAGTTCCATTTTCATGTGTCAAATACCGCAAAACTCAAAATGGAAAAACTAGAATGTTTCTTAAAGAGCTTCTTCTTAAGATTAAAAAAGTTTTTGTAAAATGATGCTTGACGGATGCTGGCGGACACATGCTTCTCAATAATTCCTTCTTGAATGATTTAATAAATTGGAAGATTTCTCTCTATAAGTTAAATCTTTAAAGTAATGATTAATGTCTGTACAGTTACGCTGTAAGGAAAGTAATGTTAACATTAGGAAATAAAAAACTTCGCTCATTTATTTATAATAATAAAAGAAACGCTTGTGTGTGTGCGTGTTTTTATACGTGTGCTGTGTTCTAAAGAGACTGTTTCACGTAGCGATACAAGATCTTGAAAAAAGGTAGCTTTATGTCTAAAGTTGTGCACCTCAAAGCCACATTTTGTTTTTTTATTAGATTTTTTAAGTGAAATATTAAAAGTACTGATGGGATTTTTAGGCGCATTTAATTTATTTTGAATCAATATAAACAAAAACGTTCCCATATTTTGAATATTTTGGTCTTCACTTTGTTTTTATTTCACAATGGCGGATTTGTAGTGTTCGGTATACATCGGTGATTATAATATGTATTAATTTATTCATGATTATAATATGTATAAAATAAAGATTTAAAGCTGAAAATATTTAAAGCTCATTTTAATTATTTTTTCAATCAAATCAATGTAATGTTTTATTTTTGTTAATGTGAAATACTTTAAATGAACCTATGCAGGTCTATAAATTTATGTAATAAGCAAAATAAGATTAATTGTATTAAATAATAGAATTGGCTTATTGATCTATAATAAAATATATAGAAGTTTGTGTGTGTGTGTGTGTGTTTGCTGTGTTCTTTAGAGACCACTTCGCGTAACGATACATTATTTAGCAGGAAAGGACTTCAATTTCTGAAGTTATGTTCCTTGAAGCCAGTTTTCTCTTTTTGATTAGTTTTTCTATTTAACTTTTGACATGTTTAGTTATTTCCGCAGAGATAATATTGCGATTATTTATTTTAATTATTATTACACATTTTAACTAAAGTATTGGCCTTATCATTTTGACGTCAACTTTACTCATAAGTTTTGTTATATGATAAAGTTTCACTCGCACTTAAAATTTTCACTTTTGTTTTTTTTATTTTTTAAAGCGCGATTTGATAGATAACCAGGTAAGAAGTTTTATAATTTAAGAATTCCAAATGGATGTAATTTCTTTTTAAAGAAAAAAATTATTTGGGAAACACTTAAAAGAGCGATATATTCGAATGCGAGATATAACAAAAAAATATTGGGATGAAATTATAAGGTAAATAATTTCCCTGCCACAGTTACACTGAAGTTGGATGGTTACAAAATCAGCTGAACGACGATGCTCAAAATTTTTATATTAATCTGGTTCGTTATAGAAAAGCGCAATACTTCACGATTTGCAGTTTTTGAGACCCTAGCGGGAATAATCATATATGTACGACGTAGTAGTGGAACCACAAATACTATGTTCGTTTATTTTGAGGTTTGTTTGGAAAACTGAAAAGCAAAGTGGGTCTAGATCCACTAATAAATACATACATGTAACCAGACAATTTAAAATTTATATTTAAACAGCAAAGTGTTACATATTTAAATAAATAATACACTTTATTAAGATTTCACAAAAAATACTGTTATTTCAAAATTAATTATCTATGAATTTATTACAAATGTGTGGAGCACCATAATGGGAAATTATGTTATAAGAAATATAAAATTATAGTTTTTGTCGCTGTACGATTTGATTTAATTTAATATTAATATATCAAAATGCAGTTTTCACTTTATTTTCAGACTACTGATATGGTTCGTCGTACACTGATGGTAACCTCGTATCTTCAAAAGACCTATTGTTAAACATTCATCAAAAATCAATTTATTAAAAATAATTTGATCGCAAAATTGAGAAATATTTTCATTACTTTATAATTATTGTAATGATCACATAGTTTTTACTACAGGAACGGTATATGACTGTATGAAAATACATATGTATACTGTACACAGATGTATAACATTTCAATTCCAAATCTTTTTTTCATGTTTCCAATTTTGAATATGTGTATTCTAAGAATAACCGTTCTGTACTAAAGTAATTATTTTTTAATGGATGTAAACACAATATATTCTATCAGTTTACGCACTAAGTAAGGCGCAAATTATTATTATTTTTTTAGCCTACCGATTTTTGCTACTGTTTCGGGGTTATAGTTCATATTTATCAGTAATCAGTAACCGCAGGTAAAGAAGTATCAAACTATAATACATTACTACTATAACAATTGTTCCACTTATCTATTTTTATTTAAATTATCTGCAGTGAAAAAAAAAAAAAAAAAAAAAAAAAAAAAAAACAATGCCAGTTTTCCGGTAGGAATCGGAAAAATAGTTGCCCTTATCGTACCGGAATAATTTCCAACCCAACTCGGAATAAAATCCGTAAAATCGGAATAAAATCCGTAAAATACCGTTTTACTGACTATTTCCTTATTTTTACGGATTTTATTCCGAGCTGGGTCGGAAATTATTCCGGTATGATAAGGGCACCTATTTTTCCCAACTATTTATTGAGCCCCTGTCAATTAGTGATATCTGCTATCCACAACATAGTCTAAAGCAATTATTTTGTAGTACACATCAGGAATCTTTATCAATTTCATTATATTAAAAATTTCTTAACATAATTAAATATGTTGAAAAATGATTTTTTCCAGTAGACCATTATGAAAATGAATACTTTTGGATGACCCTGTAAATGCTTTGCACCCCATATTCTACAGAATCCATAATTTATTGACCTTCATAAATGTATGTAAGTTTCATTAGATTTCAAATGGTGTAACAATGCATTTGAAACGATTATTTCCGATTCACAGTAATGAAATGTATTATGTTTGACTTTACCTGTAAGCGAGCTATAAATTCTACGTAATTAATTTTAAGGGGTCTCAGGACTCTTAAAGCTTTAAAAGAAAAAAAAAATGTAGATGTTAAACTCCTTTCATTTCTGAAAGTTTTGATATACTTGTTTTTTGTTAAAACTCCCATAAAACAGAAGGTATGGCTTTTAGAATTATACCCGCTCAATAGCTGAAGCGGCGTTTCCTAAACATTGAAGTCATTTTATTCCAAATGATGTTTTGGCGCATAAGGCTCACGATATCTCAAAAACTTCTGAATATTTTTTTATGAAATTTTCAAAACATATGTTTCATGTTAATCTGTATAAACTGAACCTAAAATTTCCTTTTTTTTTTGTTAAAAAAAAAAAAAAAAAAAAAAAAAAAAATTAGGTGATTGTATTGTTGACATTTTCAAAATTTTGCATTAGCTATGTACAACTTTGTGGTAAAAATTAAAAAAAGGCTTTAAATACAAATTTATTTAGATTCAGGGTAATTACTACAATCGGAAGTATAAGTAGGCACCAAAATTTGCATTATAGTTGCAAAATTTATTTGTAACCTTGCCACTTTGAGCCCCCTGTACATGCTAATTCGCCATCTTGAAATTTTTTAAATATTTGAAATGAAAAAAAAAAAACCATATCTTTATATGAAATTGTGCCTTAAAATCAAATATATTTTAAGATATTAAATGTTGAAAATGGATTTTTTTCTTTTTTTTTTTCAATTTTAAAATTCCTGAGACGCCTTAAATAACGATCGTGCTATAATAAACGTCAATTACAAATAATAATAACTAGGAATCCGAGCATATTTGCGAAAGTTAGAATTTGGTCGAACGTATAGACTGGCAAACGAACCGAAGTCATAAACAGTTTTCAGCTAACACGGAAAGGGCTCAAATATGTATTCATTCTTTAAAATAGGCATTTCTTTTGTATTCTTAATATTAATAATTATATGTCCTTTCATTTGCGTTCGTATTGCATATTATTTCTATTATTATTTTTTATTTGCCTTTTCAAATGTGTTATAATTTATGTTAAAAAAATATACCGGGTGTCCCAAAAATGACTGATGTATTTTAAAATTCAATAACTTGCAAACGGGGACAGATATAAAAAAATTTCTTTCAGGAGTGTTATGTAAGATGTCAGGAGTTTTTATGATGCTCTTCTCAGTTTTAGTTACAAGTACAACCGATAGATGGCACTGCACGCAATAACCGTTAAATACAGGCTCGATTTTTCGGCCTGTCCCTTCTTCCATGCGCAAAAAAGAGGTAAAAATGTATTGAATGGATCCTGAAGTACCAAAAATTGGATCTGGACTGAGCACTTATTGCTCTCAGTGCCATCTATTCTTTGAAATTCGAAGTAAAATCAAGAATCATAGTAAAAAATCTACTGACATCATACATAAACCTCCTGCAAGAATTTTTTAAATATCTGTCACCGTTTGCAAGTTATTGAATTTTAAAATCCATCAGTTATTTTTGGGACACTCGGTATATACAGGGTCATCGAAAAATAATGCATAGATTTAAAATATCATAAGATCAAAACCTTTTATGTTAAATGAGTAATTCTTTCACTACACGATAACTGGTGAACGCAAGTTTGGTTTTAGTTCACTAGAATTCGTTTGCGTGTTTGTGTTATGCGCGGAGAAGTTGCGCAGTCTTCCAGGTCAGCCGACACGCCAGACCGCAGCTACTCAGTACATGGTTTTTTCTTCGAAAAAGAAAGGTCCAATAACTTTGTCATGAAATAATCCTCATACATCCTCATAATCCCCATAATCCTCAATCCTTAAATCACGCACTGTGCTTTTTGTTGCACGGTCAACATCGTACTGAGCTTCTGCAGTCTGGCACGTCGGCTGACCTTGACGACTGCGCAACTAATCCGCGCATAACACAGGCACGCAAACGAATTCTGGTGAACTAAAACCACACTTGCGTTCACCAGTTATCGTGTAGTGAAAGAATTACCCATTTAACATAAAAGGTTTTGATAGTATGTTTTTTTTTAAATCGAGGCATTATTTTTAGATGACCCTGTATATAAAAGAATCTGACTATTAATGTGTTCTTAATACGGTATACAGATTGTAAAATATCTAAATTAATGTATATTTATAACATTATAGATTTGATATATATTATATGAAAACAGACTTGGACTAAGAACTTTCATAAAGGAAAAAATATCTTACAAAATTGAAGAATCAAGGTATAAAAAATTCTCATTATAAAAGTAAGATTTTTTCATTTAATCATTACCAAGTTAATTCTGTCTAATAATTAATACTTCCTTTTATATGTAATTGAAATATTATTCTTATAACTATAAATGCTACATGCTTCATTTTCAATAATGATCGTGCTATAGTAGTCGCCAATTACAATTCAAAATAACTTGATACTCCTAGTATATTTGCGATAGTTAGAACTCAGCCAGACTTGCGAACGGACAGAAAAACCGAAATCATAAACACTGTTCAACTATGTTGGAAAGTCTTCAAAAGTTTATTCATTTTCAGTTGTGTTCGTAATTATATAAATACGTAGCACCTGTAGTCGTCGTTCAGTCCGTCTGTCTGTCCGTCCATTCGCATATAACAGAGCAAAAACTACCCAACCGAATGGCCTGGAATTTTAAATATATAATAATAAAATGATTTCAAGAGCCTTTTAATGATGTTACAACTTTTAAAACAGAAATGAAATGATATGCAGTTATTAAGTGCACTAAAATATACATTCAGTAGAATATGCGGTGCAAACAAATATTTATAAAACTAGTTATAGTACGAACGCACCTAATTTGCCACATTTGACGTGCAATTTCCAACTAGATTAAATTAAGCATACTCATTTTATGCATTGAAAAATCAAATTTATTAAATATATTTTTCTATATTCCCGAAGAAAAATCTTCATTCAAACCGGCACAAATATTATTAAAATACAGATAACGACTGAGAAATAGAAAATGGCATGAGAGTGTAAGTAACTTTACTCTTACTTTTTAATTTTTTATACCCATAAAAATTGAGCGGAAAGATTAAAGAAGGAGAGTAATTCATTAAATGTGTAACTACTTTGATGGTAATCTGTAGACTGTGATAACTCATCTTCTTTTGTTAAGTAACTACCATCCGTACTATTTGCAAAAATAATCCTTCTCTTTTTGACTCAGCTAAAACTGCATTGCGATCATAAGTTATTTATTTATTTTTACCTTCGTCATAAATCTATGCTATTATCAGGTCTGAAATTCTTAACATAACTTTATCTTTCCCTTCTGAATAATCCGGTTACTGCAACATTACAACTTACCATACATAATGACACAAACATTCAATTTGTAATTTTTTCTTAATATTTTTCATATACACTGCTCAAAACAATTAAAGGATATTTGAAGTTTTATATAAAATAAAGATATAAACGAAATTTTTTTGCCGAAAATAGAAGAAGAGAATCACAAATGCAATTTTTTCTGGTTTTCAAACTGTGGAGTATGCAAATTTTGAGTTCGACGTCAAAAACGTCGCTTCAGCGGCAGCGAATGAAATTTGACTTTCAACTGGATAAAAGAGAATGAAGACAAGGATGATCGGCATTCAGTGATTGCTTTGTTTCGATGAGTACGATGTTTCAGCGAAGTCATTTGGCAGATTCAGAAGCTTTGAGAATTGTTGGTAGGTTAGAAGGGGGCCAAACTCAAGCCGAAGTAGCGCAAGCCATTGGAGTGTCACAAAGTGTCATTTCCAGGATCTGGAACCGTTTTTTGGAGAGTGGATGTGCAGGCCGAAGACCAGGGCATGGTCGTAGACGGGCAACAACGCCCAATGAAGATCGGTATTTAGCGTTAACAGCTCGGAGACACCGAACCATGAACGCTACTCTTCTCCAACAACACCTTCGCTCGGCTACAGGCACCACGATTTCAACTCAGACTGTCCGAAACCGGCTCCATGCTGTAGGTCTGTATGCTCGCCGATCGATGGCATGTGTTAGATTAACATCAAGGCATCGTCGCGACCGCAGGGAGTGGGCAACCGAGCATGTCAACTGGAGGAGAAATGAATGGAGCAATATTCTGTTTTCTGACGAGTCCCGTTTTTCTGTGCATCCGGATAATAGGCGTATTTTCATCTGGAGGGACCGTGGCAGTAGGAATAATCCTGCGTTCGTGCACGAAAGTGTCAGATTTAGCGGTGGAGGAGTGTTGGTGTATGGTGGAATCTCCATTGACGGGCGCACTGACCTCTACATCATTCGAGGTGGAGCTCTGACTGGTCGCCGATATAGGGATGAGATCCTCAGACCTATTGTAGTCCCTTACGCTGCAGCAATCGGAGATAACTTCATTTTAATGGACGATAACTGCAGCCCACATCGTGCAAACCTGGTGGAGGATTTCCTTTTCGAGGAAGGAATCGTTCGAATGGAATGGCCAGCGTGTTCTCCAGACATGGATCCAATCGAGCACGTTTGGGACGCTCTAGGAAGACGAGATTCTGGCCGCCAACAACCCCCACAAACTCTCCAAGAACTGGAAAGAGCTCTTCTGGAAGAGTGGGGCAGAATACCCCAACTCGTCATTAATAGCCTCATTGAGTCCATGCCTCAAAGGTGTTCAACGTTGCTGGCCGCCCGTGGAAACCATACCCCCTCCTGAAAATGATTTTCTTTGAAGAAAACACCTTTTCTTATTCTTTTTTTCTCATATGCACAAATTGTGTTTTTTTTTCTTTTGTACACAAATGCGCAATAAAATGCATTTTTTTCTGCCAAACATGTGTAATTTATTCTCATATAACCTTCTATGTCTGTCGACCATGTATCAATCAGCTAAACAGTTTACCAGATACAAAATCCACTTAAAACTGCAATATCCTTTAATTGTTTTGAGCAGTGTAGTTTATTAGTTTTAAATGCTACTATGTGAAACTTATAACACGATTAATGTCACACAACATATTAAAATCAACTGAATGGAATATTTATATTTTTAATTTGGAAATGGAATTTTTATATTTTATCAAAAAAGGTATCTATTTATTGTTTTACTTATATCCTTTTTAAAAATGCATTTAAGTGATAAATTGGTTTTTCAAATTAATTGAATGGTATTTTGATCATATAGGTCACATGAAGATACTTGCGTCTGTACAACAAATAGAAAGACACAATTTTGATTCTATTAGATACTTTATAACTAGATTAAGTGAAACGAAAATATTTTCTTTCAGAAAATGCGTCTGTTATTATATCATATTGAGTCATATTGTTCATTTACATAGCATAATATAGTTAAATATTATTTTCCCAAATTAAAGACGATTGAGTAATTGTAATCGAATTTTCGTAAACAAATTATTATGATTATGTTTCTTTTCTTTGCAAAATATATTAAAGGTTATTACATTAACACCACGAATTTAGAAACTGTAATTTGATACATATTTTAATTAATTAAATGCTTAGTTATATATTTTTTATTTATATAAAAATAAATGTGTAACACTTGAGAGTGGCAAAGAATGTGAAAGTTCTAAAAACATAAAAAAAAACTCGTTAATAAAAAATAGGGCAGACTAGGGACGATTGACCATATGGGAGGCTTAACCCACCCATCAATTTTCATATTTAAAATAATTTCAGATTTTTATCAATAGCTGTCAACCAAAGCTACTTGCACGCTCAAACAACATTCTTCGTTTCATAGAGATAATCGAAATAGGTGTGGGTAAAATCAATTGTGAGGCATTTTCAACCTAAATGTTGTGTTTTTGAGAAATATTTTGTAAGCTTCTTTCAGATAAATTATATCATAGAAATTTAAGTAAGTGGGTTTAAAGTAATGCAGGTATATCGAGCTTTCATTCCAGGCATAAAGATTGTACAGTAAGTTAGGCTTAACATAACAATGTGCTATTCTTTAGAAAAAGTCTATGTAGGTAGGCTAGATCCAGTCAATGTGAGGGAGGTTAACCAGATGCTCAAGCCTTCCTTAATGAAGTGTTTTTTAAAATCTTTTTATTATACACTGCACATAATGAAAAGTTAATGGTTATATATATGAAAGAATGTAAATTTATTCTGTAAAGCTACAGTAAAATGCTGTGATGGAAGAGAAAATGTTTAAAACTCACTAAAGAAAGATGTCAAAAATTGCTAAGAAATGGGAAAGTTGATAGGAACATTTTTTAATTTAAATATTACTTACAATAGTTAAATAGAAACAATGAGCAAGCCTAGAAAGGATTAAAGCAGCAGTCTTAACTCTTTCAGGGCAGGCATGTTTATAAAACCACTTAGTTTTAATTCCGAAACGTCACAATGGCCCCAGAATTTTGTTAAAATACTTTCCAATAAAATCCATTAAAATCAATAAAATATGTAAGTGAAATATAGCATTTTTCTTACTTCCAAATAAATTTGTTCGTAAATTCTGTGCCAGTCATTTATTTAAACATTTTAATAATGAAAGTACTTTTCCCCTTTAAAGGTTTAAATCATGTTAATGATAAGTTAATTGCTCATGCAGCTGGAAAACGACATATCATCGATCGAAAAATTTTCGGAAGGTATGTAGACAAATTTCACCTGGGTGAATACAGTGAGATGAAACCAAACTATGAGACAACTAAAGTTGTCAGATCGAGTGTCACAAAAAATAAGACAAGAAGGCCAAAAAAAAAAAAAAAAAAAAAAAAAAAAAAAAACGGCCGGACAGTGGCTCCTAAATTCGGACATAATAACATGAAATACTATGAAAACGGAACCTATTTCTAACAGAATACTGCCTTAAATGTTAAACTTTCCTTTTCCTAGCAGAACTATTATACCTGCTCTGACAAAATCCTGTTTTAAACAAAATTTTTCTCCTTTGACTTGCGATTGCGTCTCAACAGGTTTGTTTAAGCATCATATTTAAAAAAATATATTTTTTTATAATAATTGAAGCATGTAGCATAAAGTTATTCTGATTTTTTAAAACTAATTTTATTTCTCTACACAACTATTGCAATATGAAACAAAGTGGGTCAAGCCTCCCATATAGTGGGTCAACACTCCCATATGTGGGGAGACATGACCCATTATTTTTTTTCATGATTAAAATCAATCATTTTTCTAATATTGTATATGTTATACTTATGTAGCAATTTTATTTTGATAATTGATTGTATAACGAATAAAATGATACATAAAACTTTATTCTAAGTTCAATATTTCAGAAATAAAAAATCATTTTGTAAAAAGTTGGTCAACTTTATACAAATACACTCATGTAAGTAAAAATTGTAACACCAAGAAGCAATCCTTATAAATAAATTTAATTTAATCCGCAAACGACTGGTATAAGTAGAAACAAATGATTATATTTTCCAAGCAAAGAAACAATATTAAATGTCCGGAATCAGTATCCGGTGTAGCCCCCACGCGTTGCATGGAGTCGATCATATTTTAAATGTCTGTCAGGGGAAGAGCATTTCTTATGGTTTCTCTGCCAACCAAAATTTCATATGTAGAAGCTGTAGGATGAGGACCATGATCGAGACGCCAATCATCTAAATCCCAACATTTCCGCGAAGATTGTTTCCCCTAAACCCAATAGGGGACCGTCAACAAATTGAAAACGAACGAATATCTTTTGGATAACTCTGTAAAAACTAATGTAGCAATCTCGTGAACATGCAGGCCATTGAAGAACCTTTATTTTTTTCTGCTAACAAGAAGTCTTGAACATTCGTTGCAACATTAGCGCATGCATTATCCTGTAGAAATATAGCTCCAAGAATGTCATGAAAGAAAGGAAAGACTTCGGGTTCCAGCATTTCACTAATGTAACTGGTGCTGTTGGGAGTACCCAGAATTCTTAATAGCTGGGATCGTCCATGATATGAAATCGCACCCCAGACCACAAATCCATGTGTTCGTCCTCTATGATGTTCGATGATGAACTACGGAAGGTGGCTTACGCCGACTTATTTTTTGACACGAATGCGGCCATCATGGTATCATAAATCAAAGCGGGATTCGTCAGAAAACACCACTTGTTGCCAATCTGCACATCTGTGCCTATGCTCGTGAACCCATTTCATCCGCAGATGTTGTTGGTTTTGAGTAAAGATGAATCCCGCATAAAGGAAATCTTTCACGCAGTCCACGGTTCAGCACAAGTCAAAGAATTAAAGAGACATAGAGTGATACACCTATAGCAGTTGGCCAATATACTGCCAACTGTTTATATGCAGCTGTACTGTTCGTCAGCGCCATGCAAACCATCGCGCTTTGACTTCACCGTCCGGTATCCACTCTCATATTTCCGAGTTTTCCGATCCTCGTCGGTCGACATTTTCCAAACTCGAACCATTCTGCTGCTGTTACGCTGCACACGAACTACTAATGTACGATAAAAAAAATCCTTCTTCACGAAGGCCGATGATTCTCCCCCGTTCAAACTCCGTCAGTTGTTGAAATATCGCCCTCTTTCGTCGAAGAGACATAGTTACGTGTCACCTCATGGTGTTGCAATTTTTACAAACATGATTGTATTAAGATTTATTAAGAGAACTTATGTACTAATGCATATAAATCAAGTGGTGCTATTTTTATTAAAAATTTGAATAACCAAAAAACAGGAAGTATGTTTATTTTCGACTTTGATGTATTTTAATGGAAACTTTTGAATTTCTGCAGTTGGTGGTATTATTCAAAAAATCAGTATAAGTAAAAGCTATGTATATTTAATTGCAGATCGGAAACATATCAGAAAGAGAATAGAAATAAATATGAATTTAAAAATATTATAGGCAGCTAAAAGTATTAAGATTATTTCATTAAAATCAAATAATCATGCACGAACATCGAATCGAGGCTAATGATTACTTTTTTATTGAGACCTGTGTAGGGGTGCCTGCATAAGTCCAAAAAAGGGCTCTCTTTTGGCATTTTTTTTTTCTTGAATACGAATGAAGATTTTAGAAGCATGTTTCTTGCGTGTTATTTGTTATCAGTTGAAGAGAATTTAATAATAAAAAAATCCATGATGTGGCTGGAGTTCTGTCTGTGGATGCCCGAGCATGCGCGCCGTGGAATTTTAATCGAGCGGTCAGAGTCGTTTGCAAGCAACTTCCGTTAAGGACTGTGAAAGTAGATAACGTTGTCTGGAGCTTCAAATACTTTGAGATCAAAAAGTTCAAAATCAACTAAGTGACAGAGATTCAAATAAAAGATCTATTTCTGACACATTTTTTGCACTTCCATGTGCTTCTAAAAATATTTACTTTTCATAAAAATGGCTGAAAGTAGACCAAGCTCCAATAAATTATATATCGAATTTGATAAAAGAAGTAGCAAGTTTAGCTTAATAGTTTTTGCGTTCTTATCCCGTCCAATAAAAGAAAAAAAAAATCCTTCTGCGTAAAATGCGCTTATAGTTCTCCAAAACAATGTGAGCTTACGGACGTGTAAAGCACTAATCCACTAAATACTACGCACTAAAAAGAAAAGCCTAAAGCGCTAAATAATTATAGAAGGAATTCGAGTTGGGCCAAATTGTTGTACACGAACAATTCGCAGACAATAGGGAATAGAAAAATGTAAAAAAAAAAGAAAAAATGATGTTTTCAACAGTAAAAGCAAATCTCCTTTTAAACCCTTAAGGGGCGCTGGTATTTTTATGAAACCAATTAATTTTAATTCACAGATGACACAATGGCACCAAAATTTTAGTTTAAAAATTTCTGTTTATTACATATACGAAATATAGCCTTTTTCATATTTAGAAATAAATTTGTTTTCAAATTCCGGTGTCATTCATTACTTTCAACGCTTTAGCAATGAAACTGCTTTGCCCCTGAAAGGGTTAAGTGAGCTATAATAACGTATGCTATGGTGTTATAACATCTAATAGGCTTTAAAAATTATGAATTTTTAATTATTTTCTTTGTAAAAGAATGGTAAAATATATACATATTTTGATTGTACTCTATTCGTGTAAAATTAAATAAAGATTTTATCTGCTAAAAATCTTAGAAGAAAAAAAATTGGTCGTAGAATATGTCGTTCCATGTTTGTTATATTCCTCAATGTTTCGAATAAGAATTCCAAAAGAATGCAAAATATGTGTATCCACTTATCGAAATCTTTGTAGTTTCTAAACATTTTAGGTGCTATCAAGATAAATGAAATATTTTATTAAACTAACATTCAAAATAAATTTGCATACTCTAACTATTTAACCCTTTTTTACTATAATCAAATTGTTCAGAGTAAAGTAATATTTAAATATTACCATATACCTATACTTATAAATGTTATACGAACATTAAAATATAAAAAATATTTATATTAGTATTCATTGCTTTTAATAAACAAATTATATATCTATTATATTAGCTGTATATATAACCTATTTTATATTTTATGCACACATATATATATATGTTAATTAAGCATCATGCTATTTTCTTCGGTTTGCATTAAGCTAATTTTTTTCCCTCAATAGCATTTTTTTTTTCTTTTATATAACCGTAATGCGGATTAAACTATTTTCCAAATTTTAACATAGATATTACGTGTTTGACACCCCCCCCCCCTAAAAATAAATAAATAAATAAATAAATAAATAAATAAATAAATAAAATAAAATAAAATAAAATAAAATAAAATAAAATAAATAAATAAAATTCTTTGAACCAGAAATCTCATTCAATCGAATTAAATGTTTGGAGGTATTTTTTTTATGATTATCATTAAATATAGGGGAGAGTAACCGGATTTGGACCACTTCACATATTTTCAGGTATAAGTCACTTCATTTTTGGAACATCTGAAAAATATCAGTACACGTGGTCAATCTATTCATCTACAAACTGAATAATTCTTTATAACAATTTCTTTTTGGAAATCTTAAGTGTTATTTTAATTTGAAAAAAATGTCAAAACTGGTCAAAATTCAGTAACTGGTTGCCTAAGTTGGACCCCGTGGTCGTAAATTATACACACCAGTATTAGACTTTTTTTAATCAGTAAGGTTTATAACTAATTTTATTAAAAGTAAAGTTTACGATTAATAAAATATAAACAATTAAACAAAATAACAGCAATGAAGTATAATGAAATCAAATGTCTAAAAGTAAGAACAGTTGTTTTAAATTAAAATGTATTCAAAATCTAAATCAAAGTTATAAGTAGTTAAGAATAGAAATTATGGAACTAATTACCAGTTACTTGAACATCATCTAAGAAGTGTTGCAAGGATTACACATCAATTTCTTTTGTTATATTTTTTTTTTTTCGAGCGCACACGATATGGAACCATACTTGGCAACATGAACCCTGATTTATTTCTGCTACTTCATTTTTCTTATAGATGCGGCACAACCGATCATCACTGTCTTAATTTTTCTTTTTAGATTCTGAATCATTAGACATGTATTTATTTATTTTTTGTGCAACAGAAAATTTCTTTATCTTTTGTCTTTAGTTCTGCCCTTCCAATATTTTTTTTTTCCCAATTGAATTAATCCTATTTTTTTAAGTGATGTTTAAATTGTTTTTGTGCTTTGGGAACTCCCTTTTTGTCCTTTTTTTGTCTTTGTATTTTCATTTCTAGGTTTACTTTATAGGGCGAAAATATTAACACAGCTTTTTTTTTTGCTCCCTATGTACTTTGACTTAACTGATTTTGGCAAAGGAGTTAAAATTTCTAATGATTCTTTGGATATATTTTTTTCTTTGGTGGGGGGGAGGGAGGGAGGTTGTAGCTCCAGCCTTCTTGCGGATCAATCTCTTCACAACTTACTCTTTCATTTTCGTTTCATATATTTAGATTGCATCCTTTTTAATGGCAAAAATGTGGAATCTACTCAATTTATTTATTTTTTAATAAATATGTAGCTTGTGCCTAATTAAAATAATATACTTCCTAAAAAACGCTTCATATGATCATATGCTACGTAAGTCAACCATTTTTAAATATTATAACATATATTTTGGTTAATTTTAAAAGCAAATTTTAAGTAATACTAACTGAAGGAGACATTTTTAGATAGCTTCTAGCATATCCATTCATTATACCGGATGTTAAAATTTTCGAAAATGTGTTCCATATTCATTTATATTATTATGTTACGATTTTTTTTAACATTCAAAATAACATCTTGCTCCCTAAATACCGAAAACGTACAGCGTAGTATAAATCCGACATTTAAAAGTAATTTTCGTATATAGCACTTCCTTACTTAAACGAAACCGATTTTTCTATCTAAATTTTCAAAGTGAATGCTTTAAGACGCTTTATGGACAAAACTAAAGAAATTTAACTTACATATTAGTAGCAGATTATGTTTAATACCATATACATACATTTTATTTTCTGAATAATAATTAAAAAAATTTCCATATAAAGGATTGATTTTGTCATTTATTTAAACCATTAATGGAATGACGGAAGGATGTTAAAACTTTTTAACATTGTTTCTTTATGTTTTATCTTTCAACAATGAAATTTTTGCAAAATGATACTATCATCGTCTAAATATATAGGAAAAAAAACAGTCAGACTAATATTTTCTGTAGTAAGAATATTTTTAAATAATGGAATGTATATTAATGCGTTCCTGGAATTTATCTTAGTTTTCACTTCTACGTTAGATTGTATGCACAAGCACATATAAAATTGTTATTTTATGTTGAAGTTTTCAAGCTTTGAAAAGGAAAGCGTTTCATGCAGTGAAATATCCAAACATCAAGTACTCTTTTGACAAGTAGAAAAAACAAAAAAGGAAAGCTGTATATTGTGTTTCATATTTTGCATATTTTCCTGTCATGTTACGATGTTATGATGTCATATTATGATGATAATAAACTCAAAGAATACGTCAAAGATTAATAATATACTTCTCATCCATTATATTATGAAAGTGTCTGCAGTATTGATTGCTAAATTAATTTATTAATAGGATTTCTATTTCCTTATGTTTAAAATTTTACAAAAAATTGCAAAAAAGAATTGCTTTCTAGTTTTTTTCAATAAAATCAAAACACTATATTAACTAGTGCCGTGAAGGAATTTTGACCTTGTTATTATTATAAAAAATTAAAACCATCATAAAATTACTTAAAAGGTGCCGAGATTTACAAAGATGTTATTATATCCCGATATCTTTCAAACGAACCCTCGTTCATTTTCAAGGGAATAAAGTGTGACTGACTGGAAGACAAGAAAAACACATTTAAAACAAGATGAAAGATTACGCATGTGTACTATTTCATTTTGTTTTAAGTGTGTTTTTCTTGTATTCCAATTAGTCACACTTTTGTAGCGATCTTGGGGAAATCATTACAAAATGCAGCACAGCAGTGCCTCCTGTCAAGCGATTTTCACCAAAATGTAATCAACACCAATTTAAATGAAAGTCTAACAGAATCTAAAGTTTCAACAGTTCGACTTATTAGTTCTTGAGATAGAACGCCCAAAATTTTTTGTCAGAGGCAAACAATTAGACAGACTGACAGACAGACAATTTATAAAAAGAGGCAAATCGTGTTCAAGACAGCATCTTCTAATAAGATAAATTCTTCGAAACCGGAAGCGGAAATTTTTCATGAATCCAATACTTTCTTTCTGTAAAGACAAAAGAAAGTATTAGAAAATGTTGATTCGATTCTACTCGTAACGTAGGATCGGCAGAAATGACGAATCGATTCAATACAGATGCGATGTCGATCTTTAGATGCCGGTAGAATCATTCTTGTTTGATTTACTTCAATTGAAATAGCAATAAGAACGATTTTTAGATGCAGTGGAATCTCTGTTCTTTCGATTCGGGTTGATTGATGAAATTTGTTCTTCCAATTTTACTGTTTTCGTGGCGGAATTGCTGTAAAATTTTGTGTAATATCACTTTTTTTTTCTTTTTAGATTAAATCAGTGTTAAATGCAGGCATTTTTTCCGGTTTGGATTTCTGCAACTCCGGGTAGGGAAGATATTATAGACTTCCGTAAGAAGGGGGATTACACATTTGTCCATTAAACGCATAAAATCTCAAAACATCCGGCGGATGAAGAGAATTTTGTAATTGAATTCTTTTATTCATATATATGTACACAAGAGAAAGAATACACTTCTGTATGTTTCAATTAAGTATGAAGTTTGTACACAGGAACATTATAAAGCTAAATAAAAATAAGAGACCTTACAGAATCAATAATTTCAAATGGATTAAGAAATGAAATAGAACAGAATATTACATGAAAAACTTTCGCCGAGTATTGGATAAAAATATAGTCTGGAAAAGTAAACGAATTTGAGGTAATGCTTTTTATGTATTCCTAAGACACAGAGATTTTTTTCTATCGATTTTCTTTTAATATTACTAGCTTTAATGTTATAGATTTTCAAGCAATAAAAATGTGTGAAACAAATCTTACATTTAGAATTCCGAAAATAATAAATCTTTAAGCAATAAAATACATGTACAGACACAGTTATATACATAACATGAAACTTAAGTCAATAATTGGAAGACAAAAAAATTAGGCAAAAGAGTTCAGTTAAGGAATGGGCACATAGGTGTATTACACATATTTTTAGCAGTAGCTTTGTGCTAATAAATAAAGGACGCCTATCCTTTAAAGACAGTAGAATCATTTGATTTTTGTTTTCTTCTGAGAAAATTTAATTTTCACTTCTCGCAACGATATGGATTTTTTTTTTTTTTTTTTTTTTTTTTTTTTTAATAAAAGAACATTTTTCTAGTTACATGATTAAACTCAAATTGTAAGAAAACTAAATCGGTTGCTATGGCAACGTGAATTATGTTCCTGAAAAATTGAATTTGAATTCAGGCTGGAAGAAAATCACAATAATTCAAAGATCGTTTGTTCCGAGCGGATGTAGTTCTATGGGTTCCATTTGGTTTCCATGGGATGTTACACTGTCGAAGGCAGTAGGAGCCCCAACTCCAGGTTAGTTTGATTTTGAAATTCTTTCTGTAGAAGTACATAAGAAAAATAAGTAATAAAAAAACAAGTTATGTGCATCAGTAATTTATGGAAAAAAACAAACAACAAAAAATATAGGTCGAACATAACCGAATATGCGTCTAACGCAATACACACGAGCTCCTTCTTACAGTAGCCTTCCACGGCAATAAATTATCTTAGAATAAAATATTTTTGGGGCTAATATTTTTAACCTTGGGTTCTACCTTTCCCCCACGCTTATTGAGAGCCCTAAAAAAGGCTTAAAAATATTTAAATTTGTAAATAAAATTTAGAGCCTTCAACATTTAGTCCATTTGGCCATTTAAAAATAGAATGACGCTTATACGAAATAAGTTCCCATCTGTTTGGTTGAAGTAAGTAAAAATAGAAAGTACCGCTCTTCCATATGAAATCTTTTCTTCCTATTAATAAAAAATCATTACTTCCTATTTTTTAAAATCTGATCGAGATCTTCCCTAAAAAATAAATAGAAATTAAAATATTATTAAAATTACATCTTAAAAATAATAATTTTAAAACTTTAAAAATAATGTATTATTTGATTCAAAGGTCTGTAATAGTTTTCTACTGGGCCCCTGACTTTGTGTACCTCCCCCCCCCCCCCCCCCACACACACACGCACACACCTAAATGGGAGGTATCGGAGGTGGTTGCTACCGCTCTGCTGCTTCGCTAAGTTTTGAAATTACTAATTTTGAACTCACCTGGTAGGATTTGTAAATATCGCAATACAGATTCAAGTATCGATTCTAGAATTTGGGAATCGATTCTTATTCTGATCGATTTTTTAATATTATGTCGATTTGAAAGGATTCTCGAATTTTCCAGAATTGTCCATCATTAATGTGAGTTATAATTTTCTTTTCTTTTCTTTTTTTTTTTAATTTAATTTAAATGCTATATAAATAATGTGTAAATTTTTTTTTCTAAGTTTGTAATACATAAATACAATAAATAAATGCGATACCCATGCAATATTTATACACTATAGATTAGATGCTAGGAATATGACACCTTATTTAAAAATGTTTTATTAATTTAGATTATAATAATCTTGTTTATCTAATATTTTATTATTTTAGAAACCCGCAATAACAAAATGTGTTTTTTATTCATTGGTATATGCATACACACATGCACACGCATACAGGAAATAGTTTTTAATGGGAATTTGAATAAGAAATAATAAACCACAGATGTTGCATGATGTTCATGAATATTTTTAATATGACTTTTATGCTAATATCAGCATATATATTGCTATAGTAGCAAGACAAGGTTCAAGTTGCTTTTTATGAAATTAAGTTTAGAACCAAATTATCAAATGTTTCATATGTCTTTTAATATAAATACCATGACGTATCCTATATTCTTGAAATTGTGTCATCTTCATGGAATTTCTGAACCGAGTGTTATGTGAATTTGGTTTCGAATTTATAATAAAAGTAAAATATTTCTTTAATATTCATTTTTTTTATGAATTCTGATGCAGATTTCTAATGCAGGTTTTGTAAAATTTAATTGTTCCTACAGGAACATATTGTTTATGTAAAAAATACTTAATTTTTTTATCCGTAGGTTTTCGTTAAATTAAATAAAAAAAAAATCGTAAAAAAATGAGGATATGTAGTGAAAAAGAGCTCGTAAAAGATACATTCTCTTTTTCTTTTCACCTAGGGTTGTTCATTTTTTCTTCGAGCTGGTTTTTTTCTGTTTTGTGTCTGGGCCTTTAATATAAGTAAAGAAAATATTTTTTACCCTTCCAATATTCCAAAATTTCAATTGGTTTTAAGTAAAGTGTATCAAAGAATTCTTTAATATTTCGTGAAAAAATATATTTAACTCGAAGTTGAGTGAATTTATACATTTAAATAAAAAAATTGCCAAAAATAATAAACATTTATTTTTGGTAGTAAAAGTGTTCGTAAGAAGGCTCGTATCATTCAAATAGAAGAATTTCACCTTTCGTTGTATAATGTTATTTTTCACAAAAATATAAGAACGTTAAGCGCACTATAATAACTTTCACAAAGAATATTAGAATGTTAACAAAAATATAATAACTTTCACAAAGAATATTAGAATGTTAACAAAAATATAATAACTTTCACAAAAATATAAAAACTTTCAAACACTAAAGTTCTCTAAATGCGTAAAGATTTGCATATATTTCGGAAAATACGTGTCCGCCCACTGTGTGACAAATGAATAAATAAATAAATAAATAATATCAATAATAAAAACTTATACTGTGCAGCAAATGTGCAATGTGAGAGTTGGGAGGGGACAATCCAACGTTTAAAAAAATAAATTTCTTGTCGTCTAAGACCTGTGCAAACTTAATTATATAAAATATAGATATTTAGTCGTAAGAAGAAATATTTTTATTTCGTTATATATATATTTTCAGTCGTTATATATATGCTTCATTCGTTATATATTTTTTTCAGAAATTTTTTGAAATGCGAAATGATTATTTCTTCCTATATGTTGCAAATTCTGAATAAAATTTATAGTTATAAGTAAGTTACTAACACTGTGTATAATTTCCGTGTTAAAGTATTGAAATTAAAATATTTACATTAAAATCACAGACAATACATAAAACAATTAAAATTATTACATAAAAACATATTAAAATTGGGACGTTTCGGATCATCACGATCCCTCATCAGCCAATTATAAACGTTAAGTCAATACTATCAACAGTTACAAGAAAAACACAACAGAAAGTCATCAATTTCAGGTTACAGTTAAAATAATATAGAATACTCGGCCGGCATAGATGCAGCTTCGTTAATCGCTATATTCTTGGTTTTAGTATGCCAGGCCTCTAAAAACACTCTCCCTGCGTAATTGTTGCAGCCGGATCGGATCACAAAAGCTTTATTAAAATTTGGAAAATGGTCGGTTGCAATAGTATGCTGAACGATCTTTGAATTCAAATTTCTACATCTAAATGCCTGTTTATGCTCTTTAAGCCGTATTTCAAGTGTCCTGCTAGATTCAACAATATAAACCGCGTCACACTGCTCACACGGAATTCCGTAGACGATGTCTTTAAAATGCAGGATGGAATATCTATGTTTAAAAATACATAACAGATTCTTAAGAGGATTTTGGGGAATGAAAGATGTATGAATACCAACCGATTTCAAATAATGCGAAATCTTTTCAGAAATGCAGCTATAATAAGGTATGCTTGCGTAAACATTTGATTTTGTACGCTGGAAAGGTGGAGGGGTATTCATGTCTGCAAGGAGAATTTCTCTGAGAATTCGAAGGCACAATCTTAATGGATAACCATTTAGCTGTAAATCAATTAAGATTTTTTGTTTTTCTATGTTGAAAAGCTCCTCAGTACATCTTTCAATCCCCAAAATCCTCTTAAGAATCGGTTATGTAATTTTAAACATAGATATTCCATCCTGCAGTTTAAAGACATCGTCTACGGAATTCCGTGTGAGCAGTGTGAAGCGGTTTATATTGGTGAATCTAGCAGGACACTTGAAATACGGCTTAAAGAGCATAAACAGGCATTTAGATGTAGAAATTTGAATTCAAAGATCGTTCAGCATACTATTGCAACCGACCATTTTCCAGATTTTAATAAACCTTTTGTGATCCGATCCGGCTGCAACAATTACGCAGGGAGAGTGCTTTTAGAGGCCTGGCATACTAAAACCAAGGATTTAGGGATTAACGAAGCTGCATCTATGCCGGCCGAGTATTCTATTTTATTTTAACTGTAACCTGAAATTGATGACTTTCTGTTGTGTTTTTCTTGTAACTGTTGATAGTATTGACATAACGTTTATAATTGGCTGAGGAGGGATCGTGATGATCCGAAACGTCCCAATTTTAATATGTTTTTAGTGTTTTTATGTAATAATTTTAATTGTTTTATGTATTGTCTGTGATTTTAATGTAAATATTTTAACTATGGAATTTAGACGTAATATTTTTGCTTATATTATTGAAATTAAGTTGTAAAAAACAGGGTTTTAAGCGTAACTATTTCTCTCTTTTTTTCCATATCAAAAATCTCAGTATATGTACAAATTTTTTTAATCTGTTTATTTCACAGCTAAATCCGATTATACATGAAACAAAAGCGATACTGGATCAGTAGATAAGAATTTTGAATATAGTATTAAAATTTAAGAGATATTGTAAAAATTTGTACATTTTTTTATTTAAAATTTGCGTACTGTTAATCCTACGGGATTATGCTCTGAAAAAACAAAAAGTGACTTCGGGGTATTAATTTTTTCCAAAGGGTTAATTTTCGTATTTTTTAAAATAGTTTCTAGTGTTGGAAAGAACTTTGAAAGTACATGTTGTTTAGTGTTTTCTTTTTTATGTATTTTGATTTTCGGAGTCGATGCGTAATTTTAAAATATGCCGAAACACATGTGGGAGATGGGTGGGCGTTATGTATTTTAAATGTTTTAAAAATATTCCTCATTTTCCAAATACTTTGAAATTTTTAGTTGTTAAAACAATAATGATTCAGTAACCTACGCAAAATAACCGAGAAAAAAATATTGATATTTAATGGTAAAATAACCTATAAGAAGAATTTATTTTCACTTCTTCTAATTTAGCAGTCACAAAAAATAGTTCTTGTTAGCAAATTTTCTGCGGTTATACTCATGAAAGATATAAATCTTGCGTAAAAAAATCGTGAATAAAATATTGTTATCTAGTGGAAAAAGAAATATGTTTTGTTCTTGTATTTTTTTTTTTTTCGTTTTGGTTTCCTTAGCCTACCAAAAAGGGAAATCCTAATTCTCATTTTTTTTATCGTAAAAAGGACGCATATTTAGTAGTACAGAAAACTGGAGCCGAAGACAAGAGCAACTCCACCAGTTAGAGTTTTCGTCAAAATTTTCATTTTTTTTTTTGTAAAAAAGTACGTTCGAACGTTTCGAAATTTTCGTATGTGATGTTTATATCATCTGCAGACATGCTCTGAAAATATTATGTCAAAATATGAACGTTTAGGATCTTTTATGGTAGAACAAAGATCGTCTCCATAAGGAGTAAAGTGAGCTGCGGTTATGAATTTTCTTTAGACGGTTAAAATTCGTATTTTTAAAACCGGTTACACTATTGTAGAGAAGTTTGTCTCAGATTTACATACGTATCTTTTGTTAATCGGTGTCTCTGAAATTGCACAATAGGGAAGGGGTGAAGTACGGGACAAAAAAAAAAAAAAGAACTTCGAAAATGGTGCTCTTTGAAGAAATTGTTTAAAGTGTTGACAACTATATATTTCACACTGATTGTGGCGTGTAAGTCTTTAACTTTACGGTATTTCAGAATATGTCTTCTGTTTTGAATTATATAAAACGTTTCAACCTATAGACGTTAAAAACAACAACAACAAAAACCTCAACATATTACTGTGTTCGGTTCTCCATTACTTTCAGCTGTGTAAATCGAGTTACCGACATGCTCGAGCGCATGAGATACAATTTCGGTTGTTTTAACGAATCATTGGTATAACAGCAAAGTATCTTTATGACCACCCTGTATATTTAAAATGTAGGAACGTACATTTTAACGTTTTATATGGATTTTAACACTTTTTTCTCTTATCGGCAATGAGTGTAATATATTGTATCATCATGAGGGACATATTATTCACTTTAATGCGTCAAATGGCTAGATTCTTTATGTTTTAAATTTATTAGAGCTAGATACTCTGATAAGTTTCTCTTTTCTAAAACTATTAGATTGGTTGTTGTTTATATATAATATTTACAATTTAAGACTGTTTGTAAAAATATTTAATTATCATAACTGCAAGAAATGCTTTATGGATTAATGATACGAAAAATTATTTTTTACTAAATATTGTTTCGATATTTGCATATATTGCCTTAAATGGTTTCTTTCTTATGGAATTTTTATTTAATTTGAAAGGCTATCTGATATTTTAAAATTACTAATATGAAAATAAACATTTTTTTTTGTTAGTGTTACTGAAATTTATACATGATAAATGTGAATCGTAATTAAAATTAAAACAAATAAAGCATGGATATTTAAATGTTAAATAATTGAAACATAATGAGGATTTCGGTAGATGAAAGAAGAGATGACTATAACATACGTTTATGTAATTTTATCTCTATCTTCTAAAATAAATAAATAAATAAATAAATAAACAAATAACGCTCTCATCGCCACTGTCAATAGTTTTTTTTTTTTTTTTTTTTTTTTTTTTTTTTTTTTTTTTTTTGTGGCCGGAGGTCTTCTATTATATATATAAAATCCAAACGGAAATTTCGTTCCGAACGCCGAGATTTCGAGTTCTACCACATGGATTTTTACGGAACTTATACCGTTAGATAGGTATCGTTCCAGGGAAGGTTTTAAGCTATAACACATCATTCTGCCTAGATTAGTTATAGAATTATTACGGAAAATTCTATTATTTTGGACTTTGTTACTTCATATTTCCTTAAATATCTGGGCTCCTATTGGTCGTAGAGCTTAGATCTCGCGCCAAAAGTAGCTCCCAAGCACCCAAGCAAACTTTTCCCCGCGATTATTTTGCCGTCTTCTGATTTCCTCTAACTCTATTAGGGGCCCGCGTAGAGACCCTTTAAAATATTTTTCGTAGTAATTTCAGCAATTATCTTAAATTATTGGTTAAGACCGCCACCCTCCCGATTCATGTATCTACGGAAAGGTTGCATGAAGGAGTTTCGTTCATATACGCTTTTGTTAAGAATAGAGTGCGCTCCCTGGTGGTGGAATGTGGAACTAACATAACGCGATATTGTTAAAATTAGGAAATCTAACAATGCGATCTGTTTTAAACTTTGAGATAGTTCATAACACATAATCTATTATCTATTCTATTATATATATATATAAAATCTATTATCTATTCTATTATATATATATATAAAATCTATTATCTATTCTATTATCTATTATATCTATAAAATCCAAACGGAAATTTCGTTCCGAACACCTAGATTTCGAGTTCTACTGCATGGATTTTTACGGAACCTATACCGTTAGATAGGTATTGTTTCAGGGAAGGTTTTAATCTATAACACATTATTCTACCTATATTAGTTTTAGAATTATGACGGAAAATTCTGTTATTTTGGACGATAAGGTTACCATTTCATTTCTTGGCGAAATTCATCGTTGTTAAAAAAAATTGAAACGGCTATTAAACCTCGAAAAATAAAAGAAAAACTGTTACTAATTTTATTTAAATGGAAAAAAAAAGAAAAAAAGAAGAAGAAAATCTGTTTTAATGAGTGATAATAGTAAAAAACGGAAACATTTAATCAAAACCTGAAAGAAATATTTGTAATGCTTAAAAATTAATTTAATAAGAAATATTACACTTGATACGCAATATTTCGCTCTTTATCGCTTGCGTTAGATATGGAAACGAATCTGAAAATTTGATTAGATGAAATTTTAACGACATTTTCTTTCTGTTCTGTTCTTTTCTTTTTTTTTTATATCTAATTGTCCCATCACGTGACTTATAGAAGAAACAAGCAGATGTAATTGTGAGTCACATGTGTAATTACTATTTGTTTCTTTACAATTTTTTATTTTTCTTTTGTCGCCAAACAATGTGATTTTAAGCCAAAAATGCATAAGCGTGACATTAGCTTGAGGATGTTCTCACAAATGGTGTTTTTTTAGGTGAAAGAGATCATTTTTTGAGTACATTTTCATATTCAATTGTAACTTATATAGATATCAGTTAATATTTAAAAAATGGAATCGAATACTTAAATTTCAGTGTGAATTTCTGCCACACATACATATTGTAAAATAATTTCATACTTTTTTAAAATGTTTTTCGCCGTAATTCCGAAAGCATGTGATATTCATAAACTCGAACTCAGATCAACGAATATTACCCATTTTATTTAAGCAAATATTATCTATTTTCTCAAGTCATATCGCCAATTTCATTTATAGGAAAATTCACAGATTCGAAATCTAGGAAATAAAGATAATTTTTAAGGAAATTTATGTTTTAATACGTTATTACTATGGAAAAATTCAACATTTTGAAAAAAAAAAAAATACATGTATTTTGTAATTCGTCATTTCTTCTTCGTCTTTCTTCGTACTTTCTCCTCTGTTATGTAATATTTCAAATGATATTGGACTAATTTTCGATCATCGATTCTCCGCAAAATCGCATATCTAATATAGTATATAAAATAAAGTCTGGAGTAGGGGACTAATTAACGCACAGCGCAAACTACTGAACCTAAAATCTTGAAAATCGTGGTAAAAATACTTCTTATGACATAAACTTCTGCTAAGAAAGGATTTTCTAAAGTGTCACCCCTAATGGTTTTTTGCACGGGGAGGGGGAAAAAATCGAATATCAAATTATGCGTCAAATGATAGCATATTTTAATGTAGTTTTGTATGCTGAATCGAATGCTATCAAATAAATTTTTATAAGTCCATCAGTTCATGACACATTTCATATTTTTCTAATTTGGCGGTGTCTTTGACATCTAAACCTCAAAATATCTATCATTACATCCGTTACTCTAGCAACGGAAAAAATTCAACTCAACCCTTTTGGCTAAAAAATAAAAACGGCTCTATGACTTTCAAATAAAAATGCAAGCATCTTAATTTAAAAAAAAATAGTGATTTTATGTAAAATAAAAGGGAAAAAATTACTGAGAATTTAGCGTTATAAAACAAAAATGTAAAAGGTACTACTTAGATATTCCGTCGACCAAAAATCTATCGTCAAACTATAAGATTAAATGCCAATAATGGTTGATCGTAAATATCAAATTCACTTGAATTTAAACAAACTACACGTGTTTACGTCATCAAGTGATTTTAATTTCGACGTTTTATTTGTATTTTTATTAATGTTATACTAATTTATTTGTTATTTCGTTATTTAAAATAAAGAATATGTCAATTTATATAATTTGGCGAATGGTTTGGCGATTTATATAATTTGGCGAAATTGGTCGACGGGATAACAAGTAGTACCAATGAAAATATTTAAGTATGAAAGCAATGTTTGTAACGACTTAAAAATTATTTTCATATATATAAACTCGGTTTATGGCGTCAGATGCCGTCATCCGAAGAATCTACAAGAGTCTTTTTCCATTTTTTCCGGTCATAGGTTCCTCAATGAAAGAAATTGGAATTGGAATAATATTGTGCGATTTATAAATTGCTCCTCGATAAGAAGAAAAAATGGGTACATTTATAACAACCGTGCGCACATCTCGCTGATAGCATTTTTAAAAATCCCAGTAGTAGTAGTTACTTTTTGCGTATGTAAATTAAAAATATTTTTTTGCTTTTAATTATGGCATTATTTCCTGTTATTGTTTATCTTTTCAGTTTTTTAAATGAAATTAGTATAAGGCATGCATTGTAAATGAAATGAGTGAAAGGTTTGTGTTTTTAAATGAAAATAATAAAATAAGAATATGCTATGAAAACAATCTTTATTGATTTATTACCTGCGCCCGGCTGACATAAAAGTATCACAAAAGCCACATATTCACTTTTCTTTGAGTAGTTGCTCATGAGAATTCAAGTTAACCTTCCGTAATCGGATACTTCGCATATTGGTGTATTAGCTTTAATGTTGAAAGCATCGTTTTTGTTTGAAGCGAAAACTTTACTATGAATTCTATTACACAAAATCGCATCATCATCATCTACTATATATTTACAACGGAAATTTGTATTTCATTCCGATTGTTTATAATACTTTCGTAGGATATACCACAATTAGTTAGGTAATAATTTTGGAAAGGTTTTAGTGTATACATATTGTTCAAGGGTACTTAGTTATAGAGCAACAGTAAAAGTTCAAAAAGTAAGTGAACCTGATTATGAAAGTTTAGCCTTTTTAAAAAAATCTACAGAACATATTTTGTTACAAGTGGCCCTGTTGCATGACTTTTAGGAATGGTGTTAGTATATACGATTTCATTATATGTTGATTAGTTACAGAGGTATTAATTCCTGTTGTCATAACGGTCTCATTACCCGACCATTAGTGCGCTGTTTATAATCAACTAAAACAATTACTTCTTAATTGCTAAATTTTGTCCAACGCTTAAGATAACATTATATCGCAATGGCGTTCGCATCGTTTTCAGTAATGTGCAAGGTCAAGCTAAAGATCCATATTGTTTAAAATACAAGATCAAATTCACCATTTAGTTTAATCGAAGTTTCATTTGGAAATATTGACCAGCGTAGCGGGCATAGCCTGCTAGTTCTTTAATAATATTAAGAAAAATACCGCATACAAAAATATGTGTAATGGGTAATATTATAGAGCAACGTTTAATAAATACGTTCAAGCAGACAGTTTTTAAATCGAAGAATTATTTTAAGAGATATTTAATGTTGATTCGGTCAATATCGTTCCATTAAATAAGTTTTATAGGAGCAAAACCTATACAGAGGAATTTAATAATATTTTATAAAGATCTTCACTAGTAACTCGCAGTGTGCAATCTGAATTTTTTTTCTCATTTTTAAAGTGTTTTTCCAATTTTAAATTCAAATTCTCAGCATTTCCAGAGATATTTTTTTACATATTTTAGAAAAGGTTATTATTTTAAATTGCTGCCAAATTGTAAAACAGCGCAAATAATTATATTTCTATTAAATTAAAAATTTATTCATACGTGACTTTTATTTATAAACAGAAAAAACGCTGTCAAATCAGAATTAAATGATTACGCGTTTAAAACAGGAGAATTAAAGAATATAATTACACGTACATGAGAGCTTTTTTTTATATTTCGAGATTATCTTTTTAACTATTGTTGCCAATTCTAAGACAGCGCAGTTACCTTTCTAACACTAAAAATATTTTCAGTTCAATATTACAAACAGGAAGAAAATTACGTCACATTTAAAACGTTACGTTTAAAATTTCTTATTAAAACCCATTTTCTTACAGCGTTGTTAAAAAACACCGATACATATCTCAAATAGATTATACATATCTAATCTTATAATATTAATTTCTAAACGACTTACTGATTAATGAAGAAATACTTTATAGTTTAAGTAATAATTTAATTATATTATAAAATTAAGATAAGTTCTCTGATATGTTTTAAAGAAATTTTGAAACAGATAAAAATGAAAAAGTTATCAGGTGCTTATTCACCATGAATGATATTCCTGGTGGTCTTAAAAAAATAAAAATTACTGCGCAGCCTAAAATAAGTTATTACTCATTGTGAATGGCTTTTTTTAAATATATATATATATAATTATCATTTCATTTTAATAGAATAAAGAATCACTAGGGGGCTGCCCCCTGCTCTTAACACTCGCCAACCCCCGTGAATTATGACACATTCTCATTGGGACCGCTACTCGTACCCAGCTTGTAACGCTTGCTCGCCACTTTTTGAAGCAACTCTAGCCATAATGAGTCTATATATACTATCATAAATACTTTTAACGTATGAAAAATTTAAAAAAAAAAGGTTAAAAAACAATAATTGAAAACTTCGTTGAAAGCACAATCAAAAATGCATTTAGTTGGTGCTGCCAATTGGCATTAATCATTTTAACTCTACGAAATTTTCCAGTTTTTGAAATGTAAAATAATTAACTTAAAAAATTACCTCCGAACACAATTAATTTAAAACTCATTGCGCATAATATTTTACAGCAAGGCTTAAATTTATTTCGAAAAACTCTTGGAAAAACACTATCTGATACCAATAAAGTCAATATAAATCAACAAACGCTACCTAAAGTTCATTCGACTTGAAAAATACAATGTCTCTCAGACACTTGTCAAGTTAACAAAACATAACGAATACGTTCTTTGATGTGTCTAAAATAAACTTTTGATCAAAAAGCTGATTTTTTGAAGGCATCACGTGACCGTATAATGAAACAATGGTCATTGCTATTCTTACATCATTCAAAATATCGTACTGTGTTTAAAAACAGCTCCTGCTCATAAATTTAATTTGCTGAATTAGATATAAAAGCCAATGCCTATGACGTCATATTGACAAAATCGTATTAAATATTTCAGATTTATATAAACTCTAAAGCTTTTGACATCACTGGGAGTTCCTAACAAACTGTTTCTGCGCATTTCCTGGCTTTTGCTGCGCTATATTCCGGGAGGTAACTCCTTCACACTGTGGAAAACTTTCCCAGAAATCGATTGTTCCTTTGAAAGAATTCTACTGTGTGCTATGGTACTTTTGGAGCTCATATGAGAATGATTCCTTTCTTTCAAATATGACATAATTTTCTGCATCAGAACCATTCACGCCTTCCGAGATTAGAACGTCATTACAGCAATTATTTTAAAATTCCTGAGTTTCATTAAATATTCATTTTAATTAATTGGAAATTATATACGTTCAGAAATATTTAATTTTGCGCATACAAAGGATCTTTAAATAAATAGCAAGTGTCCAGTCTATTTTCCTGCAGAAATTGCATCAGGAATATAACATCATCACTCACACAGTTATAGTAAAATATTTTAATTCATGGATGGAAATGCATCTTGTGTTTTCAGAATGAAGTCATTATCTTCATCGGAAACATTTCGTTTTACATACTGTTTACTATGAAAGGTTATTCATTATCATTTTATCTACACATATTAATTAATATTATTTTCCAGTAAATAATCTGTGTTCTACTCTTACGCGATTAGTTCATAAATAAACGGAATCGTTTTAATATGCTTACACTCTATGAAAACCATTGACATTAAAAAAAATATATGATGCGAGTTTCAGTGGTGAAATCATGCTTTTGATTGGTGGAATGTAATATGGCGAATTAATTTTATTACTGTGGTTGTTTCCAAATCCAAGCAACAAATTCAGACTTATTTAAGCGCTAGGGAAAAGAAATATATATATAGATAAGACCAATTAATAATTGTAATAATCATTACAATATATCAGAAATTTCATAGCTTAAAAATGTTATCTTTGAATTTTTTTATGTCCTGCATCAGGAAGCATTGTAGAAAAACGTCTCATAAATTTTCCTTAGAGGTTAAATTGATCATTTTAAAAGTAAAACGGTAAAGGATATATAAATTGTTTTCATTTTGTCTTCTAATGTATTGTTATTTAAAGAGAAAATGTAAAATAATGAATTTAAAAGCATTTTAAAATAGATAAATCTTGAAAAAATATTTAGCACCATGAAACATATTAAACTGATTGGATTTTCCAAAGACTCATTTATCACACTTTTAGACTATAAATTATCTAAAAATGCCATGACAGAAGAAAGAAGCTATTTATAATAAGCGATAAATTTCTATTTGGAATGATGACATGATTCAGGAAATTCGTAGAAAAAGCTGGAACAAATAAAGAAAAATATCGCAAATTTACGGATGGGAAATAAAGGTATCAAACACATGCTGTCGCAACTTACAAATTGTTCAGTTGTTAGTAAAACTTTAATTTATCAAAAAAAAAAAAAAAAAAAAAAAAGTTATAGTGCTCTGGGACAAAAATGTCAATAATAAGCTTTTGTATCAAGAAAATAAATGACAATATTTTGTTACAAAAAGAAAAAAAATAAATAAATAAAAAATAAAAATAAAAAATTCTATGATTTCCGTAGAAAGATTATCTCTGGTATTTAGTATTATTAATTTATTTTAAGAAGTTATATTCTTGTCTAATGCGTTACCACGCGAACATACATGCACATGAATTACAAATTGATATCTCAGATGCAGTCAGATTTTTTTTTTTATTAATTCATTTATGGATTTGCTAAACAGCCATTTTTTACAATTAAATGCAAATTTTAATGCTCTTTATAAAACACAGGTTTCGACTATGTAAGAACTTAAATAATCTTTTGAAAAATAATATTAATGTTGTTGGGGATATATTTATTTTATACTAGACAAATTTTTGAAAGAAAGATTCATGTTTGAAAACATAATCCTTTATTTGATTTGGCACATTTTTCGCGTCTAAAGGGAATTACATTTTCTAAAACTATGTCTTATCTATTATGTTTAAAGTATGTTCTTCTTTCTTTAATATAATTTTATGCATGATAAAAATAACAACTTTTGAGATTTGAAAGAAGCTTTTTGTAGAAGGCTAATTAATAAGTCTTTATAACACCAAAAATTTATTGGATTGGATAAATAGCTTTTATATCCCCATGCGAATATATTTAATTCAATTTATCCTGTTAAGTTGTTTGATTTTCGGATCTTGTCGACCAAGATAAAGAAATTATTTCATTCATTTAACTTCTGCCATTAAAACACGTTTTATGGATGTTTTCATTTCCAAAATGTCAAAAGAATTTTTTTTTCTTTATTCACTGAGACGATGATTTTAAAGATTACATTTTATCGATCAGTTTAAATTTCCAATTTATTAAAAGCCTTGCTTTTATTTTATTTTATTTATGTATTTTCTGCTTCCTCCCCCCGTCTTTTTTTTTCACAGAAATAGTATAAGCGATTTTAAAAGAAATTCTGTTATGTCAGTACATGTAAAACTACTTGCGAAAGGGGTATAAAAAAGTTGTAGATACAAGAAATTCAAATAATAAAAATCAATAACTTCAGTAACAACAAAAAAAAAATATGTCGAAAAATACATTTAAAATATTATTTCCATACAAGTTAGAATATTTTCTGGAAGATTCAAATATGTTCATTTTAGAGAATAGTTAACAAACAATTGGTATGATATTGTAAATTTTCTTGTCCCAACAGTAAAACCACTTCAAAATATTATTTAATGATGTGTAGTTGACTATGTGTATCTGCATTTTACACTTCAGTGAATGAAATACGATTCTATTTGGATCATCAAACATCAACTAATGAAAATCATGCTTCATCCGTAGAAAATGGTGTCAAATGTTAAAAAGATTTATTGCAATTCTGGATTTACTAGCCTCAGAGTAGTAAATATGTTCTGTCATTGAAAATGACGTCATTCAAATAAAAAATCTTTATCTTGCATTTTTTATCTACACAAAGTGTTTATGTGATCGCATCAAAAAGACATGAGGTGTATGTACATTTTTTTATTTTAAAAAAATGTCATACTAGGTAGTTAACATTATTTGTAATGCTTGTTCTAAAACCTTCTAAAACTTACGTGCGTTACATGTGATTTTTACAAGTATCCAATAAAGCTGAAGTAATTTAAAAGACGCAATAAAGCAACTTTATAATATGTGTGATATACGCCGATAATTTTACCTAAAATTTCGTGAACTTATTTCGAAAGATTCATTGAGATTAAAGCTGATGAATATGAATTTATTTAGAAAACTGGAAATTTTATATATTGCTAACATGAAGGAAGATTCTTGCCTTTCCTTGGATCTCCGAAACATCTAAATATCATGAAATAGATTATTATTTTCAAAAGATTAACCGATTAAATTATATTAAAGTGATAGAAAACGAGCGTGTCAAGACAACTGTACTACCGCGAAACTGTTAAAAACAGAAAAGTCATAGGTGCAATCTTTCTAATTATTTGTGGTATATATCTGTCAAACATTGGATTATATAAAGAGGTTTTCAATCATAAAAATGAATATTTAACTCTTTTAGGGGCAAGGTACTTTTATTAGCAAAATGATGAAAGGAGTGAATGACACCAGAATTTACAAACAAATTTATTTCAAAATGAGCAAAAGCTTTTGTTCAAGTACTTAATAAAAGGAAATTTTTCATTCCAATATTCTGGTGCCAACGTAGCATTTAGGGATGAAAATTAAGTGCTCCAAAAATGAACTACCGCCCTTGATGGGGTTCAAAACTCAAGCTCATTTAATCCATTAAACATAGTAATAGATCAAACATTATAAATTGTACAAAAAATATCGAAAACAATTATTTCAAATAGCACTTTTTTTTTAACTGGTATGTTTTAGAATTAATCCGTTTCGCTCGGTATTTTGTAACATCTAATTAATAAATCAAATAAATATCCATTCAAGTTTTTGGAATTATTTCCTTTTCAATAAAATGTAGATATGCTGCACAGGTACACGTTCCAGTGTACCATGTAACAGAAAATAATTAAAAATAACGGAATAACTGATCTGAATATATATATATATCAAAGGATAAAAACCCTTTTAAAATAAAAATTCCAAATTAAATTTCAAAAATTTAAATTAAAATCCGAAGTTTCTTTCTGATAACTTTAAATCTCATTCTAAAACCAGTTTCACCCCTTATAACTTTGTTTCTCAACAATACATCTTATTACTTTCAGATATCATCTTCGGGCGATCTTTAAGAGCAAAAATTCTGATGTTCGGAATATTCTCATTCAGTTGTGGTTAGCGGATTCCCGGCCGGCCATGCCCAGGTCTAGCATCTGAGCCTGGACAATCAATCAAAATCTAATCAACCAATTAAAGAAATGTTCCTCCCAAATTCACAACTATGCCCATTGCTGGAAAATATGTTAAACCCCAAGATATTAGTTAAAACCCGCGCCGAAAACGAGGGAATTTGCACTTTTGAGATGCCGGCAAAACCTATGAAGATGTAGCATCTAAAATCAGCGGCATCAGTGGCTCGATGGGCCCCCGGCCGAACTCGCGAATCGGACTGTAAGATGAGAGGCGAAATAAATGAGTTCGGTCCAACAAAAGGTTCCCAAGTTCAATTATTCTACAAGTAATGTCACCTCAAGATGTCCATACATGTAAAGCCGGCTGTACGGACACATGCCGGAAACTGAACGGCCCGCGACTACCTCTACAAGTCCAGGGCGATACATTACATATATACTTGTATATATATATATATATATATACATATAGTGTATATATGTATTGTACGAGTGTATGAGTATATATATATACACTTTTTGAAACTATCGGAATGTAAGGTATTACAAAATTGTTAAATTTATAAATGTGCAAATACATTTTAAAATTAACTAATACATTGTGGTGACGAAACAGACACCTCCATACAAGGTCACGCTACAGTGTAATGGTTAATACAAATTATAGTAAATATTATCCCGTTCTGCGTTGTGAAAGAACATATAGGATGATATTAATTAATATGTTAGAAGGAGAGTATATTTCCGAATAAAGTAAAATCGTCAACAACACAGGAACGACTTGCTTAATGTTCCAAATTGTTGCTCAAACAAATATCTAATTTAATATTTTCTAAATTTAAGTTCTCAGTAATCATAAATCGAATTAACATCTGAAAAGAAAAGAATAAAAAAAAATTCAAAGAAAAGACATTGAGTATATATATACAATAAAATTTTATTTACAAACTCATAATATTCATATTTCAACGATTCATTCTGTTGGTTCAACATTATTTTCAGATTAATATTAAGCCTATTTAATTTCATAATATCTATATATATATAAGCCGTTCTTTGTGTGTATGTCCTTTATACAAATTTTCAATTTTTGGCCGATTTGCACGAAACTTCATAGTATCCGTGGAAAACATCACTGTATACTTTAAAAAATCATCAGACCAATATTTATCCCTTATATATTTTATTTAATTTTATAATTCAATCATTTCTTTCCTGTTGTCACAACTTAAAAAACGGTGCAATAATTAAAATAATTGATAACACACGTACTTTCTTTTTTTAAGCTAATAAAAATTCTGACTCAATCACTATATTTTTGCATTTTCGAAATTGTTGTCATTCTAATCAAGAAGTGCACATTTTCCCCATCTATACTAATAAAAGAACAGATCGCTCTGTGTGTGTGTGTGTGTGAGAGATGGCTAGCGAAAACTACTGCACGTAGAAGTCCGAAATTTTAGATGTAAATAGTCCAAGAGAGGTCCTGATGCACCTGAGGCTCAGTATATTTTATTTTTTAAGGGTCGGGGCCCTCTTTAAATTTTTATGCACTAAATTGTTAATAACATCCATTTTTTCTTTCCGATCTTCGCCATTTTTAGGGTGAATTCTCCTTCCAGTTTCTGCTCCATTTCTGCATTTCAGTTAAGACCCTGGCACCCTTCAAGGGGCACGGTACAGGGCCCCTTGAAGTTTTATTACACTAAATTGTTAATAACATGCTTCTTTTCCATCCGATCGTCATCGTCTTTGGGGTGAATTCCTGTTTCAGTTTCTGCCCCATTTCTACATTTCACTTAAGACACTGGCACCCTTCAAGGGGACCGGTACAGGGCCAATTGAAATTTTAGTGCACTAAAGTTTTAATAACATGCCCCTTTCCTATCCGATCTCCGTCGTTTTTTTGGTGAATTCTTCTTTCAGTTTTTGCCCCATTTCTACATTTCAGTTAAGACCCTGGCACCCATGCAAGGGGCCCGGTACAGTGCCCCCTGAAGTTTTAGTTCACTAAATTGTTAATAAATTGCTTCTTTTTTATCCGATCTTCATTTTTGGGATACTTTCTCCATTCAGTTATTCTCCCGTCTCTAAATTCCAGTTAAGACCATGGGCCCGTCTAGGGTTCCATAGGGCCCGATCCAAGGCCCCTTAAGTTTTTTGTGTGTCACGCGTTTCTCACACCCCAATTTTCTCACCTTCGCGGTACGTTATTTTAAAGCTGAGTCTTGAACTCTTCTCCTTAGACCAAAACTCACATATTTTTATTGGGGCCCTAAGGCCTTTTTAAAAAAAATTCCCCAATTTTTTGCACATTTTTTTTTTCAAATTATATTCTGATGATTAATTCATACACTATGCTTAATCTTGACTAATCGAGGATCTAAAACGCTAAGTACTAAAACGTTGTAACATGTTTTCATATTAGGGCCCTGTTCTCAACTTTCAGTTGGCCCCTTTTGGGCCTCCTATTATAGCTCACTTAAAAATAGTCTGAGTCACTAGCATCTTTTTTTCTAACAACTTCTTATAGGTTCTCCAGCTATTACAGGAACGACAAAAAAATATTTCAGACTTCAACTACCACCAATTTTGAATATAAATCGTCTTGAGTCCCTTGGTGCATCTTCTTTAAAAATGATCCGAATTCCTTGCAATTTTCTTTACCATAGTTCTAACGTCCTCAGATTACATTAACAACTACTTAAAGTGTATTTATACCGAACTACATGTCACTTAAATCCCTCCCCCCTTGGGGCCCGGTACAATGTCCCTTAAAGCTTTTGCACCATAAATTATTAATAAATAGCCCCTCTTAATCCGATCTTCATTTTTGAAAATATTTTTCCGTTTAGTTATTCTCCAGTTTCTATGCATTTTTTACACCCTAATTTTTTCACCTTCTCATTGCGTAATTTTAAAATTGAGTCTTGAACTCTTCCCCTTAGACCAGCACCCTCATATTTTTATTGGGGCTCTAGGTGCCCCTTTTTAAGCATTTACCCCATTTTTGCGCATTTCTTTAAAATATTATTCTAAAGATTATTTCATACCCTATGATTAATTTTGACTAATTGAAGGTCTGAAACGCTAAGTACTAAAACATCTAAATATGTTTTCATTTTAGGACTCTGCTCTCAACTATCAGTTGGGCCCTTTTGGGCACCCTGTTATAGCTCTCTTAAAAACGGTCCAATTCACGAACATTTTTTTTTCTAACAACTTCTTAGGTTCTCCAGCTACTACATGAACGACAAAAAGATATTTGCAGACATCATCTACCACCAATTCTCATATTAATCGTCTTCTTGGGGCCTTTGTTGCAGCTTCTTTAAAGACTGTGCTATTCTGTTGCAATTTTCCTTAACATAGTTTTAGCGTCTTCTAGATACTTTAAAACCCCTAAAAAATTTTCTTATACACAACATACATTCCAGTTAAGACCCTGGCCCGCAGGGTCCGGTCTTTCTTTATACCTCAGCTACCACCTTTTTCGAACGTTAATCTCCTTTTTCAGCATCAACTTACGTCTACTCACTACAGCCGTATATTAAAAATCGCGTTACTTTAAAGGTAACTTTATATAAGGGATTTCACCGTTTATTAAAAATCATGTTAGTGCTAACAGTAATTGATGAAATTTACAAGGTGAGGAAGCATCTTCCATTCCTTGGTGGCGCGTTATTTCCTGTGGTTGAAGAACCCAATTACAACGGGATTTGCTTCCTTCAACTTAGATTACAATTCAGCTACATTCTGTATTATGAAATTTTATCTTAGACTTTAGTTACTAACATTTTCTAACATTGATAGTGCTTTCTAATTTTTTTTCTTTTTTTTTTATTCTATAGTCTTTATTCAGACGAGGTCTGGCTCACTCAACTTGGCTTTCGATTGTCTCCGGCACGTGCGGGCACTTCCGGTAAATGATCCAATAGGTAGTGGGGATCTAGATTACAGGTTCGTTCGGAAAGAAGTTTGATGGGAACACGCTAGATGCTGCGGAAGATAGTGGGACCGCCGAAATTAGGTCATTTAAGTGAATTTCCAAAGATAAAAAATCATACAAACTTAAAATTTGTTTAAGGTTATTATTTACAAACCCCGGGCAACGCCGGACGGGTCTGCTAATATAAAATAAGAACTTTAACTAAATGTGTGTTAAAATGACGTAGTATATCTTCATTTGAATGTTTTTGAAGCTAAATAATCTATTTTAATACATGCGTTTCAATATCAAGAAAATAATTTAGGGAAAAGATAATAATAATAAAAATCGTTTGCTAGATAGACGCCAATTTCTGATTAAATGACACTGCTTTCTAATGATGTTTTATTCTGAAGTTCGTACATATATATCTGAAAAAAGTGCATTTTCTGTTTAGAATGACGTCGATTTCAAAAATGCAAAAGTAAAGCGAGAGAATCTGAATTATTTTATTGTGCTGCCACACCTTAAAAAACGGCAAAAATTATTAAAAAAAAAGGCAAACACGTCTAGTTTCTTTTCATAAACCAATACAAATTCAGTCTGTCTCGATATATTGTTACATTTTTTAAATGGATGTCTCTCTAAGCAGAAAATGCGCATTTCTCATATTTTAAATGAAAACTTCAAGACTTTGAGAAAACTTAAACCTCCATTTAATATATTTGAAATTGCAATTTCACTAAAATACAGGCTTTTCTATTCCAAGAAAGAGGATCAGAGACACATATCACTAAATACGGCGCCACTTTCAATAAATTATGACATCAATTTCGATAAATATGGTCTCTAACTTGCTCTAAAAACCGGTTGCTATGATTATTTCCTATTTCGTTATAATGTTGTTTCTTTAATTATACCATTTAGGCAAATGTTTTAATATTTTAAATGCAGTGATAACATTCTACGACTTACGTCAAGTATCATAATGTAAAATCTACTTTTATACGATTTATATGAAATTGAAATTAAAACATAACAACTATATATATTTTTTTAGAGTTAGCTTTCTCATTTTAAACAAAGCTTCATAGATTGACGTCATTTTCAGGTTAATCGCTGTGGATTTGGGTTTTATGATTAGTGTGATTTTCTGTTTAAAAATTTTAGTCAATGAATTTTAGGATACCAGTGTTTAAAGGTACCTGATACACTGCGTATTAACAGAAAATAAATAAAAATCGTTTTTAATTTGAAACCCTAATATATTTAGTGCATTTTTTACATTTCTCAAAAACTACATGAAAAAGCATTTTTGGCACTTTCGTATTATAGCGAGCAGTTAATCGTGAATATTTTCACTATAATTCCCTTATAATCTGAGTAGCACATTTCGCTCGCTGTACTGGTCGGTTTCTTCAAACGAATCTTGAATTAAATGAAATATATCGGTGAATTTGATCCGTCAATTTAATGGAATATGGGTCTTTATCTGAAACGTGCTTCCGTGTAGATGAAAATGTTACTAACGCCAATGCGCTATTATACTTTCTAATGTTTAAGACAAAGCTTCGGTTGTTAAGGGCCAAATGTTTTAGTTGATGATTTACAGTAGAACTTGGTTTAAGAATGATAGACCGATATTCAATATACTAAAACTATCCCTGAAAAATTATCTAACATTTTAAAAAGCTAATCATTCAGAATCATTTTCCCTATCTTGCACTGAAGAAGAATCTCGCCGTAGATTCGAAACAGCTGTTTGCTGCTTTTCACGCATTATTTGTGCATTTTAACCGTTGGTTTACTGCTTTTTAATCCTCCTGCACAAAGGCTTTAATTGCTATTTCAACGCATTCAGCTTTAACGGGCCTTTAATCCTCTGTGATTTCTTTCTTTTTTCTTTTTTCTATTTTTTTCCGCAGTGTCTCAAATCGATAGGTTTTGTAATTTACGATTAAAAAAGTACAGGTTTTTGGAACACTTACATTTCCTACTTGACTGTAGGCGTAAGAAGGTTATTCCTAATTTCATTTCTATACGTTGTAATTTATTTTCTTCTAATAGAATTGACAAGGTGTTATTTCGTTCTAAATTAGCTCTTTTAAGAGCTTTGATTCAAGAGACTTGAGACAAGAGACATTCAGCCTCGCTAATTCTACACCTGATTTTGAGTCTATAGACAGAAGGTCATGGAGTAGAGTTCTCACAGCTTCTTCTGTTCATTGTTCGGTTTTAAAGAAGAAATTTAATGCACTTTGTAAAAGTTCTGTCGTTAAAAACTCCAGCAATTTGCCTGTTGTTAACCAAAATGTTGTTGTCAATCTTTCTAGTGTTTCTTTAAGTGACAATCAGCTCGATGCTCTCAAATTGAATAACAATTTCTCTGTCACTGCTTTTCATTCTTTACCTAATTAATTGCTCCTATTGAAAGGACCTTTAAGCATAGCGCTCTCAAAATCTTCTTCTCAAAAAGAGTCCATCAGGCATCTCATTGCTAATACTGTTGATTTCAATTCTAATGTTTATAAGCCCAATCTTAAAAATCCAATTAAACAATGTCTGAAAAATTTGCGCTCTGATCCAAACTTAATCAGTACTAAGGCTGACAAAGGTGGTCAGATTGTTCTTCTCGACAAATCTTCGTATTTGGAAAAATCCCATAAATTAATTAAAGATGGTCCTTATATGGACATCCGCAAAGACCCTTACACTAGTGAAATTAACTCTATTAAGTCTGCCACCAAGTCTTCTTCCATTATTCCTGCTAACTTTAAGATTTTTCCCCAATTTTGAGCAGTAACTGTTTCCCTGTTAAGATTTTTTTTTTTTTTTTGTTAAAAATCTTCATAATTTTAAGCCGCAGGGTCACATGATGGTTTCTTTTGATGTTAAATCATTATTTACAAACGTTCCGGTTGAGGGGTCTTTAGATTGCCTCAAGAAGAGTGTTTGTTAATTCTATTTCTCTTATTTTGAAATCAATGATCTTATCCTTCTTACTCGCGCTTGCTTGTCGCAAAATACTTTTGTTTTCAATGGTAATTTCTTCCGCATGATTGATGGTTTGGCTATGGGTAATCCTCTTAGTCCAATATTATGCGATATTTATATGCACTATTTTGAGGTAAAACTATTTGAAATTTTAAAATTTCCGTTCTATGTTCGTTATTTTGATGATGTTTATGTCCTGGTTGAAATAAATTCGGATATTAATCATATTCTCTCTATTATGAATTCCATTGATCCCTGCATTCAATTTACCTCTGAAATTGAGACCAATAACTGTCTTTCTGTCCTCGATGTCCTTGTTATTCGTTGTGAAAATGGCTTTCAGACTACCGTCATTCGTAAACCTTTTGCTGTCAGTCTCGCACCTCACAGGCATTCTTCTCATCCCCCTAACCAGAAATTCGCTGCTTTCAATAATTTTGTTTTTCGGGCTACCAATATTTGTTCCGCTCCTCAGTTACTTAGTGCTGAACTTAATTACCTCAAAGCTATTGCTGTTGATCGTGGTTATTTCTCTAATATTATTGATTCTATTTATAAGAAATTGACGAAACCCGTCCATTCTGAAAAGCATTCTAATTCCAACTCTAATACTTCAGTTGTGTTACCCTTTTTTCCTAAAATCAGTCAGAAAGTTGCTGAAATCTTAAGAAGGTTTTATTTTAATGTTATTTTTTCTCCTGTTAATAAAATCACTTTTTCAAATCGCAAACACCCCGTTGATCGCCTAGATAACTGGGGTATTTACCAAATCTCTTGCCAGTATGGCCTTTCTTATATTTGCCAGACTAAACGTGCTCTTAGATTTCGTTTAAAAGAGCATGAAGGTTATGTTAAAAATCAGGAGCTCAAACGTTCTTCTATTGCCCAACAGTCTTGGTCTTCTCAACATAGGTTCGATTTTTCCTCAGCCACCATTATCCAAAAATGTTCTTCTAACCTTGATCTTGATTTTTGGGAAGCTTACCACATCATTAAAAATTCTCACTCTTTCGTCAATGACTTATCTAGTACTCCAGATTTTCCAAATATTTGGAAAGGATTAATTTAATTTCCTATTTTTTTGTTTCTTTTTCTCTTCTTCTCCCGTAGATGTCGCTACTTGTCCACCCAGTCGTTTCCACTGCTTCTCTCTCATTGGTTGTTTCTGGCGATTTCGCTACCCCCTTAGGGTATATAAGGCAGCAAGTCTCTGTCTATCATTTTGCTGAGCCTTGCTTTTTATAGCACGCTGTTCTTTTTTCCCTATCTTGCACTGAATAAGTATCTCGCTGTATATTCGAAACAGCTGTTTGCTGCTTTTGACGCAATATTTGTGCATTTTAAACGTTTGTTTACTGATTTTTAACATTCAGAATGGGGTTCAACTGATAAGCAACTTTTCAGCTAACTTTAACCAAACAAGTAGAGCAAAATGGGGTATACTAAAACGGTTATAGAAAAATGCGTGCATAGTAACAGGGCAAACTCCATCAAAATCTGTCCAGTAGAACTTTTTAAAAAGGCTAATCTTTTATAATCGGGCTCATCTGATTATTGAACTTTAATCCATAATTTCATATATAACTGCCTGACGTAAATTCAATATACTAAAACCGTCCGTGTAAATTATCCAAGAAACGATTTAATTTCCAAGGAAGTCCATTAAGAAATATCTTTTTTAAAATACTAATATTTCGTAATCGGGATCACATGATTATAAAACTTTTCCCTATAATTCTATGACTAAGCAACATAAAACAATATGTTATACACTAAAACCTTTTCTGAGAAACTGATAGTCGCATTGAAATTCATTCAGAAGAACTCAAGTTATAAGCAGCCGGAACGAAATTTCTATTTGCATTTTCTATACATAACACATTAATTTACGTAGTTCGATTTGATGTCTGTTTGCTATCTGTTTTATTTTATTTTATTTTGGTGTTTTAATTTCATTTACCAATTTAGTTATGAAATATTACATGAAAACAAACAAGTACTGAATTATTTGCAGCGTTTTTGAGCAATTGAATAATCTTTTGTAATTGCACGCACATTTAAAAAAAAATCCATGCTTGAGAATCGCTTTAAAATCTATAAAAAATCTATAACGTGACATAAACTTTTCAAACAAATATTATTGAAAGTTTTTTTTTTCGTTTTGTTTTGTTTTCTATTAGACGCTGGAATAATAGAATGTGCCATGTTTAAAAGTTAAATTGTAGTAAAATCGAAATTTGTGGATATATTAGGTGTTGTCACCTATAATATGATGACAAAGTTACGCATAGACATGCTTTTTCTTTATAATATTGCATTAAGAGCAAACGAGTTCATCTTCGTAATGGTTACGTTGGTCTGCACGCACATTTAAAAATATCCATGTTTGAAAATTATTTTCAAACCCATTAAAATAAAAATACTGAGATACAATTTTCAAATAAATTTCATTTGAAAGGAATTTTTGTTCTATTCGACAGCTTAGAAAATTAAATTGTGTGCTTTTTAGAAGTTTAAAAAAAAAGTTGCTGTAGCGGAATAATTTCTCTGTTAGGTCGTTGCCATCAACAGTATGTCAGCGTTACTCACTGACATATATTTACTTTATAATGTATATATACGCCATACAAACGAGAATTTGACTATATGATATGCCATTTGGTGGATTTGTTTTTCGTATTGTCAGAAAATTACAAATTTTTCCGTTACGGCAGCCGAAGAAAACGGCCATTGTGATATTAAAGCTCGGACATTTTATTATGGTGGCAAGACAGTAAAATATGTTTTATAATTGTCATTTTAATGATTTGTAGACGGGAATGCACAAATCTCAGTTATTGTGATTACTATAGTAGTTCATTTTAATTTATTATTTTACATGTAAGGTCTCTTATAATTGACACGGGCGAAGCCGGATAGTTCTGCTAGTAATTCTATATATGCACTATTCATGTAAATTTTCATCTTAATTATTATTCTGAATTAAAATTCTCACAGTAAAATCAATGTAAAAATATAGGCTACTTAGGCAAAATATTAATAAACTCCAGTTTAATCAGTATTCTTCTTCTTATTATTCTCTAATATGATTCTCTAATACTTAATATGATTAATTATATACATACTTAAACATTTTCCCTAAAAGATTTTAGTAAGTGAAATTAATAAATATACACATCATAATATAAAAAATAAAATTATGGCCATGTATTGTAAGCAATTAAAATTTATCTCACCAAATACTTCAATCATAAAGGGCATGACGCTCCTCCTGGCTTTAACTAATAGTTCATATAATGCACTGATTTATAGTCCAACGACACATAAAAGTTTATAATTGTCTCTTTTGGATTTGCACGTTTAATCAGTCATAATTATAGCTATATCACTTATCCTTTTGAAGTCAGTGTTTATGTTCAATTGAGAGTTTAATATCAATCACTAATTGGCAGTAGAAATGTTCTTTCAATTTTAGATACTTGTCGTTGCTCACACGTGCGATTTCATCTTCTGGGATTATCTTCCGAATCTTCATCAAAATATCTGTCAATCTGTGTATTCCTTCAAGTAGTCATTCTGTACTTCCAAATTTTCTGGTTCTTGAAGCATTAGCGCAAATTTATTTTAATGTTAAATGAACTTGATCTTCATGGGAAGTGTTGCGTAAAGTGACGGTTGTCTTGTGTAGAATAGCATAGTTATGAGAAGTTATGAGACTTATATGAAAACGTCACCTCCAGTAGAGAGAGCAAATAGAATTAATTAGCTTTTTGAAAAACCTCTTCCTCAATATCGAAATGTGGGAGTACTAATTTTAAATAATATAAATTATCCCATTTGTCGCTTGATCTCTCTTTCTCATTGGTACTATTCGTTTCTTAAATCTAGTTCATTTTTCAGTCCCTATGGGTGTATTCTTACGTCCCCTTAGCATAGATAATTTTTGTTATAACTTCAGGGTTTTGGTTTGGCGTGGGCAGTTGCCACACACGTTCAAGCACAATAAATTTACCCTTGTAATCATAACTTACATGCTAAAAGCATCATAAATTTTTAGTGACTGCCGTATTCTGTTCTTGTCACAAACTAGCGTTCATGTTGCATTTTGTTGCCCCTAATTGACTTATACTGTCTGGAGTATTTAGGAGTTTTCAATACTCTGTTTACACACACATAAAAATATTATAAAAATTTTAATTATTCCTCTTATTGCAAAATAAATTCAATATTCGTAATACTTATATCTTAACAAACAAAATAACACCTATAAACATATATTTATTTGCTTATATACCCATTATAAATTATTAATTTTAATATACAAATGTAATTAGGATTTTTTTTTTCAATTTAATTTAATTTATTTATTTGGTACAGAAATATTTTTCAAAATCCAATTGTTAATTTTTTAATAATACTGAATTGTGCTGTTTTGTTTAATTATTTGAAATTAATTAACATGCTTTCTGTACGACATACTTCCATTAAATTGTAGAAATATTTCAGAGTTATTTACAATGGATATATTCTGTTTTATTATTATTATTATTATTATTATTATTATCGTTTAAAAGCAGCAATTATTTAAAGTTTTTCTATGTTGAATAATATTTTTTATAAAAAGGAGAAAAAACGAATTTGGATCTTTGGACTTTTCTCTTTATCAGGATACAATCTATGCTACTTTAAATACATTTAAACCTCTGTCAGCTTGCATATAATATGATTTCTATTTCCTTATTCCGCCAAAGATATCGACATTTTTTTAGAAGAAATGCTTTTATTGAAGAGCTATAAATGTTGTTATAGGAAAGATATTCCTCTAATCGATTTTCTTAATAAGAATTTGAAAATTTCATATAGAAAACGATGTAAAAAATAAATATAATTATATGCCAAATCGGTTTCATTTACAGAAATAATTTAATTTTGTTTGAGATTATCAGGCTTCGTCTGCCATGCTGGCCGGTTTCTCCAAACGGAACTTCAGTCAAATCTAAATATATGAGCGAATTTTATCTTGTGCTACAAAGCAATATGGACGTTTACCTGAAATCACCTCAGGAATTGCTCAAAAATTATACAACCCAATTACGCTATTATATTCTCTAATGTGTTAGACAAAATGTAAGCTGTAAAGGACCAATTCTTTTAGTGAATCATTTACTATAGGATTTGGTAGAGATCAACAGTACTATACTTAAACCAGTGGTTCCCAACGTGGGGCGTACGCCAACGGGGGCAATTTGACATTTTAGGGGGGGAATTCCAAATTTGTCACTTACCCGTTCGCTATCTGGTTGTTTTGGAAAAGTTATGTTGTAGACTAAAAAAAAAAAAAAAAAAAGAAATTAAAAAAAAAATAATAATAATAAAAAGTATATCTTCTCTTTTAAATTAATAAAAGTTTCGAGATGAACGAAACCAGAATAATTTTATGAAAAATCATTAATTAAATTTTGACAACTTCCATCCTTTCCCAACCTTTTTTTTAATTATGGAAAATTTCAATAGTTTTTCCGGTTGTGCACCTTGTTTTTAAATTTTTCGCAATGCTTTCAATTATTTATTAAATTAGTCTTATTCTTGTTCGCTCTGCTATGCGTCACATGAAGGAACTTTTACACGCGAAACTAATTAAGGGTTTAAACAAGTACTTAACAAGTCAAGTTTAACTAGTTAACTTTAACAAGTCAAGTTTAATCTAATCTGACTGCGTTGAACATATTTAACCTAAAAAAATATTTGAACTATCTAAACCAGGATCTATAAAATTTATAGATCTTAGCATTAAATAGGCATATAGATAAATAGTAAACATCTATGGCTCTAGTGTAGGCCTGTTACAATGTAAATAAATATGCAACACAACATATAAATTTTAAAATTAAAAATCACATAATAAACTTTTTAGTTAATAAATATTACAGAGTGCGGAGGAGAGGGGGGGGGGCATCGTGATTTTACAGATGCTTCAGTGGGGCGCGGCCAATAAAAGGTTGGGAAACACTGACTTAAACCATCCTTGAAAACTAAACGAAATAAAATCTATGTCGTTAAATTGACAGATAAGTAAGTGGGTTGCATGTATAATAATTTTTTAAGCATCTGTGCATTTTTTTTTAATGCAAGTATTTTTAACAGCGCACAAGTAGTAAACAAAAAGTTTCAAAAATGCGCACCCAAAGATAAAAATCAGTTAAAGCATGTGTGAAGTACACATTAGTAATTTCAGATTCACTCTGTTCTCATTTAAACATATTTTTGCGTTTTGTATCTTTGTATAATTTGGATATATAGATACTTTTTTTCGATGGAAATTTTTTTTTTCAAACCAAAAATCAAAAATCTCCTTCTGAAGCTCGCACTGAACGTGACAAAATAAACATGTTTAATGCTGAACTAAATAATTTTGAACTGCTTCCTTTTCAAATAACTATTGGTATTTCAAAAAATATATTTTTTTTCCTCTTATTTTATGAAGGAAAACTACAGTATTTCAAATTTTTTCTCTTATTTTATGAAGGGAAACTACAATATTTCAAAATATGTGAATAAAACTTTATTTAACATAAAAGTTGAAGAATTCAGCATATGCCATTGTTTAGTAAAGTGTTCAATAACTTAAAATACTAATCTATTTATGTTACAAACACATAATTTTTTCTGTAAAATTAAATAGCAAACACTTATAGTTCCGAAGATTTTAATAATGCTTTTATAGTTTATTTGATTTTTACTTTTGTTACAAATTATTCAGAGAGAGACTAATTCTTTGAAAAAAAAAAACTAATAAAACGATTAAAAGAAAAAAATATCTATGGAGCGATTTTTTTTATTATACGCATACATAGTTAGATTATTATCAGCTTATATAGCATATGCCATTCCGTTTCGTTATTGCATTTAATATATCGATATTTGTTGCGTAAAAGACATTATACTCAGAGGAATAAATGTGTTGAAAGGGGAAGTATTTTTGCTATCGAATTATGGATTACGTTCCCCATGCGAAATTTAAAAATAAAGAGTGATGTATGAAATCAGAAAGTTATTTCATTTTTTAAATCTCTAATACATAAAAAAATTAAATATTTCCTAGCAATAAAAATTTAGTTTTATTAATACTGTATGGAATTTAATGGACTTTATTATGAACTTTATATATATATATATATATATTTAATAAGAAGTATTATCTTTTACGTAAGGAACATCTTTAAAATTAAATTATGAATTTTGTTTATTACATTGTTGTACAAACAGACGATACCGCGGGAAACAATGCACGGCTCCGAGTTTAAGTATGAGAAAAATACATTTCACTTATAAATTAAATTGCATATAAATTCATTTTTTTGTGGTACATTAAAAAAAAAAAACAGTTAATATTTTGATAAATTAACATGTCTTTAAAATAAATTAAAACTTCAGAAATTTTTTTCGAGTGAATGTTGTATTTTTGTAAAAAAATATTTTCATGTTTTTAAGTATCGAAATATTAAAATAGTTTGTTAAAAATTGCAATATTTATGATTTTTGTATGATTTTAGGTTCAGCAGTTTGTATAAATTAAGCATAGCATTTGCTTCTCCAGAAGTTCTTCTTCAATCGAAAAAAAAATCTTGTCGCATGATCTTTTTTAGGGTTTCGTTCATCTGACGAAACCCTATTCGCCTCGCTCCTCTGTCTGTCCGTCTGTCACAGAGCACGTTCTCAGAAACTATATATGTCGGAGACTTGAAATTTTGCATACTTATAGATGGACATCTCAGATCAAACGACAAGTCATAAAATTTTGAAAAAGTTGTACATTTAACCCTTTGGGCTCCTACATGTGTATTTTAACCCTTAAATGCATAGGGTAGAATGCGTTCCCTAAATTTCATAATTCAGAGAATCTGAATTCATACCAGAAAATATAAATGGTAAATTTCAGTTTATTTAATAACGAAATGGCTGTTATTGAATGGAGTGAAATTTTCTTTTTTATTTTTCTGGTGGAAATACGGAATATGTGAATAAAAAATCCAATAAATAGGGAACAATTATTGTATCGAAAACGATACCATATGCATTTAAGGGTTAAACAATTCTTTCTATGTGAGCCTCTAATTAGGTTGGAGGCGTGAAATCTTTCATACTTATAGGTGAACATCTCACATCAAACGACAAATCATAAAATTTTCAAAAAGTTGTAAATTTAACCCTTTGGGGTCTCACATGTGTATTTTAAACTATCCTTTCTAAGTGAACCCCTAATTAGGTTGGAAGCGTGAAATTTTACATACATATAACTGAACACCTCACATAAAACGACAAACTATAAAATTTTCAAAAACTCGTACATTTAACCCTTTGGGCTCCCACATTTGTATTTTAAACAATGTTTTCTAAGTGAGCCTTAATTAGGTTGAAGGAGTGAAATTTTGCATACTCGTAGCTGAACACCTCACATCAAACGACAAATGATAAAATTTTCAAAAAGTCGTACATTTAACCCTTAGGGCTCTCCCATATGTATTTTAAACAATTCTTTCTAAGTGAGCCCCTATTTAGGTTGGATACCTGAAATTTTGCATACTTATAGCTGAACACCTCACATCAAACGACAAACTATAAAATTTTCAAAAAGTCGTACATTTAACCCGTTGGGATCCCACATTTGTATTTTAAACAATGCTTTCTAAGTGAGCCCCTAATTAGGTTGGAGGCATGACAGTTTGCATACTTATAGCTGAACACCATCATGCGGCAAATCATAAATTTTTGAAAAAGTCGTACATTTAAACCTTTGGGCTCCCACATGCGTATTTTAAGCAATTCTTTCTAACTGAGCCCTTTATTAAATTGGAGATTTTAAATTTTGCATACTTATAACAGAACATCTGAGGCCAGGCGACAAATCATAAAATCTTGAAAAAGTCTCACGTTTAACCCTTTGAGTTACATATGTATTTTAAGCAATTCTTTTTAAGTGAGCCCGTAATTGGGTTGGAGGCGTGAAATTTTGCATACTTATAGCTGAACACCACACATCAAACGACAAATCATAAAATTTTGAAAAAGTGATACATTTAACCCTTTGGGCTCCCCCATGTGTATTTTAAACAATTCTTTCAAAGTGAGCCCCTAATTAGGTTAGAGAAGTGAAATTTTGCATACTTATAGCTGAACAACTCACATCAAACGACAAATCATACATTTTTCAAAAAGTCGTACATTTAACCCTTTGGGCTTCCCCATGTGTATTTTAAACAATTCTTTCAAAGTGAGCCCCTAATTAAGTTAGAGGCGTGAAATTTTGATACTTATAGCTAAACAACTCACATCAAACGACAAATCATGAATTTTTCAAAAAGTCGTACATTTAACCCTTTGGGCTCCCCCATGAGTATTTAAACAATTCTTTCAAAGTGAGCCCCTAATTAGGTTGGAGGCGTGAAATTTTGCATACTTATAGCTAAACAACTCACATCAAACGACAAATCATAAATTTTTCAAAAAGTCGTACATTTAACCCCTTGGGCTCCCACATGTGTATTTTAAACAATTCTTTCTAAGTGAGGCCCTATTTAGGTTGGAGGCGTAAAATTTTGCATACTTATAGTTGAACACCTCACATCAAATTACAAACCATACAATTTTGAAAAAGTCGTACATTTAACCACTTGGACTCCCACATGTGTATTTTAAACAATTCTTTCTAAGTGAGCCCCTAATTAGGTTGGAGGCGTGAAATTTTTAATACTTATAGCTGAACACTTCACATCAAATGACAAACCATAAAATTTTGAAAAAGTCGTACATTTAACCGTTTGGGCTCCCACATGTGTGTTTTAAACAATTCTTTCTAAGTGAGCCCCTAATTAGGTTGGAGGCGTGAAATTTTGCATACTTATAGCTGAACACCACCATGCGACAAATCATAAAATTTTGAAAAAGTCGTACATTTAACCCTTTGGGCTCCAACATGCATATTTTAAGCAATTCTTTCTAACTGAGACCTTTATTAAATTGGAGATTTGAAATTTTGCATACTTATAGCAGAACACCTGAAGTTTGGCTACAAATCATAAAATATTGAAAAAGTCTTACGTTTAACCCTTTGAGCTACCACATATGTATTTAAGCAATTCTTTCTAAGAGAGCCCCTAATTAAGTTGGAGACATGAATTTTTGCATACGTATAGCTGAATACCCCAGACCGCATGACAAATCATAAACTTTTCAAAAAGTCTTATATTATTTACTCCTCCAGGCTCTAACTTGTGTATTTTAAGCAATTTTTCTAACCTCCGCCCTTCTCACCGGGGAGCGCATTTCCAACTTTTGTCGACACCCCTTTGACCGTTCTTTCATATTATGCACCATAGCCTTACATATTTTAGTTACACTTTTTACCGCCAGGGGCGCCTACTTCTCTCGGGTGCTATGGGCCCAATCCCCTCGACTAATACATCTACAAATAGTATGGAAAACGGAGTTTCGTTCGGATAGAGGTTTGTTTAGAATAGAGTGCGCCCCTGGTTGCGAAATGTGGAACTAACAGATTTTTCGAAAGGGTAAAGTGTTTTGAAAGAAATATTAAACGAAACCCTCTGTGCGATTTGTGATCACACTTACCCACTTGTTCTTTTATTTTTTTCATTTCAGGCGACACGTGGACTGTTCTTCTGACATAAATAATTTTACTATTATGGTTTTTGTTCGTTAAATTGTTGCATAAATAGTCGAAGACGCGGGAAAAGTTTTATAGTTCTGAGTTTAAATATGAGAAAAATGCATTTCACTTGTAAATTTAATTGCCTATCGTTTCATTTTATTGTGGTACATTAAAAAACAACAGTTAATATTTTGATATATTTACATGTCTTTAGAATAAATTAAAACTTCAGACTATTTTATTCGAGTGAATATTGCATTTTTGTAAGAAACATTTTCATGTTTTTAAACATCAAAATAATAAAATAGGCTGTTAAAAAATACAATATTTATGATTAGGCTCAGTAGTTTGCAGAAATTAAGCATAGCTTTTGCTTCTCCAGAAGTTCTTCTTCAATTAGAAAAACTTGCAGCGTGATCTATTTTTCATTTTCTGCGATACGTGGGCTTCTGACATAACTTCTTTTACAAAGACGTAAAATTTCATGTTGTTTTCAGTCAAACGTGAGTAGAGCTATATGACAGTATTTTAACTATATTGCATACAACTGAAAACCAAAAACTATCCGAGAGATGATATACAACTTACAGACAGAAACCTAAAACGTATTGCTAAAATACTTTTCAGCGTTACAAATTATGTCCACCAAAAGTGAAAAGAACACGTTGGATGTGTCTACTGTATAAGTTTATAGTAGAAAAGCGTATCCATAAATTTCGGTTTCAATGACATGCACCAAAGACCTTTGTTTGCTATTAAAAAGAAAGGGGAAATAATGAAGAGCAGAAGTAAAATTCTTTTATTGTGTCTGGAAAATTGAAAGAAAAAAAGTAGTATTGTTTTGTGATGAGAGCATGTATTGTGTAACAAGATGTCCATGTATCGCGAAGGAACCAAAAGCATAGAATACTATATGTAAGAAGCGAATAGGTAAATTTACCGATATCAGAATGGTGTTCGTTTTCATAACTGAAAATGGTTATGGATGTCTTAATAAAGTATTTACCCTGATATACGAAAATGAACCATGAAAATGTCATGTCTGAAGCGTTGGAAGATTTGTGAAATGACGATTCTCTCTTGTATCATTATTTAGCACTTTGACACGAACACCAAATTTACGTGCTTTCCTTGCTGTCTAATTCCTTGGATTTAAATCCAATAAAGGAACTTTGGATAATAGTGGTGAAAAGGCTTTAGAAAAAGCAATGTTGATGTTGTTCCCTAGTATGAAGTTAATATGAGCCACTTGTAACTAGTTTTCCAAATCGTGTTCAAGCTACTAAGATGTATAGAAACGATACAACATAATAAAGAATCACACTGTATGTAATATTATTTTTAAAATAAGTGTGAATTAAAAAAACTTTTTCTAACATTTGGAACTAAGTACAAGTTATTTAGTTTTCAGTTCAAAAATGAATTTTCTTATATATCATTTTCTTTATTTTGAATATAAATACTTACTACAAGCCTCATATATTCTTACAATATAAAGTATGTTACGGTATTACTTTCTGTATCGGCAATATGTAAAAAAAAAATGATTTAAAAAAAAATAAACAGTGTTAATTAATTAAATTTTTGTATTCGGGTCTGTAGTAAATGTGTTAAAATTACAAAACGCTTAAAACAGTCTTTAATACTAATAACGAAAACAATATTCCTTCAAATTTAATATTCACTTTATTTTTTTTATTTTTAGCTCACTGGCTAGCAAAACCTGAGAGCTTATGTGCCCGCAGGTTCTGTATGTATGTATGTACGTACATATGTACATACGCGATAACTCTTGAGAGAAATATCCGATTTGCTTCAAATTTTTTTCTAGATTCATTCTGATAAGGCCCTTCCCTGATTCGTTTTGGGTGTTCATTGGTTAAGTACAATCGGAGGGACAGGAAGCTACCCCCCCCCCCCCAATTAACTTAGATAAACGAGTTTTTCATGCAGAATTATCCGATTTACTTCAAATTTAGTATACCGGTTTATTCTGATAAGGTGCTTCGCTGATTAGATTTGGCGGTTCATTGTTTAAGTATAAATTGGGGAACGGGAGGTAATACCACCTTAATTTAGATAAATGAATTTTTCGATCTGATTTGCTTCAAATTTTGAATATCAGTTTAGTTTGATAAGGCGCTTCCTTGATGAGATTTGGAGGTTCATTGGTAAAGTATAAAGAGAGGAAATGGGGAGCTAATGCCCTTTTAATTTTTTTTTCTCGATGGGCATTATTCCTTGAAATAAGTATATACGATACAATTAGTTTGAATAGCCTGCTAGCTCAATGCCCTAGTTTAACTGTGTACTTTTATTTTTATTTTATGCATAACAGCTGTACATTATGTCATTATTAAAATATATATATAACAAATTGATAAAATAATAAAATATATTTTGCATTTAGTGATTGCTTTCATTACCAGCATATATTATCTCTGTACATATATTATGTCTGTTTCAGACGCATATACAGAATTATCAGCTTATATAACATATGTGAACTTTTTTTTTGTTATTGCGTCTAAGGTGTTAACATATAGCATAAGTAATAATGATGTTGAAAGAAAAGCTCTATTGCTATATTGGAACGCCATTTTTATCATTCTAAAATTGAAGTACAAAGATAATGATATGAACTGGACATACAAAATATCCAAACATATGATTTTGATAATCATTTTACAAATATTCCTATTACTGGTTTTAAAAAAATATTCTATTAAATATTGTCGATTTAATCGTTGATGATACTGATTTAGATTTTAATTCATTTAAAAAAGCATGTAATTTTTGTTTATATAATATCTATGCACATATATAAATTTAAGAAGGCCCCATAATTTCTATGAAATTGATCTTCTTCTAATTCTTTTTTTTTTTTAACCGTGCATTTAAAAAAATTGGAAGGGAAAGTTTTCAATCCCCATGTGGATGCAATCAATAGGATTAATATGTTAATTTATCATATTGCAGTTTGCTCTTTATAAACCATGCGTGTAATTGAATATACAACAATTATATGTACTAAAAATATCTGTAGTATGTACACGGAACATAAAAATTCTTTAATTATATATATGTAAACTCAGCTGTGAACCCTAGGTATAATATTGGTACCATTAATATGTTTTTCAAGAATGTATAATTTTAAAAAGTTTTGCCAAGTGAAAGGGGGTGGGGAATGATACCGTTTTTCCCATATATCCAGGAGTTAAAAGGGCTCTGTGTACCGAATAAGTGCACTATTAGAAGAAATGAAATCATTTTTGTGTACGGGGACGTACGAAATTAGACAGGGTAGCGGGGTAAACATAAATCAACCCTGGAAAAAATGACTGATCATCGTGCTTATAGATATCTTCAACATCTTTTGAGTGTTCGAATTATGTAAATAAAAGTTTATCTTAAATTGTGTGTTTACCATTTTCGGGGTTTCCTTTTAAAAACCTCATCCTGTATATAATAAAAAATATTTTTAAACACTTTTGGATCCTACAATTGATTTATAACTTACTTTTTGCAACTTAAAATAATCCATTTTCTAGTTTTGGTTATAAGTATTTTATACAAATATGAATAAAAATGTCTGTTTAGTATTGTTATTTGGAATGAAAATAGAGCATTATTTAAATAATAGTTAAATTATCTCTTGAAAAATAAACATCATTTACTTTATTCTGTTTTAATGCACAATTCCTTTGGTAAAATTAGTTAAATTAATTCTGATTTCCTTACAAAACATTACGCATATTTTGTGTTTATAACAAAAACAAATGAAATGTTAACTGCTGAATTTTATTTTATTTTAAGTTTACTTAATGATATTTCTTGAGGACGTGTTATATTTCCCTTGTGGAACATAAATCTGGAAATAAGACGGAAAAAAATGAAGAACTTTTAACAGCGACAGCTTTTAACACAATTAAGTGATCCCTTTCTCCATCAACAAACATCCTTATTGCACAAAGGTCGTTAATTCTAAAATTTTCGTAACATTAATATTTTAGTTGTACACAACATCTAGAAAGATATACTATTTCTATTAAAAAATTAAAGACTAAAAAAATAAATGAAAGATACCGATGATAAAACTGGCAAGAGTTTAAAACAGGTTTTTTTTTTCTTTTAATACTTATTTAATTTCATATTTTATGCTTTAAGAATAATTTTTTTCTTATATCATTCAAAATTAAACAAGCGGCATTTAGTCACAGAACATGATAAAATCAATGTAAATCTAAAAAATAAATATATATGGAAAGGTTTAGATATGTTTTGAAAAAAAAGAGTGAACGACATAAACTAACTGAAAATCAAATTTTCCCGTATCAACTCTTTTGCACTTATCTCTGTAAAAAAAAAAAAAAAAAAAAAAAAAAAAAAAAAAAAAAAAATCCTGTTACAAGGTAGTATTTAAATATTGCTGTGCTTTTAAGCTATTGAAAATTGCATTAGTGAAATATACTCTTTGACTTACGCAAATATTTATATCAGTGAATCTACCGATATGGAAAACGGATGATTTTGTGAGAATAGAATCACTGTAAAAAAAAAAAAAAAAAAAAAAAAAAAAAAAAAAAAAAAAAAAATCGACCAAGTTCCTTGTAGGAGACGGAAAAATATTGGCCCTTCTCGGTACGTAAAATTTTCCGACTCAGCTCGGAATAAAATCCGAAAAATACCATTTTAGTTACAATTTCCTTTTTTTACGGATTTTATTCCAAGTTGGGTCGGAAAATTTTCCGTACCTAGAAGGTTAAATATTTTTCCGTCTCCTGCAAGAAACTTGGTTAGATTTCTTTACAGTGATGAATAATGATGATATGGATTATTTTGTAAAATAATTTGTTTTTGTTTAATCTTATTTTTATCAAAGCCAATACAATATTTACTAAACCAAATTCAAACGTGATTTTATTTAAAAGGAAAATTTTTGCAAGTAAGAATCTGAGTATTCCCTTCGTACACATTCATTTCTGTTCTTTTAAAATACTAAATTCAAAATTAATTATTGTAATAAAGTACTCTAATTACAGATTTTAGTATTTTTTTTATAAATACTCTTTCTAAGCAGAAAATAAACTAAATTTCCATAAACCTTTTTTAAACTTGAAAACCTGTATCTATATTTATATATATTTAACAACGAATTATAAAGGTATAGGTTAATAAAGTAGTGTGGCATTTTTAAATATGTAAAAGTAGAGTTCATTGAAATTTTTTCATCTATGTTTGACAAATTTCGATTTTATTTCGACATGTACACAATAATATTTTGCAATATATGTATAACATCGTTCAGGAGATTAGTTTTGAAATATGAAAATTGTGCCGTCCTGGAAATAAAATGAAATTTCTAAAAGCAAAATATATTCCATGTTTCAAAATAATTCTTTTAAAATTCTTTTTCCCCATATTTCTAATAAACTTCATTTCATGTGAAACATCTTTTAATCAAAATCAATAAATCAATACTTCTATAAAGTGTAACATATGTTTATAAAGATGCATTCATAAAATGTAAAAGTTAATTAATATTCTTTTAAACTTTTACACAGAATAAAACATAATAAAATTTGTTAAAAGACTTAAAATATGATATTTACATATGTATAAGTATTTTAATATTTTAGATTTTATGTAATTTTTAATAAATAATCTTTTTATACAGAATATAGTCTAAAATTCAATATAGATTTTTTAAACTTGAAACCCAGTTTATAAATATATACATTAGGGCATATCGAAAAAATCGAAATTTCTTAAATCTTTTTGCGGTAGTGCGAAAAAGTTGTGGACTGCCTTTATTAAAATTTTTGCGGAATCTTAAAACAATGGGTTGATATTTTCTGTCGCCTCAGTGGGCCAAAATTTGAGGAAATTGGACAAAATGGTTAAAAATCTAAAAATTAATGAATGGTCACAGATATCGTTGATCGGTTTGGGGGTAGTGTTTAAAAGTGACTATGTTTGAACAACAACAACCAAAAACATCTTTCTAATTATTGGTTGCTACCTGCTGCCGCCTCAACGGCATCGAATCTTGGAAATTTCGACTCATTTTGGTACTTTTCTGCATAACTATTTACTGCTTGCAGATTGCACAATCTAGAGAGAATGGGTTTGGCACTCTGCATATAAAGTGGACAATCCCTATTTCTGAAAGGTATGGTGTATCTAACAGAGCCACGGCTGCTATTGCATCGAGTGTTATGGAAGATTTGGGTTTAATATCAGGATCAGATATACCAGCCATCTCACAGAAAAAAAAATAAAATGTGGAAGGAAAAATCGAAAATTTACAAAAATAGCTCTCAAAATCAAATAAAAATCGTTCCACACTATCTGACTTTTATTTTGATAGACAGCATGGCGTAAGTTTAGCATCAGGAACACTCAAGGACAAATTGTCTCAACGAACAGTTCTAGAAGCGCATTGATGTATTGTATCGGAGCCTGGTTCTACGTACATGGGACATATTGCACGCGAAAGTGGATCTAGTTTTGATATATCTAATAGAATTTACGAATATGTTGCAAGTGCATTATTGGATGATTTTAGCAACCTCATTTTTCTCGGGTGTGACGAAACTGTAATGAACACAAAATTGTCAAATGGTGTAATTCGCAGGTTTGAATTGAAACTTCACAGGCCAGGGTAATGGATTATCTGCTTATTTCATTTTTAATGAGTTGCCATTCTGACACATATTTGTACTACATCTTTCACCAGACAAAACCTCAAAGAGTGAAAAAAGCTTTCAATTGTTGCTTTTAATAGTATTGAATGCGAGTTGCCAAATATTTATCCTACTACACTCAGTTCAGATCAAAAATGCTTATTAGACGTTTGAACTACCATTAGTTATGGAGTTTATTGTTCAGACCTAGCTAACTCTTAACGGGGAACGTTGAATTCGGCTCGCTGGCTTATAACTGCGTATCTAAAACTGAGGTTATATACATCTATATGAGACTCATCAAATTAGTTGCTAAGTTTGGTTGTATTCATTCTAAGGGTCTACGCACCCTCATGGTTCCAAATTAAGATTCATCATTCCATAAAGGACGGTGCTAGAAACCTGAGGTATTTCATCAACTCATATCGGTACTTTCCTAAGAAATATCGTGACGTAATCGATCTAGTTATTTCTCGAAATGCTTACTTTGTGGCTCCAGAAAAAATGCTATTGGTTATATTAAATGATGAGAATTGCCATATTAGGACTTTTGCAGCTCGGTGGATTATCAAGGCATGTTGGAGTTGCAGACCATGTAGATCTCATTGACTGGCAAGCTTGTTATTTGACATCGACGACAGTTCTCAAAGTCATCCGTTCTTAAAAACTTCTGAAGATGATACAGGACGGTATGCCAATGTACTGCTGCGAATTTGTTAAATTTTCTTCACACACACAAGAAGTTGAGCTGATTGTGTAACTATTCACTGCAGCCTCCGCAAAAAAAGTTGGGTCGCAGAACAGAGTTAGATTTAGTAGAGCGTCACTAGAATCCGGAAAAAACATGTCAAAATTTGAGACCAAAAATTACTACAAGCAGTAATGATTTTGTCATTTGTATGTTCGAAAGGTAAAATAAAGTTTCTGCTCGCAGTAAACTAATGTAAGAGTGACTTGGATTTATTTAAAATGTTTCCTTCATTTTTTTTCCAAATTTTGGTGTCTATGAGGTGGCAGAAGCTATTAAGCTATAATAGTAAAAAAAAACCGGCTGTTCTTGTTAAAACATAGTAACTTGCTAGCATTACCCTGATACGATCATCAAAATTCGGGATCATTTATTACTTTTTGTATTTTTATAATTGTTTGTCCTACTTTAGGAACTTTCGGCCCACTGCGGTGACACAAGATATCAATCCACTCTTTTAAGATTCCGCAAACATTTTAATGAAGGAAGTTCACAACTTTTCGGCACTACCGCAAATAGATTTGAGAAATGTCAATGTTTTCGATGCGCTCTAATATATATATATGTTGTCGCAACACAGCATAAGCTCAGAAGACACTTTATGCTCTAAGATTGTATTGTATAACTCATTATTTATTATTTCACTCATATAAACAACTCAAAAAACTTGCGAAAACAAATTGCCATTTCACAACAACAACAACAAAACTTTTCGAACTTTACACTCTCAAAATTAATATCTTTTTTTCACAGATAGCATTGATCAAGCGATTGCCATTAGGTAGGGAAATATGTAAAAATAGTGTTAATTGAAGTCTTTTCATCTACGTTTGACAAAAATCCAATTTCATTTCGGCATGTACATGAGAATATTTTTCATTATATCTATGACATCATTCAGGAGATTAGTTTTGAAGAAAAATGAAAGTTGCGCTGTTCCTTATGTAAAATAAAATCTCATAAAGCACAAGATATATTTGGTGTTTCAATAGAATTCTTTTTTAACTTCTTTTTCTCCATATTTCAAATAAACTTTACTTCATATGAAACATCTTTTAAGCAAAATCAATAAATCAATGCTTCTATAAAGTATAACATATGTTCATAAAAGCTGCATTGACTAAATGTAAAATTTTTTAATACTCTTTTGAAATTTCTTACACTATAAAACATAATAAAATTTCTTAAAATATTTAAAACATGATCGTTATATATATATACGTAAAGTATTTTTAATATTTTGGATATTATGTAATAAAAAAAAAATTGATAAACCGAATATAGCCTAAATTCCATAAAATTTTTTTTAACTTGATATCCAATTTATATATATATATATATATATATATATATATATATATATAATTTTTTTTAACTCCGAATTTTGAAGATATATATTACAAAAAGTAGAGTAAAAATTTTAAATATGTAAAAATAGATTTAACTGAAGCCTTTTCATCTATGTTTGACAAAAATTAAATTTCATTTCAAAAATACGTAATAATATTTTGCAATATATCTATGACATGATATCAGGAGATTAGTTTTGAAGAAAAGATGAAAATTGCGCCCACCCGGAAGTAAAATGAAATCTCATAAAGTAAAAGATATATTCGATGTTTCAAAAGAATTCTTTTTAAATTATTATTCTCCATATTTCTAATAAACTTTATTTTATATGTAACATCTTCTAAGCGAAATCAATAAATCAATAGTTCTGTAAAGTGTAACATATGTTTATATATAAACCATTCGTAAAATTTCAAAGCTAATTAATATTCTTTTCAATTTCTTAGAAAATACTAAATATTAAAATTTGTTAAAAGATTTAAAACATGATCTTTGTACACAGGGGTGAAAAATGATTGGAAATATAATTTAATTGGCTGTATAATAAATATAATCCGATTAATCAGCATATAATCCGTATAAATTCATTTTTAAAAACTAAATGGAAAACATAAACACAAAGAAATTTTTTATAAAATAATTTTTATTTTTGTCAGTTTTATTTCCACTAGATAAGCAATAGGAACAAAATGATAACAATGAAACAGATTTTCGATATTATCAAAATATTACACATCAATGTGCTTCCTTTGTGATTAATAATTTCAATGCATTGTTGTGGCATAAAGTTTACAAGGATTCGAACTTGACGAAGTGAAAAAACCCACCATCCATCCCATATGAATGATTTTTATTCTGCTTTCTAAGCATCCTTCGACATGTGACCATTTTTTCTTTACATATTGTGCCCAAAAATTCATAATGGGATTTAGGTTCGGCTATTGGCTGGCCAGTAATGTGTGAGAATGTAATCATCTTATTAGCACTTATTTGTGTCTTTTGCAAAGTACATTGAAGCATTGTTTTGTTTAAAAATATAGTTAAGACTTTGTCTTCATTGTGGTTACAACAAATGACCTCGTAAGCTGTAAATATAGGTATGCCTACTTTTGTCTTTCTGGAAAAGAAATTGTAAAATTAGCTCCTGGGGAGAGAACACCCCAAGCCATAGTAAGCCTCTACCTAATAGACGTGTGGAAAAAACACCCTTTTAAGGCCACAACAACATTAATGAATAGCTTTTGAAACGTCAAATTAAGAGGGCTCAGGACCTTTGAATCTACGAAATAATCAAAAACAACACCTTTTTGAAAGCACCAAAACGCAAATAGATCTACTAAGATCTTTTTTTTTCTCTTTCTGTCTAAAGTATATATGCTTAACTGTATTATCCAGAAACATAAACATATATACAAAGTTAATATTTAAATTTAAAATTTAAATATCGATCTCACTAATGCATGAATTAAAACCATTAAGTGTTGTGCGCATCATAAAACTCTAAATTATGCTCATAGAAAGTAATTTTTAAACAAATTAAATCACAACATACCTACTTCTAAATTAAAATCAAAATATATACAAAAAGTTTTCCTTAAAATTTTAATTTAGTACAAAATAAAAGTAAAAAATTAAAATTTTCAAGTTTTTTTTTTTTTTTTTTCAAAAAAAAAAAATAAATAAAAATAAATAAATAAAATAAAATAAAATAAAAAGCAAAATATGTGATTTTTTTGTTTAGCTGAAAGACGCATATTTTGTTAATTTTTTTTAAGCTTTAGCTTATATAGTTTGAAAGGAACAGTGCGCGCAGTCTTAAAATTTACTTATCTGAGAAAACGCTTTTTACAGTTTCAATATCTGTACTCATTCCATTGTACTCATCGTCTAAATATGTCTAAGGATTTTAAGTCAAGAAATAATGCAGATTTTTGAATGGGCTTTTTTACATATTGTTGAGAAATTTAAAGAACTTCAGAATAAAACAAACTCCGAAAACTGATTTTTTAATAGTTTAAAGGTCCTTTGCCTACTTACACTTTTTTCATCACTGAAAATAGTTTAAAAACATGTCGTTTGTCGCTTCATATGTTTCTTTGAAAACTGAATTCGGGGTTTTTATGGCCAGATATTAAACACTGCCGCCGACGTTCTTTTACATATTGAATGTGTTTTGACCTTGTAGATACTCTTTTTACAGTACGTATTGGTGTTGGAATCTTTATCTGACTGCCAGTTTTCTTTTTTGTCATACTTTTGTTTATGAAATTGCGTGCTATCCAATTTTGTATTCGTTTCAAAAGACTTTACGGCCTTCCTGTAGATTTTGCAGTATCACAAACATTTAAGTTCTGTTAGAAATTAGAAATGGCAGCCTTTGAACCTTTAACAACAATTCTTAAAAGAGACATTTCCGAAGTTGTGTAAGCTAAACGTTACTTCTTTCGGGGTCAGGAAGCATTTTGCCTCTCCTTATTGTCAAAAAGTTTTGCGAATACAACGGATGTTCACAGAATTTCTTTTAAATGCTAATGTTAAAAAATGCTATGTTAAAATGCCCACCAATTATGATCCGCGGTTATTATATTTTTGCTCCTCAATAAATTTAGCGAAATACATATTTTTAAATATATTTAAGAAGTATATACATGTTTTTTAAGCTATTGCTGTAATATTATTATATGAATACATTTAAAAGAAATAACACAAAGTTTGTGCATTTTCATAGCAAACGCGAGCTGATTTATTTTTTCTTGTGTCGCCTCTACCATTTTGCATTCCGCTGTATGTATATGAATGTTTCTTTAAATATTTCAATTTTTTAAAATAATGACAAATTAATATTTATTTTATAAATTGATCACAAACCTTACAAACAAAAATGCTACCTATTATTTATTCATTTATTTATATTACAGTCATTCGCAAAATTTTAATACCACTGAATGTTTATGACAACATTTAAGAACACTTGCTATAAGGATGATTTCCTGCTTATACGGCTTCACATGGCCACAAGGCTATCATTTCCTCCTGCCGCAAGCAATGCTGCTTTATGTACCAACAGGAAATCCTAGGCGAACGAACAGCTCTTCAGTGTGTGGCGTTGTCCTCCCGAGATGTTTTTACTCTTAGTCGACTTCAACGTTCCCTTGCAGTAAATATGCCATGTCAAACTATGCATAATAAAGACTGCTATATAATGCCTTAGTGAAGCATGAAATAGATGTGCGTCTATGCTTTATTTTAGAACTAAAATATTCCAATATGTGTAAACTCCAGCTTTTTGAATACCTGGAGAATAGTTTGTAATTAAAACTGTAAACTGTATATACTTTTTGTTTAGTTCGCTGTAAATGCTGCGTAATATTTCAACTGAAGCCTACGTCGCGCCTCAAAAAGTTTGAATCGAAAATTTTAGAATTGTGTATATACCAAAATCATGACTTCCGGATTATCACGTAATCGCAAGTTTAAAGCGGGGAAGACCGAGGTACTGTCGGTTGAAATTATCTTTGTATTCAGTTTTATATAATAATACGTTCTCACTCTATTATAATAGTAGCTTGACCCATAGTGACTAAAGAATGACCCATTAATTGAGCTTTCTCAAAGGTGTGACTTAGCCCAATAGTCTTCATTTAATCTGACCGTACAAAATTTAGTCAAAATCCTTTGAACTGTTTTTAAGATAAAATTAGTTTGACGCTTACACATAGTGACCAAAAATGACCCAAATAGACCCACTAATTAAATTTTCACGAACGTGTGACTCAGCCAAATGGTCTTCTAGTAGATCAAAATGGTAGAGTGCAAAATTTTGTCAAAATCGTTCGAGCCGTTTTTAAGGTAAAATTAGCTTGATACTGACCCACTATATGAATTTTCATGAACATATGACTTATCCGAATAGTCTTTTCATAATCCAAAACTATAGGATACAAAATTTAGTCAAAATCATTAAAGCCCTTTTAAATGCAAATTTAGCTTCACCCGGACCCATGCTAACCCATTAATCGGATTTCTTTGAACATGTGATACACAATTTAGTCAAAATCATGTAAGTCGAATTTAAGAAAAAATTAGCTTGACCCTGACACGCAGTGACCCAAAAGTACCCAATAATCGAATTTTCTGGGACATGTGACGTAGTCCAATGGTCTTCTCGTAATCGAAAATAGTAGAATACAAAAGCTAGTCAAAATCGTTAGAGCCGTTTTATAGATAGCTTGACCCTGATCCTTTATAACCAAAAATGACCCACTAATGAAATTTTGTAGAATATGCGACCTATACCATTGGTCCTCTCGTGCTCGAAAACGGTAGAATACGAAATTTAATCAAAATCGTTTGAGCCGTTTTTAAATAACATTAACTTGACCCGCACTGATCTAGAAATTATACACTAATCAAATTTTTTTGCACGTGTGACCCAGCCCAATAGTCTTTCCGTGCTTGCTAACGATTGGTTAGAAATTTTATTTTAAAACGTTACAGCGGTTTTTGAAATATAATTAGCTTGACTTTAACACATAATAACCTAAAATAATCCACTAAGGAAATTTTCTCAAACGTGTGACCTAGTTCAATGGTTTTTTCGTGCATGAAAATGATAAAATACAAAATTTAGTCAAAATCGTTAGAGTCGTTTTTAAGATACAATTAGCTTGATCCTGACTCAAAATGACCCAGACTGGCACACTAATTAATTTTCTTGAACATGCATACCTAGCACAAAGGTCTTCTCATACCTCAAAAAGGCTGATTACGAAATTTAGCCAAAATCGTTTCAGGTGTTTTATAAATAACTTAGTTTCCCAGCTAAAAATGAACTGTAGTTTTTTTACAGAAATGAGGTATTTTTCAAGTTTTTCTTCGGTCAACTGTAGTTTTTTTTGTAGTGCAATATCAACAGTAAAAACACTTCAGTTATTTTCCAGTTATTGACAAGTATTTTTTCAACCCAAAATTTAAAAAAATAGTAAGACTTTATGTCTACAGTAAAACGGCAGTGAATTTCAAGTGATTTTATAGCAATTAATTCACAAAAATTTTCGGTGATGTCTCTGCAGTCTGACTGCAGTTTCTGAAGAACTTTACAGGTCTTAATTTTGTAAGTATGATTATTATAATAGTAACTACAGTATAACAGCAGTTACTGTAAGATTCTTTTGCAAGACACAATGCCGTATGATTGTGTGATATTTCCCGAATTTTCTAAAGTGTTTAAAATTGTTTTAATTTTGTGAGAGTTGCATGTTATGAAACACACTTTTTAAATACTAATGATAATTAATACTCTTTCCAAGACTTTTAAGGACTTAATTGAAAGTCACATTCCTACCTAACGCAAAATTTTTAGTTCCTCTTTCATTTTAAGCTAAGATAAAAAAAATTAAATTTCACTATGATTTTCAAAATCAGAGAAAAAAAAATTAGTTAAATTTCAAAATCGAGGGAGGGGCAGTGGCATCAACCCACCTGTGCCCCTGCCCACTACGGAAAATTCTTAGTTTTTTTTAACTTACTCTAAACGAATAAATTTTGCTATTTTTTTTTTCAAAATCGGAGAAAAATATTTTAATTAAATTTCAAAAGCCAGAGGGGGGGGGGAATGAGAAATTTCTTCATTTTTTTATTGTAAGTTACTCGAAAAGTATACATTTTACTATGTTTTTGAAATAGAAGAAAAGGAAATTTTAATTAATTAACTTTTGAATTCCAGGGAGGGCCCCTACCCTATCCCTAACTGAAAATTCTTAACTCATCTTTTATTCTAAGATAATTAAAAAAAATTCAGTATGTTTTTCAAAAGCGAAGAAAATAGTTAACATTTAAATTCAAGGGAGGGGCAATCGCTCAGCTATGCCCCTTCCCCTAACAGGAAATTCTTAGTTTCTTTATTTTTAGTTAGTCGAAAAGAATAAATTTTACTACTTTTCAAAATTGGAAAAAAATAAATTTTTATTAGTTACATTTTAAAATCCAGGTAGGGGAGGGCAATGAACCTCTCAACCCCCCCCCTCCCTCCCTCTTAATGTAAAATTTCTCATTATTCTATTCTAAGTTACTCGAAAAGTATAAACTTTACTATGTTTTTGAAAACAAAAGAAAAAGAATATTTAATTAATTAATTTTTTTAATTTAGGGAGGGGCAATAACTCTCTTCTAACTTCGTTCCCCTAAGAGAAAATTCTTAGTTATTCTTTTATTTTAAGATAAGAGAAAAGATCAAATTTCACTATGTTTTTCAAAAATCAGAGAAAAAAATAGTTACAATTTAAAATCGAGGGAGGGGCAATGACTCACATATGCCCCCTTCCCCTAACAGAAAGTTCTTAGTTGCGTTATTTTAAGTTATTCGAAAAGAATAAATTTTACTATGTTTCTGTAAATTGGAGAAAAAAATTGCTAATTAAATTTCAAAATCCAGGGAGGGGCAATGAGTCTCACCCCCCCCCCACACACACACACACACCACCACCACCACCCCTTAACTGAAAATTTCTTATTTATTTTCATTTTAAGTTACTCAAAATATTTACATAATGTTTTTGAAAACAGAAGAAAAGAAATTCTTATTAATTAAAGTTTAAAATCAAGGGAGGGGCAATAGGTCTCCCTTGCTCACTGCCCCACTATCTTCATAACTAGTTTTTAGTTCCTCTTTTATTTTAAATTACTCGAAAAAAATTTACTATGTTTTTCAAAATCGAAGAAAAAGGAAATTTAATTAGATAAATTTCAAAATCGAGAGGGACAGTGGCCCAACCATTCTTTTATATGTCGCCCATGATTAGAAATTAGAAACACAGGTGGGTTTACTCATTGCATATTGCATAAATTGTCTTTCTTCCATATCGGACATACATATAACTTCCAGTTTTTCACTTTTACCTCATAAAAACAAAGAAGAACAACAAAAGAATAGTATAATTTTCTTCCTTTATTTTATTTAAATTTCTCATTTGGACATATGATTTATTTTTCAACCCCTTACAGCTGAATGTCTGACCCCATGGTTTCGTTGCAACTGCAGGAGAAGCATTAAAGAAACACCTCAACTCACGGAAACGCCGGCTTGTTTATGAAAATCGGCGCGGAGTACCACGTTGATTTGCTGAAAGAAAGTAAGACAGCTATACAGAAATGGAAAGCTGCTCACCGGGCCCGAGAGGGTCATAAACAAACAAACAAACATTTGCTGAAAGAAGATCATTTATTTTGCAGTTTGGCGAAAAATATCTCTACTGTTTATTGAAATAAAGTGGCTGTATGGGTATTTTTACATTCTCAATCGAAAGAAATTAATTTCAGATCCACACGATTGAGTTAATTTGAATAAAGTGATAACGATTTATAAACCGTCGCAATTTTTGTACAATCATCGTTAGTATTTCAAATCCAGGTGAGATTGTACTATTAACGGTTAATGCATGCGAAAAAAAAAAATAGGTCCATTTCATATTAACAGGATTAATTAAATTCAAATGTCATCCAAAACATTTGATAAAATTTTGTTTCTGACAATCCAGATAGTTCGATTTTACTTGATTTAGTGCACTTATCTATTTATAGTAATTAACAATGTTTTATTTCAGATTTACACTTGCTTCAATCAGTATGTTCTTTTAGATTAGGAGTTTCAGAATTTAAATATCTTACACAGATACTTATCTGTGCTTTGTATTAAAGTATGTTGTTCAGTTACACAAACAATCAATACTGAACTTCAAATTATAACTTGATGCCTGTCTAGGATACCTACAATAAGTGCATAACATTTCACAGGTAAGTAACTTATTTTCTTTTTAGGAATGAAACAGTTTTATGTAATACAAAGCGGTTTGACACATTGTGTTAATAACATAACATAGAGTTAATAATAATTTTTATTTAATGAGTACATACTCACTAATTATGTAAAATATTAAATTTTTTAAATGAAGCAATCTTTTTTTACTGTCATATGAATTGTGTTATTGTAAAAAGAAAATTTACACTTTTGAATGGTAATAGGGCCAAATTAGTTTTTTTCGTCAATTATGACACTTCTCAGAATCAAATAATAAAGGCAATATTTTGCAATATTATATTTCTATTCTACCCACTGTTAAAATTTAGTTTTTTCTTGATACTGATTTGTGAAACTCGTGGGATTTTTATCATATGGTCGATGAATGAATTTAGACTTTCAGAGCACTTTTTCAGATTTTCCCTGCAAGCGATCGAAGAATTATTTTTTTTTCCACATGACAGAGTTTTCATATGCGTTTAAATTTTTTAAATGATTTTTTCATTTATTAAGAAGGTTATTGAATGAGCTTAGTACACCGTCATGTTACAATACACACAAGCTAATGTTAAACCACTGAAAATATCCTTAATTATTTTAAATGTTTTTTTTTTTGCATAGGAGGACATTGAATGAGCTTAGTACACTGTCATGTTACACTACTCACAAGCTAATGTTAAACAAATGACAATATCCTTAAATTTACGTTAACACTTTGGCTGCCGCCCATTTTTCAAAATCTGTTCACAGGCATCGAATGCGTGACTTAGAGATCTGCACGGGCAGACCCGTGGCCCCAGAGTTGATTTCAGGGGGTGGTCTGGGGGTGGACATTCCTTCCAGAGCAATGAGAGCTCTCCCCCCCCTTCCCCGGGCCACCCCCTGAAATCAACTCTGGGGCCACGGGACTGCCCGTGCAGATCTCTAACTCATGCATTCGGTGCCTGGGAACAGATTTTGAAAAATGGGCGGCAGCCAAAGTGTTAAGGTAAATTTTTGATCAAAATCCCCGACTAAAGAATTTCTCTTTTTTGTCCAACACTCAAGTGGCAAATTTCACCAAATTTTCTGACGACTTAATGACTATTTTCAGTTTTTTTTCATGCAACTGATTGACAAATTTTGCAATATTATATTTCTACCCAGCTAAAAATGAACTGCAGTTTTTCTACAGAAGTGGAGTATTTTTTAGGTTTTTCTATAGTCAACTATAGATTTTCTGTAGTGCAATCTCGACTGTAAAAATACTTTGGAAATTCTGTGGCTAATGTGGCGTAATTTTGTAGTACTTTATTTCAAAAATACTCAGTGCTATTAACTTCAAAAATTCTATAGTTTATGTGAAGTCATCATAAACTTTTAAAATAATGAGATTTTGCGTCTGTAGTAATGAAGTAATTTTATCTCATAATTTTACCAGTTCGTCTTTTTCTCTTAGTGTTTAATTATTTTAGTTGTCCGAAAGGAATAAATTTTATTTTGTGTTAATCAGAGAAAAAGAAAATTTAGTTAAAATTAAATTTCAAAGTCCGAAAGAGAATGCCGTCCTCGGGTTATAGCTCCGCCCCCCCCCCCCCCCCCAAAAAAAAATGAACTCTTTTTAACCTGACTTTAAGATAAAGTTTAAATACATAAACATGAAAAAAAATCGACCGAAAATTAACTACCAAGAGTGAGATATAGGGGGGTGAATCTCTCCCCCAACAGAAACTTCTTAGTTTCTGTTTAATTTTAAGTTATTCGGAATAAATAAATTTTACTATATTTTTCAAAATCGGAGAAAATAAGATATTTCCGTTAATTAAATTTCAGACTTCAGGGATGGCAATGAGCCTTCCACCCCCCCCCCTTCCTTAACGGATTTTTTTAATTTCTTTTATTTTAAAATACTGAAAAAGAATGAATTTTACTATGCATTTCATAAAAAAAGAAAATTTAATTACTTAAATTTCAAAATCCAGGGAAGGGAAATGGCTTTTTTCTCCTATCCCCCTTTCCCCCCCTTCCCCCGCTCAACTGATATTTCTGATATACTGCTTCTCTTTTATTTTAAGTTTCTGAATATAAATAAATTTTACTATGTACAAAATCGGAGAAAAAGAAAATTCAGTTACATATCTGTTTCAAAATCCAGGAGCAACAATGACTCCCCTAGGCTCCCCTCTTTTAACGGAAAATTTTGGTTACCTTAATTTTTAAGTTACTCGCAAAGAATAAATTTTACTATGTTTTTCAAAACAGGAGAGAAAAAATTGGGTTACTTAAATTGAAATATCTAGGGAGAGGTAATTGGTCTCCTATGCCACCTTCCCCTAAACGGAAATTCTTGTTTCCTTTTTTTTAAGTTACTCGAAAAAAAATAAATTCTTCTATGTTTTCAAAATAGGAAAAAAAGAAAATTTAGTTTATACAATTTCAAAATACAGGGAAGGGCAATGGGCCTCCTATACCGTTCCCTCAACTGAAACTTTTTAGTTCCTCTTTTAATTTAGCCCTTAAGTGGTGAGGTCTTTTTTTTCTAACGTAAGTGGTGAGGTGGGGTGTACGTAACACCAAAATTCAACTTATTACGCACTCCTTAAAATTTAGCGAATTAAAATAAGAGAATTTCCTGTGAATTTTGTATTATCTACGTGTTAAAAAGAACTGAAAAGTAACTGTAAGTGTTCATGCATATAGATATAAATTCACGTATCTAAATATCAGAAAAATTTTGTTTGCAAATGTTGAGCTCATATGCAATTTCTCTAGGGTGCAAAACACCCCACCTCACCAGTTAAGGGTTAAGTTAGTCGAATTAAATAAATTTCACTATTTCAAAACCGGTAGAAAAAAAAATTAGTTACTTATATTTTAAAATCCTGGGAGGAACAAATGACTGTTCTATAACCCCCCCCCCCCCCCCGCGCCTCCTCCTGACGGAAAATTCTTGGTTTCTTTTTTTTTAGTCACTCGCAAAGAATAAATTTTATTATGTTTTTCAAAATAAGAAAATAAAATTAGTTACTTACTTCAAAATCTAGGGAGGGGTAGTTGCTCTCCTATGCCCCCCTCCTCCCCTAAACGGAAAATTCCAGCTTCCCTTTTTTTTAAAATACTCGAAAGGAATAAATTCTACTGTGTTTTTCAAAAGCAGATTTTTTTTTTTTTTACTTTAATTTCAAAATCCAATGAGGAGGCATCCCCCCCCCCTTTTTTTCTTTTTCATAGCACACCCGGACCCGGATTTACTAAATGCACAATTTGCCCTTCTCCCCGAAAATACATGACTCCCAGTTCGTATGAAAATTACTTCTACTTTATAAAAACGAATGAAAAATAAATAATTCTTATTAAATATTTTATTTTAAATTTACATTGGAATATTTGATTATTGTTCACGCAGCTGATGCTGCATTTCTGACTAAATAAATATTTATTATTTAAGTTAATTTTTAATTATAATTGATTTAATAATTATTAATAATATTTATAATTAATAATTATTGATATTTAATATAATATTAATTATATATTACATAATATGAATAATATAATTTAAATAATTAGTAATTATTATTTATAATTAATAATTATTAATAATATATAATAAATTAATATTATTTAAATAATATTTTTTATTCTAAATTCTGTCCGGGATGCAGATACATTTTGCGCTGTTAGCGAAACGAGATTGACCAATCAGAAGCTCACATTTCGCGAACTTCTCCCTGTTTTAAGGAAGCAAGCTTCCTGATTGGTCGATCTCGTTTCGCTAACAGCGAAAAATCTATCTGGATTCCGGCGGATGAAGCAGTAGTGCTCGTACAACTCAACTTTCGATCTAGGCGGAATGCCTTATTTACAATACATGTGACTCGCGATTCGACCTTCGTCTTTTTTTCATAGCCCCTTTTGTTCGTATTATGCTTTCGCGTTAATTATTATTATTATTATTTTTAAATGAATGTCAATAACCATAACATTGCGAATATTATGTACCGAGCTAATTTTTTAAAGAACTGACACCATGCCCGTTCGGTTTTTGCGTTCGTATTTTTTAAATCTGACTTGTCCGTATAATACTTTGATTATTCTTTTAGAATGTATATTTAAGATTGCTAAATTATGTACCGAGCTTGATCTCTCTTTTTGAAAGGACTATTATACTTCCAAAAAAGTGGGCCCTTTTAAAAAAATTCGGATATACTATTCAACAGTAGAAAATAAAAGTCGCTTCACCAATAAAATATTTCGGAGGAGGATTTGTAGGTGCAAGATACTATCTATATGTATATTTTTTGGTTTTTCTTTAAAGAATAATAGAGGTGTAGCTGATTAAAAGCTAGTTAGTGTAAATTTAAGTAATTTATTGTTACTACAGAGGAAAAGAGTTCAATAATCTAAGTTTTTTATTGAATAGTTTTTTTTTTGTGTGTGTATTGTTCGGGTTATTTTATGTAACTTTTCAAGTAGTGCTGCTGGTTTTAAACATTTTAAAACAATGTGCATGACTTATTAAATTTTGGAATAAAATTAAATTTTAAAAGTAAACAGAAAAAGTATGTTTTCAGACAATGCAAAAATCTTACATTTTTTTTTTTTTTTTAAATCTGCCTACCCTCAACTGCTGCTGAAGATTAAACTTGAAGCCACAGCGGTTGTCCAATGGCCTGGAACTAACCCTTCCCACTTTTCAATGTTTTTAATTTAAGCAATTTTTCTTTTAAATTTGTCTGGTAACTTCTTTTAAAAAAAATTCTGCCTCCAGTCGAGTGGTCATTATTGATTAGAGTGTGTGCATGAATGTTTCTTCCTTAGTATACACTAGTACTTGGTATTCGATGCTCAGAAATTCTGCAAAGCAGCACTCAATAGACTGCCGTGTTTACTTGTGTAATAGTCTCACCCCTGATTTGAAGCAGAAAAAATCGTCAAACTATTTTCTTTTCATGAATTGAATGGATGAAAAAATTATGAAAGATCAACGTTTGGAAGAAAAGGTCTTGAGCATTGCTCAAAAAAACAGCCATGCTGGTACTTGATAGTTTCCGAAGACATTTTGTTGATGATGTAAAGAAAAAACTTTCAGAAGGCAAAGCAGATCTTGTGATAATTCCCGGAGGAGTCACAGAGATTCTGCAAGACAATATAAGACGAGTATATGGATATTGGATAATCAATGGGAACAACAAGAAAATTCCCAGTGGAAAAGTAAGGCGCCCATCCCTGGAACTAATGTCCGACATTACAAAGCTTGACTTTAATGACAAGCGATATAATTTCCAAAAAATTTTAAGAAGATGGGTATCTTTGACGCTTTGGACGGAAGCGAAGATGGCATTTTATGGAATGACTGAGATTCTTCAGACACCGACTCTCATTACAATAGTGATGCTGAAACCTTTAGTAAAAGAAATTTATTATTTTTTGTTTAAATTTTCACAAAGATTATTATTTGTAAATTTTACATCTATAAAAATATTACCATAAAAAGAAAATGGTATTTAATAAACATCATAATCTGGAAACATTTGGTAAGTTACTAATTTTATTGTGTTTTTTTATACCAGTAATGTTTCAGCATTTCAGTGTACAATATTATGCAGTAGATTTCTCCGCATAATAGTTGCACCTAGACTTTCACAATAAAAATTTGACAAAAAAAAGTGCAACTATTATGAGAGTAAACACAGTACTATACAGTATGAAGTCGATTTTTGCAAAGAATCTCCACTACTTACTTAAGAGGTTACTTCACTCACATGAAAACGCCTGCCCTGTAATATTAATCTTATAAGAAATTTTTTTTAAAGTATCTCATTTGTATTTCCATATTTTGAAATTATTCTGTATGCCAGCTGAGGTCGATCTTTACAACAGCCGTTTTTTACTTTTTTGATTTTGTTTGCAGGTTTTTTTTCTGAGGCTATTTTTGTCTAAAAAACATTAACGTCCTCATAAAAAAAAAAAAAAAGTGTATTTTAGAGATAGTCTTTAGTTACCCAATGCAAACAAAAGCATGGGAATGCAAACGAGATATTTAAAAAAAAAATCTCCAAAAGATTAAGATTAGAAAGTGCATGTACTTGCATGGGCACAGATGTCATATACGGGCGGGGTTTTTTTCCGACGCCAGTTTGCAGGAAGTTCAAGACTGCCAGCGGTCGTCACAGATTTTCTTTTCTGTTTTGCATATTCTTTTTCATCAAGCCATTACTTTGCTTCATTTTTAGCTCTTTATTATTTAATACAAAAAGTTGAGATTATTATTAATAACAATTCATAAAATACCTAAAAACACTACAGGTAAGTCATTGTTTGATTAATTAATGCTTCAATTGTTAAAATTTTGCAATATTTTTTATGACTGATTTGTGAATTTAGTATTTTCATTCTGTGACAGAGTCACAAAACTTGCATTTTTTTCCATGTCTGACTGAAAAAAATAATTAACTTTTGATCTGCGACTGATTGATGAATTTTGAGATATTTTCATACAACTGACTGACAAATTTTGCAAATTTTCTTTCGACGGAAAGATATGACATTTGTTCCCCCTTAAATTACTTATAATCTTGACATTAATGTAAACATTACCCTTAATCTCTGATTCATCTGATGTAAACAAACAGCCATTATTTGTGACATTAGTTGTAGATTTGTCCCCAAATCACTAATTTATAGGCATTTTAGAATTTTTTCAATTAATAATATAGAATTGTGTTTGCTTGATGTTTATATATGAAATTATCTAAAAATTAGGGAGCTTCACATTACTTTTCTCCTCAAGTGGGCACACCTAGAAAATAGTGTCAGAATGAACAAAGTAATAACTGTTCTTATGACGTAATTTTCTTTGAAAAAGTTTTGTTATGTGCAATTTTATTTAAGGAAGTTTTGGGATTTTTTGTAAAGAAAAATTATATGTGACATTTATCGTACTTTATGAAATTCATATTTTCAAACTTGCATTGATAATTTCAGTTCTGTTCAATTTAAAAAAATTGACGTATTTATGTTTGCTCTGTTTTTTTTTTTTTTTTTTTAAATTGTACTGAAATCTATCGGAAAAATTTGAGTAAAATATTTTTATAAATGCCATCCTTCAATTTAAGTATAATACATTATTAGCATTATATCTATGTATGTGTATGTGTATATATATATATATATGATGTGGGAACGCTGCATCTCCTGACTGAATTTATCCCTGTGCATTTGTTATGGTGAATGCTTTTCATTATGGGTGTTCTCAAATCCAAAGAGGCAACTTTATGACATATGTTTTAAATTATTTTTGTTTTAAACGCATGAAACTAGCAGGTGTTTGTGTTCAGAAACTATGTAATCGAAAGATGTTTTCAGACGTTTTATTTTACTGCAGAAACGCGGAATTCCGCTTTTTCAGCATTGAATTTTATTATTCCTGGGATCGATGCAAATATGCATTAAAATTTGTTAACATTTTTAATGAGGGAAGGGTTGTAGTGGGAGTGTAGGAAATATAACAAAAACGTGACTACGAACCGCACCAAATTGAGCACAATTGTCAAAGGATCATGGAAAAAATGCAATTAATGTCAAAGAATCATGGGGAAAATGCGATTTTAGTCAAAGGATTACAGGAAAAAATGCGACTCCCGTCAAAGGATCGCTGGGAAACGCAATTTTCGTCAAAGGATCGCTGGGAAACGCAATTTTCGTCAAAGGATCGCTGGGAAACGCAATTTTCGTCAAAGGATTGCCGGAAAAATGAGATTTTCATTAAAGGATCACGAAAAAGACACGATTTCCATCAAAGAATTGCAAAAAAAACATGACTTTTGCCAATAGATCGTGTAAAATATGCAAGTTTATTCAAAAGGTCGTGCAAAATGCTCGAATTTCATCAAAAGATCGTGTAATATGCGAATTTCTTCGAAGGGTCGTGGGAAAAACGTGAATTTCGTCAAAGAATCGCAAAAAAATATGATTTTTGTCAAATGATCGCAGAAAAAATGCAAATGTCGTTAAAAGATCGTGGAAAACATGCGAATTTCTTCGAAGGATCTTGCAAAAAAATGTGATTTTCGCCAAAGGATCGTGTAAAATATGAGAATTTTGTCGAAAGACCATGTAATATGCGAATTTCGTTGAAAGGTCACAGAAAAAACAAGAATTTTGTCAAAGAATCGCGAAAAAATGCGTATTTCGTCAAATAATAGTGTAAAATATGTGAATTTCTTCGAAAGATCGTGCGAAATATGCAAACTTTGTCGAAAGATCGGGTAATATGCAAATTTCTTTGAGAGGTCGTGGAAAAAACGTGAATTTCGCCAAAGAATCACAAAAAAATATGATTTTTGTCAAATGATCGCAGAAAAAATGCAAATGTCGTTAAAAGATCGTGAAAAACATGCAAATTTCTTCGAAGGATCTTGCAAAAAAAATGTGATTTTCGCCAAAGGATCGTGTAAAATATGCGAATTTTGTCAAAAGACCATGTAATATGCGAATTTCTTTGAAAGGTCACAGAAAAAACAAGAATTTTGTCAAAGAATCGCGAAAAAATGTGATTTTTGTCAAATGATTGCGAAAAAAATGCATATTTCGTCAAATGATCGTGTAAAATATGCGAATTTCTTCGAAAGATCGTGCGAAATATGAAAGTTTCTTTGAAAGATCGTGCGAAATATGCAAATTTTGTCGAAAGATAGTGTAATATGCAAATTTCGTTGAAAGGTTGTGGAAAAAACGCAAATTTTGCCAGAGAATCACAAAAAAAATGATTTTTATCAAATGATCGCAGAAAAAATGCAAATGTCGTTGAAAGATCGTGGAAAATATGTGAATTTCTTCAAAGGATCTTGCGAAAAAATGTGATTTTTGCCAAAGGATTGTGTAAAATATGCGAATTTTGTCGAAAGACCATGTAATATGCAAATTTCTTTGAAAGGTCACGGAAAAAACAAGAATTTTGTCAAAGAATCGCGAAAAAATGTGATTTTTGTCAAATGATTGCGAAAAAAAATGCATATTTCGTCAAATGATCGTGTAAAATATGTGAATTTCTTCGAAAGATCGTGCGAAATATGCAAATTTTGTCGAAAGATACTGTAATATGCAAATTACGTTTAAAAGTTGAGGAAAAAACGCGAATTTTGCCAGAGAATCGCAAAAAAATATGATTTTTGTCAAATGATCGCAGAAAAAATGCAAATGTCATTGAAAGATCGTGGAAAATATGCGAATTTCTTCAAAGGATCTTGCGAACAAATGTGATTTTTGCCTAAGGATTGTGTAAAATATGTGAATTTTGTCGAAAGACCATGTAATATGCAAATTTCTTTGAAAGGTCACGGAAAAAACACTAATTTTGTCAAAGAATCGCGAAAAAATGTGATTTTTGTCAAATGATCGCGAAAACAGTGTATTTCGTCAAATGATCGTGTGAAATATGCAAATTTCTTTGAAAGGTCGTAGAAAACTGCGATTTTTGCCAAAGGATCGTGTAAAATAAGTGAATTTCTTCAAAAGGTCGTGCGAAATAGGTGTATTTCCTCGAAAGATTGTGTAATATGCAAATTTCTTACCACTTATTCATGTTATGTACCTACGATGACCCTCCCTTTACATTCACACCAGGGGGGGGGTACTTTTCTAAATTTTGCCGACATGCATCATGTGACATATCTTTGGAAAGGTGTGTGGCTGCTTATTTGTATTAGCACCTTCTTGTCGTTCTCCCCACCTGCCCCTCCCCCGTGGGAGGGCATTTTTCTAAATTTTGCCATAGCCCCTCATGTGACATATCATTGAAAAGGCCTGTGACTGCTTAATCATTTTATGCACTTCTGGTGCTCTGCCGACCTCTTTGCCCCTCCCCCTGGGGGGTACTTTCCTAAATTTTGCTAACACCTGTCATGTGACATATCGTTGGAATGGCCTGTAACTGCTGAATCATTTTATGCACTTCCAGTACTCCTCCCCCACCCCCCACTTTGCCCCCCCAGGGGTGTACTTTACTAAATTTTCCCGACACCCGTCATGTGACATATCGTTCGAAAGGCCCTTGGCTGCTTAATCATTTTATGCACTTCCGGTACACCGCCCACTACTTTGCCCCCCTGGGGGGCACTTTCCTAAATTTTTCCGACACCCGTCGTGTGACATATCGTTGGAAAGGCCTGTGACCGCTTAATCATTTTATGCACTTCCAGTACCCCGCCCACCACTTTGCCCCCCAGGGGGGGCACTTTACTAAATTTTGCAGATACCCGTCATGTAACATATCGTTGGAAAGACCTGTGACTGCTTAATCATTTTATACACTTCGGTACCACACCCACCACTTTGCCCCCCATGGGGGCACTTTACTAAATTTTCCCGACACCTGTCATGTAACATATCGTTGGAAAGGCCTTTGGCTGCTTAATCATTTTATGTACTTTCGGTACTCTGCCCGCTGCTTTGCCCCCCTAGGGGGGCACTTTCCTAAAATTTTCTGACACTAATCATGTGACATATCGTTGGAATGGCCTGTAACCGCTTAATCATTTTATGCACTTCCGGTACTCCTCCCCCACCCCCCACTTTGCCCCCCCAGGGTTGTACTTTACTAAATTTTCCCGACACCCATCATGTGACATATCGTTCGAAAGGCCCTTGGCTGCTTAATCATTTTATGCTCTCCCGGTACTCCGCCCACTACTTTGCCCCCCTCGGGGGCACTTTCCTAAATTTTTGCGACACCCATCATGTGACATATCGTTGGTAAGGCCTGTGACCGCTTAATCATTTTATGCATTTCTGGTGCTCCATCCACTACTTCCCCCCCCCCCCATTTGGAGGGCACTTTCCTACATTTTGCCGACACCCAAACCTGTGACCGCTTAATCATTTTATATACTTCCACTGCTCCGTGCACTACTTTGCCCCCCTGAGGGCACTTTCCTCAGGGAGGCAAAGTGGATACTCATTAAAAAAATACTACATTTTTGAGGTCGATATACTACAAAAAAACTGCAGTTGGAGAACTGCGGTGATTTGGCCGATTCCACTACAGAATTTTTGCGGTCAATAAAACTGCGAAATTTCTGCAGAATTTTTAATATTGATATAACTATAAATTTTCTGTAGAATTTTTGTGGTCAATACAACTGCTAAATTACTGCAGTTAGTAAACTGCGGTAATTTTGTAGTTCTATTGACCGCAAAAAATCTGTAGTGGAATCGGCCAAATCACCGCAGTTTTCCAACTGCGGTTTTTTTGTAGAATTTCTGCAGTTCATTTTTAGCTGGGTACCTACTGGTAAAATTTAGTTTTTTCTTGATACTGATTTGTGAAACTCGTGGGATTTTTATCATATGGTCGATGAATGAATTTAGACTTTCAGACGACTTTTTCAGATTTTCCCTGCAAGCGACAAGGTACAAGTGTGCTGTTTTTTAAACATTTCCGCCCAGTGGCCCTTTTTATCTAGAATCAACACTAGGATAGTGATGATTCTAGAAAAAAGGACTGCTGTGTGCGAATTTTTAAAAAAGGGCACTCGCAGAACAGAAGTGTAAAAATCTAGGCGCCAGCAGGCAGTTTCTCACCACTAAATTTTATTAGTTCTCTTCACTTAAATTCTTACAAAAAATTTAGGTGAAATATTAGACAAAAAATAACAAATAAAATTTAGTGGTGAGAGACTGCCCATTGGCACCTAAATTTTTTTCTTGCATTTGTGTACCTTGTTCACAAAAAATAATTTGAATTGGTTTTCTTAGACTCCTTTTTTATTAGTGGTGTACCGAGTAGTACTTTGGCCGAGTACCGAGTACTCGGCCACTGACTACTCGACCGAGTACCGAATACCGAGTAGTTGTGTAATAAGAAAAACTTACTTTTATTTGTATGTGTGAAACTAAATTTTAATCTTGAATTATTTTATGAGGGGTTTTTGCTTAACTTTTTTTATATTTTGTACACATATTGTTAAATACTGAGTAAATAGTTTTATGAATTATTACATATATTATACATTGATATTCGAATAACTTTTTACCGATCAGTTTGAAATTCTTACAACTACTCGGTATTGGCCGAGTACTCGGCAAATTGGCCGAGTATGCCGTACTCAGTATTTACCGAGTACTCAGTACAGCTCTATTTTTTATCAATAAAATTTTGCAATGTTTTCCTGTGACAGATTGAATTTTGCGATTTTTCTCCCATTTAATGTTATTATGCATTCCTTTTTTTAAATATTAATATTCAATAACTATTTTTCAATTATCAGTTAATGTGACTTATTTAGCAGTTTTTCAGCTGCAATCGGTCGACAAATTTCACATTTTTTCCTGCCACCAACTGAAGAATCTTGTGAGTTTTGTCTCGATTGATGAATTTCACGATTGATTTCTGCAACAGGTTGACAAGTTTCACAATATTTTAAAGCAGCCGACTGAAGAATTGTTCTGTTTTTTTTTTCAATAATGGTTGTTGGTTGTGTTTATGATGGCCAGTTATCAGCACGAGGGATATAGGCCCTAACGGGGGGAGTGCCCTCCGTGGGTGGTCTTTCTAAGGGAACTTAACCCGTATTTATGCTTGGAAAACCAAGGTCCGAAGAAAACTCTAAAAGATTTGGCCGACGGGCGCTATTGGGATCGAACACAGCACCTCCCGTCCTACCAGCTTCGAGAGCAGAACCTCTCGGCCACTGGTGGGGCTTTTCAATAATGGACTGGGGAATTTCATAAATCTTTTCATTGAGTGAGTAATGATTTTTGCAATTTTTTTCACGCTACCAATTCTCAAGTTTTGCAATATTTTATTTCTACTGATCGGGGAAATGTGCGGGAGCTTCCTTGCGATCGATTTGCAAAACTCGTGCGATTTTTTTCATATTGTCGATGGATGAATTTCGCAGATTTTCACCACGTCCGATCGAAGAATTTCATTATTTCTCTTACTTTTTAAATATTTTCATCCTTTTAGATCGGATTTTTTTACAGAGCCCTCCGATAAATGTCATTTATAATATATAAAAATTTCATAGAGAAGTGAGGGTGTATTCCAGGTGGTGCAACCCCCACTTTTCAAAATTTTGCCGACATCCCTCATGTAACTTGTTAGAAAGGCCCCATCACCACTTATTTATGTTATGCACATCCGGCTTTCCTCACCCGCTTTGCCCGCCCCCCCCCCTCCAAGGGGGAACTTTTCTAAATTTTGCCAACATGCCTTGTAACATATTGTTGGAAAGGCCTGTGAGCACTTATTCATGTTGTGCACATCCGGTTTCCCCCCCCCTAGGGGGCCCTTTTCTAAATTTTGAAGTCACCCATCATGTGACATATTGTAGGAAAGGCCTAATACCACTTATTCATGTTATGCACATCTGGTTTGTCCCCCCCCCCCACTTTGCTCCGCCCTGAGGGGGCACTTTTCTAAATTTTGCTGACACCCCTCGTGTGACCCATCGCTGGAAAGGCCAATGACTACTTATTAAGTTATGCACATTTGGCTTTCCTCCCCACACTTTGCCCCCTCCAAGGGGGAGCACTTTTCTAAATTTTGCAGTCACCCATCATGTGACATATTGTTGGAAAGGCCTAATGCCACTTATTCATGTTATGCACATCCAGCTTCCCTCCCACACTTGCCCCCCTCAAGGGGGGCACATTTCTAAATTTTGAAGTCACCCATCATGTGACATATTGTTGGAAAGGCCCCATCACCACTTATTTATGTTATGCACATCCGGCTTTCCTCACCCGCTTTCCCCCCCCCAAGGGGGCACTTTTCTAAAGTTTGCAGTCACCCATCATGTGACATATTGTTGGAAAGGCCTAATACCACTTATTCATGTTATGCACATCTGGTTCTCCCCCCCCACTTTGCTCCCCCCTGAGGGGGCACTTTTCGAAATTTTGCCGACACCCCTCGTGTGACCCATTGCTGGAAAGGCCAATGGCTACTTATTCAAGTTATGCACATTTGGCTTTCCTCCCCACACTTCCCCCCCCCCAAGGGGGACACTTTTCTAAATTTTGCAGTCACCCATCATGTGACATATTGTTGGAAAGGCCTAATACCACTTATCCATGTTATGCACATCCAACTTCCCTCACCCCACTTTGCCCCCCCAAGGGGGGCACTTTTCTAAATTTTGCAGTCACCCATCATGTGACATATTGTTGGAAAGGCCTAATACCACTTATTCATGTTATGCACATCCAACTTCCCTCACCCCACTTTGCCCCCCCCCCCAAGGGCGGCACTTTTCTAAATTTTGCAGTCACCCATCATGTAACATATTGTTGGAAAGGCATAATACCACTTATTCATGTTATGCACATCCGTCTTCCCTCCCCCCACTTTGCCCCCCCCCCAACGGGGCACTTTTTCTAAATTTTGGAGTCACCCATCATGTGGCATTTTGTTGGAAAGGCCTAATACGACTTATTTATGTTATGCACATCCGGCATTTCTCCCAATATTTTCTAATAAATTTTTAAAAGGCTACAGTAAAACTGCAAAAAAAATGTAGTTGGGAGACTGTGGTGATTTGGCACAAATCCCTGCAGTTCTTTTGAAGTCGACATAACTATAAATTTACTGCGGTGAGTGTGTAGTTATCAACTACACATTTACTGCGGTTAATTTATAGTTATGTCGACTTCAAAAACACTGCAGGGATTTGTGCCAAATCACCGCAGTCTTCCAACTACATTTTTTTTAAAGTTTCACTGCAGTTCATTTTTAGCTGGGTTGATTCGCAATGACCCAAAAATGACACACTAATTGAGTGTTCTCGATCATGTCACTTAGCCCAATGGTCTTCTCGTAGTCCAAAACGCTATAATATATAAATTACGCGGAAAAAACTCTTTTGTTGAAACAACTAAATTCTGGTTAATATAGTTCCAACCAATTATTTTGGTTGGAATGACCAAATTTTGGTTAGAATAACTAAATGATTTGTTGACTTAACAAAATCATTTGGTTATTCTAACCAAAATTGATCATTCCAACCAAAATATTTGGTTCGAGCTATATTAACCAAAATTTAATTGTTTCAACAAAATAGTTTTTTCCGTGTAGTCAAAATCGTTAGAGTCGTTTTTAAATAAAATTAGCTTGTCCCACAGTGACCCAAAAATGACCTACTAATCGAAATTTCTCGAACATGTGACCTACCCCAATAGTTTTCTCGTGTCCGAAAACGCTTGGATGTAAAGTTTAGTCAAAAATGATTGAGTCGTTTTTTTTTAGATATTGTTAGCTTGACCCTGACCGACAATGACCCAAAATGACCCACTAATCGAATTTTCTCGAACGTGAGACCTTGCCCAATCGTCTTCTCGTGCCCGAAAATGGTGCAGTACAAAATTTATTCAAAATTCTTAGAGCCGTCTTTAAGATAAAATTTACATACACAAAATTTTTGCTGGAATTATAATGTAAGATATATTTTCGACAAATTTTATATGTTTAACTTTTGAGGCGGATTGCTTAAAAAAAAAAAAATCAGAGATTTTCTTTACAGCTTAATAACATCTCTGTATTTTTTTGTTTAAAAAAAAGAGTCAAAAATGAATTAAAGGGATATCCATGATTTAGCATTTTGTCTGCTGTTAATACGGCATTTATTAATATTTGGTAATTAGACTCATTAAAATTACAATTTTCGCACTTTAATTCAAGTTTTAAAATAATTTTGATTCCAACTTATTCTATGCATTATTTAATTATATTATATTATCGTATAGTAATATTTCTCAAGTAACATTTAAAAGCATCAGAGTTCAAAATATATTCTTAAAGTGTTCTTTATTTATTGTTGAAAGTGATAGATTGGATATTTTAAAATGTGTATACAGGGTGCAATATATTATCTATCGCCTACCTTTAAATTCTCAACCGTTGGACAAAGACATATATGATGTAAATTTCCAACTGGGCGAAAAATGTCCGGACCAGGATTCGAACCCGGGACCCTACTGGCTGCAGCCGCCAGTGCTCTGCCATCTGAGCTATCCCGGACGATTCTGGTCGAACTTTTTCACCCAGCTAACCTTGACGATTACAGCATCTGGTCTGAAACCTGGTTCAGCTCAACAGAATAAATCTCAGGTAATGGAACTCCAGAAATCGATGGATACGAAATTACACTAGATTAATATTAACACAATTATTCTAATTGGTAAACAAATCATATGATTTGTTTATTATTAATTTTTGATTTGTTTATTATCATAACAGATATAATACAAAAAGTTTGACAGCTGTACTACAAAAATTTACACAGTTATTAAATTTCAAAGTTTATGATTTTTACACATGATTTTGTCTTTCATTGAGGGGTCAGTTAAAAATGAATTAAAGTAATCCGAAATCAAAATTAGGGTGCAATGTTTTTTCTACGGCGAAACCACCATCAGCCGGTATCGCCAAATCGGGGTATCACCAAAGAGGGTTATTTCATCTACAAATTTTAGCTGACTTTTAGGGGTCTTATACAAAGTGAAGAATAAAATATTGAAATTAACAGAAAAATAAATACCAATTATATATATATATATAATAGCACAATGTGTATAACGCTTCCGGGATTGAACTCATCCGGATCCCACTTCGCTTTATCGTATTCCACACGGCCATTTTTATTGAAAATTATTTTTTCGAATATAACTTCATAAAAGTTACATTTTTAGAAAGATTATTGAAAATAAATTAACATTTGAGAGATGACTTGCATTCAGTTATGTATATATTCTGAGATAACTTAAGTTGAAAATAGTATGGCCCTCTCCCTCCATAAGTAAACATTCGTTTGTATCTCATTCATGTGAAATTTTGGGCTTTGCTGGCGCCATCAATCGGTAGTTAAAATAAAAAAAAAATCTTTTGAAATTCTTTGAACTCTGAAGACATTCGGGTGAAAATGAATAGTATTTCTTATAAAATATAATTAGACTATCAGGGATACTTAATGCCGTGTAGTATATATATATATATGCTACATATATTGATATATATATACATATCAATGGAAATAAAATTTCGCATTTTTGTATTTTGTAGGGAAAATAAATTTATAATTTAATAAAAGAATTCTGAAAAAAAAATCTGTTAATGCAATTAATAGTTGCAATTTACTTAAGTGATAAAGGATCATTTTTAATGATCAAAATAATCAAGTCTGAGTTAAACTTTTTAAAATTTAAGTTATATAATTATTATTTTGGCGTCAGCTATCGGCAATTAATCCGTGAAAGACTCTTATTTATTTATTTTTTATTCTGATTTATAAGATTATGAAGGTTATTGACTTTTTTAAACCAATGAACGAAGGCGAAAGTTAATTGACAATATATTTTGAAATAGCATTATTAGTTCTAATTTCCATGTTTTTTGTGTAGTTCTTTAAATTTTGTGAGTGAAGTTATTTCTTGCAAATTAAGTTTCAATGATAAATGGGCTGTTTTAATAACTATTTCACCCCCACCTGATCATATTAGTCTGATAAGATAAAATTTATTACTTCATAATTCTTTTTATAATGCAATACTATATCATTCTTTCGAAATGCAAACACGTCATTCTGACGGGCTATCTTCTAGTTTGTTATAATATCGGAAAAATCTACTATAAAAAATTGAATACATCAAACGCCGAAATCTACTGGAGATACTGCTCAAAGTGTTCTCCATTGGTGGCAATGCACAATTGAATGCATGACAGTACTGGACACGTTAGAGCATAGTAGGTTTGCTAACTGTGCGACAATTAATGATGATGAGTTGCTTCAGATAAATCAGAGAAGTGGTCTCAGTCTCATAGAGCTATCCTTGATGTAATCCCAGAGGTAGAAGTTCATGGGAGTAAGTACGGCGAACGCGGTAGCCACTCTACCGGACCACCATATTAAAGAATCTGTTGACCGAATTCGGAGACCATATACGCTCGGTCGTTTGAAGTTTTTGTCGGAGAGCGCCACATCATGTTGAAATACCACCCGCCATACTCGTCGGAGAGTCAGCTCTTCAAACCAGTCACGTACCGTGATTAACAGCAGATGCAGATAACGATCACCCGTTAAGATCCTATCGTAAAAGATAAGTCCAACAATCTGGGATCTCCATATACCGCACCGCACGTGTCGTACTGTACGGCGATGTGGAGGTTTTAAAGAGACCAGTAATGCACATTGTTCACTTTCACAATGCCACCCCGTGTAAACATTGAATCATCTGTTTACAGAATGTCACAAAGGAACGACCAATCTTCCTCTAAGGTGTTGAGCATGAAATTACAACAAATCGTCGTGCGTTGTCACCCAGCATCAATACGGACAGCACTGTCTGTTGGTATGGATTCGGATCATATGCATGTAAGAAATGTCAAACATGCTGGCCACATGCCTCGCTTATTTCCGCCGTGCGTAGTTGTGGAATAAAAAATGGCGAATTCCAGCACCTCCTCGGGTGTCACTCGAACATTAAACCTTGCCCGTCTACTTATTCTGTGGTGAAACAGAGCAGGTCTCTCTAAGATGGTGTAATGCATCAGTTATAGTTTCATGCGTTTGATGTAATTCCTTAGGGACTGACTGATAAACTTTCTGAATAAACACTCGCAGCCTCTCTGGCAATCCTTTGACATTCACCATAAATAAGTATCATTTCGGCCTATTGCATCTATTCGTAGGCACTACGATTTCAGCGCTGATGTGGTCTGTTGTTTCGGCTCTACAACAGTCACTTGAGTGCACATCGCATAAATCAGACACTTTATCCAAAACTACCCTCATTTCTGTTGTGTATATTTTATATTCAAAAACAGGCACACTGGATCTTACTCATTTGATGTACAAAATGGTAGTCCATCTTGGATGATACGCCCTTGAGGAATGATTGTTTATCTTCACTAAACTCGCCTTACCATAATTTTCTAGATGACATTCCATATTATCCAACACGCCATCTTGAAAAAAATAACATCTTCACTCGTCAACAAGTTATTATCGAAGTAGACTTACTAACACAGTATAGAATATATAAATATTCAACTTAATACTAAATTTAGTTAACATCACTGATAAGGATGTTTTATAATTAATACGATATTTATAAACCTTACAAGCAAAAAATATAAGCATTGAGAATATAATTTGATTTCACCGCGTCACTACAAGAATATCTATCAAACAAAGCTCACCACAATGCATGGTGGGAGTCCTAAGAAGTCGCGTCGCAATTTTACGCTTGGCTGCAACACCTCCATGACCAGATATTGAAGCATTCTATATTGGCCGACTAATCCATAATACCGGAATTTTCTCTGTATATGCACTGCTCAATGCACTTGCGGATAATATTACTTTTGTAGGAAAAGATCATATAATTGACAAATCTTTTAGAAAAATAAATAAAAGTGATTTAAAAGGAAAAATATAACGTTTACAGTGTTGACAATATCAGAAGTTTGTCTGTGATGCAGAAAACAGCGCGTTTAAAATAAAGAGTAAAAGCGACCAGCATTAAAGCGTCGTTCTTTATAAGGAGACGATTAAAAACAATTGATACTCGTTGAAGGTTTTGTAACAGTGAATACGAATTATCAGTAACATGACTTAGATGAATCTGTAGCCTGGAGTGTCATATGTTACTAGAGGTGGCTCAACGCGATCCGTATATCATAATCGTTGCGAGTTTCTCAATGTGTTATCTCCAGAGTATGGAATCGATTTTTGAAATCTGGAACTCATAGCCGAAGGACAGGACAAGATCGTAAGCTTGCGACAACACAAATTGAGGATCGGTATTTAACATTAACTGATAGTAAAAACCTCAGTCTGAATGCCGCTTTCATGCAACAACACCTTCAGATGGTTACTGGTACAATAGTTTCAACACAAAGTGTTCGAAACCATTTCCATCATGTTGGATTGTATATTCGAAGATCTACGAATTGTTTTCTACGTGTTTCTTTAACAGTTGACTACCACTGACATGCAACTCACTATAACGCGGTGTCTATCTGAATTTTTAATATTTTTGACAGGCATCTTATATCAGCTGCTTTAATATAGTTTCCTGCTTATTTAATTTAAAGTAAATCTGGCATGCGCAATTTAAAAGCCATTCCTGCAAGAAGACATTCCCTATCAAATATATATATATATATATATATATATATAATTTCATTAAAGTATTTTGTTTATATTGTACTTTGTCGAGTTTTCTGAAGGTGGCTTTGAATGTGGTAAGATCAGAGCTTACTACAAACATAAACTTGTGAAAATATCTGGAAATGTCTTTAGAAAAATCTTTATATTTCGATGAATATACATTACATTTTTATACAAATATATGAAAACGTTGAATGGCATTCTAATAGTTACTCGCTTCAGCTACTAGTCCAGGGGAAATGTACATTTTACCTTGCAAAAAATCGGGTAGAAGATTTTTTTCTGACTTGTTTATAATGATACCAACATGGAAAAACCAAGTTTTCCAACAAAATTTGTTAAGGCTAAATTTTCTGTGGCCAAAAAACAACAAAATTTTGGGACTTTTTTTTATTTTTTTTAAATATCTCGATACCTGTTGCCGAATCATGATTTTTGTCAATTACAATATTAAAGAAGACAAAATTATCTACAACTTTCATAATTACAACTTTTTTATACACTCAACAGCAAGCGCAATACGTCGTTTCAAAAATAAGACAATTTTTTTCAATTTTCTTAAAAACCGTGAAAACGTAGTTCTCCCCCCGGTTATTCATATGTTTCCCACGGATTTAATCACGTATGTCAACTTCTAAAAATTGGTAGCAGTAAATTAAATATTATTTGCACACCCACGTCTTTATTTTCATCACAACATACATTTTATATTCAATAAAATTATATAATTTTAAAAATAGGATAGTGTCTAGGTGAATAAAACAATTTTCGTATCGACAGTAATTTTAAGTGTGTATAATGTTAATTTCAAAGCATTGTTTAAAAGAATACTTTAGTATTTAATAACTTATTGGTACTATAGTTTCAATTAAGAAAGAATTTTTGTTTAATTTTAATAATTTTAATAATTTTGTAATTGTAATAATTTTTATAATGCATGCATATTTTTCCAGAAAACAATGGGATATATATGAAAATGTGCGAAAAATATACTTTATTCCACATATTACACACTTAAAATACAATGGTATATTTTATTTACCAATTATTGATAACATATATTTTAATGCTTTATTTTTTAAAGATGGTAAACATTGGATTATACTTCCATATAAAATAGGGGAGGGGAGGCACTCAGAAAATAAATATATTTTATGTAAGAAATGTTTTTACCTTATAAATTAGCTACAAAAAATGACAACAGGTTATTTCACTAACTGATGTTATATATTTATCTCCTGTAAAATTTAAAAATTTTGTCAATAACATATTTGAGATCACTATAAAAATATTTAAAAGATTAGTTTTAATAAATACTGTCAGTTTTTTCCTACTTATATCAATAAATAGAATAAGAGATTATATCAGTTTAGCATGCAAAAATATATGAAACTTTAAGATTATCTATTAATTGCTTTAAAGCTTAAACAGAAAAACTTACTTCGATTGTTGAAAAATACACTTTATGGAATATTCTAATTTTCTGTATTATACACTGCTTTGAAACTATGTCTGTTTAATGATCTCAGTGATAGCATTTATCAAATGAAATACCAATTTACTTATGATTGCAGACCTTATAAACATTTTTATTTTGGCATTGATCCACTGTCGCATTCAACTCCACTTTTCCTACACAATAATGGAGTAAGGTACGCAATATGACTTAATAAGCTAAATGAAAAAATATATTTTAATAATAATAATTTTTTACAGGCTATTTAACAATATTTTTTTCTCCTTGATGACACTGTTGTAGGATCATTAGCGTCCCGTTTCAAAAGAATATCATTATCCTGAATAAACGAGGTATCTGCAAAAGAATTTTACTAATTTCTAATAGCCGAATTATTTGAAAATTTAAATGTAATCATGAAATACGTAATACTGAACTGCGTAACCAGCTTTGTCTAATATTGATTTATTAAAACCTTTAAAAGAGAACCCAAAATATTCCGCTTTATACAGGTTTCCCTCTCAGCAGTTGCAATTGCTAGTATTCTTTCTGTACTTTTTTTTTTCATTTAAGACAGGATTCCATTATCCTATTTTAATGCATTTGTTTCAAAGTTTCTTTTGGATTAATATGTAATTTTTTCATTTAAAACAGGATTCTGTTATCCAGTTTTAATGCATTTGGTTCAATTTGCATTTTGGATTTTCCGGCTGTGAGACAATTTTAGCCAAATTTCATACTATATATTTTTTGGTATTAAACGACAAAAAAATCTTTATTTGGCGCCCCTTCGCCTTCCACTCTGGCGCCCGGGGCACATGCTCCCTCTGTCCTCTCTAGTTTCGGCCCTGACATATATATGTGTATATGAAATTTGGATAAAAAAGTCTCGCAGCTGGAAAACTGACCAAAAATAAAAAATAATAAAAACTGTAATAAAAATAGAAAAAGTAAACACTAATACGGTTGGAATTCAACGTTAGCACTTCTAAGCCCCCCCCCCCCCCAAAAAAAAAAATCATTTAAAACTATTAAATTGCAAACGAGAAATTGTAAAAGGAACGCTTCCATATGTTTAACCTTAGCATTCCAGTTTCTTCGCGTCAGTAGTGAAGTCTCACGCGAAAACATTTGCACGCTCATGTTAAACCTACAAAAGTGTTCTTTTCAGAATTCTTGCTTGAATTTTAATATCTATTTATTTTTTCATATGATACCGAGGTTGATGATATCTAATGATGTCTTTGTATGACTAATTCAGTCTCATAATTCATATAACTATGACATTAAACGCCTCAATACTACAACTATCATAATTTTTTTTAAAATAACATCTTCATATTCTTTATAATCCGGTCCTCAAAGAAAAAATTATATATTTTTAAGAGAAAGAATATGACCAGTTATACCTCCTAAGAGGGAAACCTGTTTAAAGCGAAATATATTTCGGTTCGCTTTTCAATGTTTTAATGAATCCATATTTGAAAAATCTGATTACGTATTTAATGATTACACACTTAAAATTTTCAAAATCTGGCTATTAGAGATTTATTAAAATAATTAACGAGGGGCGGGACAAAATATGCATGAATTTTGCCCCCCCCCCTCGAAAGGCTAGTTTTAGACCTCAAACACATAATTTACTGCTACCAATATATAGAAGTTGACATACATGATTAAATCCGTGGGAAACATATGAATAATCGGGGGAGAACTACGTTTTCCACGGTTTTTAAGAAAATTGAACACCACAGAAAATTTAGCCCTAAGAAATTTTGTTGGAAAACTTGGTTTTTCCATGTTGGCATCATTATAAACAAGTCTTAAAAAAATCTTCTACCCGATTTTTTGTAAGGTAACCCCCCTTTTTTTGTACATTTCCCCCGGACTATACGGGTCATTTCAAAATTTTTATTTTACAGGGAAATTGGAAATGTTACTTAATTATAAAATTTGTTGTTCGTCCAATATTTGCTCTTGTGAGCAAACCACACTGATAAATATGGGGAGAAACATGTTCTTTACATCCTTGAAATTCATGAAATGGTCAAGTATTTTTCTAGATATTCGATTAAACGTTTAAAAAGTGTCCATAGTGATTTCGCAATATAATGTATCTTTTATGTTAAAAATATCCTTGAAAATCATACATTTATGTGTTATAAATTCATGCAATAAAAATATTTTTTGAAAGTAATTTCCAAAGACATTTTATTGCTTGAAGTATTTAGTTTAAATCATTTACATACAAAATATAAACCTGTTTGACACCACATGTTTCCTTAATTAATATTCATCATATATCTCATGTTTAGAGTGCTTGTAACGCACTTATCCTTATATTTATAAAAACTCGAAATTGAGAGAAACGCTAGATTTTTACCATTGTAATTTCAAAATAAATTATTCATGAGTTCAATTTGCGACTGATAGATCCCAACACCTAAAATTTCCATATATTTCTAAAAGATATAATGCACCGCATTGCAGTATCCCAAAAGGAAGACCTTAAAGTAACATACTCTCAAGCAACATTTATTTATTTTGTCAAGATGTTTCTGTTACCTTTCAAGTTATAGATAAGATTAAATGTCACTGAAGTATTAAACAGAAATATTCTAAAAGGGAAAATGTATATCTTAAGAGATATATATTTTTCCGTGCGTTTCATTTAAATAATGGAATGATATTTTTTTTAAAAACGTAATCTCAATGAGTGTAAAAAACGACTACAAGAACAAAATGCACAACGTTATCAGTAAGAGGAAATTTATAGTTGTAATATTGTAATATTAAAAAATGTAGTTTTTTTTCCATCCAATTTCAAAGTTGCATTACGTGAAAACGGATATTTATATTTGAATTAAACTGTAATTCAAATGAGAGTGAGTTGGAATTATTTATCTATTTTATTTATGAGGTGTTTGGGGTGTATTTCTGGAATTAGACTTACATATAAAACTTCTCGGCACGGAACGGAAATACATCCAAACTGGGATAATCATTGCCATTGGTTACGGCGGGCGGTTGTACTATAATTGATAAGTACTCAGAATTGCTTACCCCTTTCTAAAACAAAAGATATTTCTCAGCTGTCAATTTCTATTCTCCCGTGTGCAATATCATCCCACTTTTTCAAAAAAGCGTCTTCACGATTAGCGTTTCTTTGGGGGGAAACTGGAAAGATTTTTTTGCAATAGCCTGATTGCGCATTCGATATATTTACTCATTATTAATTCATATTGGCGTAATTAATGAATATAAATCATCGGAAAGCAGTGTCAACCCTTCTCACTTGCCATTAATAAGAGCAAAAATATCTAAATTATTCAAAAAGCTGTATTTTCTTTGATGCAGCAAACAATTTAAAATCTTCAGTACTAACTTAAGTAAAAAATAGTGCTGTATTTCAATCTATATAGGAAGTTTAATTATAAGTGTACTTGATTTTTGTATCCAAAATTGTCGTTAATTTTTAAGTTTGACTGTTTTAGATTGCGGCAAGCCACTTCCTTGATACATATTTCTATATCCCGAGTGTTCCGTGTAATTCATCCGATTTATGATCACTCGGTTCCCTTTTTTGACAACCCAATACTACTTTTACACTATTAAAATTTAGAAGTGCATCATGCTATATTCCGATTGCGCCGTATAAAGTATCTACTTCACACGGCGACTACTACTACTACTATCTACTTTACACAGAGTTACTATAAACAACTTTTTAAAACAAAAGTTGATTAAAGAAACTATACTGCTGGCCATCCAAAATGCAACACCATGAAGGGGTCAACCAAACAGCGTAAAATTTACACCGTGTATACACCTCGGTAGGATATATAAATGATTACAAATTCAGGGCTCGTGCACATCGTGGGCGACTGCAGCGCCCCTTGCAATCTGTATATAAATGGAAGAAAGATTGTCGTTTTGAAGAACGTGAATTGTTTTCTCCTGCGATTTTTTGTGTGCACAGAATCAGTATCCGTTGCAGAAAAACACGAGCACCACTGGAGCACGTTTCGGATTTCGATCGCGGAAGAATCCTTGCATACAGAGATTGCGGATTATCCTTCCGAGAAACTGGTCATCGTATAGGACGTAGCCAAGCAACAGTCATGAGAATATGGAAACGGTGGATGCAGGAGGGAACAACATACCGACAAGAGCGATTGCAACCGCCTCGTAACACCACTCCACTGGAAGACAGGGATGCACATGGCACTAATTAACACATGCCTAACCATAACACAACGAATAACGTCTCTAACACAACAATGGGTGCCCGCACGAACTGGTCGATGTCGTTTGCAGTACAGTGAATTGTCCGCTTGGCGGCCATTACTTCGCATACATTTGGCATTGAACCACAGGCATTCGCGTTTACAATGGTCCGCTAAACGGCAGAGATGGACATCCGAATGGCATAGCATTGTGTTTTCGGATGAATCACGCTCCTGCCTGCAGTATCACGATGGTCGAATTTGAGTTTGAATTAGAGTCGAATTGGAGTTGGGGAGTGGCTACTCAATTGTTGTATTATGTATGATCACACTGGTCCTGCACCCGGTGTTATGGTGTGAGGTCGTATTGGATTCATCTCCCGCATCCCCCTAGTACGTATTACCAGCCACCGCTATATCTCTGAGGTTTTTTTAGCCTGTTCTCCTCCCTTATCTTCGGGACTTGCCTGCGGCCACAGTTCAACAGGACAATGCACGACCACATGTTCCACGTAATGTTTAAGCTTTCTTCTTAGCTCACCATATTCCATTGTTACCCTGTCCTTCCTGTTCTCCAGATCTATACCCCATCAAGCATGTCTAGTCAATGATTGGAAAACGCCTTGCCCGGAATGCCGCATCCGCGAGTACACAAGATGATCTTTGGCTACGTGTGGAGGCAGCGTGAGATGACAATCCCCAACAACACATCCAAAGCCTCTTTCACTCTATGCCGCAGCGTGTAGCTGCGGTTATTGTCAGACGTGGATGTAACAGTTCTAAGGTTTGATTTTTCATCAACCATCATTATCCAAAAATGTTCTTCTAACCTTGATCTTGATTTCTGGGAAGCTTAGCACATCATTAAAAATACTCACTCTTTATTCAAATACTTATCTAGTACTCCTGATTTTCCAAGTATTTGGAAAGCATTAATTTAATTTCTTCCTTTTTGGTCTCCTTTTCTCTCCTTCTCCGGTAGATGTCGCTACTTGTCCACCCAGTCGTTTCCACTGCTTCTCTACCATTGGTTGTTTTTGGCGCCTTCGCTACCCGCATCGGGTATATAAGCCAGCGCGTCTCTGCCTATCAATTTGCTCAGCCTTGCTTTTTCTAACACACTGTTCATTTTCCCCTATGCACTGATGAAGAATCTCCCTAGTAGATTCGATACAACTGTTTATTGCTTTTCACGTATTATTTGTGCATTTTTAAAAGTCGGTTTTTCTGCTATTTAATATTGTTGCACAAAGGCTTTATTTGATATTTGTATATATATACATACATTATACGGTCATTAATGACAGGCAACTTTCAATTTTAGATATTTTATCGAATATTTAAAGATATGTTTGTCGGAATTTTCTGGAACTTCATGATTATGAAGAATATCTTCGACTTCATATCTATAAACGGCGATTTGTTCAAAAGGACAATTAGGGGGCCCACAAAAAATCAAAGAAAAATAATAATGTTTGGATCACCCTGTAAAATAAAATGCACGAAATGGCCTATTGCTGTAGCTTACGAAAAGATGATATTGTACAATATTTGTATTTATTTGTGGAAGAATAGAGTGTGTAATATATCGATTTTTTAGGAAGTTCAAAAAAAATGTTGCATGTTTCTTGTTTATATCATGCAGGTGTTTTTTACCAAATTTAACCCATTTTCGGTCAAAGATGCGTAAACGCACCATTTCAATAAATATATATATTTTTTATTAACACTATGATGAATATTTTTCACTAATTTTATTTTTGTGCTATTTTTAAGGGTTCTGGAGACATCTATAAAATATCAGTAATTCAATTGGAGTAAACACTTCCTGTTCAGAAATTTTCAAAATACGCTAGTCTTTTAAAATTGAACCGGTTATTGACGAATTCGGCTTTTTGAAAATGTATAATTAATCCACTTGAGATTAATCGTATGTTTTTATAATGGATTAAAGTTGCAAGTTCTGTAAATAAAATAATATTAAAACAAATGACATAAAACATTTAAAAAAATTATGAATTATGGTGCAGTACCGCACCATTGACCGATTGCATTTTATTTCTCAAATAAAATATTATTTTTCATGCACGAAACTTTTTTTTTGTCTTAATGAATGTAATTTAAGCATATTTCAATGAAAGTAATACCACATTTTAGAAAATTTCTGTGCTTGGCCTAAAATGGGTTAACGACATTTTGAGAAAAAATGACAAAATATAGTTGAAATAATTTTGTGTAATTGGAATGCAAATATATTACATATTTGAAGAAATACGAGCAGTTGAATTAAATATATTTTATCTACTTATGCCTGCACGATAAAAAAAAAAAACATATTTTTTCATGACTTTATAGTCAACTCTATGGAGCAACTCATAATGAAAGCCAGTGAAATATCTTGAAAATTCAGAAAGATATCGGTGATACGGTGAGAGACATTTTATTTGCTCTCTAAAAGCTGCTGAATGATAAGGGATTTTCCACAAAATTTCATTTTTTATTATCTGGCTTTCAGGGAAGAAGTTTGATCTATCTATCTATCTATCTATCTGTCTATCTAAAATATATATATATCACTTTCTTCTGGACAAGATAACTTTCGTAAATCTGCACCAATCTCTTCCAAACTGATACATAAAATCTCGGTCAAGTTCGTTAATGGGCAAAAGCGGACCAAGGGGTTGGAAATAGGGAGGGGTTTTGTGAAAACAGAAAACCGCCCATAACTTCTTAATTTTTGTACATATCAAACCAGTTTAAAGTTTTTATTACTTCTAAAAATAGGGCCAAAATTTTATGTATCACAGATTTTTGATAAAGTTAAAAATGGGCTCAAGGGGCGCAAAAATAGGGTTTTTGGGAGAAAAAAATTCATAACTATGTCAATTCTCAAGATATCAATTCCAATTAATTTTATTATAAATCTCCTTAATATTATCTACAACTTTTATAATCACAAGTTTTGATAGGACCAATTTGTACCGCAAAAAAAGTTAAAAACGAAAACAAAAAGGGGGTTTGAGAAAGTAAAAAATTAACTCCGTCAATTCAAAAGATATAAAATCCCCATGAATTTATCATATATCTTCTTAATATTGTCTACAACATCTATATAGACAAGTTTTGGATAGGACCTATTCTTACAGCAAAAACAAATTAAAAATACATAGCGGTTGAAGAAAAAAATCATCTAAGTAAGGGTGTATTCAAATCCAAACTACGTATTTTCTGACTTATTTTACAATTCATATTTGCTCTCAAAGGCTTCCAGTTGGTACGTTTTCTTACTCAAAAACTATATACGGTAATATTCGATTTTTTTATAGAGGCAGAATATATTTTAAAAATGCTGTTAAAGTGGTTATTTTGAACCGAATTTCCCGAAGCGGATTGTGTTGGAAAAATCATTGCATTAAGGATCCACTCAAATCCAAACTGCTTATTTTCTGATTCATTTTTAAATTCATTTTTGCTCTCAAACGCATTTAATTGGTAGACTCGCTTATTTAGAAACTATATAATGTACCGCAATGATCGAATTTTTGATAGAGACAGAATATATTTTTAAAAAAGATGTCAAAGTGGACATTTTGAACGGAATTTCCCGAAGCAATTGTGTTATCACTTTCTTCTGGACACGATAACATCCGTAATTCTGCACAAATCTCTTCCAAACTGATACATAAAATCAAGGGACATAAAATCTCGGTCTAGTTCGTTAATGGGCAAAAGCAGATAAAGGGGATGGAAATAGGCATGGGTTTTGTAAAAACCGAAAAAAAAAACATAACTTCTTAATTTTTGTACATATCAAATCAGTTTAGAGTTTTTATTACTTCTAAAAATAGCGCCAAAAATTCATGGATCACAGATTTTTGATAAAATTGAAAATAGGCTCAAGGGGCGCAAAAATGAGGTCTTTAGGAGAAAAAATTCCTTACTTCGTCAATTCTCAAGATATCAAATGCAATAATTTTATTATACATCTCCTTAATATTATCTACAACTTTTATATTCACAAGTTTTTGATTGGACCAATTCGTACCGCAAAAAAAAAAAAAATAAATAAAAATAAATAAATAAATAAAAACGAAAACAAAAAAGGGGGGTTGAAGAAGAAAATTTTTCATAACTCCGTCAATTCACAAGATATAAAATCTCCATGAATTTATCACATATCTTCTTAATATTGTCTTCAACATTTATATAGACAAGTTTTTGATAAGGCCAATTCTTACAGCAAAAACAAATTAAAAATACACAGCGGTTGAAGAAAAAAATCATCTTATTAAGGGTGCATTCAAATCCAAACTGTCTATTTTCTTACTCGTTTTTAAATTCATTTTTGCTCTCAAATGCATCTAATTGCTAAATTCTCTTATTCAGAAACTATATAATGTACAGTAGTGATCGATTTTTTGATAGAGACAGAAAATATTTAAAAAAAATGATGTCAAAGTGGGCATTTTGAACAGAATTTCCCGAAGCGATTGTTTTAGAAACGAAAAATATTGCTCTACTGAGAAAATAATTGTTTAATAATCAAGTTTTAATTAATTGAAAGAAAAATAAAAACACAGGTTGCTTATAAATCTTTTCAAAAATCACGTCAGCATGTTTCATATATATATATATATATATATATATATATATATATATATTAAATGAATCTGAAAATGTGCCAGAAAATTTCGAGTTCTTGAGTATGGAAAAATATTTTTTTTAATATCGCCTTAACATGATTCTCATAAAACCAGCTATTTTATAAAAAGGAAATAAAAACTCGTCAAAAGCAGACAGATAAAACAGTTAAAGTGGATTTATATCTAATAATGATTTAGTTTTTGTTGGTGAAATTAGTATACTTAACTTCGAAATCTACCTCTGCCTGTAGGCCGGGCCGGCAAGGATTTTTATTCTTGGAATAGGGTCGTACTGATTATTTTCAAAGAAGAACTAATGTAACCATAAAAAAGGAAAAATAAAAAAAAAGTAAAAATTAAAAACGTCAATTTAATGAAAACCCCTTATTATATAGCTGTTTTTTTAGAAAGCAACAAAAAATCAAATCAGTCAATTGCCGGTATCTTTCTGAATTTTCACGATATTTCACTGAATAGAGTTGCTGAATAGAACTGACTATCAAATCATGAAAAAAAAAAATTATCTTGCGCCGATTGGCAGATAAAAAATATTTCATTCAACTGCTCATATTTCATCAAATATTTAATATAACGTATTTACTCGTGTATAATGCGCATGCGCGTATAACGCGCACCCCGTATTTTACAAGAAAAATGGGCGATTTTTTTTCTCGTATATAACGCGCACCATAAATTTGACACGCAAATGAATGTTAAATTTATTTCCAACGCTAATAAAATTAGTGTTTAAATAATGTTACTAGCGCTGGTGCATAAAAATGTGCAAAGAGTGAAATAAAGATGCAGCAATACTTCTACTATGTAAGATTTTTCCAGTTTTAATTTCTGCTTTGAATATATTTCTTGATTCATGTGTACAGAGAGCAAAAAAAGTATTTGCACGCAGACGGTTTTTTGCATAAGTAACCATAGAAAGCAAATTTGATACTATTCTCTTAATTATTCATTTATTTAAATAAGGAAAAAAAAATAACTACCCATTTTCCTTAAACAGTAATATTACACATTTAAAAAAATAAAATAATATTTTCTCATACCTAAAAAGTATTTGCACAAGAAGCATTGGCTGTTAAAAAAGTATTAAATGTGAACATTATGCAAATGTTTAGCATATCAGTCCCGCAGTACATTAGCCCAGCGCTTTAAAGTCACGTAATATATTAACTGGAGCAGGGATTCTGGGGAGTTTTTGTTCTAATAGCGCTGAAAACGTGTGAACTGTCTGTTGCTACTCGTGAGAAGATTATATTTCTTCACAATTCTGGCTTAAGTTACCGAGGGATAGGTAAAAAAATTAAATCTAAACATTTCTAGTGTTCGTTGTGTAATTAAGAAGAAAAAAGAATCTGGTTCGACAATAAATAAGCCGCGAACTGGGCGTCCAAGAAAGCTAAATACCAGGAAAAGGAGAGCCATCATAAAAGAATCTTCAAAAAACCCTTTTCCAAGTGCTCGAGAATCGGCTGTTGATGTCGGTTCAACGTCGGGAACAATAGTTACACCACAATCAATTAGAAATATTCTTCATTATGCAAATATTCGAGGAAGAGACCCTCGAAAAAAACCATTCATTAGTGAAACAAATAGGGTGAAAAGACTCGAATTTGCAAAAGCTTATGTCAGCAAACCAGTAGAGTTTTGGAAAACTGTTATTTTTTCCGATGAAAGCAAGTTCAATAATTTTGGCTTAGATGGTAAGAAAACTGTATGGCGAAATCCAAATACTTCTCTTCAAATTAAAAACTTGAAACCAACTGTAAAACATGGCGGTGGTCATGTAATGATTTGGGGAGGCATGTCTTTTAACGGAGTTGGCGAAATTACCTTTATTGAAGGCAGTATGAATGCTAAACAATCTACTTATAATAAAATCTGAGTGCAGAAAGCTGTCAGAACGGTGCCGGGGCGGACCACTCTAGAATGCGAATCGACCGTAGCTAAACGCCATGTTAGGCTTAATGAAAAATATATCTTAACATATGCTAGCTAAATGATAATTTTTTTTTACTAGAAATCATGTCTGTTCAGTATATTTTCACTAAAACATGTATATCATATCCAATTATAATGTATTAAGTTCCAAATTAAAAATAAGCTATTATAAACATCAGATTACTAGATATAAACAAAAGAACACTGTTGCCATTCACAATTTCCGAATATTGAAACAAATGAATGAGTCTTTGAACGCTTCATTAAAAAAATTACAGGTTAATTATCTGATTCTGTTCTTAAAATATTTGTAGAAGCTTATTAAAGTCTTTAAATATTTTAATTTTGTTTAAAACCTTCAAAAACTATTTTTGCAGCCATCTATCGTCAATTAATATAAACAATCGAAATTGTTTAAAATACAAGTTAATATTTTCATATAATTAGCATAATAAAATTTAATGTGAAATTTTCAGAAATTACATTTCACTTTGCTAATCATTATTATTATTACTGTTACACACACACACAAAAAAAAAAAAAAAAAAAAAAAAAAAAGTGAGCCAAATGGTGAGTCATTCACGTTTAGTTCATCAAACTGTACTGATTGCCAATTGGCAACGTGTGCTTTACTGTTTTAACATTTTTATTGATGCAGTTTTGAACACGCGGTGGATTTGAATTTATTCAATCAAATCAGATTTTATTATAGTTTTCTATAGTTTAAGTTTAAGGATCGTTTTAGCATTGCCTGATGAGCTCCATGATGGCTACATAAGGCCGAGCCATGGAGCTATAAACATTAAGTCTTCAATATAATTTAGTCTTCATTCCTCCATGGGCGAGCCGCTAATGTTACGAAGTTATATTAAAAAACATTATAAAATAAACATTTTTTTTCATAAGTTTTCATCCTTTTATTTGGATACACTGATAAAAGATGTATTATTTGCATAAATGTAATTAAGTTATTTGTAACTCAAATTTATGTTTTTTAGTTTTAAAATTTAGAAAACGCAAATATTCATTCACAAAATCCCAGCAATTTAGTTCTAGGCGTGGCGCCAGTTATTATCTGTAAATTCATATTTTTACAGTGCTATACGTATTATACGCATTATACGTATTTTACAGTATTATACGTATTTATTAATACATATTTATGCGAAATACTTTTAAAATATCTTATTTACCTATACATTTTTTACAGAATATTTACGTTTTTCAATCGTTTACATTTTTTTATAGAAGAGAAGAAAATTAATATTTTAATAATCTGATTAAAAAATACAATTTATTTACCTTGCTTAGTGATGGATCTTTTTTAATTCAGTAATAATCTTAGAAACTAAAAAGTGATAATGTTATAAGTTTTTTTTTATATATAAATATTGACAATTATGGCAGCCAGATTTGAAATATGAAAATGTGAAAATTCAGAGATTATTTTATATATTTTTAATGTTGTTTTCTTATAAATTTTTCTTTCATGAATGTTATTTGGGATAAATTAACTATTTTTTTTTATTATAAATTATGTTATTAGTAAATTTCTTTTATGTTATAATAGTTTGAGAATCTATACTTATGATGTTATAAAATGTAAAATTTAAAAAATATATATATATTTTAGTGTTCTGATATTTTAAAACTAAAATACACAAATCTGAGCAAAAAAAAAAAAAAAAACATAATTACACATGCAATATAAATATGTAAAATATTTTATAAAAAGTTTTATAGAATTAAGCGTAATTTTTCCTTTAATAATTTATATATATGTTACAAATGCAATGCAACTTTGATCTTTTCCTGTTCCATTCTGAAATATTTAAAATATGATTTTAAACTGTAGTTTACATAATATCTTCGTTCTAATTATCAAAAATCAAAGGATAATACTTTTTGATTAACAAAATGCACGAGGCATCTTTTTTTTTTTTTTTTTTTTTTTTTTTTTTTGGAGATTTATCATTCACATTCCGTCATGTTTGACGGGGGTTATGCACTAGTATATTAATATATTGCGAGATCATTTATCTAATAGTGCTCTGAAATTAGGAATTCCTAATTCATATTATTTCCAACAGGATAACGATTCGTAACACACTGCATATATTACGAGGTTATGGTCGCTTTATAATGTAAAAAATCAATTGAAAACGCCACCACAATCACCAGACCTCAATCCGATTGAAAATTTATGGCATATTTTGGATGTGACTATAAGGAAAAAGAAAATTTCTAACAAATCAGAACTTAAGCAAGTTCTTCGGGAAGAATGTCTACAAATCAGCAGTGAAACAGGTCACAAATTAATAGAATCAATGCCCAGACGATTACAAGCTGTAATTGAAGCAAAGGCCATGCATACTAAATATTAGCACGGTTTTTAACTTATGAATAATTCCTCTAGCTCTATTTTTATTGCTAGTGTGCAGATATTTTTTTGGCAGTACAAATGCTACTTTTTTATGTTTCATATTTTAAATATAATTATTAAGTCAGATATTAAATATGTTTATTTGTTTGTAAAAGTGTTGGTATTTTTAATTCTTAGTTGCTTTTTATTTATTTATACATATGCTACAACAAATGTACCTGGTGTGCAAATACTTTTTTTGCTCACTCGTGTGATTATAATCAGCAGTAAAAAAATATTCCGTGTATAGCGCGCACCTAGGGTTTTTGACCTTTTTTTTAAGTGCGCGTTATACACGAGTAAATACGGTATTTACATTCCAATCAAACCAAATTATTTCTACTACATTTTGTCAAATTTTCTGAACCTGGAGAAAAATTTGGTAAAGAAATCTGCATGATATATAAAAAAAAAAAAAAAAAAACATGAAAAAAGTTTTTGAACTTTTTAAAAGAAAAATCGGTATATCTCAATGAATATATGTTGTATTCTTCATCAAATAAATACATATATTCTATGATATTCATGTATTCGTAAGGTATAACGATAGATAATTTCGTGCATTTTATTTTACAGGGTTATCCCAAGCATTATTCTTTTTCTTTGATTTTTTGATGACCCCCTAATTGTCCTTCTGATTAAATGGCCATTGATAAATATGAAGTCGACTATATTGAAAATATTTTCAACTTCGTCCAATTTCTTCCCGACGCCCCAAGGCCTTTAAATATTTACAGAAAATAGATATTTATTGAAATTTTTAACTAGAAATTATAAATAAAAATAACAGTTTAAAAATCATTTATATAGCGTAAAAAGAATGAATTTTGCAGAAGGATTAATACTAGCATAACTAAATAGAATAATGTTTTTTTTTTTTTTTTTTTTTTCCTTAATGCAAATAATTTAACACAATGTCATCAACAGCAAGAACTGATTGAACACGTACAAAAAGAAGCAGAATTGTCATATTGAGAAAAAATGGTAGAAAATAAATCAGTGATAAATAAGTCAAGATATGGCCGACAAAAATGCACAAGTGCTCTGACGATAGAAATATAAAAAGAATATGCCTCAAAGATAGCAGAATTTCATCAGATGCTGTTAGATGTGAAATAAATGCAAAGGATATTTCAGTAAGTTCAAGAACAATAAGGAGAAGATTAGCTGGTTTTGTACTGAAAGGAAGAACTACGAGGAAAAAACCATTTTTAAGTCTTCAGCAACGCAATAACGAGTTCAGTGGCCAAAAGAACACATTAATTGGTCAGAAATCAGTGGAAGCAAATAATCTGGATCAATGAGAGTAAAATATTGCTATTTGATAGTGACGGTTTAAAATATGTGACACGTAGAGTAAGGGAAGAGCAGCATTTTGATTGCATTGAAGCAATTATAAAAAACCCAATAAATGTCATGATTTGGGCATGCATGTCTGCAGACGGAGTGGCCGCATTAGAGTGATTGATAGCATTCTGAATGTAGAAAAATACATCGAAACTGTCTTAAAACTAAAATTGATACCTTCCATCAGGGTTTTCTTCCTCAATAAAGTACAATTTACCTTTCAGCAGGATTCAGCTCCATGTCATACGGCAAAAACATGCAAATAATGGTTAAAAATAAAAACATATATTTATTACCGTGACCAGGAAATAGCCCTGAACTGAATCCTATAGAAAATTTGTGGCGACGTTTGAAAATCCTTGTACCAAAAAAGCGTCTGTCTAATAAAACGCAACTTAGTGACGCTATATCTGATTCTTGGCATCATGTGATTACAAGGATTACTCCAAATACTAGTTCTCTCAAGGAAAAGACGCTGTGAAGCTGTAATAAAAAACAATGGTTATCGTACACAATATTGAATGTGTAAGTGTAACTTTAAAATATCATGAAATCTAAGATAGAACTTATTTTTTTAAGCATAACTTTTTTTTTTTTTTTTTTTTTTTTTGTAATGCAGATATTTTAATATTTTTTAATTAAATTCTACATTAAATTTCCTTCAATTTGATGTATAAAAATTTGTATTTAAGTGAAGATTTTTTTAAGCATAACTTTTTTTTTATGTAGATATTTTAATTTTATTAAATTAAATTCTACATTAAATTTCCTTCAATTCGATGTATAAAAATTTTTATTTAAGTGAAATTTATTGTATTCTTCACGCGCACAAAGTTATAAAATATAAAAATTAAAAAAAAAATGTCTACAATTTTGGCCACCACTGTATATATATATATATATATATATTATACTTAAATATCTTACATTTGTAGTCTTTAATTTTTTTACAGATTGAGATTGCTCTAAAAACATCGATTTTCAGCTAATCTATGTCACATAATGTGTCATCTATGTCATCTATGTCCAGTATGACGCGGCATTTTCAATGTGTGGTCATAGCATTTTCATTTTTAATAATACAATTTTTCAAGTTGCATGAGTAATTTTGGAAGGAGTCGTTGTAGTAATTTCTGAGCATTTGGTAATGTTTTTACTCTGCACAGATTTTATTCTCTAGCATTTATTTCTGCTCAAACCGTACCATAGTCCGAGCGCGCCATTCTCATTACATTCATTGTTGTTAGAGGCTTTTCACAGATCATTTACCACTTTTATAGTCATTCATAAAATTAATAACAGTAATATACACACCGATAATTATTTTATCCTTGTTATTGCTCATTTATTATGTTATTTAAAAATATTATGCAGTTTGAAAATAATATGGGAACATTTTATTCACAATCATGTTGAAAGCGTACGATTAGTTAAATTGTTTGTTTATGTTTTATTTACATATATAAAATAGCACTGTAAGTGTACGCCCTATTCCTTTATCACATCGACACTTGTACCAGGTCCTTCAACAAATATAATTAACTAGCTAAAAAAATCAGCGTTGCCCGGAATTTTAAGAATGTTTGGTTTGAAAATTTTACTTCCAAATTAAACATACAGTATAAAATAAACAATAAAAGAAATAAATAATAATACTAATACTAATAATAATAATAATAAGTGATCTTATTTCCACCATAAAGTCAGCATGGTCATATCTGGTCAGAAATCATTGTAAACCACTAGTAGCTAGCTTGACAAAGCGAGTTAGTGCTGTTATAAAATTCAAAAGTGATTCTACAAAATAGTAAAGAATGACTATTTTTCCTTTTTTTAAACATATTACTTAAAATGCATTATTCCATTAATTTGAACCAGTTAAAGGGTTATTCTAATACTTTGATTTTTTCCAATTTTTCAGATTTTTTTTTAAAATAATTATTTTTATTTTTGTATTATTTACTTTAATTTTTATGCTAAAAGATTCTACGAACTATGAGGATACTTACAATATTAAGCTTTATCCTGTATGACTTTCTGTCTAAGCGATACATAAAAAACATTTTTTCACAATTCCTGTTTTTCTATTATTCTAATTTTTTAGCTTAGAGCTGTATGTGTTACGAAGTTATGTATACAGAAAATGTATTTTATTATTTTTTGATGTAACTAAATTCTACTAACACTCATTTGTATTAAAGGTACTTTTCGGTTAGCCGGGTGCCAGTGTTATATATACTTATTTATATACATACACATATTGTATATATATATAGCACATTATGTTTTAAATGCGTTTGTCGGACCCAGAATCCTGCACCATAAATAAACTAAGTATAACCATAAAACATCCAAGAAATTTAAACAGATATAACCTGAACAAGAAAAAACAACAAAAGGCTGTGGCCTCTTCAGCGGTGGGCATTTTAGAAAGCACAGCAATGTTTCAGATTAATTACAATTTACAACAAACTATTATTCAGTAGTGTCAGTGGGTTTCGGCCAGAGTGTCGCAAAGCATAAATCAAATGCATAAAAACAATTGAAAGCATATAGCGAACACCCCCCCACACACACACACCGGACCCTACGCCACAATAAACAGTGCATCTCGAAGATACAACTGATTTTTTACTTTTAGTTTTACTTTTGATTTTTTTAGCTTATATATATATATATATATATGTGTATGTATATGTATGTATATATACATACATGTATATATATGTATATATGTATATATAACACTGGCGCCCGGCTAACCGAAAAGTATCGTATTAAATTTATATCGTATTTGCCAGTAAATAATGCACACCTACTCTTTAAATTTGAATTTTTCTATTTTTACGCGTAGCCCCTTATTCCTAAGGAATCTTTAAGAAATTTGTAGAATCAAAATACAATAAACTCAATTAAAATTTTTAATGACTAGTACGAACAAAACGAATAATCAAAATATATAAATTAAAAAAGCAACGTTAAAAACGCCAGAATAGGCGAACATTCAGCAGACTAGTTTCGGTAGTGTTTAGCGGCACTGAAGACGGTACGCTAAAACTAGTCTAGCTTATTCTAGCGTTTTAACGTTGCTTTTTAAATTTATATCATTCTGCGTCAAGTAGCATCTTAATAAATAAAAATAATCAAATTATTATTTTGCGAAATGTGTACGTTTGCAGCTGACAAAACTGAGCTGGAATCCGAAGAAAGCCTTTAGAGTTGTACTCTCACAAATTTCAAAATCACTTGTTCTTCGCATCTTCTTTAAAATTGAAATCTAAATTGACATGCTTAATAATTGACCTTTCGTTTTGTATGTACCAATCATACAAAGAACACCTGTAAATTTTGAGAAATTATCTTGCTTCTGAACTGCACGTTATCTGCTGGAAAACTCGGAATTTAGAATGGAGATTATCTCGCGTTGATTATGGTACCTGCATTTCTGTCAATTGCATTTGTAATTTCTCTTGTAACATGAAAATTATAAAACAAAAATTTTGAATAAACGAAAAAAAAATTAAGCGATATTAAAACTATCTGATTCTCAAAGGGAACAGATATATCTACTTTTCTTCAAAAGCGCCGAATTTCTAACCATTTTCTAAAAGGTTATTTCTCGTTATAGGAAAACGAGTAATTCTGTTCTATGTCGATATATGAATAAGAGAGTCTGCAAATGTAATAAAGTTTCGAAAGATACTAATTTTAAAGATGTGTCAGAAAATACCATGTTTGGATTAAGAGTAAACCCTTAAGGATGATACGAAGCTACATGCATTACGTATTAACTTTCGCATTCGAACGAAACTACAAATGTAATAGTACTTAAGGGGTCTCAGAACTCTCAAAGCCTTAAAATTTTGGAAATTTTATTTTTTTTAGATGTTAAACTCCTATCTTTTCTGAACATTTTGACACAATTGTTTCTTTGAAATTCCTACTAGAACTGAAGTTATGGCTTTTACCATTTATACACGTTCTATAGCTGAAGCGTCGTTTCGGAAACTTTGAAGCCATTTTTCTCCAAATGACGTTTTTGGGCATAACGCGCACGATATCTCAAAAACTTATGAATATTTTTTCATAAAATTTTCAAAACATATGTTTCATGTTATTCTGTATAAACTGAACCTAAAATTTCCTTTTTATTGTTCAAAACAATATTTTTTTAGTTGATTATACTGTTGAAATTTTCTTAATTCTGCATTAGATAAATACAACTTTGTATTAAAAATATAAAAAAGCTTTAAATACAAATTTATTTAGGTTCAGGGTAATTATTACAACCTGAATTATAAGTAGGCACCAAAAGTTTCATTCTAGTTGCAATAATTATTTTGTAATCGTGCGCGTAAGGTGTTAAGCCGATTTTTTGCTCGTCAAATGTCTATCAGCTTACAGCCCCCTGTAAATGCTAATTCTGCATCTTATAATTTTTTAAATACATGAAGTGAAAGAACATACTTATATATTTTATTCCAATTAAAATTGTGTCTTAAAATCAAATACATTTTAAGATATTAAATGTTGAATATGGTCATTTTTTTTTCTTTTTTTTTTCCAATTTTAAGTGTCCTGAGACCCCTTAAGTGTCTTAAGAATGTTATAGTGTTTCGCGTCGAACCTTTATGTTATCATTTTTTATACTACGGTTATAGCAGAAAAATTAAACGCATAAATGTTATTAAAGCTATTTTGGAATATGATACTAAAACAAATATTAAAGTATTTTTTGTCTTTAATTAAAACTAATCATATTATCTACGTCTTAAAAGGAATAACGATTATCATAAATCATACAGACAATTAAATTTTGATAAATAAATTCCATATAGTCATAATACAAATTAAAATATTTTTTTTTAATTGAAGTTATATTATGGGAAACAATTTGATCGTATATTTTCACAAAACAATTTGAATACTTAACTACGATATGTAGTTCGTCTAACAGTACAATATAGTTTAAAAGTAGTGTAAGTTAAACATTTACATTTTTTTAATGCTAGTATCTGTAGCAACATATTTAGTGGAGCATTCATGGGAAATATCCGCGAGAAAAATACAACTTCAAAATATAACATTAGAATTTATGAAGAGAGTAACAATGAGGATAATTTTAAAGTATGAATAACATAAAATTCCCACTATTAACCCTTTCAAGGGCAAGGTACTTCTATTCGCAAAATGAAATGCTAAAATCAGTGAGTCACACCAGATTTTACAAGCAAATTTATCTTAAAATAAGCAATATCTTTTGATCACGTACTAAATAAAGATAAATTTTTCCTTCCAATATTCGGATGTCAATGTGGCATTTAGGAATTAATATTAAGTGGTCCAAAAATGAACCACCGCACTTGAGGGGGTTAAAACAATTTAAAATTAAATTTTCTTCCGCATAACCTATGAATGAAAATATATGCAAACTATTATTTATTTTTTTTCTTCCGCAAAATACTACAGGTATCTAGAAAGTTGCAAAAGAAAGCTAGAACGCACAGAAGTCTAGAAAGCAGAAACAGTAATGATTTCCTATATTAAATCAGCTTTCAAAGATTATATTTAATTTGGAATAATTCATAAATATGATTAAAAATCGAACTTCAAATGTGAAATTTTGTTGTCCATGCGTAAATTTTATGAATGAAAATAGTATAAAATGATCCTTAAATAAATTGACAAAAAAGAAGATTTAAACTTTAAAAATGGTATGTTTAGGTCATCGGGTAAGATTGTTATCATAAAACGAAAAATTATTTAATATTTAACATATAGATATTTAAATTATATTGATCGAAAGGCCTTTCGAAAGTAAAAACACATTACAACTATATTGGATTAGATGTAAATACATATTGGAGCGATTATTGTTTTAAAGAAATTATTCTCATCTACTATTTTAAACTTATTATTTACTTGTTTTTGCTTCTAATTCACGTTTTCATGGAGGAACATAATTGTTAAATTAAATACGTAAAAAGTTTAGTCTCTTTTTAAAGATAAATAAATAAATAAATAAAAATGTTCTGGAAATTATTCAAAGTTTGTTATCAATCTGGTTCAATTTTAAAACATATGCTGTTATGAAAAGTATAAGCCCAAATATTTTTTTGTTATTTTTTATTTCTATTTATTTATAAAACCTATTACAAAGGATTTTTCTTGAAATCACAGTTTGCTAATAAATTTGATTGTACAGTGTGCGACAAATATCACTACTGGAAATTTAAACAACCCATGATTTAGTAAAGCAATAGCAAGAGACCATTGAATACCCGAAAAGGCAACTTACTGTTAACAGCTAAATCCTGTAACTGACGACAATTTAGTCAATTTCGCGTACGCGGGCGTAAGTCAACATGATGTTTCAGCGTAAGAATGTTATTGGAATCAACATCGTTTTTTTCACGTCAGAGTTGTATTGCATTATTAAAAATTATATTTCGAATAAGAGAATTCTTCAAACAACTAATGACGTTTAAAAATATCCCTATGTGTTATGTCACTTAACGATTAACGGAAAAAAAAGCAGCGGTCGAAGCAGCATGTCGGCCATACATTAACACGGCATGCTAAATCTTCAAAATAGTTCACGTGATTTCTTGAACATAATTAATCATGCGTTTGCATCTATAGCAGTTGAAATAGAAAAACATGAAAATGTATTGTACTTTAGAACAATCAAATTCGTTTTTGCTTTTCTTTATATTTATTTTGGCAATTTCACTAGTTTTTTGGTATGTGTATCATACATATTTGAACACACAAAATAGAATTTGATATTTAAATAGCAATTACTGCTAATTAAAAGAAAAGCTATTTTTTTGTTTTGCAAATTTCAGAATTTTTCTTAAAGCATTAAAACAAATCAGTAAATGTATAAAAATGCAAGAGATATTTAAATTTTTGAAATATATAATAAAACAAATCAGAATATTTTGAGAAAATACTCAGCAAACATTTTATTTTGTAATTTGAAATATGCGTTTTCTAGCTAGCTCAAAAATAGAAAATTTTGAAATAACAATATATATATATACTAGCAAACCCCGCGGCTTTCCTCGCGTAATATTTAAAATATGCCAAGTGATATTTATATGTCTAATTTTTATTAAAAGATACTAACTAAATTTTTATTTTATTAAAAGGTAATATTTCATTTTATTAAAAGGTTTTTTTTTATTAAAAGGTACTTATTACTTTTAGGAATAAATCAAAAATTACTATTTAAAACACAGTTTGACTAAACATCATTATTTGAGACTTAAATTTATAAAACTAAATAAATGATAATTTTGAAAATATTTTGAAACTTTTATGCTGAATACGCTCATTTCAGTATTCATTTGAAGTTTTGAATTTTCTAGAAACCATCTTCTTACATCTTAAAATTAACCATCATGTCAAATTCAAGGTCCTACCACCTCTCTCAACATAAAGGGCTATGTTGAAATAGGAACTGTCACCATTAATTTGCCAACATTAATTTTGAAATCGGTTTGTTATTTCCTAATATACAACAGAAACGTAATTTAGAAAGCTTTTAAAGGCCTTTTTTAGAACAAAATATAGCCTGCGTAGGATCAGAGACTTGTTACCATTGATTCGCAACTATTATTTTTATAATCGGTTTATATTCCCTGAAATTGCATAGAAATCGTAATTTAGGACTTTTTTAGAAGACTTTTCGCCCCTCCTCTTCGCTTCACACCTTTTTTAATTCGAATTTATTTTCGACAGTCCTTCGAGGGCATTTATATTTCATAAGTAACTATCATGCCATAGTTAAAGTTTCTAGCCTTTTCTGTATCACAAAAATCGCAATTTAGAAAGTTTTTAGCTCCTGCAAACCTCTGGTGGTAGTGGCACAGACATAAAATATAGCTTATGTTTGAGCAGGTTCTATCGCCAACCATTTGTCATCATTATTTTTTTAATCGGTTTGGTATGTGATAAGATTGTATAATAATTGTAATTTATTACGCTTTTCACTCACTTCATCTTTTTAAAGTTGGAATTTTCTTTCGACTGTTCTTAAAAAGCAGTTGCATCTTGTAAGTAAATAGCATGCCATACTGCAAAGTGTTAGACCCCTCATTTGTGCAAAAAACGCAAATTAGAACATGTTTTGCTTTTGCAACCCTCAGATGGTAGTGACAGCAACATAAAATATAACCTATGTTATAGCAGGGACTGTCACCATTGATTTGCAACCATTACTTTTGAAATAGATTTGGTATTTCCTGCGATTGAGTAGAAATCGCAATTTAGAAAGTTTTTAGAACTCTTTTCGCGCATTTTCACCCCTTTCTAAATTTCCAATTTTTTTCGAAACTGTTTTTAAATATCATTTATATCTAATAAATATGTACCTTGCCTATTTTTAAGTTGTTAGCCTTTACCGATAACAAAAATCGAAATTTAGAACGCTTTTTTTTGCTCCTGTAACGTCTAGGTGATAGTGATACCGACGTAAAATAGCGTCTATGTTAAAGCAGAAGCTTTCAGCATCAATTTTCGACCATTATTTTTTTAAATCAGTTTGATTCTTTCTGAGATATTCGTGACAAATCGGCATTTAGAACGTTTTTAGAACGCTTTTCGCGCATTTTGTTCCTGCATCTCCTCTAGTGGGGGGGGGGGGGGGGGGGTAGTGGAAAAAAAGTATAAAATATAGCCTATCTTGGAGCAAGATCTGTCACCATCATTTTTACACCATTATATTTGAAATCGGTTCAATACTTCCTGAGATTGCATAGAAACTTCAATTTAGAACGTTTTTTACAACGCTTTTTGCGCACTTTCAACCCCTTTTTGAATTTCGATTTTTTTAGAAAATGTCCTTAGAAATCATTGATATCTTATAACTAACTATCATTCCAAAATTCACGATTCTATGCCTATCCGTAACACAAAAATCGCAATTTAGAACGTTTTTCTCCTGCACCCCCTTTGGGGTAGTGGCACCGACATAAAACATAGCCTATGTTGGAGCAAGAGTTGTCACCATCAATTTGACGCCATTATTTTTTTAAATCGGTTTGGCATTTCCTGAGATTGTGTAGAAACTACCATATAGAACGTTTTTTAGAACGCTTTTCGCGCATTTTCACCCCTTTTAAATTTCGAATCGTTTAAGAACTATTCTTAGACATCATTTATATCTTATAAATAACTAATATTCCAAATTTCATATTTCTAGGCCCTTCAGTAACGCAGAAATCGCATTTTTAGAATGTTTTTTGCTCCTGCAACCCCTTTGGGGTAGTGGCACCGACATAAAATACAGCCTATCTTGGAGCAAGCGTTGTCACCATCATTTTGACACCAATATTTTTTAAATTGGTTTGGTATTTCCTGAGATTGTGTAGAAACTACCATTTAGAACGTTTTTTCGAACGCTTTTTGTGCATGTTCACCTCTTTTAAATTTCGGATTGTTTAAGAACTGTTCTTAGACATCATTTATATGTTATAAGTAACTAATATTCCAAATTTCATATTTCTAGCCCCTTCAGTAACTCAAAAATCTCATTTTTAAACGTTTTTTTCTCCTGCACCCCCTTTTGGCCAGTGGCACGAACATAAGATACACAACCTATGTTCTAAGTTCGACTAACACCATCATTTTGATACCATTACTTTTGGAATCGGTTCGGTAGTTCCAGAGCTTACCTCCTACAAATAAACAATTTTTATCTCTTTATAATATTAGTATATATATATATATATATATATATTTATTTATTTATTTATATCAGACTGTAAATATTTGTTCCAAGTTAAAGCTAAAATAGATTTTTATATGCTATTATGAATTTATCAGTCATGTTATTGAACAAATATTTGCAATTTTTGCAATAGATTTATGTAAAGCAAATTAACTATGATATTTGAATGTAATTCAGAAAATGACACTTTAATCAGTTTAGAAATATTTTTTATATAAAAAAGCAAAACATTAACTATACTCTATCAAAAATATAAAATGGCGTTTTCAAAATAAATTTTAATTCAATCAATGAAAAATGTATTAATTTTTTATTATTGTCTAATGAAGTTTTTTCTTAATTTATTAAAGCTTCTTCAAGCTTTTGTCTAAATTACAGAAACAAACTACAAATATGTTTAATCTTTAATTTTCGACGATTTATGAGATTTCTATAGAAGCTGTTAACCACTTTTCTATAGAAACCGCAGATTCTATTTCATTTCCAATATGATATTCTTTAAACCTTTTGTCAATGACCAAAAATTATCCTTGTTGAATGACTGGGGTAACCGGGTACCTGCTGCGATTTTAACATACGCGAGCAATAAAAAACCTATATATCATTCAATGTAACTGCCCCAACTTTACAGAAGAGGAATTTGACGCATTTTTAGAAATATTAATTGCTTCAGGTGTTAGCAATTCGAACAAAGATTAAGCATTAAAAATGTGTAAAACAAACTTATATCCATTTTATCGAGCAAGTATGAGTGTAGACCGATTCTGGAATATTCTCAGATTTATTCGTTTTGACAACCAAAACACGCGAGTGGAATGTGTTTAAAATGTTAAAGTTGCAGCAATTTGAGATTTATGGACTATGCTAAATCCTAACCTATTGAAAAAATACAAACCATAGGGAGACTTAGCGGTTGATGAGCAGCTATTTCGCATTCAGGAAGAAAAAGATTATCTGAATATATTCCCTCTAAACCGACTAAATATGGAATCAAAATATGATGCGTATGCGTTGCAAATAATTATTAAACTCTCAACGGCCAACTATGCACCGGAAAACAGGTACAGACTATGAAGTAAACCAGGATAAAATAGTTGTGAGACTTTGCCTCTCTATTCAAGGCTTATGAACGAAACATCCCCATGGACAATTCTTTTTCTTTTTTTTTTATTTGGCCAATCATTTATAATACTGGAAGCTCATAACGCTTGGCACTTTGTAAAGAAACAAACATTATATTCCCAAAGAAATAAAACAATGTAAATCGCGCAAGTTTTATCCAGAGAATCTGGATTTCATGATGACATAAGTATTTTTTCGTATGTTAAAAAAGGAACAAATCTGTCAGTCTGCCATTCTAATGTCTACTATGTATCATGATAAGACCATCACAGGAACGAGAGATAAACTTCTAAATGATTCAGTTTTATAAGGAAACGAAATATGGAGTGGATATAACGGATAAAGTATTGGTACAATATACAACGCATAGGCGTACAACCACATGGCGACATCCATTATTTTTCTATATTGTGGATAGAGCAGCATCTGCTACTTACATTATACATACTGCAAATAATGATATGTTGATTCGTAAAACATACTATAGTCACCTGATACTGAGGGAATTAGGAGAGATCTTGCGGCTTCCAGCAATTCCAGATCAATCGCAAAATGTACAGGCTATGAGACATTTTCCGACCAAATCGGAAATAGGAAGTATACTGAAAAAAATCTTTGCCTGTATTTGAAGCCACCATAATTCAGAAAACAGTCCAAAGAGCTTAAGACGAGAGGAAACAAGACGATAAAAGCAGTTGGTGTCGTATGTGCTTTATAGAGACACAAAAGGGGGCTCAGAAAGCCAAAAACATCATGTAAACAATGCAGAAGGCCAGTATATGATGAACATTTCTATACCTTTTGCTATTGTACAGCTTGTTCACAAAATTTGACGTAAATGAAATAACGTTTACCTTAAAAACTTGTCTAACTCTTATTTTCAAATTAATTTCAAGTTTTATAATCTTAATTTAAATATTCTATCAATCTCTGTAATTTTTCAATAGAAAATTCGCATAGGTTGGGTACCCGGGTACCTTGGTCATTGATGACAGATATAAAAATGTTTAATGCCCCAAAATATTAATTAAAAAATTCAAAATTTAAAGTGATTATATTAATGGACAGTGAATACTACAAATAATGGGGATCGAAATTCATTTTAGATTCTTTTGATATTAACACCCACAAAACGGGTTGAAAAGGGGGAAAGGTACTCGGGTACCCGGTCAATGACATAAGGGTTAATATATCATTAAATGCTTTTTAACATTTGGTACGTGGATAATTAAAAAGTTGAATATCATTTAAAAAAGAAAAAATATTCCACATAAATATACGCAATAATTGATATTAATTCTTTTGATATTAACACCCACAAAACGGGTTGAAAAGGGGAAAAAGTTACTCGGGTACCCGTAAATGACATAAGGGTTAATATATCATTAAATGCTTTTTAACATTTGGTACGTGGATTATTAAAAAGTTGAATATCATTTAAAAAAGAAAAAAACATTCCACATAAATATACGCAATAATACATAAATATTACGTAAATAATCTATAAATTTGTTTGGATGGAACTATTCATGTCATAAAAATTATTTTCAAAAGACGTAGAAGCAATATTTATAACACTTAACATTTATATAGTATGATCCATACATTATTTATAATAAGTTAATGAATATCTGGAATAAACATAGATAATTGTCATTTGCTATTAATATAGAACATTCGAATTGCTACTTAAAGTTAACAAATGTTATAGTGTTTCCTAATTGGTGAAGAGTTTTGTTTCAGTGATTCAACGACATTAATTCCCTGAATACACTTTGTATAATTATGTTATTCTCACCATAGATTACTGTTGTTGTAAACAAATCATTACAGACATGTAATATATGTATATAAATGTACCAAAATATAATAAATTAATGTATCATATAAGTTATAAATAAATAAAACATTCTAACGATGTTATGTTAAAAATTTAAAACAATAATCTTAAGGACTATTCCCCCCATTTAAAATTTTATGTTTCGATTAAATTTCAGTTTTTTTGACAAAAATTTTTAAATGCAAAAAAAAAAAAAAAAAAAAAAAAAAAAAAATGTAAAATATGAATGAAAATTTGCAGGTTTAGTCTTCGAACTCATATAATGATTTACAGATACGTATGTCGTTTTTACATGATGCTTCCGAATTCGACCGACAAATTCAGAGGGCTGCTAGTAGGCATCAAGAAGATGAAAAATTGCGATAGAACACGGGGTCGCAAACCAATCATTTAGTCACAAATACAGGGTGCCTCACCTTAACTGAAATCGGCTTGACGTTAATAAGTTCACGAAAAAAAAATTGCAATTAAAATGTAACGATTTGTACATTGGTTTGTATGAAACGTGACAACATCACAAAAAGTTCTGTTAAAGCAGAATGCTCACGTAATAGATGATGCTGTATGAACTAATAATCGCAGTCAAAATTTGAAGCGTAAACTACATACTGCTAGCGCGTATAATGGAATCTTCTACCGATTTTTATGCTGTTATCATATTTATAACAATGGTGAAGATATCTGTTAAAAGTTTCATTATAATATAATTCGGTTATCTGAAATTATTACCGTCAAACAAAGATGGGGTAGGATAGAGCACGCTGTATTTTTCATTAAGTGGGTGGTTTGCGAACCCATGTTCTATGCTAATGATTCATAATCTTGACGCCTACTATCACACATATGAATTTGTCGGTGGAAATAAGCAACACCCAGCATAGTTTTATGAATAGGAAATATTATCAAAAGTTTCTAAAATACTTACATAATAATTTTGTTAAATTTTATGCGATTTATCTGTAAATATTTTTAATTCAGCTATTAAGTACTTATTATTAAATCTTTCCATTCATAAGAAGTGTTTAAAATATTAAATGCATCATCACGTTTTGTCAAAAAATAATGTTACCGAAGAAGAATTATATAATTTTTTTCATGTAGTATGAATGGATCTTCACTGTAATTTGTAATTTTATATTTATTAATTATGAATATACACCAATGTTCATAATTAAGAGAATTTCCATATTTTGCAAAATTTCATGAGGACTTCTAAATGAAAAATAAAATTAACGCTTCGAAACAAAGATTCAAATCTTTAGTGCCGAAAACGTAGCAAACACGTGTGTATGGGAGGAGTGAGCAGACGAACAGGCTTTATAAGCGAGAATGGCAATTTTCACGTTTCGTTGGTTTGCATATCCTACCAAATATATTTGTGTTTCTTCGGAAGATTCGGTGAAATTCGAAATCAAACCGTAAAAAGCAGTAACAAACAACGTTTGAAGGACGGTTGGTTGGTTGGTTGTATTTATGTCGGCCAATTATCTGCACGTGGGATATAGGCCCAAAGAGGGGGGGGTGTCTTCGGTGGAGGTCTTTCTAAGGGAACCTAACCCGTATTAACGCTTGGAGAACCAAGGTTCGAAGAAAACCACGAAAACTCCGAACGATTAGCCCGACGGGCGCGATTGGGATCGAACCCAGCACCTCCCGTCTACCAGCTTCGAGAGCAGAACCTCTCGGCCACTGGTGGGGCCCGTTTGAAGGACGAAATGAGAAGATAGGAAAGAGGTCAGTCTGAAGTGTAGGTTCCTAGAGACTTTAATGTAACGCCCAGCGAAGTGTTCAACTCATGAAAACTGTTAAAGAATTCTGGATTCATTGAGAAAAAGCTTGGTCAAGGTCGTCCAATATCTACGAAGGTCAATAAAGATCGATATGTGTCTATTACAGCGGGGCGTAACGTAAGTGCAACAGTTTCTCAGCTCTCTCGTGACATTTATGCAGCCACAGGAAGACGAGATTCAAGAATTACTGTTTCCAGAAGGCTACATAACAGAGGGTTGTTTACAAGAAAATATGCTGCTTGCGTTCCGCTCACTTCTGCACGCTTGCGAACTAGTTTAGCATATTGCAGAGATCGTCGACGTTGGACCACGGATCTCGGGGGTGCGTTTTATTCACTAATGAATCTTGGTTCCGTCTAAACAATAATTCTCGACGTACTTTAATCCGGAGAAAACAAACAATCTTCTACCTGCTCTTCAATATCCGGGAAAGACAAAACTAATGGTAGCGGAGGTTTGATATTCTGGGCAGGCATCATGTTGAATGGGCTCACACACCTCTGTGTGTTTGGTAAAAGCTCTGTCGGAGATGTGATGTGTAGGGTTGACATCTTGATATCCTATGTTTTGCTTTTCAGGAATACAGTTAACTCTGATTTAATTTTAATGAACTACAACGCCTGCCCAGGAAAAGCCCATCTGATAGGCGGATTTCCTGAAAGTGATGGTATTCACTTGACGGATTACCAATCCAGATCTCTAGAACTAAACCCTATAGAGCATATCTGGGATGGCAATTGTAACTCGCTTTTGACCTCCGAGAACCACCAGTGCCTGAAAGGAGTGTGAACGACAGTCTCAGGTACACATAATCTGCCTAATTTCCAATATGAAGTTAGTTTGTGAGAGCTCTGTAACTTCAAAAGTAACCCATATTCCCTATTAAACATTTATTTGTTCATTATCATAAGCTCTGTTTTATACCTTCCGATCTTGATAAGTCATACACAGGATCATGCGTGTGTATCAAAAATGTTGAAGAGTTATTTTTTGCTTAATATAAACCTATCTAAATATCAAATTTCATTAAAATCTGCCAAGCAGTTCTAGAGATATTCCATCAAATCTGAAAATTCTCTTAATTTTGAACTTGTAAGTGTATGCATATTTACACTTTTCTCCTCCAATCAACCATAATTTTATAGTTAATTTTTTTTTTATGTAGTGTAATGTATAATTAAGTTTGTGTAAACATGTTTGTAAGAAAAAAGTAATATCTAATATAATCAACATTACATTATATAATTATATCATACATAAAAATATTTTATTTAAAAGATATTTATTCATTTTAAAAAATAAATATTATTTCTTTAACATTATTTTTTAGTTTGAAAATCGGAGGATATAAATTAGTTTCAGAAAAATTAATTTAACATACATTTTTAGTTTCTTGTTTATAATTACTTTTTAATACATTTCGTTTTTAATTATATATTTTGAATACTGAATAAAAAAAAATAAAATTAAAAAAAATAAAACAGAAATGTAATTTTTAATGAAAATCAATATTTTTGATGTTATCCATTTGTTTAATGCATAAATATTTATTTTTTTTTAATCTTATTTTCATTTAAAATTATCTATTAATATTTAAATCTTTAAAAGCACGAATTTTTAAAATATTCAATTTTCACATCGCATGTGTTTATGTATAAAATTGCATCTGCAAATCATATTTTTTTTTACATTTATACGCATATATTTATATTTGTATTGCATATATTTATAGAGTTAATTCGTATGTTTTATCTCGCTAACGTCCGAAATACAGAATCAATACGAATCAGAATATGACAGTGTACATATCTATCAACTTTTTTCATAAATTCGTAGTATAAAAATTAAAAAAAATATTTAAAATATAAATATAATAACAAAAATTCTCAACCAATTCTAAGAAAATTTAAACAGCGTAACGGTCTTGCCAGCATTCTGAATTTCATTTATCAATTGAGTTGTTCGTATAGTTGATTTTCAAGAGCTAAAGGGAACATCAGGGTAACATAAAAAGTCATCAGGTTAACATAAAAAAGTTAATTTCAACGCATTTTAAGCAGTGAATTGATGTTATAAGTATCTCCAATGAGTTAGTATTTTGTATAGTTCTTATACTATATTTACAAATGTTCAAAATACCAAAACATGCTATTTTTTTTTTCACGATAACGTGCGAATTGCTCAACCATTAAGATTGCAATTGGTATATTTTATTGATATTGCTAGTATCTTTAAAGATCCTGTTGATTAATTCTGTACCTTTTAAAGTAAGTTTTAAGGGACGAACAAAACAAAACTTGTGAAATTTGTCATCACTATAATGTATAAATAATGAAGAGACTAACACAAAATTTCGACAATGGATTGATTTTATATTTATCATAAATGAGTTAGTTGATCAAGTATGTAGATCTTACAGTTTGTTTAAGGCCCACACAAAAGCAAAATATGAATATTTGTACACAGGATATTGTTCAAATTATTTTTCATATTAGAAAATAATTTTGACAATATATTGATTTTTCAAGTATCCCAATTATTCTCATTAATCATGCATGTATTTCTTATAGTTTGTATACAGAGACACACATAATTTTAGATGTAATTCAGTGGAATGTTTAAGATGTATCATTGTTTAGTGTCGGGTATATATTATAGAGTATATAGAAAATATGACTCTCATATTTTTGTAGCCTTTTCGATGTAATACGGTCACTTCAATTCAACTACATTTGTTAAGCCAAATATAAAATTGCAGGTATAGACAATTTCTCGCCAAATTACTAAATGGTACGGAATGAGAAAATGTTGCTACACTTGGATTCTATCTCATGTATGTACCTTATAATCAAACAACAAATAAATCAACATACTTTTCGGACTTAGACGAAAAACTTGTTTTATATTTCCACGCATTTGGTGCATTTCAAAACTGTTTAAAACATGTTGCGCATGTTAAAAAATTGATTACATAATATTTTCGTAAATAATTTTATTGTAAATATTTTAATTATATCATCAAGAAAACTTTTCATTCGTATGTGTTTAAAATATTTATTGTAGAATCAGGTTTTGTAAAAACAGAATGTTACTAAAGAATCTTTAGGATAATTCCGTGAAACCTTGCCATGTCTGTCACACAACTGAAAATCGCTATGTTTGTTGGCTACCAGTATTTTAGAACAGAAAATTATGACTTATTTTATCGGAGGTGTCTCATCAATTGAATAACGCGAAGCAAACTTTTCGAAAATAACTGTGGCCAATAAGCATAGGGATTTTTAGCTGTGTGATAGACATGAAAAATTTTCATGGAATTAGCCTTTATAGAAATTTCTATTAAAGTAAGAATGGTTCTTTACTGAAAATTGTTATTTTAGATTTATTAATTATGGATATATCTGCTTATATATTTACTCTTTTCTCCTTTTATCAAAAATATATTTTACATATATTTTTAGGTAATGCAATGTATGGTAAAGATTGTATAAAAACTTTAGTAAGAAAAAAATGTTTTCTAATTAAATCAATAGTAAAACATTTAAAACTTTTGAAAATCTTTAACGTTAAACATGAGTTAATTTTGCAAACGTCTTAAATATTTTATAATAATGATAACATATAGCATGCACATTAAGGTGTCCCAGGATACAAGGTTTTTTTTTTTTTTTTGAAAATGAAATGCGCATACCCTATATTTTTTTCCATTTCACCTGTGAAACATGAATAAAAAGTATTATTGCAATCAGATAACGGTAACCCGTGTCAATTGTAGGTCAAACTTGAACATGAAATCTTGTACGGGGAATACTATGAAAGATTGTAAAATGTATGTTTCTTTGGTACATAAGACACCATTTTATTCAAAGCAGATATTTATTAACATATTACAGTAAAAGAAACATTTCTGAACTTATTTTTATTTCAATGTTTGCATTTTATAGTCAGGATAGACCTCCATGTGTTCTTGTACTCAACGTAACGAAAATTGTTTTTGCTCCTCCACCACCGTTATTAAACCATGAAAGTCCTGCATCAATTTTATCGCTCTTTGAGCTGTATTGTTTATTGATCTGAGCAGTGAGATTGTTTTTTTTGTGTGTGTGTGTGTGTGTGTCGGAAAATGAAGCGTTATTCTCCCATGAAGAGAGAATCTTTAAAGCTTTCATTAATATCGAGTCTAGAAAACAATGAATGACTTTTGACAGATATGAGATCATCGATGATTTTTTCTGTAAAAAATATAATAACAGGTAACAATCGCGTGATATAAATGAATTAGTAAATAAACAACTAGTTCGATCAACTCTCGATAGTCCTCTCTGATTATAACATTTTAAAGTTCTGAGCGGTAAAAGTCAAGCAAATTGCCAAGTTCAGAAACGATTCGGAACAATTCCACTGTTCCTCTATAGCACTGCATTTTAGTGGGACACATGTTCTTTCAATTCTCTTTGTGCTTTTTAAACTGTGGAATTCTTAAAGTCCATACGAAATAACTATAAGCAAGCGTTCTTCTTTCGATTTTCGAGCACTCAAAGCAGGCAACAGTTTGCCATCACAATGCAAGGTCACTACATCTGGGACCTCGTTTTGGAACTCACTTTTTATGTTTTCCGCGTGTTCCTGCCGTGTTTCTTTTCGGATTCTTTAAATCAAAGACTTACTTAACGGAAATTTATCAATGTTAAATCCAAGTGGCCCCCAATAATAGCTTCAAGAATAAACACTTAATTAACACAAGTCTAATGTAGTAACTAACTTTGGAATAATAAAATCTTTTCTCATTACTGACTTACTTGTACAAGGTTCTAAGCTTTTGATCAGTGTTGGGAAACTTTTTTTTTATCCGCATTTTCATTAGAATTCAAAGAGGAATATACTTGCAATTGTTCGTATGATGCCTAGGATGTTGAAACTGAACCATATATAATTCGCCAATTTTCTTATTTGACAACACGAAGTCTTTTCTTATTTGCTCCTTCCTCTTTTTTGGCCAGATTTTGTCCACTCCACCTAAGTGACCGGCTCTACTCTTTTTAGCACTGCAAGAACATTCTATCTTCCTCTATTTTCATTATTTGAAATGTATAAGCATGTGCAATATCGAGCAAATTGTCTAAATTAGTTACAAATTCTTGTTGTCGCCGCTTGAATACGTCTCGTAATTTCTCTGCAATTTTTTTGTAAGTCTCTACAAACTTGATACATTTTAACAAGCGTCTTCACACAATGTGGCATCGGTTTTGTAGGCATGTGTGCCTTTTCCCAAATGATAATACTTTCCCGAATAGCGAGATTTGTATTTTCATTAACAGTTAAATTCATTTCTCGATTATTGTAAAACAAAACTGCGAGAACATGTCCATTAGACGGGAGTTTTGAACCCGTTATCTGATGTTAAATTTTCCCTATTAAAAATACCACTTTTTTTAGAACTACACAATTCCACTGCCATATTCTGCTCGCTGATTAAAAACTATAGAGAAATTTACTAACAAAAGAACGTGCGCTGTCCTGAGTAAACTGGTACTGACACGTTTCACAGGTTGCGAATTGTCACTGTTTCGCACTGTTTAGTCACGGGTTGCGCATTGTCACAATCATTCCAAAACCGATATTTTATTGTTTCATCTTTTTCATTTACTGCTGCTGGGTGCTCCGCTACAGACACGTGTCAGCGTTCGCTGACTGAGAGTACTGACTGAGGCATTTAGATGCAAGTCGGTACGGGTTGCCGTGTTTCAAATTACATTAAACTTTATTTACAACTAGCGAACTTGCCCGGCGTTGTCCGGGTACGTCAAAAAACAGCAGGAATTACGAAAAAGCTCTGATAATCACAATAAGATATCGCGAAAAAATTTTAAATCGCTTCTCAAATTTTGAAAATAGAAAAAAATATATATATATTGTGTTCGAAAATTGCAAGTTGATTCCTTTCACTAATTTGGAAAAATAGTAGCAAATCGCTAAAATAGACTAAAAATCACATACAAAATTCCCGAAAAATTCAAAAATTGCTTTACGAAATATGAAAAACTTTATTGAAATGAGGGCAGAATGTACTTTAGGTCAAAAATGGAATGTCAAAAAACTGCAGCAGATCGCGAAGAAACATAAAAATCGCATTAAAAATCACAAAAAGTTAAAAAATCACGAAAGTCAAAATTTACTATAATTGCATAAAAGTTTCAAATCTAATTCCTTTGGCCTGTAGGCTCTCATAAAATTTATGTTTTAGAAATCATGCTAAGCATTAGATTATGTTAATTTTATTCGTAATTAATTTACTTGGACTCCCTTAAATATAATTAATATAATTCCTTAAGTGAATAATAGTTTTTGTTGCATTAAAATATCGCAATTTGTTGATTTTCTGTAAGCAAGTAAACCCTATTGTTTTACAGTGGAAGTCTATGGGAATTTGGCGAAATATTAGCGATATCGCCAAGTTTTGGCAACTAATTTTGGTCGCCAAATTTGGCGATATATCGCCATGTTGGCGACAAACTTGGTGTTATTTGGCGACAGAACTGGATTCTCCATACGGTAACCCCCCTTATATGTATGGAGATGCATTACATGTTGTTCAATAATCGCTGTACGAATTCCGGATAAACTTTTTTAAAAAGATAACAAAATTTACTATATTTTGTTAAAAGAAAGAAACCTTATTCTTTTTCCTAAAATCGAATTAATATAATCCCTTAAGCTAATATTAGGTGTTGTTGCATTAATGTATCTCAATTTGTTGATTTTCTGTAAGCAAGTAATCCGTATTGTTTTACAGCGGAAGTATATGGGAATTTGGCGAAAATTAGAGATATCGCCAAGTTGGCGTCACTTTTGGCGACTCATTTTGGTCGCCAAATTTGGCGATATACCGGTAAGTTGGCGACAAACTTGGCGTTATTTGGCGACAGAACTGTGTCCCTCTACGGTAACCTCCTTATAGGCATGGAAATGCATTAAATGCTGTTCAATAATTGTATAAAAAATTCGCTAAAAATTCAAAAATCGCTGCATGAATTCTGAATAAACTTTTCTGAAAAGAGAACAAAATTTACTATATTGGGTTAAAAGAAAGAAACCATATTCTTCTCATTTATTTGAAAAAATCGCCTCAAAACTTAAAAAAGTGCTAAAAATCGTATAAAAAATTAAATAAAAAAATCTAATCAAAAACACCGTGGACACACTCATTCACTCACTCACACACAAACTTCTTTCTTTATTATTATAGATTGTTTTGACATAAAAGGAAAAAAAATGAGAGGGTATGCGAAAAAATAAAACGGCTTTCACTTTTTGGGGACACACTAATGCACATGAAAAAAAGAAACAATCCGATAATATAATTTCATATGCATTTTTTCATACATATATCATACATAAAAATATTTCATTTAAAAGATAATTGTTATTTAAAAAAAAAAAAAAAAACAGACAAAATAAATATTATCCCTTAAGAATATTTTTAAATTCGGAAGAAATAAATTAATTTTCTGAGAAAATAATTACAAAAAAAAATGTATTAGTTGTTTGTAATTAATATTTAAAACTTTTTATTTTTGAATTTTTTATTTTGATTACTAAATTAAAATATAAATAAAAAAATAAAGGTTATTTTTAATGAAAATCAATATATTTTTACTGTATGTATTTGTTTAATGATTATATATATATATATATATATATATCTTATTTCTATATAAACATAATTATTAGTAATTAAACTTTAAAGCGTACGGATTTTTTAAATATTCAGTTTTAGTATAACATGTATTTTTATCGATAAAATTGCTATTTCAAATCTTATTTTTTATTATTTTTATACAATTTGCATTAATATTTATTTTTATAATTCAAATGTTTTACCTCCTAAATAAAAATCTATTCGAAACTCAATGGTACGGTGTGCAATACATACCGTTAAAAGTTTTTAGATACATTTGTAATATACAAATATTTAAAAAATAAAAAAAACGAAGCAACACATCGAAAATGCTGAACCAATTCGAACTGAATTTAGACATCGTATCAGATTTTCCAGTATTTTTAATGTCATCTATCAATGAAATGGATCTTCTAACTTCCATACAGAGGGTACAGAAGTATTTGCCATCAGGGTAACATTAAAAACTTAATAACTTTGAATCACTTTAAACAGTGAATTGCCATTTTAAGTATCTGCAGAGAGTTATTTATCAAATGTATAGCTCTAATACTATGTTTACAAAAGCGCAAAAGACCAAAATGTTAAACTTTTAATCACGATAGCAGTACGAATTGCTCACCTGATAAGATTTTAATTGCTACATTTTATTGAATATCTTTAAAGATCACGTGGATCAACTATGCAGCTTCGTTTACGTTTCGTAAGTTCGTTTACGTTTCGTAAGTTCGTTTACGTGGAAGCACAAATTAAAATATGCTAAATATGTCTTCATGATAAAGTACGAAATAATGATGTAATTAACACATAAATTGGATAATCTATAGATTTTATTTTCATGTACAATGAATCAGTTGATATATTGCTTAAAGGCTATAGAAATGTAAAATATAAAAAATTTGTAATCATGATAACTTTCAAATTACTTAACTTATTAGAAATTAATTGTGATAATTTATTCATTTAACATGTATCTTAAACAACCTAATTAATCATGCATGTTACTGTTATAGTTTGTACAGAGAGACATAAATAATTTTCGATGTAATTCATTGAAAAGATTAAGTCTTTGTTTGAGATTTGGATATGTATTATAGAGTATAGGTAAATGTGGAAGTATGATTTTTCAAATTTGTAGCATTTTTAATATAATGGCCTCATGTAAGTGAACTACATCTGATAAGCCAAAATAATAATATAAAAATAGTGTAAATTTAATATATTGCTGAGAAGAACTGAGAGAATTTTGTTAAATTGATATTAAATCTCATATATGTACCTTAAAAAATAAACAAAAAATAAATCAATCTACTTTTCGGAGACGAAAGGAGTTTTTTTACATTGGGACGTAAATTATATATTATAAAACAGTTATTGCAAAAGTTGTTTGAAACGCTTTATAGCACTTTGAACAGGTTAAAATTTTCTATTTAATCATAGGCTTCTATTCGTTCTTTAGCGGCTACATGTTGCATAGAGATATTCCATCTGGGAGCATCTTTAAAAATTGGGAAGGTTTAATAAAATTCTTGTAGAACCTGTTGCCATATTTTATTCATTTTAAGCTTAAAGCATTGATAAATGACATAAATATGCTATTTTTTCATAATATGATTTTTGAATATAGAAAAACTAAATATGATTTTTGGAAATATTGCAATAAATAGTACAAAGAATTTTCAAATGTATTTTTGCAATGCAAAAAAAAGTATTTGGTAATTTAACAAATGGCCAATTAAATACATTTACCAAAATACATTTGGAAATACATTTGAAACTCCAGAAAAGGAATGCAGTTTGAAAATTACATATATTTCTAAAATGCAAATATAAAATACATTCAATAAATGATAATGACATGCAGAGTGGGCACAAATTAATTGCCCCCGGTACGATATGCTATTTCTTTCTCCGAACTTACTTTGTGTAATCTCCAAAAAATAACGTTACGTTACAGAAGCCAGACGTAAAACAAAGCAGTACGTTTAAATACTCTATTGCAATTTTTCAAACTTCTAATCATCGAACATTTTCAACTTTTATACAGTCGTATTGGAAAAAAAATTGTTTGAAAACTGTAACTCCATTTATTTTTGAGATATTGTTTATTTTTATTTTTTTATTTATTTTTATTTTTATTTATTTATTTATTTATTTTTTGTAGTTTTTAGAGCCATTTGCTTAATATAGCAACGGAAGAACTCAATTTATGTAGAAAGTGACAGAAAGATAGCCATTATATCTTTTTCTTGCCATTTTTCCATAAAAACTGAAAAAAAATTAAAATACGTGCTATTTTGAAGAAAATATAAATGAAAGATTTCTGATAAAACATGGAGCTCTTAGAAACTAAATTTAATTTGAAATATCTATATTAATAATGCAAACAGATGAAGGCATGTGAATCATTAGATAGCCGGGTTCTTTAATGACGAAATATCCTTTTTTCTCGATTTGCGTATTATTCAGCGATAGTGACGTCCTAATCCTACTTTACTGTACATGTTGTTTAACACTGGATCGCAAATGATGAATTCTTCAACGTATGTGGATGCCGTCCCTTTATGTAAAATAAAATCGCGTGTTATATGTCTTAAAATTGAACTACAGCAGAGTTCCGATTATCGCAGTTTACGCTTTCACCCAGTTATTTTTTCTGATGGGCTGATGGCTTCCATTATTATGAAACAGTCATTATAAATGAAGTGTTAGAACGCTGGACGGATTCAGACACAGGCCGATATACGAAGGAATTCTTGCCATTGGTTGACCACAAGTATTTCGTAAACAACAGATACTTACACATATTTTTAACAAATCACGGCCCCTTTCAGGAACACTTATACAAAATTAACAAAAGAGACTCCCCACTATGCATTTGTGGCTTGCCGTCAACATCGTTACACTATGTATTATACTGTACATTAACATCGCATTATCATCTCAAAAAACACACACGTATGAATTTAGCAAGTTGGTGGCGGGATGTAAAAGAGAAACCACAACTACTCAACAAGATCATACAACGCATGAGGTTTATAGAAACAAACGAGTACATCTTTTCAAATCCAGAGCCATTCTAGTCCGACTCCATCACTAGGGTGTAGCATGGAGGGAGAAACGGGTTATTAGCGGGTGCCAGAAACTTCTATCACTTTTGAATTTTTATCTTGTGCATCTCTCCAAACTCTTGTATGCGCAAATTGTAAATAGTAGGTGTGTTGTAATGTGTTTCTAATTGTGATGTTCAATATTGTGTGTTTAATGTACTGTGAAATCCCTGTAAATCCATGAAAAATGTAAATAATTATGCAATCACATTCAAATGATCCTCATGTAATCACTACACACAGTCATGTAAATAGTAGGTGTTTGATATTGTGTTGTAATGTGTTTCTAATTGTCATGTTAAATATTGTGTGTTAAATGTACTGTGACGTATATATATCCAAGAAAATTGTAAACAATTATGCAATCACATTAGGTGAAATGATCCTCATGTAATCACTACGTACAGTCATATACCTCGATGTGAAATCTTCGGTTCGCCCAGAAAAATCGGGTAACCAATTGTGATTGTAATTGTAAATCTCAGAGTAACCGAAATAAATCTCAGCAGCTTGATCAGGGACCCGACGCTCCCTCTCAGACTCTGGTTGAGAGTCGGGAGGAGTGGATGTGGTCTACCCCTCGGGATTGCACTAAAACTCTAAAGCGAAAGCTGAGTTCCCGAGGTGGTCATCGCTGTCATCGCTATCGCTGAAGAAAGCCGTAAAAAAGCCGCTGAAAAAGCAGCCGTAAAAATATAGAACTCTGATTTTCTGGTGAGAATGGGGAAAAAAATGGTCATAATAATAATAAAAAAAAAAAAAAAAAAAAAAAAAAAAAAAAAAAAAATGGCCATTTTTTCCCATTCTGACCAGAAAATCAGAGTTCTAACTTTTTACGACTGTTCTTTCATCTTCACCTAACACTTTATTTATAATGGCTGTTTCATAATAAAAAACAATTTTGGCCATTTTTCCCCCAGTCTGACCAGAAAATCAGAGTTCAAACTTTTTACGGCTGCTCTTTCATCTTCACCTAACACTTCTTCTATAATGACTGCTTAATAATAATGGAAGCTATCAGTCCATCAGAAGAAAATGATCTATTCCAAAGGTATAAGCTCGATTAACTGGGATAATCGGGACTCTAATGTTTCTATGTTTATCTACCCTATATATATAAAATCCTAATGAAACGAATTTATGAAACGAATATATGAAACGCCTGAAATGTATCGATTCTTTGAATCAACTGATTAAACAACTGATTTAGTTTCACGGCGATTTCTCCTAAAATATGGAATACATCGCGATGAAATTAACACCAAAAATCCGTGTTGATCCACAGATCTCAAAACTGGTATTAGAATTTTTAAATTCGAATTAGTTTTCGAAATATTATTTTTTTCTAATTTTAAATACATTTTTTCTAATGATGGCAACTCAAATTTTAATCATAACAGAAATTATTTTTTTCATAATTCAGAAAAGGTTACTATTTTAAATTAATTTGGCGACAGCTGTGCCTCCTTTAAATCTATGCTAAGAATAATGTTTTTTTTTTTTTTTTTTTTTTTTTTTTCGTTATCATTTTATTAAATACAAATCTTTCATTTAAAAATGAAACATTTAAATTGATAGCGTTCAATTCTTTAAAAAAAAAAAAAAAACGAAAAGAAAAATATTATACACAGATGTCATATACGCACCGGGGTACCTAATTGGCGCACAAATGGCATTATTTTGATAGACATGGTAACCCGGCTATTGTTGTTTATTTAATAATAAATGTATATTTACTTTTATTTGTTTTTTAAATTTATATAAATTATTTTGTTCCATAGTAATTAATCATTTTTTTTGCTATTTCCTTTTGAAAATAATAGAAAATAATTAAAAAATACGGTACAATGTAGTAGTTATTCCGTCAGCCAATTTCGCAAATTATATAAATCGCCAAATCACTCGCCAAACTGTACAGATTGGCAAAATTTTTATTTTAAATAACGAAAGAACAAATAGATTAGTATAACATTAATAAATATAAAAATAAAACGTCGAAATAAAAATCACTTGATGACGTAAACACGTGTAACTTGCTAAAAGTCAAGTGAATGTGACGTTTACGATCAAGCATTATTGACATTTAATCTTATAGTTCGCGATAGATTTTTTGTCGACGGGATAACTAAGTAGTACCAAAAATACATATGTAACTGGTATTCGGAAACGAGAAAAAAAAAATCGTGCCAAACATGTATATATATGACATCTGGCAAAATATTAAATTATGTAACAAACCATGACATTTAATTTCAACTTCAAATCAATGTTTTAATTTACCACTCGAACAATAAAAAAAATGCTAACTGGCGAGTTGAAAAAAATATACTGGCGAGATTTGCACCCGGCATTTTTTTTCCTTCGGCACAGATGTCATATACAGCCCCATATTGGCGCGATTTTTTTCGGACGCCAATGTCATATACGCAACGGGTACTTAACTGGCGCCAAAGTATAGTTATTTTGCTTGATATGGTAAGCCGGATGTTGTTGTTTATGCTGTTGATGCGTTCCCCAAATTGGCGTTGGAAAAAAAATCGCGCCAATATGAGGCGTTCCAAACTTTCATATGAAAGACGAAGGGATCAGATCGTATTTGTTTATGGCATTTGATGACTTGAACTATTATAATATAGATGAAATGATGGGGATAGAATAATATTTGGCGACTTATCACCTGTGCCTGGATAACATTAAAGTATCAAAATGGCACCTAGAGTATAAAAAGCAAAGTGTTCCGCCCGGAACTGTTGATGATAGTCACATGATTTAGGCTATTGTTATAGAGATTGTTTTAAAATATCGGTTGACAAAGACTCTGAATGCTTAATTCATTTTATTTTAGCTTCTTTTCAAATGTTTAACTGATCCTCTTTAATCAAAAACAAAAACAATCATTGGATGCCTTAACAGCAACTGATTCTCCATGAAATTTTTGCAATCAAAGGGAATTGAATGGAAACCCGTTTACAGGGAGATCTGCACAGCTTTTTCAGTATAATTTAATCTTCTCTAATATTTTTAAAACCCATTAGATTTTTAGATTTTCAGATTCTGCGGCGTCTGAACGGGGGTTGGCGAGCGTAGCTTGCAGAGGTCAGAGCCCCCTAGTATACATATATTTTTTTGTCATCGGCGGCGACACTAAATTCTGAAAATCTGAACTTCTGTATTCTAGTTTCAAGTATCTTATAATCAAGTAATATGTTAAATTATGTTTGTAAGTTGATGAAATAAAATGACACACTACAAGAATTGTATCACAAATATGCAAATATACTTTTTATCTCAGTTCTGAAATCTCAGTTCATAGTGGAGGGTTTTTCGTTTCCCTGGACAAATATAATTACTACTCCTTCCACCCCTATGTATTCTTATGGATCTAGGAACAAAAGGATTTTCTACTCTTCAATTTGAAACTTCAATAGTGATTCTAAATAGGCTTTCAACTTGATTTTGTAAATGTGGCTAGCCTACCCATTACACAGCCTAAAAAAAAGAAAAAGAAAATGATGTTTCCTAATGTCGGAAAAATAAAATATAAATACAAGCGAGATTATATAATAACCCTTTCCGTGTTACCAACGATTTCGAAAAGTCATTTTATCTGTAGGACATCAAAAACAATTATAATATATATATATATATGTATACTATATATATATATATATATATATATATATATGGTGTTTTAAACAGTTATTTCTAAACGATGTATAGGTTTTTTGCATGCAATAAGTTCCCAAGTGATCATTTGCATGTTTTCACGAAAAGTGATAGTTTAAATGCACAAACATTGCCATTAACATTGATATTAACGTGCTACTCTTTAATGTAATGTATAAATTCTACTACTTAGCTGAAAGTATTTTATTGAGAATTAACAGCATCTTAAGGAAAGATATTCCGTAAAAAAAAAAAAAAATAAATAAAATAAAATAAAATAAATACATAAAAATAAAACGATTATTACACTATAAAAATAATTGGAATCCAAAATATCAGTGTGCAGGATAATAAACGTTGTACTTCTAGATAATTCTTCCAATCCCGAAAATATATTTTTTTTCTCATATTTCTTAAGATAAAGAACGCTTTTCGGAATCTTGGGTGACCCGAAAAGGTCATTGTATATTTCCGTTTGTATTTATAACCGTTTGTATCAAAAAATATTCAAGACTTCAAGATATTGTTTATTATTATTAAGTTAGTGTGGCAATGTTATCCGTATTGTAGTACTTACTGCACGCAAGGTTTATACCGAGATGATCTCAATCAGAAATCTACATGAAACAACGCTCTTAAATCTGAAAACTACCTGGTGAAAATATAGTCCATGTATTGGAATTATGAAAACGTAATCTGGTATTACATCTCTTATATCTGTTATATGCTCTGTGCAGTAATAGAAAATATATACAGGCTGTCCAGCGAATAAGACCCTGATTTCAAAATTAAATATATCAAAAACAAAGATCAATAGAATTATGCGGTACACGGTTTGTTTATTAATTAAGCTTTTAAAATGTTATACAGAAGTTTAAAAATTTAGTTAGAAAAACCGTTAACAGATGGCACTGTAATTACAATGCCTATACATTGTGCTTCGAAGTCCAGAGTACTAGCGTCTCATTCCTAGATGGTTCCTTATGGAAAGACGAAAATCGGGAAAGTCCACTTTTTCATTGGGGTGATGTGCAAAAGTGGAGACATTCGGTCACAGAATTATTGAACCATCTTTAATTTTAGAGAATTTCAATTAACAGAATGTTCAATAAAAAGTTTAGAAATCATTATATAATAACTTATTAAAATATTTTATTAAATTCAATTTTTAATGGCATATAATTATTTAAATCCAGAATGCATAACATTTAGAAAAATAAGTTTGTACTTTTTATTTATTTTTTATATTTTTAAATCAAACCATAATATTTTGGTATTATTGTTTATACGTGATTATAAATAAAAAAGGAATTTTGCACTTTTCATTTATATTTTTAAATCACGGTAAAATATTTTGGTTTTAGTGCAACACATATATTTCTTTTCTTTGTAAACAAAGTTTTAGGGACAGATATTGTAAATTAAATTATTTCATTAAAAAAAAATGATGGTAAGTCATATCATCAACGTCAAAAGAAAAGTATTTTGGAAGCAGCACTCCTTTCCAAAACTTCGGATCATATTGCTAGAAGCTGCACCAAACTTCTGTGCTCAATAAAAAAAAATTAAAATGATTTTTTTTAAACTGAATTAAGTTTTTAAAAATAGGAAGTTTCTATTTTTTCATTCAAACTATTTTCTACAATTTATAAACATGATTTGTGCATCCTTAATATAATTGCTCAATGATTTTTATAAAAACGGTTTTCTTTTAGCTTAATTAAATTTTAAAACTAGAAACTTTGGATTTTTTTTATTCAAACTTTTTTCACAATATAAATAAATATTAAAAAATAAAGATTTCCAAGTTTTCAAATCCTCCTCTGCTTGGATTCGATTCCTCGATCTATCAATTAGGAGAGAAAAGACATACCACATAGATACCGGTATCCAGACCGAAGTAGCGTATAACAAAATTTGAAACAAATCTCAATTCTGTCAATACATGGCTCCGCTTCTGCACACCACCTGAACTAAGAATGGGGCTTTCCCACGTTTCGTCCTTCCATAGCAATCCATCTAAGAATGAGACGCTATTGCTCTGGACTTCGAAGCACAATTTATAGGTTTAATTTATAGATAGGTTAATTTATAGATTGCGATTACATCGCCACCTGTTAACGGTTTTTGTAACTAAATTTTGATACTTCTGTATAACATGTTTACAGCTTAGTTAATAAACAAACCGTGTACCGCATAATTATTTTGTTCTTTTTATTAGATATTTAATTTTGAAATCAGGGCCTTATTCGCTGGACACCCTGTATATATATATGTACAGGATGGTCATAAAAAACTTCCTCGATATATTAACCCCTAGCGGACTAGTCGCTAGACCAATCGAGCAGAAATTTTAGATATACTTATTTGAAGATAAGCGCTCGAGATGGTGATAATTTAAAAAAATAGAGCTCTCACATTTACGGTTACAGTGAAAGAATTTTGAAATTTTCGAATGGAAATACCCATTTTTTCTTGCGCAAATTCCTCAGCGCATTGAAAAGCCACAAATTGAGTTGGAACGAAACACGTACGGTGGAAATTGCCGGAGTAAATCACTTGCAAAAAAGACCATTGCGAGGAACAAAGCAGTGGCTACAAGACACATTTTTCAGTAGCTGATTGTTTTTTCACTTGTGAACTGAGTAATGTTGTAAGGTTTGTTTAAAATGCGTTTTGAGTTGTGTTTGTATACAGATAGTTAAAATAAAAATGTAATCATATGTTTTGGAGTGCTGAATATTACGTAAATATGGACTGAATATGATTGAGTGTCATGATATCACATCGGCAATTTTAGTCATACGTGTAATGTTACAACGCCTTTTCACTGCATGCGTAACCGTGAGAGCTCTATAGTTTTACATCATCGCGATCTCGAACGCAAACCTTCAAATACCTAAATATGAGATTTCCTGTCGATTGGTTGAGCTGTTAAGTCTCCAGAGGTACATATATCGGGGAAGTTTATAATAATACTTTTTTTAATTATTATCATATGCTGCTATATTTCAAATGTATGTCAATTAATTATTTTAGTATCATTAAGAAAGTAATTTTATTTTTCCAAACACTGAAGAGCATCTTCAAAAGAATTATGTTTAAAGAATTTGTTTCGATTATAAATAAAAAGGTAAACTCCTAATGTTTTCTAGTAACGGCTTTAATAAAGACCTTAGGGAACTATAGTTATACGCATTTCTAAAATTTGCATAACCCCCCTTTTTTTTTACTTTAACGTAATAAAAAAAAATACATTTATTTCCAAATAATACAAATTTTAAAACGTGACCTATTTAAATATTTAAGACTCTATTTTTTAAAGCAATTAGCGTCGTCAAACATTTTTTTATAAATTTAGTTTGCTGTACGTTTAAAAAATTTTTAACAAAGCATTAAAAAAGTGTTATAAATTTAGTATCCATTATTATCTTTAAAACTTTTTTTTTTTTTTTTTATCAACGTAATGTGTAAATATTTTTTGCACGAGAGTTTTTCTATCTATTCCATTTTTTTGCAAGAGAGTATTTGTTTTTCTTTTTACATTGAAAAATATATAAAAAAAAAAGATTATTTGAAAAAACAGATCATCTTTCAAAACCAGTTTCGAAAACGTATAGTTGATATTAACGTTGTCTTCATACCATAATTGCAAATGTTTTTCGTACTTATATTGGTTGCCATATATATATATATATATATATATATATATACTTATATATATACAGTATATGCGTCGTCTAAATATATATGTATATATAACCATTAAATAAACATTACTGACCACCAACAAAAACTGTGATATTCTGAATGAAATGCCATTAACAAATACATTACCCCCAACACACATAACATGGATACCAAAAGTACCATCTTACGAGTATTAATATGGAAGAAAAAAAGAAAAAAAATGGATACCGATAAAAATAATTTAAAAGCTTATATATTAATTCACGTTATCAAGGGTAGAGAATTCAAATATATAAGCAAAAATAGTTGTTTTCTATGGAGAAAAAAGCTATAAGCTGGAAATTTTTTTCCTCTGTACCCAAACGACTACTTGACCAGAAAAAATAGTTGCAAGATGAAAACAGAATAATATTAAATGCCATGAAACGGAAAAATCAATCCAACCTTTAAATAATGAATTTATATCAATGAGATATAGTAATATTACACAACCTACCTATATTAACCCCATTTTTATTTAATCCAAATACACACCAGCATATGTTAATATATGTATATATATATATATATATATATTAACATATGCTGGTGTGTATTTGGATTAAATAAAAATGGGGTTAATTTAGGTAGGCTGTGTAATATTACTATATATATATACTGTATTTGTATATAATAATATACCATCAGCGAACACAGAGCTTCGGTCGGTTAAATTTTGCTTTGAGTTCAACTTGATATAACAATGTAATCTCGCTGCATTTTTGCTGCAAACCATTTTGTTTTATAACAGTATCATTTACAGAAAAATTCAATATTAGTTATATGCACGTTATGATACGTTAAATTCTGTTTCGGGAACGTTCTGTAGACTGTCATTGGTTCAATATTTAATCTCGCCTCCAGTAGGAAATTTCTAGAAACTTCCTTCCGACTCTGAAAGTTATTTTTACAAAATATTTTGCCAAATATTGCGACAAGCTTTCATTTTGAGCCAAGCATTTTATTTTTCATTGGTAATCTTCAAATTCGTTTTTCGCGCCAAATAATGCCAATGGCGTCAATATTTCGCCAGTTTCACAAATGTTGTCAACTTTGAGGCTTCGTTAATTGCTAACACTACTACAACTTAATAAATTTTTCAGGTTTCATTCCCGTTGAAATGCGTTGATCCGAAGTGACCCAAGATGACACGTAAATTTAATTTTCTGAAACATGATACTTAGCCTAATCGTTTTCTCGGCTCCCTAAATGGTAGGTTACAAAAGTTTGTCAACTTCTTTAGAGCGGGTTTTTAGATAAAATTTGCACGTAGACACACACCCATACGATTTTAAGTAGTTTTGTCGCATTTAGTGTATATTTAGCATTTATTAACAAATATACATTTTACTACGCAGAAAGCTATTGAATACAGAGCCTTTAGTTCAAAAGTAACCTATTTTGTAGAAATTGAATCAATATATGCAGTATAATCCCAAAATATACGATTGTCTCCTTTAGGTGATGTTTGTCGCATTTACGGCAGTTAACCCGGGAGAACTCGCTGCATGAGATTTTCTCTCACCGTCGTACTTTTTATAAGACTCTTATTTAAACCATTTTTCATTTTAATTAAAATTTAAAAATATTATTTCCATTATTTTACCTTTTTGTAAATAAAAGTACTAAGCCAAGCAAAAAAAAAAAAAAAAAAAAAAAAAAAAAAAAAAAAAAAAAAAAGATATTAAGCGACTGTAAAGTAAAAGAAAATCAATTGGGCACGGTGAGAGAAATTCTCACTAGCGAGTTCTCCCGGGTTAAAACCTAAATAAGACATCCAAATCCCTAACCGTGTCAATGTGTTTTATACGTGCAAATACATATGAAAATATTTATTTAACCCTTAATGGCTGTGACTGAAATTGTCGCATATCTACTGTGAATTGTCTCCATACTGTGTCCATCATACTGTTAATAGTCTCCAAGAATTCTTGATGAAAGAAAAAAAACTTCATTAACGCACATGATATATTTTCCTTACTTAACTCTATGCACAAGTCTATTATAATTTAACATCACTTATTCAGACGTCTCTAGTATTACTAATATGGCTACAAACAAAACGAAATTTCACAAATATTTACAGTTAAACTGGAAATATCAAGTTATCCATGACAATTTTAAAAGGGAATGGTTTTTGAGACCGCAGCAGTTAATAACAGCAGTTAATGGTTAAACAGTTGTCGCGGAAAACATCGTTTAAAATTCTAGGAATTCGTGACTGAAAATTAACCCTTAAACTTCACAGTAGAACTACTTGTGATTCCGTAACTTACTTTTGTTGTTATACTTTTGTTGGCAATATAGTAATAATGAAATATAACATATGATTGCTATGCAAATGTAATAAGGAACCTAAATAGGATATAATTTTTTAGCAAAAATTACACATAACTTTATTACATACTAGCTAAAGTACCCGATGTTGCCCGAAATTTTAAGAATGTTTGTTTTGAAAAATGAATTTCAAAATTAAACATACTAATGAATCAAAATATGATCATAAATCAATAATATAAATCAAAATATGAAATCTTTCTTTCAGTTCGTCACTTAGAATACGCTCTGGCGACCTAGGACTTTGTGGAATTTCTAATATACACGCATACACCATTGATGTGCAAAAATTAAGGAGGAAGAAGGTAAATTAGCATAAAAGCCAAACAAGACTGAAACTGGAACACCAATCAGGAGATAGACCTGAGACCAATGCAGTATGGCATGCGCATATATGGCATCTAACGAAAGAGGAGGAGGTTGGAAGTTATAATAAGCACACCTACACACAAGCACGAGAACATTACATCTCCACAACGCTACACTGGTTCGTGGTCCATAAGCCAATGAATGGTTTTTTTTTTCACACAGCATAATTATGAAGTGCAATGAATAGGATTGAAATCAATTATAATATTTTTTTCAGACATTTGATTGGAAAACGTCTTTATCTGAACAATTTGCATGGTACCCGATGCGTAGCTTTTGAATCGCATGAGATCATTCGATACTTTTTTTTTTTTTTTGGGGGGGGGGGGATTATAACTTTATTAAAATTTAGAAAATAATTATATTTATTAAATACTATATTTCAAATAATATGTTGTATTTACAATTTAAGTCAAAAGTTTTCCTAAGGAAAATGCACATAGCCCATAACTTTATTTGCCAAAAGCTTTTCGTTTGAAACTAGAATGAATAGGAGAATGAGATGATTACGTTTATTAGAATCATTACATTAAGAGTATTTACTAAATCGCTAAAGTATAACATGGGTAAGCTAAAGCTTTATTTCCTGAAGAATTTACGCAGTTTGTTGAACCTTTAATCTAAAAACTCTAAAACTGGAATTCCCTAAAATTTCATGACAATTATGATTATTATCAAGAATGCTTAGTAAAATTGTATAAAAATTCTAAAAACGTGTAATTTTATTTCCCAATTGAGTAGTTGGAGGATCATTCTGATTTATTTCTATTTTTTAACAATCGTTTCGTATATGACCTTTTTAAGACACCGGTGTGCTAAAGTAACATAAAAAAAATTACTGCATACTATATGCAACAATACCATTTAAATAGTAAATAACAACTTTTAATGATATTTGTTTTATTGCAGTGCATTATAAAAATAATATAAATAAGAATCTAAATAGAATAAATTACACAAATACATGGGTGGCGTATTCTTTTCGACATTGGACTGAATACAGGAAATTTTGAATAAGAGCAAAATAAATTTCAAACTTAACTATTAAACATTTTTTTTTTAATTGATGGAAAATTGGTCGCAGGTGATAATTAGATAATTAGTTTGGAATTCGCCGACTCTATTGGAAAATTTTAAAAACTCATTTGAAAATGTAACCCTTTAAAACAAAACTATATAGCATGTTAAATATTTTAGTTAAAATTGTTAATATCATTAATAGCTTATGATTCATAATTTCATTATGAAACTTTATACAAAATAGATACTTTACATAAATCAACTGTGAATATCGATTTAATTGAATATTATATGATTAAGTTATTAATAAAGCACTGTTTATTTAAATGTGGACAGTTTTACAAAAGAAAAATAATTATTCGTGTAATTGAGTAAATAATTATCAAAATTATCTAGCTGCCAATGAGGTTAATTTCAGCAATTTTGATAAAACGAAGTAATACTTTAATTAATTATTGAAAAATAATCAAATTCATAAACGACGCCGAGTAATTATAAAAGCAATGATATAATTGCTATGGTTATAATTTGTTAAAATCAAATTTTTGAGAAAATATTTAAATTGCAATATTAGTAAAGATTCCATGTGGAATTATATTTAATAATTTTAATTAGAATAAGAATTATTAAAGTACTGTGTTTAATGATATAAATCAAATCCTATGGCATCATTATAAATGATTATAAGACATCAATTAGAAGTGAAGTATGAAATCGTTACATATAGAAATCAAAAGTATAGATAGATATAGAATGCACAATCTGCCATACGTTTAGGTTTAAATTATTAAATATCCATAAAATTAATGTTTAATTTAAGATAATACCTCGAAACAAAAAAAGAATTAATGCATTAAATATTACTTAAAATAGTAACAACTTATCCGTTTTTTTTTTTTTTTTTTTTTTTTTTTTTTTTTTTTTTTTTACAAACATAAATATTAGGAAGTTCAAATGATTGCTTGCATATATGAACTAATTACATTCAATTACACTCTGTTAATTTAAAATATAAAATATTATAAATGAGACTAACATATATTTTTTCGAAAAATTTTGTTACAATGCGCGACAAAATGAGTATTATCTTTTTAAAAAAAAATAAAATGTAGTTGTGCATAAGCTAAGCATGCCTTACTGAGCAATAATCACGCGAGGAATTAAAAACAAATTAACGGAACAACAATTTGCTATCCGCTAAGGTACCTGCTTTTGTTTCGAGGAGAAATATAATTCTTATCTAAACAGAACAGGTAATTATATCTAACATCTTCCGGAAATGTATGCGAACATCGTCTATAAATAATAAACAAATAAGTTTTTTTTTAAATTTTCACACAGTGTCATAAATATACTTATACGATTTTCATTTGTAATAAAAGAGTTACTGAAAACGTTATTGTGTATCATTAAAATTCGAGATCTGTTAAATTTAAATTTACTGAACTTATATTATTTTTTTATGATTAATCCTTTAAAAAATTGCACATTAAAATAAATATTTCAGTGCTGACTATTTTATTTACTCTACATTAACTCTTGTCTGTACTAATACCTTTTTTTATTTATTAATTTTAAAGATGTGCTAAATTATTGAGGAAATAATAATAAAGAGTCTTGAAATTGTAAAGCCACAGTTCTATTTAAAATACACCGGTATTATTTGCATGTTGCATTAAATCATTCTAAAAAAGGTCTTTTCATATAAATTGACGCCTTGAACGGGTTAATAATTTAAAAAATATATTATTAGTTATTTTTATGGAAATTAGCATAATAAACATTTTGATAAAATCTTAACATTATTGATGCATCAGCATCGAATTAGGCCGGATAAAATAAAGTAATTAGCCTGAATCTCTTGTTTTAATGTAATTTCCAAAGTTAAACTTATTATTCATCTGAATTAAAAAGCAAAATAGAGTACGTTAGTAATTCTAAAGGGGTAACGAAAGCTAAAACGTCCTATACTATCACTATGATTTTTATCGCATTTGTTTTTAACCTCCAAGTATCATATACATGAATTCATATGAGAGAAATTTCTGTGCATTAGAAATGCTGACGCTATAAAGATGCTGGCAACAACGGTGTTACAAATCCATAAGATTTAGAACAAGAGAGTTAGAAATGCACCAAACCATTCTCTCTTGCAACTGAAAATTCATTATCTACCAGATTAACGAACCAATACCAGAACATGCATGTATCTAACCATAAATTTAGGCATAGTCAGTCATACGCAAACATGTGCCATCTTTACGTATTATTTAAAACAACGGTGGATACTATTAAATGTGTTAAATCACGTTAATTAAAATGAGGGAACTGGAGTGAAACACAATTAAGAAAAATTAATAGTTTATATTGAAAATAATATAAACATTTAACTATAATATTTCATGGGTAAATTGGAAAGCAGAATTTAAACGTAGCCATTAACAAGAAAAACGAATAGTTCTGGAATTTATCAGTTATTTAATAGAATTACGCTCTTCGGTATTTAAATAAATAACAACAAAAATGTTGCAATAAGTAGTGAAATCTTGTACCATTATTTGTTGACATTCAGCGAATACGAAAAGAAGAAACAACTTTTTCGTGTAGTTAGTGGACAATCTAAGAAAAGTAACTTAAGAAAATGTTAGACTGCTGTATTAAAATATATTTTCACATGGGATGTCAACACCATTTGGAACACCGCTCAGATCAACTACCAGATATTATGAATTTGGATATAAACTACGGATGAAGAAATGTTTCGTCATCTGTTACATGATCTGTATGTCGTGAAAGATGATATATATGAAAAGAAAAGTAAGCAATGGACATGGGGCAATTAAATGATTATTTGTCGGTAAAAAAATCCACATTTCGTGCATATCATCTGAAGAAAAAAAAAGTGATTTATCGGATACAAATGAATTTCAATAAGTGGTATGGTTTCACCTAACCAAAAGCAATATCATGCACCTACTACGCATTGAAACAATGCGTTTATAAAAGAGGGTGTCATGTAAATTCGTCGCGTTCAAATCAACACGGAACAATTCATCCGTCACAATTAATCACGGCGTCCATTCGTTGCAGAGTCAATTCGACATAGTATCAAATCATCGTGGCGTCAATTCATCGCAGTGATTTTTTTTTTTTTTTTTTTTTTTTTTTTTTTTTTTTTTTGTAAGCGATCTTGCCTTTTTTTTAAGTGTAGCGAATTATAACTAACATGTTACAAGCCGATTCCAGATACAGGTATATTTAAAAAAATATATTATATATGTGTTTTTCTTATTTTCTTTGTAAAACAATATGAATCATTAAAACGGAGCGGATTTTTTTTGTTGTTGTTGTTGTTGTTGTACGTGATTTTAGTGTAGTTCCCAGTCGAGAATTTGAAAGATTAATGAATTAGTGCAACTCATTTCTTACCTAAATTAGTGATAAAATAGATAAATGACGAATAAAAATTCTACATAAACTGCAAAAAAAAGAATATATATATATTGGCATGCACCTACATAAGGAAAGTGGGTTGCAAGGGAGACCTTCCTCTAACTTAAATGTTTCTGTTGTAAAACTCATTCAATTTTCTATATAAGCTAATGCCAATAAGCACTACAAAGAATTGCCTTTGACCAGCCTCTAAACAACTGATGACATTCCAGGCTACAGATTCAGCTAAGTCATGATATTGAGATATTGTGGTCACAGTGACAAGAAATTTAACGCTTATCATTTTTTTTTTAATCTCCTCCTGATAAGGATTTCTGCAAGTCACTTAACCCTTATTATCGCGTCAGATAAACTTGAATATTTCCAACTTTATAAATGTTACAATTTTCCTTTTTAACCTCTTGTCTTTCATTTTTTTTGAAAAGAGTTGCCGATTATATGGTCATTTCCTACCAAAGTCACAACATCCCTTAATTGTTTTGAGTAGTGTATATCGGACATATTTAACCGTGGTATCCAAGGTTGGATTGCCTGTTAAGATAGATTTGAGGATTAAATCACATTTGTTTAACCAGAAGCAATTATTATTAATTAAAATTAATTATTATTATCATATAAATTAAAGACGGACGTTTTTTAATACCATTATTACCGAAAGACTAGTTGACATTAAAATAAAATATTTTTCTTGTAATTAGCATTTCAAATGAATCTATAATTTCTAAATACTGATTGTTAACAAAGCGATATGAAACAAATGACAGCCTCTCAATTCGACAGTCAACGTGCAATGTATTTAACAAGAATTTTAGCCAAGAAAACCTATAAAATATTTGACAAAACTGAGAATAAAATACGTTATGTATAATGTATATTTATATTTACTTGCCTTTAAAATATGTAATTTGTGTAATTTATTAGTTGTTATATCTTTGACTGAGCAAAGTAGAAAATGAAATAGATTATTAGCACTTTCAAGCGTATTTTATTTAAGACACAATGTAATGTTGAAAAAGAATTAAGGGCTAGATTTTTAAAGCTTGATGCTTCCAGCCAGATAATTAGGGAACATTATACCCTTAAAAAACTCGTTTATGACAATATTTTATGTATTTAAAAGTTTATGTCATTGATAATTAATTAGATAATAAAATCAGATTTTCGTTTGATTTTCAAAATTCAGAAAATGAATTCATGGATGACATAGAATGTATGTATATGAAGGTAATACAGTTTTAAAAAATAATTATTTAAATATAAATTTTTGTAATTAATAGTAAAATAAATGTAATTAATATTTAAGTATAATTAAAAGTAAATGTGTAAATAAAATATAACTAAAATAACTGTCTTTAATAATAGTTTAATCTACAACAAATGTAATAAATGGGTAAGTAAATTATATTGAAAATGTGCATTTAAATTGATTTTTTTTTTGTTTGTTTGTTTATCGCTTTTATTTGTAACTGTAGACTTGAAAATTCTGAAACTTTTTTAATGGCGATTATACTAATTTGAAGACGTGTTATATATATATATTATTTAAAAATCGTGTGAATATTTTTATGTTAAACTTTAGACATCTGGGTGAATATAACTAATGAAAAATAAGTAATGGGCATTGTAATATTTGTGTTATGGATGGATTCAAATGTTTACATTTAATATACATTAATTAAAGTGTTAATAAAATTATCTTTATTATTGTTACATTTGTTATTGGTACATTGTTGTCTTGATTATTGTGAGTGTTTTGTTGTACACAAATTTTGAGTGTAAAATAAAATATTTACTTTTTATTAAAAAATATTAATTTTCAAATTATTCATCCTTTTCTTAAGATGCACATTGACGTTTTTCTTTCTTATTTTTAGATTTTTATTTTCAGAATTGTTTATTCTTAAAAATAATTGCCACATTTATTGAATATATTCGATATACATTTTCTTTTTTAGGCATTACAAAATTTCTTGGAAATTAAATCGTTTTTTATCATCCAGTTAATAAGCTTAATGTGAATTTTATATTTCGCTGAGAATGTTTCATAAGCATTTTATCCCTTTACGCACTGACTTACTTTTAAGTACCATTAAAACTTATTAACGTGGAATTTATTTATACCATCTATTAATAAGAGTACATTTTTAATTTCCTATAAGTGCTTTGTTCGATACCATTTACAAAGAAAAACGAAACAGTCGAATCTAAATATTTTATAAAATGAAAAATTCTTTAAATATTTACATGAGTGGTAACTATCAACTTATTAAAAAATGTTATATGAATTTAAATATGTTACAGAAACAAAAACAGTTCAATTTACACATAGGATAACAATATATTTAATTACATTGTTATCATAAAGGTTTGTGATATTTCCTTAAGAGTATTTTTTATCACTTTATCTAGTCATTCCTTTAAAAATTGTACAAAAAATCTATATCTACCGATTTATTAAATCAATTTCAATGAAACAACTTAATTAAATTTCGTAGTAAATTTCGTAGTTATAATATAAATTTTATAATATATCTTAAGACAATTAGTGAGGCAGATCTTTTTTTCGATTAATAATTTGAAAATGTATTAGGGTAGATTGTGTGAAGTTATTGACGTAATTGTTTTAAAAATCGCCAAATGTTTTTATTTGTTATACATGGATTTCTTGGTAAAGTTTGTAATTTTATGTATCATTTAAAAAAAGTATTTCATTTTACATGTATTATAGAAAGCATCGAATATTTTTTTTGTAACCTCTTGCATTTCCGGCGTCTTACGCCAGACTTTGGGCTAAGATGACCAATGATCCAGGGTTATGATACCTTTTGGAGTTTAAATGTAAACAATAATTTTTTGTAGCAATGTAAAACATAATGGGGCAAATAAAATAACTTTAATATTTTAAACATACTACGATTTCTAATTTACTTAATATTAGAAAATTACAAAAATATTAATTTAACAATCGTTGAGAATTTAATGAACATCAAACTAATATTTGAAAAGGAAAATTATGTTCTACTTAAAATTCAAAGTAATTATGCTTCTTAAATATGCCTATTTTTAGAACATTATAAAAAGTTTAAATAAGATGTGACAACTGTGAAAAAATATCTTTACCGTCCAGCTTTTTTGTTGATGTTTTCCATATGTACTCTGTTCTTTCTGCAATACCTCAGATGTGCCAGAAACTACACATGTATTGAGCAACATCGAGAAACTGTTATGAACCAACAGTTTCACTGAAAGCACTTGATCCAATCACATTTTCACGAGTTTTTATTGCACTCATGTAGACACTCTGAACACCCATTCTTATTCACTTTAAAAAAATACTCATTTACCGAATCTTCATAGGGAATTTAATCATCCTCCATACCATCCATCCACTGAAGATTCTCGCTTTCTAGCTTTAGACTTTTTCTTAACTAATTCCTTATTTAAAAAAAAAAAAAAAAAAAAAAAAAAAAAAAAAAAAAAGATTGAGATGACTGGAAATTCGCAGTTACTATCAGATAAAAAATATTTTATGTTAATATTAGAATGAGAAACAAAACTCTGTTCAAAATTACGTCGCATTTAAAGCGATACATTTAAAAAGTCCTCTTTAAAAAAATTATAGCGTCTTCATAAAATTGTTTACTTAGCAATTATATAAGCTAATTTAAAGCTAAAGCTTATATAAGCTAATTTTGAATTGTTGGACTGATCTTATTTATTCAATCACGAAAACAGTCGTTAGCTGGCAGGAGTGTAATCGATTCGCTCTTAAGGGGACCGGGAAAGCCCTATCTTCGCCATGTTAAACTCACCAACTTTATGTAATTTTTTTTTTTTTAATCAGAAATGGTGAAAGATAGAGGTCTAGTTTTTTAGGGTAGTTAGAATAACATCAGTTACGTATTTTAACGGATCATTATCCTTCTAAGTGAAACTCAAAATTAATTATTAATTATTTATTGAAAGTCATTTTTAAATTAGCATTTTTGATAAGATTTCACTGCCTAAAATAAATGATTATCAACAGATCATCAAATCAGTTTGTTAAAGTAAACAATATAACATAATATAAGTATTAAAAAGAAATCTGAGTTCATAAGTTTAATAGGTATTGCAAAAAAAAAAAAAGCTAAGCTGTGAAGTACCCTTAGAAAGAATGAATAATTTCAACATTTTTTATACATAAAAATATGTGACACATCGTTGGAAAGATAAAAGTTCAAATTATTTAATGATATAAAGAAGTAAAAATCGATATTTTGGTTGAATTTTGCTTTCCCGATCCCCTTAAAATCCTTCAGCTAAAAGGGAAATGAATGGATACCCGATTACAGGAGATCACCTCTAGTGTTTAATGCCGATTTAAATATTCCGTAATATTTTAAAAGTTTATCAAATTAGCGTGTTTTTAGATCATGCGGTGTCTGGACGGCGGTTGTCGAGAGCATATCGTAAAGGCCAGGGACCCCTATTTATCTAAAATTATATTAGGTACTATCGATATTTACATTTATTAAAATTATGTATAACTGCATTTAACATCAAAATTTTAACCTAATACATCTTCAGATATAAGGTAAGATTGAAGCAGATAAATTTGTTCACTCATATTTTGGTACATTTATTTTTTAAGACCATTTTTATATAACGAAATTAAAAAGATTTATTACGGTGACTGCGTACCCAATAAACATTCTTCAATGTATATGATTTATTATAGCTGTTTAATATATTAAACAGAAAAATTATTTAATATATCATTTAATATATCAAAATGAATTATTAAATTAATTGTGACTTATTAAATTAATTTAATATATCAATTGGATTTCTGAATGAAAATTTCAGAGTTTTCGAGAAAATTTCAATTATTGTTTTAAAATTTCAAAAAATTAATACCTAGCTTTTCATAAAAGTTTGAAAATTTTTATACTTTTTTGCATATTTTTCTTATAAGTGTGTTCTGTAATGATAGGAACCAACTTTCCAAAAAGTTAATTATTTAAAAAAACTTATATAAAATGACATAAAATGTGTAAAAGTGGACTAAAAATCGCTATTATATATATCTTTTACTGAAAAAAGATCATTAATTTAATTAATCGAGCCTCATATATGTTAGTGGGAGAATACTTAGTAAATAACGATTATTTATATCACACAAATATTTTCAAAAAACACAAAGCGAGAAAAATGAATTTAAATTTAAGGAATCTTGTGCATTTTTTAAATGCAACTAAAATCAATAAAATCATTCAAAGTTGGAATTACTGTATCTTCAAATTCTTTTTATGCATAAGCATGAAATACTGACAATTACTTAAACATATTCTGCTTTTCAATATACTACCGTTAGAAACTGACTAAAATTTTACAAAATGTGTATATTGTTGAAAGTAAAATACTTCTTTATTTTATCCGTCGGTCACCGCGTGTATGATATCTTCAGAACATATATATGGATTGTTATAAATTTTTATGTATATAATAAGCACTTATGTATTTTTAAAATGGTCTACTCTTAGGTCAAAAATTTTTGATTAACCATGTAAGTATTTTCCTAAAAAAATCAATCTTTAACATTTTTTAACGCATAAAAGTAGTCATAACTAATTAAACTTATCACTGTAAATAATTAAAAGTAAATAATTTTAAAAATAATTATTTGTTTATTATCTATATCAAATTTCGTACTTATACATACATATGTTCTCGAGATATTATGCGAGCAATGACTTACAGAGTAATATATATATATATATATATATATATATATATATATATATATATATATATATATACTAATTTCAATCATACGCAAATTCCGTAAAAGACTAGTCAGTTTCTAATTGTGTATATTAAATCTGTTTAATTAATAGTCAAACTTTCATATTTATACATAAAAAGATTTTGAAGATACACGAATTGAAACATTGAATTTTTTCTTGATTTTGTCGCGTTTAAAAGGTACAAAACCCCTTAAAGATTGCAACTCTGTTAAATTTAAAGGGAAACTGAACAAGCAAGATCTTTCTTAAGGTATTTATAATCATTGAATCTTTACGTAACTTCAACTGAATATATTAGAAATGTCTAAATACATTTTAAGTAAAATAATGGTAAATTATTATTTTCTTAATTTTTTCGAAAGTCAGGGCAACGAGTACACTTGAAGCTTATTTTATACTAATAGATCTCAAGGTTAAAATTTAATTGTGAGGCAGCGCATAGGGGCAAAAGCAGTAATTTTAGTGAATCAGATTTATATCTATTACTATTATCTATCAATAAATTGTCGTCTAGTAAAAATTGACACTGTCGTTGACGAATTATGTTTTGTGGATTTATATGTTTCAGGTGTTTAAATGCTTTCTATTGGTAGAATCGCGTGGAATTCTGCTTGTACAAAACATTTTTAGCTTACAATTTCAAAATAAATCAAGTTAATTGCTTTTGGCGATGAGGAAATTTTTTTTTTTTTTTTTTTTTTTTTTTTTTTTTTTTTTTTTTTTGCTATTTCATAAAAATATATAATTAATTATTGAGATTTTCTGCTATTTTTTTAGTATTGAAGAAGATATTGGTATAGCCTTCTGAGGGAAAATTAACATATCGAACGAATATAATAGAAATTTAGCATACTGTCAACTGGGGGTAACTTTGGTCCAGAAAGGTTAACTTTGGACAGAGAGATAAAAAAGATTAAATCTACTATATTTTCTACATCATTTGAGTTATCTACAAAATTTTGGTCTCAAAATGTATGTGTCATATAGCTTGAGGGTCTCATATCACTGTAAGTAATTCGCCGTTTCCCCCGTGGCAACCCAGTCAAACAAAAACGTGTAAAGACGCTGAGAGTTTTGCTCTTACAACTTTTGTATGTCAAGCTGTAAATTAATCCATTTGGAACTTTGTAAATACGTGTTATTATAATCCCATTAACCTTTTACCAGCCAACGTTCCACAAGTGGAATATAAACTGCATGATGCTTCATCTTTTTAAGTTTTGCTTTAATTTGTTTGTTAGTTTAAATATACCTTTTTAAAGATATCTTTTAATGGATTATAAAGTATTGTTTAATAATTTTTTGTGGTTCTGAACATGGGGCTTGTTGAAATGTAACAAAAAACGTAAAAGTAATAGACTCAGCTTTTTACTCTGTCTATAACTTTAGAATTCTAATGTGAGTGATGTGATGATGGTTATAATATTGCTTGATGTTGTTTATGAAGTTTTATGCATAATTGAATGTTTTATCTTAATTTGTTTTTGTTTTATGCTCATTTGAATGCCAATGTTCCACATGTCGAACGTTGGCGTTTCAGAGTACAAAAGGATTTTATTATTACTTTTTTGGGATTTTGATAATTTTTACCGGGCTGTCACGGGCGAATATTTTTAGATTATTTTCATGTCAGTAATATTAAAGAATGAATTTTGCGATATATGTCCCTTGCATCTGCTGTCAAATTATCTGTTAAATATTTTTGAACGAATAAATGCCTAATGAAACGTACCAAATAATTACGCAAACAAGAGAGGAGATTTTTACTATTATAGCGATGGCAATGTCATTTATGTACGATGGAACGACAGCAGTGTTGTTATTGTTATATCAAATTGGGCAGTACTATTGCCAACTCAAAGTGTATCACAATATTCTCGAAATTTGAAGCGAGACGTTTCAATCAAACAAGCTCGAGTGATTCGGTTGTATTATCAGAATATGGATGGTTTGGATGTTTTGAATTGTTTACTTGGAACATATAATTTAGTACTTCAATCGAAAAAATAATAGTGAAATATGTTTGCAAAAGAACTAAATATGGCTATTGCTTCTGCTTGGAGATTGCATTGTCATACAGTAGGCCAATAGAAGCCCTAAGCCATTTGAGGTTTCGTCGTGAAATTGCAACTGTTGCGAGGAAAGTTGGATTCGATGTTTTGAAATAGAGAAAAAGAGGTCCTACTACTGCAGTAAGTAGGTACATTAACACCTCATCCAGTAGCTATTGCTTCACATTTACTGCGCAAGGAATATGCTCAGTATGTCAGAAACACACAAAGAAAGGATGTGATTATTGTGTAAAGCGTATGCATAAAAAATGTTTTCAGGCCTTTCATTATATTTTTCTGTTAGTGATTAGTTATCATGGTCCTAAAATGTAAAAAACAACTTATTGAATTACCTTGTTTTCTTTCTTTTCATATGTATGTAGTGCTGCTATGATTTAAAAAGAAAAATTCACCAAAATTTACAAATGTCATTCGTACCGCTAACGTTCCACAAGTGGAACATACCTGTAACTCCACTTCTATTTTACATAACTTCACAAAATTTCGCACACAACCTTAGAATTAATCTAACTCGTCTCAAAATGTTTTTTTTCAAATTAATTTGAAAAAATAAGGTGCGGCGGGTAAAAGGTTAACGTAGTTAAAACCTAATGTAGGATTATGCATTGCCTTTCTTTATATTAGAAATATAAAGGTTTTTATAAGTTGTGGTAACTTTGCCCAACATTTGGAGTAACATTGGCGTAACCAAGTATCATTTAAATTTTGTATATACTTCCTGTGAATCCATAAACAAATTTTAAATTTGAAGGGAAGTTTTTCTTATTTTGTTGAAATTAGACATTGATGTTTTTGAAGTAATGTTTTTGTTTATTTTTGGTATACTTATGAAAATAGACATTTGTACTTATACATCCAATAATGTTTCTGAAATTTCATCCAGTGTATTAGTTCTAACTGAAACAAATAAGAAAGCTATTGACAAAAATGACTGGAATGTTCTAAATTTTTTACTTCTGCTGTTTAACGGAAATATCTATCACGGAAAGATTACTTTGAAATCAAAGGAGGGTTGTGTTGTTGACTGCATGAAAAAGAAGTTAAACTGTTGGCATTAGCACAGAGACCGGATTCGATGCTGTATGAATGAGACGATATTATTCCAAATATTTTTCCACCTACAGTTCCGAAGTTAAACCTGTATTCAGTACCAGACCTGTACATTCCACATAAAGCAATATTTATGATTTATGAATTATTATTACTTACTTTAATAAAATATATGCTATCGTACTCTCCTTTTACATTTTAACTCTTCTTACCCTCTCTCTCCCGTCTTTCTGAATAGGGTGACATTGGTCCACATTTGTTGTAATCTCTAAAACATTCGTTTTAACAAATGGGCCACTGTTACTCCAATTCAAGGTAACATTGACCCAAACTTTTAAAAACACTTTTTGGTAAAAGAAAATCTCAATGTTGACAAATTCCTGATAATAGTGTGGTTCCATATGTTTTCAGAAAACCAAAAAATAACATGATATTCATCTTTTAAAAATAAGAGAATGGAAATGCTGCACACGCCATGAAACAGAGAAATCTGGATCAAACTTATCCCAGATGATGGTATATTAGTTCTTTAAAACTTTTCAATAAAGAAAATTATTGCATAAAATGTTAGATTTGTACTACGTAAAACCTAACGGTATACAATGGTAAAAATGCTCTTTGTAAAAGATTTTCATCCAACCGTAAATTTATAGAGCATATTTGAAGTATTTATTTTATGGTTGTAGTTTGCTTAGAAACTTATAGAATGAAATACATAAACGTCGTTTGAACAATCAAATCTAATTTTTATATAAGTTTTGATAAGCATTTATTAATTTTTCGTATAAAGTAAATATATACCAGAATTTTACTCTTCATGATTTAACCTCCAGTAAAATATCTTCAAGAACGAAAACTAGGAAAACCCCCGAAATATTTACTTTATTAAATTTAAAACAGCTTTCAGAGATATCTATTTACAGAATAAGCTTTTCTAGAATCATTGTTTAACAATAGAAGGATATTTTAACTATTTGTTTGCATTATTGTATAAAGAACTGTATTTTTTTTACCTTTAGAAAATAATATATTAGGTTTACAACATTTTTATTATTATTTTTACCAAACTCTTCTCTAATTTCTGAATATATACACTGTCAGAATAATTCGTCTAAATTATTAATGATTTTTAAACAAATCATTTCTTTACTTCGATAAAGCATACTTTTTTCGTTTGCTTCCCGGAAGTCTGAAAAAGAGAGAAAAGTCTATTTATGCCTTGGACGCATGCGTAGTGGCTGCATTAATAAAAAAGTTCGAAAAAAAAATGAAAATTGAATAAATTAAAATTTCTAATTTATTTAAAAACAAACAAACAAAAAAATCTTTCCAATTTAATAAAGTAAATATTTCTTCATTCATTTAATCTTATTTGGGATTTATTTTTTAGAGTATTAAAAGAAAAAATATTCGCTTGTAAATTATATTCGAAACGAACACATTAAAAAGAACACACAGTATTTCAATCATGTTAAAAAAAAAAAAAAGTCGATTTTATTTTAGAAAGCAAATATTTCGAATTTAATTAAAAATGAAATATTTATATTTTACATCTAACAATCAAATTATGTTTTATTGAAGATACGTCTAAAGTCTAATAATTTTTAACTTAACAATACTCAGCCGTATGTTATTTGCAGAAACCGATATCTTCATTTTAAACTCGGCTTCTGCCAAGTGCTCGCTGGCCGAGTGGCGACTGGTCAGTTTTCCCACAACTAGCGTATCACTTCATTCGTTTTCCAAGCATTGCATTTGCTGTTGTGTAGATTTGCTTCGTTTCAGGCGTCAGAATCACTCAGATTCAAAATAGTTGCTTGCTTTCAGTTCGGCTCTCTTGAAGCCATAGGTTAGCATGGAAACGCTTGGAATTAGAGGCAACTTTGGCGCCTTGTGTAATAGACATTTAAAATGCTCGGTTCGAAACTCAATGAGCCAGGTTCCAATCAAGCTGATCCACGTAAGAACGAGAGACGTATTTAAAAAAAAAAAAAAAAAAAAAAAAAAAAAAAAAAAAAAAAAAACTCTTTTTTTCAGATTATGCAAATTTTCTAACATAGAATGGAAAAAAAAAGTAGGGAAATTTCAATTCAATTCTCGGGTATATATACCAGTATCAGTGCTACCAGGAATATTTCCGTGAATTGAAGAAAGTAATTCTTAGAGTGTATATATATGTATGTGTAAGAGGAACATGACGAGATTCCTCGTAAAATAATCAAACAGTTTCAGAAAAAAAATCATATATTCGTCTCTATTGGAGCAGTCTCAAATTAACCCACAGGTACCCTGTTGAATACTAAAACGCAGATGATTGTTAGTGAAAAGAGAATTTTGTGCATTTTCCTACTTCATGTGTTTAATGAAATTTTACCTAGCTACAAAATCAGAGTACAGGAAGAAGATTCGAAAGTTAAACTGAAAAAAGAAAAAAAAAATTCTTTCTTAGAAGCAAAATCTGTTAAGATATTATAAAAGATTGATTAACAGTGATTATCTTACAAAACTAATTGAAGACATGAACGTGAAAACGAAAGCATCAAAGCTTTCTGAAACAAAAGCTAAAGCTATTTATGAACTTGATACGGTTGCAGTGAAATGTTTATCAGAATTGCTTTCAACTAAATTCAGTTTTAATTATTAAAAAAAAAAAAAAAAAAAAACATACCAAATGTTCTGGTTCCATTACTTACTGGTGACAATGACGAAATATCAGAGATTATTTGCCCTGTATTTGAACGAATGTTAAAATATGACAAACTTGGAGAAGCATTGCTGTATTTGGTGCGGCAAATTGTTAATGTAGTCAAGGAAAAGAAATTTTGTGTTCCAACTTGCTTATTGAGATCATCCCAAAGTTTAAATCTACGGGACGCTAACCCAGAAGTTAAAAAAAAATGATATGAGAGAAGCTCGAGAAGAATGGCGAAAGATGTCACGTACAGAGAGAGAAAATAAAAATTATGAAAATCATGTTGATTCCTAAATTGCAAAAACTCGGGATTCAATCTTCTGATGTCGTGGTAGTTTTTCACACAAGATATCACTGACAAAGGTATCTTCCAAAGTCTTGCAAACGGTTTTAAACTCATTCGTGGAAGGTACAAATGCTTAAAACAAATGGGTATTTTCTGACAAAGAAGGAAAAAAAAAGGAAATTTCCGTAACCAAACAAATATTCAAATTATGGAATGATGGCAGAATAATCGAATGCGAGAGATTATGCTACGGAAAATAAAGGAAATAAGCTTCTTTTTAATTCCAGAGATGTATTGAAAAATAATTATAGATAAAATACATCGAAGTGCATAGAAGAGTATATACTGGCGCAATATTAAAATTAAAAGAAATTGATGCTTAGGAAATCAATTAGGTTTTTAAAATGGGTAAATAATAAAAACGAATAACAGCAACAATAAATTAAATGAAAAAGTTTTAGAATAAATTTAAAATCTTATATATATACTGGTTGCATGGGCTAGTTTGCAATTACACATGAAGGTAAATAATTCAATTGTAATAGACAGTATCTAGCTGTATTAGGCTCTAATATACAGAGTTAGTGTAAACGATTCATCGGGTTTGAAAACATTGTGTTCTACAAAGAAGGGTGCTGCATGGACGATACATACAATCACTACGTTTAAATGTTCTCATAGTGATTCGGGTGCAGAAACGTAACATTGCTGTGGACATTGACAAAACCATGCTACTGAAAGTTTGGGTGAATTGGATTACCGTTGGGATATGCGTCAGGTAACTAAGGGAGCACAAATTGAACATTTGTAGTATGTACCAAAAATTTGGTCAGTGTACGTATCTTTTCATTTATCACCCGTCTTTGTACGCTGTATTTTTGTAAATAAACAGTCTTTTAAACCCCGACGAATCATTTAAGCTAACCCTGCAGTTTCCTTTTACTTTCAAATTCATGGAGTGAGCGATACATATGTATATCTTCTGTTTGTTTTAAGATATTATGAAGGGAAAAACTGCAATGGAATTAGTGAAAAACATATGATACTTTTCTCAGGATTCGTCAGTTCCGTAAAAGGACATAATATATTACTGCACAGCTCAAAATTGATTAAACGACTTAAATCTAAAAACATGAGCCATGATATTATGCAGATGTTAAACACCTATGAGCTGTGTATCTTCCCGACTTAGTAGGAAAATTAAAAGTTGCATTTAATAACCGCAATCACGTGTAGATTTTTTAAAGTACAGGATTTTCTTTTTTTATGTTACTTTAAACATCACAGACGCTACGAAAAAACTTATTGACCAATTTGAAAAGTTTTCATGTTCTTCTTCAAGAATTAGTAAGCGAACAATTCTGTCTTGCTTAATATTGGGATATTTCTTATTTTGTTCATGAATAATTTTCGTGTCTATACGCATATAAGCATTATCAGCACAAGAATATATATGAAAATCTATCTACAACTATTATTTCAAATTTACATTTATTCATATTTTTCCAGTTTTAGAAATTCCTAGTACACATCTAAATATATATTTTTGTTACTTTAAATTGTTTACTTTTAATCTGGGTAAATTTTAACACAGCATTGTATATGGAAAAAATCCAATACCTGTTTTCACCTTAAACGCAAGTATTAAATAATAGAAAAAATAATTCAATTACTATTATTTTTAAATAACATAAAACAAATTTAGTCGATTACACTCTCAAATACAAAACTTTCAGAAAATATTGTGATGTGTGACAATGTATTACTTAGACAAAATTGCTGAACATCCTTGAAAAAAAAATTAATATTCATAGAGAAATATTATCATTGCTAAAATAAGGCAATAATATTTACTCGGAAAAAACTCCAAAAAACACTTCACTATTTATTTCTTTATTCCGGATGCTGAATGACGTTCGCAGAAATACATGATACTATTTTTATGTACATATTGAAGAAAATTGTATCATTTCCGGAAATTACTACCACCATATAGAATTGAATTTTCTCAATAATAGGGTTGTCCAATCGAATCGTATGAGAGATATAAGAATGCTATATATTATGTTCAATAACCACTACATTTTAAAATAATAATTAATGTAATCTCGAAAATTGAATAAACGCATACGTACATACATACATATACATACAGATATAACCATAAATATATAAATACATACATGAGGACATATACATATATACATACAATATACAATGAAATATATATCTCAGGATTCGTCAGTTCAGTAAAAGGACATAATATATTACCGCACAGCTCAAAATTGATTAAACGGCTTAAATCTAAAAACATGAGCCTTGATATTATGCAGATGTTAAACACATATGAGTTGTGTATCTTTCCGACTTAGTAGGAGAATTAAAAGTTGCATTTAATAACTTCAATCACATGTAGAATTTTTTTAAGTACAGAATTTTCTTTTTTTTTTATGTTACTTTAAACATCGCAGACGCTACGAAAAAACTTATTGACCAATTTGAAAAGTTTTCATGTTCTTCTTCAAGAAGTAGTAAGCGAACAATTCTGTCTTGCTTAATATTGGGCTATTTCTTGTTTTGTTCATGAATAATTTCCATGTCTATACGCATATAAGCATTAACAGCACAAGAATATATATGAAAATCTATCTACAACTATTATTTCAAATTTACATTTATTCATATTTTTCCAGGCTTAGAAATTCCTAGCACATAACTAAATATATATTTTTGTTAATATAAATTGTTTACTTTTAATCTGGGTAAATTTTAACACAACATTGTATATCGAAAAAATCCAATACCTGTTTTTACCTTAAACGCAAGTGTTAAATAATAGAAAAAATAATTCAATTACTATTATTTTTAAATAGCATAAAACAAATTTAGTCGATTACACTCTCAAATACAAAACTTTCAGAAAATATTGTGATATGTAACAATGTATTACTTAAACAAAATTGCTGAACATCTTTGAAGAATAATTAATATTCATAGAGAAATATTATCATTGCTAAACTAAGGCAATGATATTTACTTGGAAAAGACTACAAAAAACACTCCACTATTTATTTCTTTATTCCGGATGCTGAATGACGTTCGCAGAAATACATGATACTATTTTTATGTACATATTGAAGAAAATTGTATCATCTCCGGAAATTACTACCACCATATATAATTGAATTTTCTCAATAATAGGGTTATCCGATCGAATCGTATGAGAGATATAAGAATGCTATATATCATGTTTAATAACCACTACATTTTAAAATAATAATTAATGTAATCTCCAAAATTGAGTAAACGCATACGTACATACATACATATATACATACATACAGATATAACCATAAATATATAAATACAAATATAAGGACATATACATACATATATACATACACTATACAATGAAATATATATCTATATATAGAGAGTCAGAGACATGTAGAGGTTGGTTGCGTTGGTTGGTTGGTTAGTTATTAGAAGTTTAATATCACAAATTACATTTAGGGACATGCTGCGCCAATACATATAATTAAAACATATAATAAATTTTTAAAAAGTCAAGCAAAAATGGTTTATAACAATAAGATGAGAAAAATAACGTAATGAAAATGTTAATTACATTATATGTATACCTAAAAGTATTTAATAATGTCAAAATGCCATCGTTCAAAGACAAAAAGAAAAGTACTACAATTAAAATCTGTAAAAGTTGTAAACTAATGAATGTTTAAAATACAAAATACAAAATAAAAAAATAATGTGCTAATACTGCATAAAAACAAGTTTAAAAACGTTACATGAATAGAAAATAATATAAAATCATTTGGGCTCAAACGCTTCAAAAACTGTATTTTCTTCATCTGCACTCGAGTCATAACTATACGATTTTGATTTCATAGACTCTTCACCGCAATGAAGCATCTGTTTAAAATCCATGTTACCAATTGATGGGTTAAGACATAATTTGTTGTTGTTTTTTTTTTTTCTTCACAGTGGAAAACTGTGAAAAGTCTTGAGTCGGTGTTTTGTATCACACTTTCTGTGCACGATATTTTTACTGTACTTTCTGAGTTGGAAAAAAATCAGGTTTCTGCAATCAGGAATCTGTTCAGAGTTTGCTCAGCCGCGTGTTGGGTTGACTTTTTCGATTGACCAGAAGATTTTTGTGACTGACTAAAACCTACTATTTTAACTATCTCTGATAACAGTGGCCAAGCATATAGGTTTAGACTAAGTCTCCCACTACTGGTAGAGAACGTTATTTTTTTTTTTACTTTAAAGTGCTGGATGTTAATGTCATAGGTGAATTACTTTGTGGAAAGATAATTCGGTTTGAGTTCTTATGTGTCTTATGGGTGTTGATTTCTGCTTGAGCAAAGTGGAATAAGAAACACCGACAGGGTTCTTGTGTTCAACAAGATTACGAGCTTCAGGGTAAGAAAGTGTTTGATTAATGTTGATAGCAAGACTTTGTTTTTCACGGATTCATTTTGGACAAGCGAGAGAGTATTCTGTATGGTCACCATTATAGTTTGGCAAGCGTTCAGAGTTTTCGCAAGAATAAACATCGTCACCGACATTTGCACAACGTGCACCGGTAATAGAACCACAGCAAGCAGTTGTAGTGTGATCTGATATTTAAAGCAACGGAGAGATCTAGGAATCTAAGGCCTGAGAAGACAGATAATTTAGGCAGCTTTAATTATAGTTGGCAGAGTAGGGGTAATGAAAGTGAGATTAATGTGCTTCGTAGAAAGCCCTTGCCCATTCCAATGGATAGTAATACGTAGACTATATATGTAATTTTGATATTTCAAATTTTGTAGCAGTTCTATCTTTGTAGAGAGTAAAATATCTGGTTCTGAAGTTACACCAGGGATTGTATTCACAATTTGATGTAACTGGACAGAAACAGAAAAATAACATATTGTTGTGAATTTTGACAGCAAAATTGACTGGTTGAATGAGAAAATGTCAACTGGCAAATCCCCAGACTGTAATATTTTCAGCGAATGACCGTCTCCAAAAACAGATGGAATTCCTTCCAATATAGAACGTTGAGGTTCTATTAAAAGATCTATCCGACGGACTATAAGTCCGTTTGATGACAAAGAAGCGAGTGAATGAATTGTTCTGTACAGTTTGTGTCTTTCCGCATGCGAGAGATATATAATAAAGCGAAGTACATACATCCATAGTAGAAAATAAATAAACTTCAGATTACAGCTGCACCAAACACTACCGACACCATTAATTTAAGTACCTTCGTGCAACAATGCTAGCCATGGACCATACGTTCACAAGAAAACCGCATATCAATCCCCGCCCTTAATGCGATGAGTTGTAATTGCTTGCTTACTTTATCCCTAGCCAGATACAGTCAGATCACCAGAAGATTGTTAGATCATAGGGGCCAATATACACCTCTCGTCTACTTGAAGCAGAGGCCAAAGTAATGAGTTGCTTTCCTTTAACTGACAGAGTATCCTATCTGGGGACCGCTCGCCATGCAAGACAAACACTCAAAAAACAAATCGATAAAATAAGTCGACACAAAAAAAAGTCGATATAGACAGGATGATATCAGCTTATGCAGAATTGCCCTCACCTTCAAAATGGGAAAACACAGCGATGGTGAAACAAAGAGAAAGGTTTGAATAAGAGAAAATAGAGAATAAAAGGAAATAAAGTACCGATCTGTTAGGTGTCCAGGGTTGCGAAGAACGTGGATAAATAAAGAAAATATCACCCTCGGGGGGAGAGTGAGAGAGTAGAAAGCGAAATATATCCGAAAGTTCCATGCAGCATAAGCTACTAAGAAAATAAAAATAAGCTTATAAATAATGTATATGTCTGCAAAGGTTAGTTGACATGCAAGTTACAAGTCGGTTATGAAAAAAAAAAAAAGCTTTGTTATCTAGAAATAGACACCTTAAAAATGCAGAAATACCATGACAGTTTTTCTTCTTCTGGTTCAGAGTTACGGAAAATTATATGATATATTTGAGTAAGAGATATTAGATGTCCTATAATGATGATATGATACATGATACAATCATATTATATATAAGATGTAATAACGTTTACAGTGTAATCATATAATATATATGATATAATGATGTACACTACATATGTGTGAAAATTATTAGAATAATTCTGAAATTTACATTAAAATCTTGTTACATTAAAGAAATAATACATTTAAAAAATATGAATACATTTAACATTTAGTGTGCATCCCCTTGTTTTTTTATTAAAGATTCGGTGCGTCTTGGCATATTTTGTACGAGTTTTTGGTAATTAATTTGTATTTCGTTGTCATGATGCCAAATTTGGATGAGTTTTTCTGTCAGAACATTCTTGTTTGCAATGTTTCATTTCTTTAATTAAATTAAAGAAAACACATCCATGGCCTGAAAACAGTCCAGATATGAACCCCATAGAGAACCTTTGGGCCATTGTTAAGAAAAAATTTAAAAAATGCAACATCAAAAACAAGACTGGTCTGATAGAAAGACTCATCCAAATTAGGCATCATAACAACGAAATAAAAATTAATTGCCAAAAATTCATACAAAGTATGCCAAGACGAGTGTTCCATCATTTCTTTAATAAAAATACAATAGGGTGCACACTGAATATTAAATGCTTCAATATTTTTTAAATAGTTCTTTAATATAACAAGTTTTTAATGTAAATTTTACAATTATTCTAATAATTTTCACACGTCTGTATATAATCATATAATATATATCATCATATGATATGATGATGTCTATTATAAAATCAGTCTATGTGGGAATTAAATAAAATATTTGTTCTTATGTGGATAGAAGTGTCAGATATATGAGGGTTTAAATTTTTGATAAAAAAAAAAAAACAGAAGCTATGTTAGCCAATTAAACACTTAAATGAAACTCTGAGATATAGCACACATATTCTTTACAGCAAAATTGGGAAAACAGCATGCCGAAGAAAATCATTTTATATTCATACAGAAATAAAATTAGCGCCGGTCTGAAGAAATAATCTCTATTTAGAAATACCAAAAAATCGGTTGAGCATTTACCTCTTTATCCGAGATGCGAAATTACATTCCTAAAAAGACATGATATAATTTTATTCCACCTTCTAAAAATAAAAATTTAAATGTGATTTTCCGGAAATTGCTACGATTCTCTATAACTAAATGATTGCAATAATAGCTATATATTATAGAACTGTATTAAAGGTTAAAAAAAGAAACGCGCCCAGTTAAACTGATGGCATTGAGCTCATAGGGTATTCATACTAATTGTATATTATACTCTTATTTCATAGAATATTACCCTCGAAAAATAAATAAAGGGGATTATCCCCCACCCCTCTGTTTTCCAACTTTATGCTTAACCAACCCTCCAAATCTCATCAGGGAAGAGCCTGTTCAGAATACACCGATATACTAAATTTGAAGTAAATCGGACAGAAAAACCCATCTAAATCAAGGGGGGGGGGATTAGACCCCGTTTTCACTTTATACTTAACAAATGAACCGTCAAAACTAGTAAACGTACCTTATCAGAATGAACCTATTTGAGGCAAATCGGATAATTCTGCCGAAAAAACACACTTACCAAAATTAAGAGGGATTAGCCCCCGAGTCCCCCTTTGTACTTAACCAATGTACATCCATAAGTAATCAGGAAACAGCCTTATCAGAATGAACCTATTTACAAATTTTGATACAAATCGGATAATTCTGCCTGAAAAAAACATTTATCTAAATTAAGGGGGTTAGCTCCCCCCCCCTAAATACTTAATCAGTATCCACCAAAAGTAATTGGAGAAGCACCTTAATAGAACAAACCAATTTACGAAATTGACGCAAATCGGAAATTTCTGCCTGAAAAATCTCCTTATCTAAATTAAGGGGGGGAGGAGTAACCCCGTCCCACCCTTTATACTTAACAAATGAACAACCAAAAGTAATCAGAAAAGCACCTTATCAGAATGTACTTATTTACAAAATTGGATGCAAATCGGATAATTTTGACTGAAAAACGTATTTTCTAATTTAAGGGGGGATTTGCTACCGTTCCCCCCTTTATACTTAACCAATGAACCCCCAAAACCAATCAAGGAAGCGCCTTATCAGAATGAAACTAGAAAAAAATTTGAAGGAAATCAGATATTTCTATCAAGAGTTATCGCGTTGTGTACATACGTACGTACAGAACACGCGGGCACATTAGCTATCAGGCTTTGATAGCCTGTGAGCTAAAAGTCAGAATGTCTTGTTTTAGTTGAAATTCCGTTGCTACGGCATTGATAGATATTACCCAATGTATCCATAAATAGATTACTTTGTGCAACTTAAATATCAAAGCAAAAAATGTTTATACAACGTTCAAACGAACAAATACGTACAACACTAAAAAACACATATGGCGGTTTCAAGAATTCTTGAAACCCCAACCTCAGTACAGAAAAGAAAAAAAAATGCTTTATTGGTGAATGACATGTCTAACACCCCTTTAACTTGCTTGTGTAGAGGGATCATTCGTAGTGCCCCTATATTTCAGTGTTTCCTGAAAGTTACGTCATTTTTATCGAATATACAGGGTGTCCGCTCTCAACGGTGTCCGAAGGCATATTTTTAAACCATTAGTCATAGGCAGATAGTTTGAATTACAAAAATGTTTTAAATGAAGTAAAGCACTATATTAAAATCGATTTGGGTCGATAAAAACATTTCTTAAGAAAATACAAAATTTTAGCTTCTATACGTTCTCTCGTTCTTATAACTTATATTATAATAAAATTATATATATAATAAAATTTTATTATTACATTGACAAGTAAGACAAAAATAAATCCTGTCATTCTGAGATTAAAATTGACAGATTAATAGCTGTTTAAAGTTGGAGCATATTTTTTCTGCAAATTAGGGGATCATTCACAAATTTACTAGAAATATAATTTCGTCGGATATGATAAAAAATTGGTTGATAGTAAAATTAACATTGCAATATAAATTTGAAATCTTTAATCAATCTGACATATTGATGCAAAATATACAATTAGTAATAAACATATAAGAAGAAAAAAAAAAACACAATTTTTGTCTTAAAAAATGATGATAATTATCAGCCTCAATTCTTTACAAAATGATACATATTTTAAAATGTTATTAGATTACACTAGCCTGCAAAAGCTGGATTATGTCATAATTTTAAACTTTTGATAATTGATTCTTATGCATTTTGCACCGCGGAATCCGAAATTGACATTCATTTTTTACCATCATATAAAGGTTATTGCAAATAGTACATTTTAAAGTTAAAAAAAAGGGGAAAAAAAGCGAGAATTAGATACTATAAAATATATGTGATTGTTGTGTCTTTACTGTTTAGTAATTGATTGATATGTATTTTTTTTCCGAAAAATCCGAAAATGACTTTTATTTTTAACCACGCGTTACAATTTTTTGCAGCTTGTAAATTTCAAAATTTAAAAGTTTAAAGTTAAAATTAAACGTCCTCCCTCACCTCATTGGACCCCGAAACAGTTTAGCTGTAAGAATCCAGAGCCAAAAATATAATAAATCTTTGAATAAAATAAAATAAATAAAATAAAATATGTTTTTAATCTGTTTTACAGTCTCAGAATTTTGCTATATTTTATCTTTGACATTTACGATTTGTAAAAAATTCTGAACATGATCTTTAAAAGCGAAATTCATTTTCAGATTCAGTGTTAAAAAGTACATACACGTACATCTAATCCAAAACTTTTCTTAAACCTATTGGAAGTAATCTATCCGATTTTTTTTTTTGTGTTTCCTGTGAAATTAAGTATAAATGGTAACCACAGATTATCATAATAATATTAGATTGCCATCAAACTTACATCCGTACGTAAAATTTATACTCGATCGGATATTTGAAAATGAGTTAAAATGTGAGTACATATTTTGAACCGGAAAAACATATATGCGATCATTGAAGTTAAATAAAAACTTATAAAACTAACATAATTTTCTTTAAAAGAAATAGCCTCAATTCCTTACAAAATAAAACATTCGTTAAAATGCTATTATTTTAGCCAATCTGAATAAAAATGAACGCAATTGTAATACTTTTACGATATTTTTCAAAGCGCTGATACACATGAAATAAATTCTTCGAATATTTTAAGCATTTGATATATGACCCCTCAAAGCATGTCCGAACTAATTTGTGCTCAGATGCGGAAAAGTGGTATAAGTCATGCATTTTAAAAATTTCATTTCATTCAATTTTAGTGTTATATGTACGGGACTTTTTTTTTTGTCTTACTTGTCAGTGTAATAAGAACATTTTGCTAATTATAACTTATAGGACCGGGGGACAGTATAAAAGATTTAAATTTCGTGATTAAAAAATATATATTGACACAATTCGATTTTTAAATATTCCTTGACCTCATTTAATACATGTTTGTAATTGGAACTATATATCTATGACTAATGGTTTAGGAATTTGCTATTAGACACTTTGAGAGTGGACACCCTGTACAAGCTCTTGCTTTAACCACTTCAGTCTGTTCATTAGCCAGTATTAGGGGCTATAAACAAGGGTTTCTTTGAACTCGCTTTAAATTTTTTTGCCCCAGATATACTATTTCTTTCGGCCAGCAATTAAAGTGTCGTCTCCAAAAAATGCAATTCAGTTTTATAATCTAGCCGTAAAGCAAAGCAGATGTATCATTGTACTGTTACATACTCTACTGCAACTTTTTAAACTTCTAAGCATCGCACATTTTCAATTTTTATATCGTCGTATTTGGGGGGGGGGGGGATGTACTTTAAATGCAATTTGTTTGAAAACTGAATCTCAATTTATTTTTGAGATATTATTTTTTTGCAATTTTTAGCTCTATTTGTTCAATGCTGTACTCCATTTCTATAGAAAGTAAATGAAAAATATTTAGAAAATAGTAATTATATCTTTCTGTTGCCATATTCCCATAACATCCGAAAAAATGTAATTAAAATACGTGCTATTTTGAAAAAAATATAAATGATTTTTTTTTCTGATAAAACATGGAGCTATTATGAACTATACTTAATGTTAAATATCTATAGTAATATCTCAAAACAATGGAGGCATATGAATCATTAAATAGCTGTTTTTTTGTCGAGCATCTTGAATGACTGCATCCCTTTTTTTGGATTTGTGTATTATTTAGCGATAGTGACATCATATGCATACTTTACTGTAGATGTTGTTTAAGACTAGATCGTAAATGAAGAATTCTTCGTCTGGATGCGAATGACGAAAATTTAGGAAAACGACAATGAATTTAGGAAAAAGAAAAGAAAAAAAAGGAAATTTGTCTGAAATAACTTATTTTAAGACAAATAATTTAATATATAATTTTTTTAATATATAAAATGTTTTTACTGTGATATGTAGACATATTTAAGATGCATTATATAATTAAATGTATATTTATTTTTAACTTTGTTTAATTCGATATGAAACTATGTAGAAAAGTTTATCTTAAATTTAATTTTTCAACAAGAAAAAGAACCTGATCATTAACATCTTTAAACATAAATTATAATAAAGTAGAGACGCCAGTAACGCAACGTGATATTAAGAAGAACTAATGGATAGATTACGCATGTATGACGTTATACCACGGTTAATTACAGAACATTAGCGATAAAAACTACAATGAGGAAGGCTGATAATTTACAGTTTTAAGAATTAAGGAGAGGCGTAATTAATTGTACATTAATATTAACTTCTTGTTTGTTTCTAAGAATGAAGTAAATGCATTAATCGTAGAAAATAGATGTCTGAATGTGGTAATTATGTCATTTTACAGATAAGCTGTTATAAATATAAGACATAGATTAGAGGTAAATGAAAAATATTCTTATTCTTTTATCTTAGAAAATGTTAAATATGTAAGGATGCTAAATTGGCAACAATACAATACATGATCAATTCTCCTTTGTGAAATTACAATGTGCTGTAAAGACAAGCTTAAAAATGCAATTAAAATTTAGCAACAAAACGAAAATTTAATTATGCAACGAACATTTTCATGCATTATAACATAAATAAATATAATATTTATGTAACACATTCTCTGCAGATGCAATGACTACATTTATCACGGGTTTAATCACGTAAAAGTCTATGCATGAAATTCATTATACAGGATAAATTTAATTGGATAGAATTTCAAACTAATAACGAATGGTCACTGCTTTACATTTCTCAGTTATTCTATTGGCTTTTAGAAAAGTACAAAATATATAACATGTCTGTCAGGTCTTTTGTTTTAATGAACGTATGCCCAATGGAAATTACTGTTAATTAATTTAAATTTTATCTATGCATTGTATTTACCTCTGTATCAGTATCTGCGTACTTGGATTAGGGAAATATTTTTTTCTTATCTTTGGGATTTGAATGCGTAGTATTAGGTTCATATCGTATTGAATGAAAAGCTCTATTGTGTAATTAGGAATACCAGAATAGGGTACTATTTACATCGGGAATGTGAATAACATTAGATAGTAATATGCCGATAACATAGGATGATAAACAAAATACAATCTCCTGGGATAACTGCTCAGTTAACGAGGGGTCTGTGAAAGACACGTGGATTGTCTTTATTTTACAGTTGAAACCTCTTAGAATTTTGGGATGAAAAAGATGCAATGAGAGGGAGAGAAATTTTATATATATATAAATATTATATTTAGGGTCACTAGTCACACTAGAGTTCTGAATTTGAGGTGGAACGTTTACTTTGGATAAACAACTTCTCCTGCTGTGGAGTACTGTTCCAGGAAAGGATACCTATGTTCTAGGATTCGAGAGATACCTGTGAGACTTTCACGTTGAATATCTCACGCTAAGTACGGTAAATTGAGAAGAGAATAGTGTAATTGAATGATATACCAGCTACTTAGATAATATAATGTTCTCCAGGTTCTGCTATATCCTTGCCTATAAAATCTAAATAGTTTGTTTTAATGCAAATGTTCAGTAAATAAATCCTCAATTGATATTATTAGAAGAAGCAGGATTATTAACTCAATATTTTCACATTGTTTACGGTATCACATACCTATACCGGTGTTAGCAGCCTATGAACTAAGGAGAGTTATTTGCATTTTTACTTTTGGTGGACTAAAATTTGATTCTTAATCATCATGATATCGGCAACAAACGATTACAATATGCCGTTAGTTTTTTTCGGTCATGTTTGTCTGATTTATATGGCTGTTTCAGGATACATTTTGAACGATTTGTTGAGAAATTGAGTCTAACATATGCATGTCAATTTTGTTTTACTTAATAATAGCTCTGAATGAAATTTCAATTTATGTAAGTGGAGAAATGAACATTAGAAACGATTTTGAACTTGAACTTTTTTTATATATTTTTCAAATATAAAGTTTTCATAATAAAACAAATTTTAAATTATAATAACTTTCAGAGTCCTATGAAAAATAATTCTTATTTTCACATCTCAATCCATGATGCAACACAAATTGTGATTTGTTGTGTTATTAGACAGAGAGTTTTCTAAATATATGCACAGAAGTTATTAAAAAGTCCTTTCGGCCAGTGCCGGTAGGAACGGGTATCTTTTATATTCCTTATTTTTAAAAAGCCAGATTATATTATTCAAACATATGAAGCGCAAATTAGTGGAACCCTTTTATAGATGATTCAATACTAGGTTTTGTTAATACTGAATATGAATGAGAATTTCGCGAAATTAGTCTGCTTTATCCAAGCTCTTGTTTTATTTAAAATGATTTATATTTGGTCGCCAAATTCGGCGATATCTTGAAGTGCCCGCCATTTTAAAACGACATGGTTGGTAAAGCTAACCCATGAACGTGGACAAGATCATTGTAATTCCTGTGCACATGCTCACTCACATCGAAATCTGTTGATATATACGAGTGTTGTTGCAGGCAAAATATAATATTTTTCAAATGTCACCCACATTAGAAATTCAAATTGCCATATCGTAATCATTTCTTAAGATAAAGACAAAACAAAACAAAAAAAAAAAATCCAAAATTCTTGTATCACGGTTGGCAAACAACAAACATTTGGCAAACAACAAGGAATAAACCTTTTTCAATTTCTAATTTTTTTTATACCTCATTTTAAATTTGATTTTTTAGGTAGCATTCATTACAAAAAACTACTATTGCAGCCGTTCGGAGAAAAGCGGTTCCGAAAAATTTTGGTATATTTTTTTCCGATCATCACCCCCAGACCCCGAAACCATCCTCCGTTCAAATGTGATATATATATATATTAGGGTGGGCCGAAAAAAACTTTTTTTTTGATTTTCGATGATGGGTAGTGCGGAAAAGTGGCCACTAGTGGCACCAAGTTCACACAAAAAAATTGAGATTTTTAGGACAGTTCCTATATTTGCCGCTTTTGGCTTGAAGTTTTGCTAAAAGGCTGATTTTTGAACTTTTTTAGCAAAAATTTTAAAAATGTTAAATTAAATTTATTTTAATCGTAGTTACTTGAAAAGGCATATTTAATGTTCCAAATGTATAAATAAGCTCTGATAATGTATTATTTAATTGCTATGTGTATTTTAAATTAGACGATTTTTATAGTCTTTTAGCGTTTAAGTGAGCAAAAGTTGCATGTATTGTTTGAATCTTTCAACTGTTTCTCTCTTTTCTCTTGTTTATGTCCGTTGGTCTTCCTTATTTTTTTCGATGCTTTAAGGGTCATATATTTGGGTGACGGATAGCAGAATCCCTCAGAAACAGATCTGGAAGGAGAGAAGGGGTGAGGCGAGAACTTAGCGAATGCAGTGACTCATCGCAATGGAGAGAAGGAGGAAATACAAGAGGGGAGAAAGTGCAATAAGGGATGCTTATTATTTTCAGTGCTCAGTTTTCCTGAGACATGGCGGACGCTGTGTGAGACAGGAATATGCGTTTAGGAGTGTTTGGCTTTGAAGAGCCTGGTTCAAATTCAGATTCAGTCGAAATGCTTGCTTGAAAGCTCCCACTACTTGAATCTTCCAACAATATAACTGTCTTCCATCTAGATCTAACTCCACTCCTTGAAGGTTTTGTCGCAGAACCACTATTCCTTGTTGAAATTGTATCCCTTTTCATTTTCCACGATATTTTCTTTGCAAGAGTTTTGCTTGTTTTTAAATCAATATTTCCGATAAACATTTTTCGAACAGTTCTTTGATACTTCAAGAAGTTCACCTCCCGATGTGGAAATTTACGTCTGATGTCACAGCTACAATTGTTCAAGCCTCTACTCTTACAATCTGCAATGTCAAAGAGAGAGGTTTCCGCATTTCGTACGAAATCTTCGCGGATCGCCTTGCCTTTAGCGCCCGTATGATTACAAGATTTCTCCAATGATCTACACTCATTGTAATAGTTTTTAATCTTTCCGTTAATTGTTCGTTGGAAAACCACTGGTATGGAAGATTTTATCCAGATTTCAGAAACTTTTTCACCTAACATTTTAATAATATCATCCACTGGTTGAAGATAAATATCTCGATTTTCTTCTATATCGCTTCGCAACCAATAGTAGTGGCGCATGATGTCAGTATTAGTTGGCAATTGCGAATCTTTCAATTTGCACGGTGCCCCAAAATGGCTACTTTTCACGCTATCACATGCCTTTACATGATCATGAACTTTCGCACTAGCCATTTCTAAACTCGTCGTAATAAAATGCACAAGACACAGTAAACGCACGTTAAACGATCCAAAAAATAATGTATTGCACGAGAAAAAGGTTTTACTTTTACACAGAACAAATGTCACAAAGAAACCGAGCACTGAAAAATAATAAGCATCCCTTATTGCACTTTCTCCCCTCTTGTATTTCCTCCTTCACTCCCCATATATCGTGATGAATCACTGCATTCGCTAAGTTCTCGCCTCACCCCCTTCTCTCCATCCATATCTGTTTCTGAGGGATTCTACTGTCCGTCACCTAAATATATGACCCTTAAAGCATCGAAATAAATAAGAAAGACCAAGGGACATAAACAAGAGAAAAGAGAGAAACCGTTGAAAGATTCAAACAATACATGCAACTTTTGCTCACTTAAACGCGAAAAGGCTATAAAAATCGTCTAATTTAAAATACACATAGCAATTAAATAATACATTATCAGAGCTTATTTATACATTTGGAACATTAAATATGCCTTTTAAAGTAAATACGATTAAAATAAGTTTAATTTAACATTTTTAAAAGTTTTGCTAAAAAAGTTCAAAAATCAACCTTTTAGCAAAACTTCAAGCCAAAAGCGGCAAATATGGGAATTGTCCTAAAAATCTCAAATTTTTTATGTGAACTTGGTGCCACTAGTGGCCACTCTTCCGCACTACCCATCATCGAAATTAAAAAAAAAGTTTTTTTCGGCCCACCCTAATATATATATATATATATATGATCTTTGTCACGTTGTAACTCTCGTATTTATGAACAGATTTGGATGTAATTTGGTGTGTAGATAGCACATACCAATATCTCGACTGAGTTCGTTGGCCAGCTTCATCCACCATTTCATTTCAAAATGACGGCCATTTAAAAAAATAAAAATAAAATAACTTTCTCTGTTAGCATCTGTTTCCAGATTGCATTCCATAACGAAATTTCAATAGATAAAAAGAAAGATGCCCATTTAAACTGTTGACATCGAGCTCAGAGGCTAGTCATATAAATTATATATTATACTGTTACTTAAGGAATAATGCGCCTCCAAAACTAAATTAAGGGGGTACAGGACCTTTGAGTTTGACCAAACAATCAAAAACATCGCCATCTATAAAATACCAAAACACAAACAATATACAATTGAGATCTTTTTTTCCCTTCCTGCCTAAAGTATATATCCTTAACTACATTATCCAGAAAAATAAATCTTGTATGTGCAAAATTAATATATAAATTAAAAATTTAAAAATGCATCTCACTAATACGTGATTAAGTGCTGCGCGCATTATAAAACTCTAAATAATGCATGTAGAAAACAATTTTTGACCAAAATAGATTCATAACACACCTACTTCTAACTTAAATCAAAATATACGCAAAAAGTTTTGTTTAAATTTAATTTTAGACAAAATAAGAAAAAATTCAAAAATATCAATTTTTTTACAAGTTTTTTAAATGCAAAAAAATAAATAACCAAAACATGTCAGTTTTTTTGGTTTTAGCCTGTAGACTATAAAGAAACGCATATTGGGTTATTTTTTTTTAAAGCTGTAGCTTACATAGTTTAAAAGTAACAGTCCGCGCAAACTCCAAAGTGACTAATCTGAGAAAACGCCTTTTAAAGTTTCAATATCTACGGACATTCCATTATACTCACCATCTATAAATTATTATAACTCAAGAAATAATACAGATTTTTGAATGCGGTTTATTGCATATTGTTGAGAAATTTTAAAACATTTAGAATAAAGCAAAGACCGAAAACTGATTTTTTGAATGTTTAAATGTCCTGTGCCCTGTTAAGGGAGAGATTACAAAGCTCCTCCTCACTGTTTCAGGTCTATATACTTAGCCAATGAGCTTCCAAATCTCTTCAGAATAAATCTAATCAGAATCTTATCAGAATAAATTGGTATACCAAATTTGAAGCAAATCGGATAGAAAACCCATTTATCTAAATTAAGGAGGGGGGGGGGTAATTAGCCCCCGTTTCCACCCCTTTATATTTAACAAATGAACCTCCAAATCTAATCAGGGAAGCAACTTATCAGAATAAAACGGTAAATTAAATTTGGAGCAAATCGGATAGAAAAACCCATTTATATATTAAGGAGTTATTATTCACACATTCCCGACTTAATACCTTAACAATGAACCTACAAATCTAATCAGGGAAGCAGCTTATCAGAATTAACCGGTATACCAAATTTGAAGCAATTCTGATAATTCTGCATGAAAAACACATCCATCTAAGTTAGGGGGTTTAGCCCCCGTACATCCCCTTTATGCTTAACCAATGAACCCACAAAATAGTCAGGGAAGCGCCTTACCAGAACGAACCAAGAAATAAAAAGTTATGCAAATTGGACATTTCTATCAAGATTTATCGCCTTACGTACATAAATACATACGTACATACATACGTACATACAGAACCTGCGGAAACATTAGCTCTCGGGCTTTGATAGCCCAGCAGCTAAAAACGAAAAAAGAATAAGACACATGTCTTAAATTTATTATTATTATTATTATTATTATTATTATTATTATTATTATTATTATTATTATTATTATTACTCTTGTTGTTATTTTGTCAATTACATAGTTGAACTACCTACTTAAACCACTGAAATGAACAGAATAAAATTGGCTGATGTAAACTTTAATGTCTTTGCGGAATTCTCGATTAATTGGTTAAACTTCTTCGTCGGTTCACACAAGGCCAAATAATCGTATCGGTTTTAATAAATTTCAAAACTTTATTTGAATGCATAATTGCTATTTTCATATAAAAATTATTGTTGGTATTATTTATAGACATTCGAAAAATATTATGTAAAATGTAAAAGAAAAAAGAAAAGTGCCCAATTAAGCTGATGGCATTGAGCTCACAGGCTTTACACACTAATTGTATATTATACTCTTATTTCAAAGAATCATGCCCCTCAAAAAAATAATTAAGGGGGATTTGCCAACGGTTCCCTCCTTTATACTTAACCAATGAACCTCCAAATTTAATCAGACAAGCGCCTTATCAGAATAAAATTGTATTCCAAATAGGAAACAAATCAGATAATTTTGCACGAAAAACCCATTTCTCTAAATTAAGAGGGTATGAGCTCTCCTTTTTCTCCCTTTACACTTAAGCAATGAACCTCTAAATCTAATCAGAACAGCACCTTATCGGAATAAACCGGTATATCAAATTTGAGGCAAATCGAATGATTCTGCTTGAAAATGCCATTTATCTAAATTAAGGACGTTGGGGAGCCCCTTTCCTCTTTTTATACTTAACCAATGAACCTAAATCTAATCAAGGAAGCCCCTTAACAGAATAAACTTGTATACTAAATTTGAAGAAAATCGGATAATTATCCATGAAAAACTCATTTACTTAAATTAAGGGGGGGGGGGTATTAGCTCCCCGTTACCCCCCTTTATACTTAACCAATGAGCCCCCAAAACAAACCAAGAAAGCGCCTTATCAGAACGAACATAGAAAAAAATTAAGTAAATCGGATAGTTCTATAATGAGTTATCGCGATGCGAACATACATGCGTACATACAGAACCTGCGGGTACATTATCTCTCAGGCTTTGATAGCTTGTGAGCTAAAACATAATTAGAGTTTTCAATAAAAAAAAGTTTTTAGTCTATATTGTGTAAAACGGGAAGACTGTGCTTATTCCCATGTATTACTAGATTCATATTTCTGTTATTTAAGTAAAGTATTTAATAGCTACACAACTACAAAAACTATGTCTATTTTAGCTTTTCAGAGAAAATAATATATATATACATATATAATTGCAAGCAAAGCTTAATTTATAACACAAAAAGTACCGGAGCCATAATATTCTGCAGTACTGACAACCGTAGCATGCACCCGCCACACCCTGCCATTACTCCAATCCGCATATTTATATTTCGTACATTATTTGCAAAATTTAATGCATATTTTTTCTTTAATAAAAAAATAATAATATACTGTCTATCTGCATATACTTAGCTCTCAACTATTCACTTTTATCATTCCTTTTGAATAGAAATCAATGTCTAATTTTAATGTTAATCGCAGAATTCAGCGATTAAATATCGTATGGATTAGGATACGGAAATAGTGCTAACACAAAAAGACATAGTTCGCAGTTATGCATTTTTATGAAAAAATGAATGAAATTTACAGAAATTAATACTTTCATGCTGAATAATCAAACAAGTTTTTCTATTTGCCACAAAAGGTGCATTTCTTAAACTACGCTACTGGTCATTAAAATTGCACCACCATGAAAGAAAAAATAATCAAAAAAATATATTTATTGTACTTAAAAAATATGGATTGAAAACAAAATGATTAAATTTGTAAGCAGTTTGGTCGCTTACAGGAATGCGAAATTATTAGGAACAGCTGCCTCCCCTGGCAGATAAAACGGCCCTTACCAGTTAGGCATGGAGTCGAACTGTACTTGGATGACAGAAACGGACAACTAATTTCACGCTGCTTCAAGTCTATGCCCCACTTAATCAACCGTATTAGCTAAAGAAGGGTGGAGGGCCAGTCTCTCGGCAATCTATGAACAGATGTTTCAATGGGTGACAAATGTGGAGATCGTGAAGGCTAGGGCAGCGATCGAATACCCTGTGTATCGTGGAAGGTCACAACACGACATGCAACACGTGGTCTTGCTTTATTTTGTTGGAATATGGCGTTTGACAGGCCTCGAAGACATTGCGCAACCACTGGACGTAAGATGTCAGAAATGTACCGAACATTACCGTCGATCCGAACTAGAGGTGTGAGAGTCGTGCACCCAATGGCTTCCCAAACCACCATAACCGGTATGGGTTCCCTATGCCGATATCGAATGCAAGCAGGCGACGAAAGTTCCCCTCGGAGCCTCCAGCACGTATACGGCCATCAGAATACTACATCTAGAACCAAGACTCATCTGAAAAAACGGCATTGTGAGACTCCTGTATACAGCGTTGTCATTTGGTGCACCAGATTATCTTGCTATACTGAATTGCCAGGGGAAGCCGCAGTAATGGTCGCCGTGCCATCCACGCTGCTATAAAAGTCGTCGCACCGTACGAGCGGATATGGGCGCTCTGCAAACATGCTCATTTCATGACTAATGGTCCGTGATGTGGTTGTACCGTTTTGCAGGGCCGACCTCACAATATATATCTCCTCTCTAAAGTTATTCATGGCAGGGCGTTGAGATTTTGCATACAGTTCAGTATGACCCCCGGCAACCCATTGATTCCATATTCCCATGGCTGTTGTTCGACTTCGATCAGTGCGACGGAACGATAATCCACTCTCCCGATAGACAACGATCCTTCGCCTATCGATTCCGACACATGCTGGTAAGATTTTCTTGTTATTATTTGAGGCATAACACGATATTCTGAGCAAACGCTGAGCTTACAAAGCGCTTTCCGAGTGAAAAATCCACTACGTAACTTTTCTTTTATGCAGTGCTTCAGATGCCGTTTCTCCCACATGCGTCGTCTAAATACGCAAAAAATACTAATCATTTGCATATTCCAACCCGTTATTCCTTTCATGTGATTTTGACGTTCGGCAATTCCTTCCTTCCTGGTGTTATAATTTTAATGGTGTAATTTTAATGGCCAGCAGTGTATAATCGATCCCTTCGGCATAACAATCTTTCTTGATAGTTCTTGAAAATCAGATTATATTAAAAATTTTATATCTTTAATAAAAAGATTCGATGCTTTTATAAAAAAAAAAGGAGAAAACCTTGCTCGGTTGCTTTTTATCAAAATTACAATACAGGACAATTATATCTACTTGCAAATGAAAGTTACTTCGTGTGTAAATCAGAGCCTTACCATGGGTAGCCTTCATGATAAAAAATAAATAGAAAATCTCTGATATTATTTTCACAATCGAACACAATAGAAAAGAAACCTCAAAAAAAAAAAAAAAAAACATCAATCTGGTGCTCATTTACTACAAACGGAAGAAAATATTCTTTTCGGAATAGAAATCTTAATTAAGAATCAAATAAATGAGCAATTAAAAAATATCTTACTATCAGAAAAGAAAATCGAACTCAAAGCAAATTTATAATTCACTCTCTTCAGTGGCGCCATTGCCAGACATAAATTTGCAAATATCATTAGAATAAAAAAAAAACACGATTTACCCTCATTCTGAACAATGTACCATTTCAAAATTTCCAATGGAATACGTAATGTTTAAGAGGGAAATTTTCTTTTTTTTTCTTTACATGAATATATAAAATTTTGAATGTAAGACAGATTGAGCTTGAGTCCGCCGAAGCCCTAGTGACTCATAAAAAATTGAACCCGTTCCATCTCCATCTCCTACGTGTGTGACACATTACGTCACATATAAGGGTTTTGATTGAAAGGAATGCAAAAGCTTGGAGATGTGAGGGAAATAAAATGGTAATTTAGGCTTCGCTTTTTCGGAAGCGCTATCGCACTGAGCTCCACAGCGCTATAATTATGTGTTCCGGTGAATTACGACCAATCTATCTATTTATATTATAAAGGACAAACATATCTGTGCGTAACGCATACGTCATTCTGCGAATTGCAACACTTTGAAATATGAAATAAAAATTTGGTTTTGCAATTTTCGCTACTGCAAAATTTTAAACTTCTAAACATAACACATTTTAAATGTTTACACCGTTGTATGCAGAAAAAAATGCACATTTAAATGCAATTTGTTTGAAAGCTGTACCTCAATTTATTTTTGAGTTATTAATTTTTTTATAGTTTTTAATACCAATTTTCTAATCGTGGCAACTGAAGTACTTCATTTCTATTAAAAGTGGTTTAGTTATCTTTATTGATTATATTCTTACTGATGCCATTTTTTCATTACAATTAAAAATATATTTTTTAAAAATTTGAACAAAAAATGACGTTACGCTTTAAAAAAGACACAATTTCTCTGATGATGCTGTTATATTTCACTATTTTTTCATTTCGCTGACTTTGAGTTTGAGACAATAGGCAAAATATTTCAGCGACTGAAAATGACGTCATATTTAAAAGAAACCGATAATTTTATTTGATAAAACGAGATATTTCCCCATGAATACGTCTAAAAGTTATAAATTTCTGGAATTTTTACGCGCAGGTACAGAGATTGTTATAAGACCTCAAATCACGAGTGGGAATTTTAACATGGCAAGTTGTAATAGTTGACAAACATGACTTAAAGCTTGAAAATATATTTATCAATAACCTATTGCGCGTTAAAATGTTTTTAAATGGTTAATATTGATGTGAAACGTTGAAAATGACTTGATTTGTTTAGATTTAAAGGGGGGGGGGGATTCTATGATTATGTCAAGGTGAAATCCTTTTTGCTGATTTTTTCATTCCGTAATACCAAGCATCAATTGATAACTTAATCAAAATTACTTACCTTGATTATATGTTACTGATTACGTGTATGAATAAAGTTTATTTTTCCAATAATTTTAACAGTTGAAGTTTATGAAAAAAGTATTTTGTTAATCTTAGGTTAAAGTATGTCTTTGGAGAGTTAAATTAACAAGTGTAAGATAGATTTTTTATTGTAATTATTGTTGTCGATGTATTATAAATTTGATGCAACAGTTCCTTAGTAAACATTTTCTTTCGTCGAAATTCGACGGGTTCCACCTCGTTTATATAAAATCCAAGTCTCTGTGTGTCCCTCACTATTCCGGTAGGACCGCCTCATTGAAATGAGTAATTGTTGAAAAATATTAATGCAGGGTTACCACAGTAGCGCCAAATGTTAGCCAACCTGGCCATAGCTGGATAGTTTGTCGAAATTCCCATTTAAAACCATTAATCTTTCATAATGGAGGTCACCGAAATTTAATTTAAACTCCACTCTCTTAAGATATTTTTTCGAAATCTATGAGTGAGAATTTAAAGTACATCTTTACATCTTCCTCCCGATGCCACTAATAAAATAAACGCCAATAGACAACGGTGTACTGTGTGAGCTCCCAACTGCGCGATTTTAATGTGCTTTAAGTACTTTTCCAGTATAGGTGCCTTGGCGAAAAAGGAAATTTGATAACATATTTTCCGGGAATGTTTCATTTCCACTTTCATTCATTCCCACTGTTTCATTTTATATACACACGCATTTTTTCGATATTTATACGATTTATTTAACATAAAAAAGCCGTTTCTCTAATTTTATACAGAGACAGATGTAATTTGTACATAAAAACATCAATAATATACATATAAACAAACAAAAACGCTCATCAAATTTGTTTTCATAGCTGTTTATATGATTTGACAACAAATCTCGATATTTTTCCGTTATACGGACACCATGCCAAAATGAATGCTAATACGCCAATTATTTCAAAATTTTAAAAGATATTTGTAATTTTATGCCAGCAGTTTAATATGAGTTTTATTTTATTGCTTTATTTTATAGCAGTTATTTGTTCGCTTATTTTAAGTATATATTTGTGATTTGATGAAATAGTTCGTAAAAGTCTGGAATTTTCAAATGTTATATTTTTTAAATGCTCACTTTAGTATCGACAATGGTTTTTCTTTTATTTTTCAAATGCTTCAATTCACGATTTTGCGCCAACTATTACGCTTGGCGACAATGGTGTCCGCATAATGGAAAAGTACCCAAATCTCACTTTCTGATGCCCAAATTACACCAAGCTTTTAAAAAAAATGCCAAAGCCCCTACAGTGGAAACGTACCAAACTGTCTATTATTTTGCGCTATACGTGTTATAGTTTGTACTATATGCAAGGGGAGTGGAGCGAAGAGTTTAAACATTAAATATTAAAGTTTCGGCACAGATGTCATATACGCGCCCCATATTGGCGCGATTTTTTTTCTGACGCCAATGTCATATACAGAACGGGTACTTAACTGGCACCAAAGTGTCGTAATTTTGCTTGATATGGTAATCCGGATGTTGTTGTTTATTCTGTTGATGTTTTCGCCAAATTGGCGTCGGAAAAAAATCGCGCCAATATATCATAACGTATATGACAACTGTGCCAAAGTTTCTATAGAGCAGTAAAAGACTAAAAAATTAAGAATAAAATAAATGCAAAATAAGAATAAAGAAGAAAAAAAAATCATGCGTTAAGCATAGAATATGAAACACTTTCCAACACATCCTAAATGCTTTAACAAAACTTCGTTATTTAGGGAAATAAGGTAAATAAGATAATGTTACTTCTTTGATATCGCGTCGACCAATTTCGCGAAATTATTTAAATCGCCAAATCAATAGTAAAACATTAATAAAAATACAAATAAAACGTCGAATTAATGATTTTTTTTGCCATTATTGGCATTTAATTAATTAATTAATGGCGACCATTTTTGGCAATTAATCTTACAATTTGGCGTCAGTAATTTGGTCGACGGGATAACTAAGAAGTACCAAGATAACTAAGTAAACATTTTAGAAAACACATAAGAAAAATAAAATATTTTAAAAATTGATTTCAGCAGTTACCGTCCATAACCAATAGTACCGTTATTACATGCCACTTTTTAGCTAAAATTTAATTTAAACTACTCTTAAAACTACTGAAAACACATTTCCAGATATTATCATACATAGACGGTTATGTATCCAATTCAGTGCGTGACCATGTACATCATTTTATCTATATTCTACAAACATTTCTTAGGAAACTAAATGCAGTTCAGCGTAAAAATGCATTACTCCTTTAAAAACCACCTTTAAGCAATTTACTCTCATACTCAGTAACCCTTACGAATTCTTTTGTGTAGCCCTGCATATGAACTGTAGCATTTATACACACAGTATAGTATGCATAAATTTAGTGAAACATAAAAGCGCATATCATAATTAAAAATGCATTTCTAGCAATCATTGCTTATGTACAATAAATACCTCGGAGAAAAGTTTCTTGGCGAGAAAGAAGTTTGCCAACGTATTTTCTGGCAACCTATTTACTGCTTCATACTCACAAGCAATTTTTTCCATATGTATACAATTTGGCACAGATGTCATATATGACATCTTGACCATATTGGCGCGATTTTTTTCCGACGCCAATTTGGCGAAAACATCAACAGCATAAACAACATTCGGGTTACCATTACAAGCAAAATAACGACACTTTGGCGCCAGTTAAGTACCCGGTGCGTATATGACATCGGCATCAAAAAATAAAATCACGCCAATATGGGCGTATATGTCATCTGTGCCGACAATTTAATATAAAAAAAGCTATTTACCCATTTTTATAAAGAAACAGAAGTAATTTTTGCACGGATGTGATATACGCATGGGGTTTGGCGGGATTTTTCTACGACTCCAATTTGGCAGAAATCTCGCTTTCTAATAGCAGTTACTTATATATTTTTTCAATTATTTGCTATCATTTTGAAAAGGAAATAACTGTAAATAAATAAAAGTTTGAATAATAACTATAGAACGAGGCAGTTTATATAATTAAAAAACAGAAAATAAAAGTAAATAAACAATTTATTAATAAATAAAAAACAATAGCCGGGTTACCATAGCAGGCAAAATAACACCATTTTGGCGCCAGTTAGGTATCCCGGTTCATATCTGAAATCTGTGCCGTAATTTGTATATAAAAAAATTATATATATTTAGAAATGTTTTTTTTTATGCATATAAGTGCATATATAAACAAAGATAAAAGTTCATTAGATTTGTTTTCATAACTGTTTATATATTTTCGCAACATATCTCACTTTCTGATGCCAGAATCGCGCCAAGTTTTTTTTAAAAAATACGCTATAATGGAAAAGTACTTAAATAAATAATTAACAGAAATAACAAATTATACAAACTAAAATTTTTATTTCGAGATCAAAGCATTGTTTTTAATTTCGATTAAAAATACATATATCCTTGGATAACTTCAATTGAAATTAGTTTCACAGCTTAATATCTCATTCCATAAACCTAAACAAACACAAGTGATTCATTCATCGTGAAACGTCAAAAATATTAAATCATTGAGGTAATCATTCACAAAGTAAGTTCTCCAACAATCAATGGGCAATATTCTAATGACGTCATAGTAGGTAAAATGGTGGCGGTATCGTTTGTTTATGGTTTGTAATCACAGAGATTTAATTTTGCAATGTCTCTTAGTTACATCATTTTATTGTCATATTTATGAGCTCAGAACAAAAGCCTATTTTTTCATTATTTAGTTATTAAAGACGGAAAAAAATCATAAATGCATGATTTGAAAATTTTAAATAATTTTCTTTCTTAATACTAAAAAAGAACATCGGGAAGTAACAGCGGGTTTAAGTTAAATAAGTTTAACTGTTTAATTCTGTTGTAATATTCAAAATAACTGTATTTATTAGATTTCAGTACTCAACATCAGGGCCCGATTAAACTTTGAAGTTAGAGGAATTACAATGTCATTTCAGGACCTTTCTTTTGGAGGAGCTTTTCTAAATTCCATATATACATGGAAATTCTTCAGTGTTAGAAATATTATTCCTAGGACTGACATAACACGAGAACGGCCTGCAATTTTACACAACTTTTTGAAAGCTACTTTATATCAGAAATTTTACTAAAAACTGGTTATTTTTTGTTATAGCGGCCCACACTATTGGGATTATGACATGTTGCAGCCAATTTCGCCAACGTCGTAACTAAGATCGTGAAGCACACACATATAATACTATATAATACCATTTCATGAAATCGTATACGATAATTTAACAGTTTTTAACCTTACTTCAAGTGTGTCATTTATTCATTTTTAAGGCTCAACAATCTAAATTGTCCAATATATCAATTTAAAAAAAATGTAAACAAAGATTGAATAGACATGACCGCAAAAAGCCTCAAATCTGCATAACACTTGGAACCAAACTGTGCAGATTAGTGATCTTCTACTGTACACAGTTTTTCATAAATGCGTTTCGTTCTTAAAGTGTGTTATTTTCATCTATCACTGCGGAACAAGCGAAAAAACTCATATTCTTGCATATGAGTTGTATATATCTTTATATCTAAATTTCCGTCATTTTTGACGGGCTACCTTTCTAGTATTTAAATATTTACCAAAACAAAGAAGTACCGCAGCTGAATAGCGGTGGTCTCCGCCGCAATTAAAGCCCTGATTGTAAGGAAAACATAACTTTAGCAATCATCAATACAAGAATAGCAATATCTAGAGGTATGTTCAGTGATCATCGGTCAATGCTAATCTGGTATTGGAATGTTACATAGGAGAACATCTAGTCGTTTCAATGCTTCACCGATTTACATTTCTCAATTAAATTCAAAAATAAAAATCGCTGTATCTGCTTCCTATGCAATTAGTGTTGTTTTTTAAACAGTGAGTGTTACAGTGTTTAAGCATTAGTGTTGGTTTATGCATTAGTGTTGATGATAAAATTAACTTTAGAAATGAGGATCCCGGAAGCCAAGGAGTATATGTGACAAAAAACTAGTTGTATGTGTCAATCTCAAAACTTTCTTCGATCTCATATATTTTAATATTTCAAAATGTTGTTACAAATTTCATTATTTTATTTTTATAAGTTCAATACAAAAACATCTTAAATTTCTGCTTCAGTCAATTGATCGGAGTAAAAACGAGTTAATCTCAATCATGATATTTATTAAGAACAATAGTTTTTCGTTATTCTGTTGTATATTAACTGTTCGCGAATAGTCGGGTTAACAGGATGGGAAGTTCCGTCAATTCATCAGCCTTCGATGAACAATAAAACTACGAAAAATCAAGAATATTACACAAAAATCGCTATTACAACGACACTTACCGTCGGAATTTTTCCAAATTCAGGGAGAACCTTCTTGCCATGGCCAAAGACACAAAAAATTTGGTTCAATTCTATGCATAAATTCTTACACTCTTCGATGGTACAATATTAAAAATGCACAAAAATAATATTTCGGTGTTTCCGAGCCGTAAGCATTAAATATCGATCTTCATTAGGCGTTGTTGCACGTCTTAGACATTACCCTGGTCTTCGGTCTGCATTTACACTCTCGAAAACACGTTTCACATAAATGAAATAACACCATCTGAAATTCCAGATTATTCTGATACATCGGTTTCTGACCCCCCTACCCCTCCCTCTAACCTACCAACAAATGACATAATTAAGACATCTAACTCATCGAAACAAAACACATACTTTATGTCCGCCATTGTTTATCTCTTTGTCTTTCAGCAAATTGAAAGCCAAACTTCATTCATTGTCACTAAAGCATCATTTTTAAAGTCATAAGTCAAACTCAAAATTTGCATACTTCAAAGTTTGAAAATGAGACAAAATTGCATTTGTGACTCTCTTCTTTCATTTTCTGCAAAAAGAAAATTTGCTTAGATCTTTTTTTTTTTTTTTTTATAAGACTACATATAAAATACCAACAAGAATATAGCTAATCTTTTCAGAAACTAAATATTTGAGGAAAATGTTTTTTTTTTTTTTTTTTTTTTTTTTTTTTTTTTTTTTTTTTTTTTTTTTAATCACACAAAGTAAAATCAATGTACGTGTTATTCGTTTAAGCGTATAGTTTATATTACGTATATAAAAAAAAACTAGAAAATACATTTAAAACCATTAGTAAATATTGTTATTTACAATTTAACACTAGAATTACCAATGCGGGTCATCTGTGAACCAAGACGTAATTTTTCCCTCGTAACTCTGTTGTTTTTTCAAAATAAAATTTTGAACCTTTTTGACTTTTCCTGAATACTCAGTATAATGCCTGAAAAAGAATTTAATTGAATTCCAAAGACAACTTTTCTATCTACAGGCCTGTATACCTAGAAATACCATGCTGGGTCATTGCTAGCCCGAGCAAAATAATGACTTTTTATGTTATTTAAACAGAGCTATCAGCACTATATTTTTCAAAAATAGTAGAATAACGTAAGGAGATGTATTGCACTTGCTGTTCACAAAATAGGGGCGGCAATGGAGGGGGAGAGGTGGGATCACACATCTGCCATGCAAGTAACTGTAAGACGCGTGTGAGAGATTTTATTTGATTTTAGGCTTTTGCTGAATGTTGTAGAATGTTGTTATCTCTGTAATACCTTAAAAACTAAGTAAAAAGAATATTTTGCCTGCTGCAAACGGCACGAGGTAAAAACGATAGTATGGTGTAATATTACATTTTCACTCATTTACAGTGATGGATGCCGTCGTGACGGAAGTCTTTCGAATGAGGGAATTATAGAATTACGAAGCTAACATTCAGAAAAGGATTCTAGCGACGAAATTACATTTAATAATGATGATAATTTTGACATAAAGAAAAAAAAATTAGCAAAAATAACCATAAAATTTCGTCGTCCGAATCAAGTTAGAGGGGCAGGGAGCGGAATGAAAATAGCCAAGTAACTGACGTGGAAGAAATGATTGAAACATAAATAAATCGTAAATCTTTTGAAGAAAATACAAAATAAAGTAGAGAATTAACAAAAGGAGAGAAATATACGAAATAAATTACCCCTTCAAAGTGATTTGAAAGAAACAAAAGACTGAAAATATGGAATATCCAGTGCAAGATACTATATGGAAGATATGGTTCAAGAAATAGCGGTTATAAATACTTGGGTAGTTTTTAAAGATTCAAAAGTTCTAACAGCAGGAGAGTCTATATTATAAAATTAGCAAACGAGCTCCATGAGAAATACAACGAAAAAGAATCTGAAGTTATTCGTCCACGAACCACCAAGAAGATTCAAACAGATGAAAACGTAGCCAGATTAAAGCAATGTTAAGACAATCGAATTAACAATGTAAGTGGAAACTGTTCAGGATTAGCATGTGGATTATGCACAAAAAAAAAGAAAAAAAAAGAAACAAAGAAAAGACCGTAGCATTTTGTGTGAATTGATTAGATGAAATATTGTACAATGATGGAAGTAAAAAAATCCTGGAGCTTTATATATTTAAATTTATTATGTTTTAATATCTTAATAATCTATATGAACATTAACATTATTACGGAATTTAAAATGATTATATATATATATATATATATATATATATATATATAATTTGAAATATCTTTCAAAATCTCAAAGTATCTTTTGTGAAATTAGAAATTAAAATTTTATTACCCCAAATTCCACATTATGTAATACTCTAGTAGCTAAATTGTATTAATTCTTAATTTAAATTCATGGTATTAATCATCAAACCCTAATATCGGTCTGTATTTCTCATACCTCGGTCGTTCTAGGTATACAAGAAACACTGTAATTCTAGTGTTAAGATCCATAAAATAAATGTTATATATTTCAACCAGTCAAACACCAATTGAAATATAATTTAATTAAAAGAAAAATTTATTGCTAAATAAAATAAACATCCCACTGAATATTAGTTTATATATAATTTATTTACTTTAATTTATTTTTATTTATATTTGTACTCACTTATAATTTATTACACAAACCAATCATGCGAAATCCAGTTTAGTTATAACTGAAATAGCATGTAATTTCAAGAGTAATTAAATAAAAAAAATAATTTTAACATTTTCAGAAATTAACAGGAACTTTATAAAACAAAAATATTATCAGCTTCAGAAACCAAAGTTAGGATATTTTATTTTCTGTTAACCCGGAAATTTTCTTGATAAATCACATTTGCAAGAATAATACGATTCAAACAATGTATAAACTTATCCTTTGCTAATAAATGCCTGCAAGATAAGGAGTTCATAAACATATTCAGTTATTTAGTATTCTATTGCACTGGAGAAAAGTTAGAAAATATGTAATATTAATAAAAGATTCTCAGCATAAACTCTCCTCATAAAGGTTTTAAGTTACTACACCTCAGAGAAATAGATATTTATATATAAAAAATATCTATTGAAATATATCAAGTAAAATGCAAATAAAATATTGCTCGTCTTTGTCTGAACATTTTATAAAGCGTAAAGATTGACTTTTGTCCTGTTAACCACACTAGCAAAAGACTAACCATTTATTCCAATTTTATGAAAAAGGATTTGAAAAATTTTAAAATAATGAAGGCAGTAAGAATTTTTAAACTGTATGCGGATTTTATATCCGAGTACTTTTGTAGGATAAAACAAAACGCTTCGAGCGAGGGTCATTACTGCAATTCTCCAAATATCTGAGAAAAATTAAAATAAAATAATAATATAGAATAAATAAAACAAATTTAAAGAAGACTAGAAAATAATCTTCTTTAAATTTAGTCAAAAAAATCCATTGAGAAATTGTACCAAACTTTTATTATGAACACACGATTCTGACAGCAAATTTGAATTAATGTTACCTCCAAATACAAAACTATACGTCATTCGGTCAAATAATTCAGGATATAAGAATGTTTAATGTCTGGAACTCATAGTGAAAACATCGTTTTAATCCCTTTAGTACAAGAGATTGTAATGCGGGTAGTATTTTTAACCATAACTCAAAAACTTCTTCACAATATGAGATAAAATTTTTAATTCGTATCTTTTGTGATTCTAGAAATATATTTCTGTTCAAAGACTTAAATGTTACAATTATTTTTGAAAATTATTTAAAAATGCATATGTTTATTACGCACACTCACTAAAACTAATGTAAATTTCATAATGAAGTTATTATCGATGTAAGGAAATTAATCATAATGATTTTCTCAGGTATTAAATATTTTTCACAATCATTCGGTTTCATTTGAAATTGTTTGACCGTATAATTGTAACTTCTTTTGGTTTTATTTATTTCGATCCGATCTGTACTTAGAATGATTATTTAACCGCATCCCTTGTGTAACTACGGGTCACATACGTGATTCATTTACAAAGCATATTTTACTTAGCTATAGCCACGCTTATGATTGATTGGCATGGTATATTTTATTTACCGCGAGTCACGACTTACAACCGAGATTGATTCACAAAGGCATATTTTACTTACTACGAGTCATAACCGTAATTGATTCACAAGGCAAAGAATATTCAGGTCTGGAAGCTTTCCTAATTTTTTCTAAATTTCGTACCACTACTTAAAATCAGACTTTTACGTGTAGCATTTTTAACATGTGCATCAGAATTCTAGAGTAAATGTACTGTTTCGAGATAGTAATAGCAAACTGTTAAACGTCTATAAATCATGCTTGTTTTATGTTTCTTTTACACCAGTCACACTTTTAATTAATGAAAAACGCTTTAGGAAGAAACATGTAATCGATAAAAATTGTTTAAAATATATGTTTTTTACAACGTATTTTAATAATTCAAATCTTTCAAATTTCAACATATATTTGCTTTTGTATGTGAAATCGCAGACAGCATTATGCATATCCCATAAATAATTTTAAAAAAATGCTTCAAATAACAATAAAATTTATGAGTGACTATGCTTAATTAAGGAAACGTTTGACAAAACGGATATACAATTACAAAACAAATTTATCATTATTCCTAAATAAATAACACATTTCCTTAATCTGTTAAGAAAAAAACACTAAACTTAATCGTTTAAATATTGAGAATGTAATAACATTTGATTACGCTTAAACGGAAAATAACAGCCATCGTTCGAATTCCTCAATCAAACACCGTGATCCCATTACTAGTTAATGACTTACTGAGCGATATCATTCTTATATTAGAACCATTTTTCATACTAATGATGCGGGCATCAGAAAATAGTTAATGGCATTTAATTCCGAAGAATGACTTTTGGAATGTTCTATTCAGCGTTATTTTCTTTATTTTTGAAGCGACAGAACTACCTATATTCTTAAATTTCTGGAAAAAAATATTCACATTTCTTTTATTATCATGTAGTGATAACTGCGTCAATGTTTTAAAATATTTCTATTATTGTTATATTTCAAAAGTATCTAACTTAACGTTTTTACAGCTAAATAAATACTCCATCATTATTCACAATAAAAATAATGTATTTTATTTATCTTAAAGAAAAAGTGTTTTCAGGTCAGTAAACAGTACAGTTTCTTTATTTTTGTTATTATTAAAATTACATTCATGAGATTTAATACAGATTAAACAAATTGGTTTTATATATTGTAAGATTGTTATTCTGGAGAGAAAAATAAATAAGTAGCGTAATTTAAGATCTGACCTACTTAAATGTAATGTAATCCATTATAAGATAATTATATCAAAATTGTAAAAAGAATGTTGAAATTTTAGTTTAAATGTCGCCCTTTGGTTCTAATACTCGTAAATTTCAAAACCTCAAACATATTTCGGGCCCAAACAACTGAAACATTCCTATCAGAAAAGTCTAACAAAGTAAATATATATTTTTTTAAATATTGAAACACAATAAATTCAAATGTATTAATAACTGACTTATTATACAGCGTTCTTGACCATATTATATAGGGATTTTTACAGACACTTTGTGTTCGATGTAATTGCCGATAATACTTGAATAACATCTCAACATAATATACTAATATCAGCGATGTATTATCTTAAAAAAAGATTAGAACCAACTGTTTGGCAGAAATATATGTCTTATGTAGCATTATTGAATTGTATTGCAGAGGCTTTTTCTGCATATACGGATCTGCGTAGACTATATTGTAATTGAATTGTCTTGTATGCGCCGGTAAGTCACTAAAAGAAAATAAGACCGAATTTTACTAAATAAAAAAATAGTAATAAATTGAACATGCTTGTTTCTTTTAGGTTTTAATTAGTTCAGTATTTCGGATGTTATTGTGATGAAAATTTGTGCATTAAACATATACAGATTTAAAGATCTCTCTCTATATATAATATATCTTGCGAAGCCTGTGAGGATTCAATTTCTATTTTTGGTACCTGTTTTTTTTTTTTTACTCCTCCCACTTTCTGATAAGCAAGGAGTCGTTTGTTTATTGTTTTTTAGTTATAAATGTTTGTTGGTTTTATTGTTGTTTTTCACCCTCTATTTCATCGATTTCATAATTCATGTACTTTTGATAGAGCTATATTTACTTATTGCATATAAGAAGCTGCGTTGCGCCTGATGCACTGGGTTGTTTGTTTTATATCCTTTGAAAAGCATTATATTTATATACTAGCAAACCCGGCGGCTTTACTCGCGTAATAGCTGAAATATGCCAAGTGATATTTGCATGACTATTTTTTATTAGAAGAACAATTTTTGGAATAATTCAAAAAATACAAATTAAGCCACAGTTTGACTAAACTTCATTTTAAACGTGCAATAGACAGAAATGAAATTTTAATTAATAAGAAGAACAAAAACTAATTCCAAATAAATGATAATTTAGAAAGCATTTTGAGACTTTTATGCTCATTTCAGTATTCATTTGAAGATTTGAATTTTTTAGAAACCATCTTAACTGATTTACATCTTAAAATTAACCATCATGTCAAATTCAAAGCTTCTTGTCTAACAGTTTACCACCTCTCTGGTGTTAGTGGCACCAACATAAAATGCCGAAACAGAGTTGAAATATAATGTCTTGAAAAATGCGGAAACAGAGGCTGTCACCATTAATTTGCCAACAACATTAACCTTGAAAGCGGTGGTATTTCCTAATATTCTATAGAAAACGGAATTTAGATGTATTTAAAGGCTTTCTCGTTGTTCCTGCCAATCATGTGGTAGTGACACCGGCATAAAATGTAGCCCGTATAGGATCAGGGACTATCAATCTTGATTCGCAACCAATAACTTCTGTAATCGCTTTATTATTTAATGAGATTCCATAGAAATGGTAATTTAGGACATTTTAGAATGCTTTTTGCTACTTCCCTTCACTTCACCAACTTTTTAATTTCGAATTTATTTTCAACTGTTCTTAGAGGACATTTATATTTTATAAGTAACTACCGTGCTATATTTAAAGTTTCTAGCCTCTTCAGTACCGCAGAAATCACAATTTAGAAAGCTTTTTGTTCCTGCAACCCTCTAGGGGTTGTGGCACCGACATAAAATATAGCTTATGTTTAAGCAGGGTCTATCACCATTAATTTGCAACCATTATGTTTGAAATCGATTTCGTATTTCATACGATTGTATAAAAATCGTAATTTAGAACGCTTATAGAACGCTTTTCGATCACTTCATCCTTTTAAATTTGGAATTTTCTTTCGAGAATTCTTAGAAAGCATTTGCATCTTTGAAGTAATTACCATTCCAAATTTAAAATGTTATGTTAGAATCCCTGGTTAACACAAAAAACGCAATTTAGAACATTTTTTGTTCCTGTAAACTCCAGGTGGTAGCGACAATAACGTAAAATATAGGCTATGTTGGAGCGGGGGCTGTCACCATCAATTTGAAACCATTACTTCTGAAATCGGTTGGTATTTCCTGAGATTGCGTAGAAATAGCTATTTAGAGTGTTTTTAGAACGCTTTTCGTTTATTTTCACCCCATTTAAATTTCAAAGTTTTAAGGAACTATTCTCAGAGGCCATTTACATCTCATAAGTAATTACCATGCCAAATTTCAAGTTGCTTGGACCTTCAGTATCACAAAAATCATTATTTAGAAAGTTTTTAAAATGCAACCGCAAGGTGGCAGTGACGCCGACATGAAGTAGATCCTATATTGGAGCAAGGGCTGTCATCATCAATTTCCAACCATTAATTTTGAAATCGGTTGGGTACTTTCTGATATTGCGTAGGAATCGTCATTTTAAACGTTTTTTAGACCTCTTTTTGCGCATTTTCACTAATTTTAAATTTCAAATATTTTAAGAAATGTTCTTAGAGATCATTTATATCTTATAAGTAACTACCATTCGAAATTGCATGTTTCTAGGCACTCCAGTAACACAAAAATCGCATTTTCTACCTTTTTTTGCTCCTGCACCCCCTTTAGGGGTAGTGGCACCGACATAAAATGTAGCCTATGCTAGAGCAAGGATTATCACCATCATTGTGACACCATTATTTTTTAAATCGGTTTCGTACTTCTTGAGATTTTGTAAAAATCGCCATTTAGAACGCTTTTTGCGCATTTTCACCCCTTTTAAATTACGAATTTTTTAAGAAATGTTCTTAGAGATCTTTTATATCTAATAAGTAAACTACCATGCCAAATTCCATGTGTCTGGGCCCTTTAGTAACACCAAAAATCACAATTTCGAACGTTTTTTGCTTCTTCACACCCTTTAGGGGTAGTGGCACAGACATAAAATGTAGCCTATGTTGGGCAAGTGTTATCACCATTATTTTGACACCAATATTTTTTAAATCAGTTTGGTACTTCCTGAAATTGCGTAAAAATCGCCATTTAGAACGTTTTTTAGAACGCTTTTCGCGCATTTTCACACCTTTTTTATTTCGATTTTTTTTTAAGAAATGTCCTTAGATGTCATTAGTATGTTATAAGTAACTACCATTGCAAATTTCATGTTTCTAGGCCCTTCAGTTACACAAAAATCGCATTTTTAGAACGTTTTTTGCTCCTGCACACCCTTTTGGCCAGTGTCACGGACATAAGATATAGCCTATGTTCTAAGTTGGACTAACACCATCATTTTGATACCATTACTTTTGGAATCGGTTCGATAGTTACCTTCTACAAATAAACAGTTTTTACCTCTTTATAATATTAGCATAGAAGATTAGTATAGATATAGGTAGGTAGATAGATGGGTAAACTAAGCTGTCGCAATAGATAATTAAAAAAACCTACTTGAAACACTGAGATTGACAAAGAAATGTGAAAGTGATTAAATTTTATTATGCATAAAATGAAAGAAATGCTATAGTTCGATTCTTCAATGAAACGCCCTGATCGCCTTATTACTTAATGACACGCTGACCTACATATTTCGTATATCGACCATTTTATATAATAATGATATGGGCTTCAGGAACGATCCAATGTAATTCTTGAAAGAATAAATCTTTCTAAATTTTAAACATCTAAAAAATTAACAAAATAATAAAAAATTATGTAATGATAATTGATTTTATGTATTAAACTGACGTAACCTCTCTAGTATTCAGGTATCTAAAGTAACATTTTTACAGAAATAAATTTGAATCTAATCTCAAAATAACAAATTTGAGTATTACTCCTAATTTGGGGTTTAATTCATATGTAGAAGATAATTTTCGAATGCAGATTCGGAAAAGAGTGATTTAATTTCAAAACATTTTTTTTTTTTAATTCTCTATTGATTTTCTTTTCTTTTCTTTTGAAATGATAAAACATTCCTCGTTTTATAATGTATCGCACACACGCACAGACATGTGTGTACATATATATGTTTGTGTGTGTGACTCAGTTTATTTAAATTGGTAATTTTTAATATTGTGATTAATGATATTATTTTAATCGTGTATTAAAATTTATTTACTAAAAGGAATCCCTATATAACTAACATCAGACATTTTTGGACCACAAACACGTCTGTGAGCAAATTTCATGAAGAGTGACTTCTTCAATTTTCGGTCACGTTTTTAGTACAAATAAAATAATCCAGTTAAGATCAGAAGACACTAAATGAAAGGCTATAATTCCTATAACAACATGCGAAACATTTTTGACTCTGCAGGCAGTTTAGATAATAGTTGATAATAATCCGAAACATCTAACTTAGTAAGGTATCCGAACACCTTTAAAACGCAATTTTAGATCAAAATATCGATTTTTCATATTTGCAATAATATTAAAATTGAATCTTTTATTTATCGAAATCTGCTAAAATTTTGTCTGTATCTAAAACAGAACCAGAGTTACAGCCGTTTAAAATTACATCTATTAAGGCTTTTGAATGGTGTTTAAAAGTTAATTTTAGCTTTTTCTCAAAATGAAGTTTTTCAGATTTTTACTACACGCAAAACATCCTAAAACAAAAAATTATGCATGAAATGCCACAAAATTTTCTGTACTTCATTTACAAATGTCGTTTGAGGGAATAGACTACACTCATGATAATATATTAAAAAATTTTATATTTACACTGGTATAAATGACATTCTTGAGACAAATTTTGCCAATTTTTCGTTACATTAGTAGTTTAACTGCCATATCATCTCAGATAGAGATGCGATTACAATGTGTAAGTCTAAGTCCTAGAGAAAGTTATTCTGTTTATTATGCAATTTATAAAATGTCAATACATTGTTTTATTTTTGAGTTATCACGTTTTGCGGAAATGTCAATTTTTGACATAATTTTGACTATTTTTCTCTTTAAAAAAATTATTTCTGGGCAATTGCTAATTGTTTTTATATATTTTTCAAAGTTTTAAAGTAAATGTCATTATAAAAAATGGATAACAAGAGAAAATTATTAAAATTTCAAAAAATCCCTTTCGAAGGTGTGCGGGTACCTTAATAATGCACAAATGAAAGTAAGTGAATGAAAAAATAATATAATATGTGTATCAAGGAACAAAAGATTGAATGCCGTAATTTTTCATAATAACAAAACTAAAGTAATATTTCACCTCCAAGAGCGTTCAGAGCGATTTATACAGGCATGCGTAAGGACGTATGGAACAAAAAAGAACTCACATTTCAATTTAGGACATTTTCAAAGGGGCTTACAGCCGCAAATGACAAAAAAAAAAAAAAAAAAAAAAAAAAAAAAAAAAAAAAAAAAAAAAAAAGAGAGAGAGAGAGAGAGCGAGAGCGAGAGAGAGAAAATGGTACGCGGAAATAATGGGGATACTAGAACAAGTCTTGGAATTAAAAGTAAGTTTACTTTGAGTACGAAAATAGATATTGAGTATGATTGATTAAAATAGCGAAATAAACTTTAATACAAGACGCAGAACTAAGGAAATTTAAGATGGCGAACAGTAAAGAGAAAATATTTAAGATAGTAAATAGAACATTATTAGGATAATATAACATACATAGACAATAAATTATGTTAAGGCATTTGTTTTACAAGTAGCTCTATAAAGATTGAAATAAGATTTTTTTCTTAGAAATATATGCCATTCGTTTCTATACGTTATGAGTTAAATTCAAAAAAATGTATCTGGGTATTTAAGAATTTTATAAATATTAAGAATTAATTTTAATTAAGAATTAATAAATTTTTAAGAATTTGTTTTTTATTTAATTTGTGGTAATCGACCTCTTGGTCGATTACCGCAAATTCTAAGAAGGAAAGACACGATTTAAAGTTAGCGAAACAGAGGTGCTTCATAAAATACAATGTCTCATAACTCGCTATGTTTTGATCGCTAAAGACGATCTCCCGTTGTAACAGAAAGTAGTCTTTATTAGTATTTTTTTGTTGTGTAACATTTTTTTTTTTCTTATTGGTATAGTAAAAAGATAAAACTTTGAATTTTGTGTGAATATGTGTTTTTCCAAATTTAAAATGTAAATCGGGTTTACTCTATTTTTGTTTGGGCTATTTAAAAAAAAAAAAAATAAACATTGTCATGGTAAAATTTATTCAAGGTATGATTCTTAGATTTATAAACAATTTTCAGAAAATGTCACAATTTTACTTGTTTCATTTTCATTACTACTTTTAAAATTTTACATAAATACATACTCTAAGTTAAATGAAGAGAGTTCCATATATTAATAGTTTCTTAACTTAAGCTTACGTGTTTTGTATACTTTAGGCATTCATTTTTAACAATGATTTTTAATAAAGACTTGCAACTGATTCACATAAAAATTAAATCTTTTTTATCTATTAATTACTTAAATATTATTTTTTTTCACCTGGATAAGTAGCAATATTTGCAGCGACGTAAAGAAAAAAACATGTAAATGTTATATTTTTAATTAAAAAAAGAGAAAACACATGTATATAGTGATGTATCTGTTTTTTGTTTTTAAATATATAATTGAATCATTTATTTAACCAAGCGAAAGAGAACTAAACAAAACGATTTATTTTCCTGAAAGATATTCCGCGAACCATAAGACGATATCTCAAAGGGATCCAATTGATTGATACTCTGACGCGAGAAAAGCTGTTGAGATTTCCTCTACTTTGAAAAAGTAAATTATGCTATTCCTATTTATAATATAGTTTTGTTGGAAGATAGAATAAATTGGAAACTTACCATGAAGTAAATAATATTTTCCGTTTTGCATGACATTGAACTAAAGTGATATAGCACTTTATTCACGGAGATTAGGCATTTCTCATCCTCTTAACTTTTCAACAACGTCAAAGCCTCGAGTCAATGTACTGCTATCGAATATTACATTAGGTATGGAAGAAAATTTGATTTTGATACTTATCATGTTAAAATCATCGTCAGATCTGTAAGAAATAACACATTGTGCATATGAATTCTAACACGCCTAAAATATTTATTCTTTGGCTGAAGATTTTGAATATTGTTCATTTATCGTTCATTTGAATTATTTTAATTTATCGTTAATGTCAGATTTAATTAAATGTATGTTATCCTTATGATTTAGTTTTAAAACCACTGTTTAATATGATTTAATTGTTTTTAAACACAATCAAACTGGTGGTTAAATATATCTTATGATTTATGGAACTTTATTCAACTTAGTCAAAAACGTGTCCATGGCGTGAATCGAACCCTGAAAGTGTGTAAAATATTTATACTCAGTTGAAAGATTTTTTTAATTAAAGAATATTTCACCTAATTATTTTGGCTGTTTGTTGTTCCACGTAGCTCGATTTGAAAATAAAAATTCTTAATTTCTAATTGTTAAATCCGAACATAGATCAGGATAACATAGATGGTTGAAGGTGGAGGTGCAGTGAGAAGAATAACATTATTGAGCTCATGAACTTCCATTTAAGACGTTACATGTCAAATGGTAGAATAAATTTGAAGTTTGTGAAAATATTTTGTACCACTTTCTGTCGATAAAAATATAAAAATGGTTGAGAAGACTCTATTTGTTGAGATGTGTTATGTAAATTTGTTTCTTAACTTTTTGAATAACTTATGGGGTAGTAATGGAAAAAAAAAATATAACACTCCCTAGTGGTTCAAAAATAGTTAAGAGTTTGGGGAGTGGGTGCTTAGTAATGTGTAGGCCAAAGGCTTTAAAAACGATATATCGCATGAAAAATGCATTTACTGCTGCCCCCTCCACACGGGGGCCGCCCAAATTTCTGTGATAGAAATAGACTGCAGCAAGTTGTCAAGCACGACGAGATATCAATTCGGTTAAACCTCCAAATGAGGTCGAATCTCTGTGTAGTTTAATAAGTTGCTCAGAATACACAAGTTAGAGCCGGAGGGGTAAAAAAGGAACTTAGAAAAATCCCCCTTCTTTAAAACTTCTAAGCGTTATAAAATATCTTAAAACATAAATCAATCATTTTTTTTTATCTTTCTGAAATAAATATTCGGTCAAAGTGCTAACTACTACCCTTTATAAATAAAATGGGCAATAAATTCATTTTATAGCTTGTATTGAAAAATCGGATAATATAAACGGATAATCGTAAAATAATGAAAAACTCTTAAACTCTTATATTTAAATAATGTGTCGCACTAAAACATTTATTTTTATTTGTAAAAAGCGATTTTTAGCATAATTACATAGTCAGAAACAGCTTGGAATAGTTGGTATATATGCACAAATTTAAAATCTATAATTGCAGCAATTCAAAAAAAAAAAAAAAAAAAAAAAAAAAGTCGACACTCCGTCTGGCCATGAAATATTTCTCGAACAACTATGTTCTACTTATTGTCTTTGAAAGGAAATAAAATCAGTTTTTAAAAATCGATTTTTAATTGATTTTTCTGCTTCTAGATAGAATTTTCGAAAAAAAAAATCAAAATTCTGAAAAAGAAAATTTTTATGCGCATGGGTGCGCAATTTTCAAGTTTTAGGTCCGGCAGATTATAAGATACAAACGTCTTTCAAAACGCCCAGTTCATTTATCACAATGGTACTCCTTCTAAATGGTGGAAAACCGTCCATTTACTTACAGAATATCGTTGCAATTTGATTAAAATTAATGCATTTTTCGAATTATGCATATTTCCCATTATTTATTTTTTTAGTTAATTAAGAATTTTTCAAAATTTTACGATTTGTCATGTGATCTTAGGCGTTCAGCCATAAGCATACAAAATGGTAAGTCTCCAATTTATAAACTTTCTGAGAAAGACCTCTGTGACGAACAGATAGACAGAGGAGGTAGCGAATAAGGTTTTAAACTACGAAGAGTATGCATACCATTTTCTTCATTCTGAATGTTTAATAAAATGCTTCGCGAATCAAAATACCGATTTTAACAATAAATCATTACGAATGTTCCGAAAATATTTATTGTATATTTTGTGTGTTACTAGATTTTTCAATGAATTGATTGAAAATAATAACATAAAGTTTACAAACGTACTTAATTTTCTATTCTTATATTTTTATAAAGGAATGAAATATATTTGGTTTCCATAATAAAAAAAGGAAAAGCAGTGCAATTAATTGTTATGTACATTGTTTTACAATTTCCTATATGAGCATTTTCCAAACTAAAATTGATCTACGAATTTCCTTATATTAATTAAAATAATTAATACACACACACACACACATATATATATATATATATATATGAGTATGTATTTTAAAACGATTTGAATTCCAATTGTATGAATTTCGACTGAAACATCCAGTGGCATTTATTATTTTTATTTTTGACTGCTAAAAGCAGTGGAATTTAATATTTTTAATTACTAGCGATAACTTTTTATTATATAATGCCATAATAAAATAATTTTGTTTTTTTATTAGCTTGTGACAGCTTTATATATTGCGTTTTATAGAATTTAACGATACTCCTAAAATCAAACATGTTTAGTTTTTATTTAAAATTCAGCTTTATCAATCACACTAAATTTTATCTCTTTATCACACACACAGACTTTTTTTTAGGGACCATTTAGAGAAGAAATTGTTTAAACAATGTGTGGGTTTTACTGAAAGCATAAAACTCTGACTTAATTAAAGCTATAAATTTCATTTATAAAAATGTTTTTTATAAAAATACCGACTGAAACGTTGATATTTATAATGGTCGCACATATTTTAATTTTTTACATTTTGAACTATGAAACAAGAACAGAAACAATTATGTATATATATAACCATTAATTACATATTACTGACCACCATCAATAATTGTGATAGCATGAATGAATTTACAACAATACAGTGTCCCCAAACACTCTGAATGGATACCTTGCATTGAAAAGCGCTAAACAAGTTTAAACATAGATTAATGAACCAGTGCGTTGCAGTATCTTCAATATCTACTCGGTATAATGAACTCTTCAATCATTATAAATTTTTTCCTCTTATTCCAATTAGAAAAAGAAAAAAAAAAGTAATGTATATTTCGTAATTGTAGAATTAGTTTTTCTACATCTCTACAAAAGCTTATTTTTCCTTATAGCTTATTTGATAGCTTATTTTTTTTTTAAATATTAACCCATTTGTGCCTGGCGTCCTAATTTTAAGACGCTTTCTTAAAAAAAATCGCATTACAGATGGAATTATGATATATTTTCCAAAACTTTGGAAAATATATCCTTAGTATTTGTTTTCAATATTTTTCCATTCATGGCGGCGCATTTTTAAGAATAAAAAGGTGAAATTAATGTTTTTTTTTTTTTTTTTTTTTTTTTTTTTTTTGTAGCGCAAAGTTGGATTTCCTTGAAATAAAATGCCGCGTAAGAAAAGGTAAGATATTTCTTTTATTTTTTTATCAATCATTTTATAAGTGGTATTATTTATAAAACGAAACATTATTTTAGAATACGTATTTTTGCCTTTTTTCAGGTTTCTATTTTTTTTCCAAATTTGATCCTTTATATCTCGTCCCAATTTTGGGATGCTAGGCACGGGTGGGTAGGGGTTTTCTCCATTACTGTCTATGCTGTGTTATGTCCTTTATTTTGTTACAAAATGGTTACATGCCATTCGGATTATTATTTGACTACAAAATTATTATACGGATTATTATTTGGCTATTTTTTGTTATTACTATAGGGTGGGGGGGGGGGTTAGTGGCTGGGCTCGGTTCAAGAACAAGGCACCCACACCTCCTTACCCTTAGCTATTGACTTAGTAAAAATTTATATCATACCGTTATGTTTTGTACTAGTTTAGTATCTGACATCTTGAGGTTACTAAAATATATGCAGCAGAACCTCACCTCGATTATCCGACGTTATTGGAACCGAATCGACAGCGGACAATCGAAATTTCCAGATAATCGAGAATTTATCAATAATCATCTAGTTTAATATGTAACATCGTCATCGAACTGCTATTAGGACTAGTTAAAATTGCTTAATAAATATCTAAATTTAAATTATACATGAAAATTATTTTATTTGTTTAGAACAGGGACGTGTTCACAAGGGGGGGGGGGGGCAATAGTACAATTATACGGCAATCTGATCTTGCGGGAGCTCAAGCTAATTTCAATGGAATTCGAAGAAAGGGAACCAAAATGCTTATTTCTATACGTGGTTTGGAAATTAACACTTGCATACACAAAATATGTAAAAAAAAAAAAAAAAAAAAAAAAAAAAAAAAATTGGAAATAATTCAGGATATGAACATCGTTTTACGAAGAGTTCCGATTAATCGAGGGTCGGATAATCGAAGTTCTACCGTACTTTATATACTCGTGTGTAAAACGAACAATTTTTGACAATTTTTTGCAAGTAAATTGGGGGGTAGTGTTATACGCGAGTCAATTACAAAAAAAAAAAAAAAAAAAAAAAAAAAAAAAACCCTTCGAATACTGCAAAAGTCTGATTTTTTATGTGTATAAATAATAAAATAATATATAAAATATACAAATGATGATAATTTGTTATTAGAAAATCTCAATGATTTGGTTTTTTTTTTTACTTACTAATTTTTCGCATTAGTAAGTGAAATCTTTGGTTTGATTTTTTCAAAGAAATTGAAGTAAAAAGTTAGGTTGTCGACATACGCGAGTTTTTGATTTTTTGCTGAATTTGCATTCAAAAGTTAGTGGGTTTGTGTATATGTGAGTATATACGGTATATATACTCTATTAGTAATTATTGATTATTATATAGTTTTACTATACAAAATTTTACTACTATATAAATTTTTATTATGCCAATAGCTAATGGTGGGGAGGAAGGGGGACTTGTTCTTGAGCAGAGTCCAGCTTTCCCTCCCCCCCCCCTTTTTTTAGTAATAATAAAGAAATTTGTATAGTCAAATAATAACCCGAATGATATATAACCTTTTTGAAACAAATTGAATGGCATAAAACACAGATATAATGCTTAGACAGTAACGGAAAAAAACCCCTACCCTTTCGTGCCTGGTGTCCCAAAATTGGGACCCTTAGATTTTTATATTTAATTAGATTAAATTTAATTAGATTTACTTATATTAAATAAATATTTTTTCAAGGAGAATTTTTTTTCATTAATTTTTACGTCCATTTTACACCATTTACTATAATTAAGCACAATATTGAGTTGAAAAAAAATTCAGGCACTAATGGGTTAAGAACTCTGCAAATTATAAGCAAAAAATATGGCAAAATTTGAAATTGTTTTTATGAAAACCTGAATTTCGAGTATGCATGCTATTCTCATAAAAAAGAACACAAATTATTACAATAAACTACTTAATCATAATCTTTAGTTTGAACGATTTTGCTACATTAGTTTTGAGAGGATTATCCAAAAAGATATTCGTTCTTTTTCAATTTGCTGACGGTCCCTTATGGAGTTTCTGGAAAAAATCTTCGAGGAAATATATTTGTACTATTCTGTTTACACACCTTTAGTTTCACGATAATTCCTCATGTGTTTTTCTAGATATTAAAAAAACGTCTAAAATCGCATGTGGCCGGTCACCTTTTGCCAAATACAGTATAATGCATTTTTTTTTTTAATTTTGTTGAATAAAATTCTAATAAAAACAATACCTTTTACACACTGAAGACTATACTACATAATGTAGACTTTTTGCGTATTAATATTTTAACTATTGAGTATACGTAGGCAGTGTAAATTGCAATGCGCTTAAATTAAGGTAGGAATTTTGTTATGTTGTTGAAATATTTTGTTATTATTTTTTTTATTGAACTTTTAAACTTTTGAACGGTCCTTCGATCATATAAGTTAAATTTAGAACACATTTTGTAATGCTCTGTCACCAAAACCTGTTACCATTATATTCTTGTGCAACTAAAACTAATCGAATTATAAGAGTTTTAATTTTACGAAATTTCAGAACGTCCCATAATTTAAAACGTATTTTTTGGTTTTAGTGCCAAAAGTTCAGAAATTTCATAAAATTCGAAGTATCATAACTCAGTGAATTTTGATCGCAGAATAATATACTTTTAACCAACTACTTGTCAGAGAATGAATATTTTTTTTCTTTCTAAATAAAACTTGCAGAACCCAGGAATAATAAAACAATTTAAAAAGGGTAACTTTTTGAAAATCAACGCAGAAATACTTCATCAATACAATTATAATTCCTACATTATTTTGGACACTTATACAATTTAAAATAATTACCTCTATCACACAGATAATAAAAAATAATTGTGTTTCTGTCTTTTTCGGGACACTCGGCAGTATGAAATGAAAAATATAGTAAAGAAATCTGGTTTATGCAGGATGTAGAATATTGTATGTCAGGTTAATTAGTTCAATTCAGTCAAACGCTCTACTAAATAATTTTTAATCTTTTTGCTATTAAATTATTTTTCATGAGAAATTCATGCAAGTGATAAAGCAACGTTCATATATGCTAATAATCATCCTTTGATGTGTCAACTTAATATTGATAATCGCCTTGCATTAGATTTCTGTGTATTATTGGCTATCAGTTAGGTTGGTCACGTTCAGTTTCTGCATTTCATAATTGCGAATGTAAAAGGGGCACATATGTACTTAACAGATTAATTCGCTGTGTCACAATGTATTACATATATAAAGTAAATCACCGAAAGTAAACTCCTTTGTAGTAGACAGGGAATTCTAATGATTGTAATTGGGGCTTATGTTAAGAACTTTTGTTAAAAGCAGAAGGAAATTGGGAGGATGGAAGGTATATTTGAAATTTATGAAATTTTAAAGGATTTATTCAATTTGCAAACTACAATCAGATCACATTAATAATTTTTGGTTTTAAAATTACGTTCTATAAAATTTAAGTAGATTACATTAATAAAAATGACAAATTAAGGAAACAAATTTACATAAAATAATTAATTTAGATATGAAAGAATATGAACAAAAAATATAAACTTTAACATCGATATAAATATCTATTAAATCTCAGTACATAAAAATCAAGGAAAACATAAATTGTATAATATAGAGAACACATGCCATTCTAATACAGTGATATGTAAATAGTGATATGTATGTGATTTGATAAAAATAAATTGCATAAGATGTATTCATTTAGGAGATATGGAAACAAAGAACTACGAAATTTCTTGGAAAATAACAGAAGGATTGAAAGTGTCAGAAAATGAAACTTGAAGTGTGGGTATGGGGCTTAGAAATTGTACTTGTTCAAAAAAGGAAAAATTCAGATATATGAGGGGTACTTATATCCGGATGGGTGGTTACTTTCGGTACTTTACGATACATAAATACTCTTTTCTAAATTTTGTGGACACCATTCATGCTCCCCGGAGGGAGGCGGAGGGTGCTGCATAAAATGAATAAGTAGTCACAGACTTTTCCAACAATATGTCACATGTGGGAGTTGGCAAAAGTTAGTGAAATGCTTCCTTTAGGTCTATTAACGCGCCTCCTGGAATACATCCTCCTCCTCTTTTTGAAATACCGTTTACAAAAATATGTTACTGTGCACAGTGACTGTATAGAGAAGAACTAATACAATGTAGCAATTTCATAAATTTTACTCAATTATTTTTATATGAGGGCAAAATGTTATTGATACCGCCTCGTATGATTAATTCTTCCTTCAAGTCTTCAAAAAAAAAAAAAAAAAAAAAAAAACGCTAGCATGGAAGTTCGAATCGAAAGAAGACGCTGATTTGGCTTATGAAGTTTATGACATTGTATATCGAACAAATTTTCATTTTTGTTTCTACCGTTGACGACATCTTTTGAAAGTAATTTGAAAAGTATTTCTGTTCTTTTTATTACATTTATGGTAGGTATGGTTGGAGGCCAGTTGTCTTGCATTCGTATTTACTTTATTTTAAATATTTGTTTAATGGACGTAATTTTGTGTAATTTAAATAACGTTGCTATTATTTTTTAAAGTTTTGCTTACATTTGTAAATGGTTTGTGATGCAGAATTTATACATAAATTTACATTTTAAATTAAATTTTAAACTTATTTTTAAAAAAGTATTGATGATTTTAAATTGTTTTTGAATAAAGGACAGGCACGAGTTTCGAATGCAAAATATATTTTCTTTTTACCTTTGAGCATAACATTTACATAAAATGTAATCAACTGCAGTTTGTTTTACAGGAAAATAATTAAGATGTATTATATGAAAAGCTTAATGAATTAATGTAATTCTTTTACATTTCCTCCTTTTTTTTATTTTATGGATTATTGTGTTCTCTCCTACAGGGAGTGTAAAACACTAAAATTCTTATTAATATTAAAAATCAGATATTTTCCTTTATATTATATATACTTAATATTTTATAACTTGTTTCAATAATAATACATTATTATATTCGAAAACTAAATGTAAATAATTTTTACGGAACATGTATCCAAATATTTACGTGCAAAGTATGTGCAATATTGTGTGCGATATCTTGACACTAATCAACAGATATTGATACAACCCCCCATGCTTTTGCTTCTTATTGGGGACAAGGGATTTCGAGCTTATTCTATTAACGATAATTTCCAGAATTTTCAAGCTATTATTTTGAGACTTTCACGAAAGTTGCTCTATATACTTAGCTAATCCATTATGCATACTATATTTTGATTGCATTCTCGCATGTGCTGTGAAACATTTTTTAGTAAATCTGCTCATTTTTCATCCAACTTTCATTATTTTTTTAATTCTGATTACAGTGTGTTGTGTATAGTGTTGTCTGTCATATTTTCTGAAAAGAACTTTTTTTTTTTTTTACATTAAGTACTCTACAAATTATAAGCAAAACACTTGGCGAAATTTGGGACTGTTTTTATAAAAACCTTATTTTATCTACGAGTATACATGCTATCCTCATAAAAATGAGCACAGTATACTACAGTAAGCCACTTATTTATAATCTCGAGTTTAAACGCTTTTGCTACATTAGGTTTTACAGAGTTATCCAAAATATACTCGTTTTTTTTCCAATTTGTTGCCGGTCCACTATGAAGTTTCGTGAAAACATCTTCCCGAAAATATATGACCTATTCCAGGGTTGGCGAACCTATGGCACGCGTGCCAGAGTTGGCACGTAATCTCAATTTTCTGGCACACGTACAATTTTAATTTGGTAATTGTTACACAGATAAACCCCATTTTTTGATTCTGTTATAACCAACAAAATTTTGCGCAGATCACAATTATTTTTTTTTGCATCAATTAACGCATCAGAATAATTTTCTTTTCCTGTCCTGCTATGCAGAGTTTTTGACACGCATTTTGCCTTTTTATATGAATTAAAAAAGCTGTAATTTTCAAATGAATTTCATTTCACAGTCACTGAAATAAAATTGCAAATGGATCCAATTTAACTATACATATTTTTAAAAATAACAAAATATGAACTATATTTAAAGCACACTTCATCGAACGAACAACAATAAAAATCTCATCGATACATTATTAGTACAATGTTTAATGCAACTTGGAAAATTATAACCGAAATCTTACATTAATAATAAGTTAAAAATTAATTTAAAAATTTTTCACTTATTACGGTACATACCGCATAAATGAATCCCATTTACGAATTAAAAATTCATTCATTTTATGGCTGATTGCAGTATACAGAAAAACCGCATTTTGATTTTTAATATATTTTAATTATTAATGCATGAAAGTAACTGATTTTATAACCAGTGTTTTGTTTAAGGGGTCTCAGGACTCTTAAATTTGGAAAAAAAATAAAAAAAAGAACCATTTTCAACATTTAGTATCTTGAAACATATTTGATATTAAGACAGAATTTTAAATGGGAATGAAAGATACAAGTATGTTCTTTCATTTCAAATGTTTGAAAAATGACAACATGCAGAATTAGCATTTACAGGGGGCTCAAAACTGTCAGACATTTCACGAGCAGCACAAAATCGGCCTAACAGCTTATGCGCACGATTACAAAATAAATTTTGCACCTAGAATGAAAATTTTGGTGCCAACGTATACCTCTGATTATAATAATTACACTGAACTTAAATAAATCTGTATTTAAAGCATTTTTATATTTTTAATACAAAGTTGTATGTAGCTAATGCAAAATTTAGAAAATTTCAACAATATAAACTCTTAAAAAATATTTTCTTTTTACAATAAAAAGGAAATTTTAGGTTCATTTTATGCAGACTAACATGAAACATATGTTTAGAAAATTTTATGAAAAAATATTCAGAAGTTTGTGAGTTATCGTGCGCGTTATGCCGAAAAACGTCATTTGGAGAAAAATGACTTCAAAATTTTGGAAACACGGCTTCAGCTATCGAGCGAGTATAATTCTAAATACCATAACTTCTGTTCTAATGAGAATTTCAAGATACCAATTGCATCAAAATGTTCAGAAAACATAGAAGTTTAACATCTAAAAAAATTAAAATTTCGAAATTTTTAGAGCTTTAAAAGTCCTGAGGCCCCTTAAACATCAAACTCTTCACAATTATTTTTGTATAAGTTTGGCACGTTACATTGTTGATAGATATTGTTTGTGAATTTTCGGCACGCGCACGTGAAAAGGTTCGACGAGCCTGACCTATTCTATACTGTTTACACACCTGCAGTTTCAGGTTAATTCCTCATGCATTTCTCTAGATATTTAACAAAACGACTAAAATTGCAAGGGACCGGTCACCTTTGGCCATATAGTGTATTAAACATTTGCTACCAAGAAGAAAATAATAATAAAATTTATATCAGAAATCTTCTACTTTAAATTTCAGAATACAGTACAGCCCCGATTATCCGCGGAATTGGGTGGCAAGACCACCCCGAATAACAAAAATCGCGGATAACTCGAAAAAGACTGAAAATGGGGTGCAAACACGAAAAAAATGAAAAGAAAATTCAACATAAAAACTATGCTTTAGCGTACAAAAAACATAATAAAACGTTTAAAATACGTATGCGTAGTACAAAAATGAAGTTATTCTTGATAATGGAATTTATCATAGTAGTCTTATTTAATTGTTAAATATTTTAATTGCTGTGTTTACGTTTGGAAGAAGTTTTGTTTAAAAAAGTTTTTTTTTTTTTTTTTTAGAAAAGACATCAAAACTAAATATCTGATATTTCAAACATGGCAACCGAATCTAGAAATACTCTTCTATTACTTTCGAATACATGATTTTTACTGTTTATATTTATTAGAAGGTCTTATTGTATTTTCCTTGCTGTTGGCTAGAATAATAATTTAAAGAAAATCGCTTCGCGGATAAACCGCACCGCGGATAATCGAGGCTTTACTGTATTCTCTCTCTTTTTTTTTTTACATAATATCTTCTCCTCGTAAAGCTTTTCATATGTAATACATTAAATTTTAAAACTGTGTTCAGAATGTCATACGACTTACCTTTTATTTGTATTTGTTGTTTGTCAAAGCTTATAAAAGAATATAATTGTAATTTATTTGTCACTTCCTGCTACAGCATCTTATTATTGATAGCTTTACTATATTCTTATACAAAGCACAGTAATTACGAAATGTATAAAAATAACCGTGACATATTATGCGTTATTAATTGATATGGAAACTTTTGATTGTCATAAATATTAATCATGATTTCAAAAGAAACTGTAACGTTACAAAAGTTTTGACAGGCATTAAAGTTTCCTTCTCAGGAAACTCTCAAATTAATACAATCCAAATATTTTCCACTTTGAATAATTATGCGTCAAGTAATATTTCTCTGTTTAACATCAAGATTCATGAAAATTTGTACAAATATTTATCTTTTGAGTTAAAAGTTTTATGAAATTCTGACAACGAAGAAGCGATAAATTTTCTTAAAGTTATAATAGAGGAAGAGAAACAAAATGTATTACAGGTATGATATTAATGTGATGAGTTATGACAAAAATATATAAGGATACATTTTCAGCGCCCATTTTGTATGTGGGTTGTCTTCTATTATATATATATCTAATATAATCTTATATCTCTTTCAATATTTACCAAATAAGGAAATGGTATATTTCAATGCATTTTGCATAATATCCATCGAAACTTTCAAACATAGAAAAATTAATAAATTAATTAAAATCGTTTAACAAAATTATATAAGATGTTATATGCATATTTAAATAAATAAGTTATTTTTCCATAATGATCCTGCAACCCTTTATTTCGGTGTCATTTACAATGATGGTTTGAAATTCATATAGGCAGTGTAGGTAGAATGAAAACGTAGATATATTAGGAGCTTAAGCTCTTTTTGAAACTCATAAAGATACTCTCCATTATATGTATAATATCTAACAGTTTCGAATTTTTCACTATCACACAAAACTTCCTATATGACGGAAAAGACAGGGATAAATCATTTTCTGTTTGGTAACTTTATAAAAATTACTCAGCAACATGTTACCAATGTGTAGCAATAATTATCTTCGTTCTATATTATTATTAGAAACCTTATAGAACTTGCTACTAAGATTATTGTATCGAAAAACTGGAAGTAGGAGTGGGAGAGCTGCTGAAATCAGTGCACAATGCACACCTAAACTTAGGTAAATATGATGTACTATTTTACCACTTCAGTTTAAAGAACCATCTTCTGAAATTGTTCTTTATAAAATAGAGCAAAAAATATAATGTTATACATGATAGGACATGAATATATATAAATTATGATTGAAGAATTACTTTAGTGAAGCAGTTTATAAGAAAGATACTTTTGAACCCTTATTCAATTTATGTTTGTTTGGGGGGTTTTTTGTTGGGAGGGGGTGGGGGGGAGATCTGCGGACATACATAATACGTTACAAATTTTATTATACAAATCCTCCTCAACAATTAAGATACTAATCTTTCCTTGGCGGTTAAGTCAGGTAATTAATAAATAAAAGTAAATACTTTTTTAAAGAAGTGTTCTGGTGGGAATGGAGATTTAATATTTAAAACGATAGAAGAAAATGGTTAATTAAAAAAACAATGCTCTGCGAGAATTTAAAAGACACTGAGACTTTTAATTTGTTAGATGAGAAATCAAACATTCAAGGAATATATTACGATTATCGTATCTCAAAACTAACCTAAAAAGAAACATTCGTGACGCAAGAAAAGAAACATTTAATTTAAACAACAACATAAATTTATTTTAAAAATATATCGAAAAACATTTGCACAATAAGGAAAAGCAAAACATCTCACATACATTACGTATCATGTAGCGGGGCACTAGGGATCGCGGGATCCCGAAGGGTTAGTTAAATTGCTTAATTCTATACTGGAATTTGTCACTAAATATTATTACTAAATTTACCCTTAATTATACGAATCTCATGAAACCTTTGTTGAATTAACCTAATTACAATATCAATTAATATTCAGATTAAGATTAAGAGGTTTCAAGATAAATAATTAAAAACGCTCTGAAAGGCCCTTCATATCAGACCCCGGATCCACGGTTAGACCAAAGTAAGTCCTGGTGGACCTGAGGCTCAGAATTTAATTTTTTTAATTAGCCCATTTATTAATTAACAAGTAAGAAAAATCATGCGTTTAGCATAGATTATGAAACACTGCCCAACACTTCCTGAATGCTTTAACAAAACTTCATTATTTAGAGAAATATGGTATGTAAGAGGACTAAGAAAAATTTTAGAAAACGCATGAAACATTTGAAAACTGATTTCTGCAGTTACCGTATATAGCCAAATCTGTATTCCAATTCTTTTGAACAGCCCTGTATTTGATCTGTAGGTTGATATATATGCTATATAATGGGAAAATTTAGTTTAGCAAGAAAACTCATAACAGGTTGAAATTTCTCTTTCCGCAATTTATACTAATAGATTAAAACATACTTGTATATATTTGTGCAGCCGTGTAGTTAACCCAGTACCGTTATTACACACCACTATTTAGCTAAAGTTTAATTGAAAGTAAAACACTCTTAAAACTACTGAAATCACATTTCCAGAAATTATCATTTATAGACGGCCGTGTATCCAATTCTTTGCGTGCCCCTGTATATCATTTTATCTAAGTTCTACAAACATTTCTTAGTAAACCAAATGCAGTTATTTTAGTAAAAAAAATTCTCTCAGTAAAAAAAAAAAAAAAAAAAAAAAAAAAAAAAAAAAAAAAAAAAAAAAAAAAAAAAATGCATAACTCATTTAAGAACCACCTTTAAGCAATTTGCAATCATACCCACAGTTTCGGCACGATTTAAACCAATCGGTTTTAACCAACTGTTTTTTTTTTTGTTTTTTTTTTAATTAAGAAATCTAATGACATTTTCTCTTTTTTCTTTATAATTTAAATGTTTCAAATTATCGGATATATAAAAATTCTACTTACAACACTTTATTTCAGCAATAAGAATCAGATATAGTGGGTCTAGGTCATGCTTACATGTATAGGATGAAAATTAGTATGTGTTGACAAACATATCTATTGTTATAAAGAAAAAGTTTTAAAACATGTGAATTTTTCAAATATAAAACAGATTTAAAATATTCAATATTTAGTATAAAATATTTTTATTTTTAAAAAATAGAGATTATTTAAAGCAACCTGTCATAAGGCGCATGGGGATTTTGAATATGTAGCCACATAACTGCACATAGCACGATGATCTTTAAGATTTTGGTCAAGCTCTAAAAGAAATGTTTCCTGATTGGGGAAATTATCTTTAAGAATTAAAATCAAAATATGAAGTGGAATGAGAGGGTACTCAAAAATTGGTGCTAGATATAGCATTTTAATAATACCGATCTGTATAATATTTTTTTTCTGTTATCTGCTGAATCTTATGACCAAAAATGTCCACCCCGAATTGTCACTCAAATTGTCAACCCTAAGAAGTATTTGGAATTTATTTTTCTGAATAACTGTGAAATAGAATATCATATTCACGAAACTACATCAAATTTTTATTACTAGTAATCAAAAAAATGTTTATAAAGATTATCAGGGTATCAATGTTTCACTGTGTTAGAGCAGTTTGTCCTTTGAACCTAACTGTTTACTGAGACTTTAAATTAAATTACGATTTTTTTTTAATTTTTTACATAAATTGACTGCAATTATTTAATTTAAAATATTTTCAAATGAAGTTATTCTGCTTATATATCCAACAATGTCTATTTTAACCATAAATTTGCATGTATATGTAATAAGAAAAGATTTTTTTAAAACCCGGTTTAAACCAAAAAAACCTGGTTTAAACCAAATAAACTGGTTTTTTGGGGGGTTTTCGAAAAAAACCTGGTTTTTCGCCAACCCTGCCAGTCACCATTACGAATTATATTGTGCAGCCCTGTATATGAATTACAACATTTATACACACCATATACTGTGCATAAATATAGTGAAACATAAAAGCACATATATAAAAATGCATTTCCAGCAATCATCGCTACTGTAAAGTACTTCGGACACAATGTAGTACCTGAAATCTTTTGTGTGTCCCTGTAAATGCTATGCCTTTCGTATTATACATGAAATAAGTTATAGTAAACCTCAGCGACGTATATCAATTTCATTATACAAGAAATAATTTAACATAATTAAAATAAGCCGCAAACAATTCTCTCTACCCCTATATCGTTCTGTAACGGAATTATTTTGTGTGGCCCTGTAAATGAATAATAACTATTCTTTGCATCGTATGTTCTACAGAATGCATATTTTATTGCACTTGATAAATGCATGTGAATTTTATTATGTTTGAAAGTATGTAACATCATTAAAAACCATTTTAAACGATTTTTTCCCATAGGCCGTAATGTAACGCAAAACTTTTGACAGTCCCTGTTAATGAACTAAACATGATAGAAACTTTATTTGAAATAGGAATAGTGCTATGGTCGAGGTTACTAACATCCAAAAATTTCAGAACGTTCCTACTATATTTATGAGAATTAGAGTGCGGACAGACGGATAGACAAACCGAAGTCATAAACACTTTTCAACTTTGTTGGAAAGTGTTAAAAATCACAAAGCACTTTGATTAAAAACAGATATATTCATTCCGAGACGGGAAATCCGCTCGAATATGCCTAAATCACGGTTCACATAGTGGAAAGAAATGAGGAACAGAACGTCCTTTAATATTAAAATAAATAATCATTATTTAACGTCTGATATACGATTTAAAAATAAAAAATATATTACAATTCATCAGACATACAAGTAAAAATTACATAAATACATTTAATACAATTAAAAAGCAAACGTTTCGAGTTAAATTTTAGCCCCTCATTAGTACAACAAATAACATTCAAATGACAGAAAACTATATATAATGTTTACAATTAAAAATTTCTAGCAGTTAAAATTAAATAAGGTATAAAAATTTGGAAATAAAAAAGGAATAAACTTTTATACATTCCCGAACATAAACGAGCCTACAAATCTGGAAACCTACAGTCGAAAATTGTACAGCATTCTTTAGATAACGACCATATCCCAGATTTCGCAAATATGAAGGTTATCAGATCCGGTTGCAATAATATTAAAAGTAGAGTTTTTCTGGAAGTTGTGTTCACTCGTAAGCAAACGTCGCCGATAAATGAGTCATGTGCACTTCCTCCTGAATACTCAGCATTGTTTTGAAATTTTTATTCCTTATTTAATTTTAACAACTAGTAATTTTTAATTGTAAACATGATATATAGTTTTCTGTCATTTGAATGTTATTTATTGTACTGATGAGGAGCTAAAATTTATCTCGAGACGTTTGAAATTTAATTGTATTAATGCAATTTTTACTTGTATGTCTGATGAATTGTAATATATTTTTTATTGTCATTTAATATATTTAAAAACGGAATTCATATTCTGAAAGATCGTTCTTTTAAGTCTTAAACGCCACATTTAGTGTAAAAAAAAAATCGTTAAAACCATTTGAAAAAAAAAATAATAATCGTTTCGCGTTTTTTTTTTTTTTTTCTCCAACTAGAGGTTAGCGGTGGACCGCACTTCGCGCGGGACGAGAAAAAAATTAAGTATTTTTTTACAAAATAAAATGTTTGAAAGTTTCTACAAAAACATTACAAACCACAATCTTTCGGTACGTTTTGGCTCGACTTCGGCTCAAGCTTTAACTACTAAATATGCATATATATATATATATATATATATATATATATATTTTAACGCGACTTTACAGAAAATTCTGATATTGTTATATTTATAATCCTATCACTAATTTTAAAGAATTCCTACGGCAAGATTTTTTTATGTTAACAGAACAAAGCCGTACACACACACACACACAAAAAAAAAAAAAGCGAGAAGAAAACGCATGTTTATTAGATATACATAGATATGGATATTTTTTCACAATTTTTTTCGCTAGGTGCATTACCATCATATTTATAACCGCAGAAAATAGGAAAGAGAACAACAATAACACAATTTTAAGTACTATGTACTACTATATTTACAAAAATATAGAAAAAAAATTAAGTGTTCTTAAAATCCATTTTAAAATTAAATATCAATATTTTGCCTTGATTGTTTCAAAGCACTGTTTTTTACTCTAAATAAAAGTTTAACTTCTAAAGAGTTTAAACGATAACGACTATTTTTTTCACGTTTAAAATACCGTTTGACGACGCCCTTCCCACTCTCTCCCTTTGTTCGTTTTTTTTTTTTTTTTTTTTTTTAATGCATCGGCACCTAAAATCAAAATACGAAAAAAAGAAAACACCAAACAGCATGTACTCCTCATTCACTTTCTAACACTGAAAAGCATTTTAAAAAATACGAAAATTCACACTTTTAATTCATTCACCAAGTCACTTTTCGTTTTTCCCTCGCATTTTCCACAGGATTAACATTGCGCACGTTTTTTATTTTAAAAAGTACATTTTATTTTATAATATAGCTCTCAGATTTTAATACTATATTGTCACCTTATAATTAATGATCGAGTATCAATTTTGTTAGGGTATAATCGGATTTTGGTAGAAAAAAATAAATCGTTTAAAAAAAAAATCCACTTAGTATTTCTATTTGAAATAAACTAAACAGCTAGGGTGAAACAGTGATTTTTACAACGAAATAAAACTGTTTTAGGACGAAAATTACACATTATCTTCAGAAACTTATTTATAACAAATACATCTGGTTTAGAAATTATAACATATATGGGGGTAAATATTCAGTTCGAATTTCAAATATGTTTTTATATATTCCATCCATTAGAAAAAAAGAAAAAATTAAATCAGAAAATGAAAAATAACAGAAGTAAAATACTGTTCTTCACGACCAAATATCAATACCTTAGCGCGAAAATTTTACACAGTCTTCGGATGACAAAAAATGTATTTTCTAAACGTCCAATTTCCCCACTCGGATCCTCTTCCGTTCCAGTTATTTCGAGTTATGCACTAAATATCGGTATTTTTTTAATCCATTTTTCACACTGTCAACGGACACAGGGCTCGCAGCATTCCTAAAATTTTCACACTTTACTACCACAAATTTAAAACGATAATATTTATTGTAGAATTCTATTGTAGATGTTAGGGTAATCTGCCACGAAGATATTTGATTTAAAATACTGGTAGCAAAGTGTGAAAATTTTAGGAACGCTGCGAACCCTGCGGACACGTCTTTTATTATCACACGTATTTACTAGCAGAATTACCCGGCTTTGCGCGTGTTGAACATGGTGACTTCCAAGTAAATAAAGTAAAATGAAATAATATGGCAATCACAATAATAGATCATTGTACATTCTAGTCAATAAAAGATAAAAAACTTAATAAGAAACTATAAGGTTACTATGTCGCAACCATAGTAAACTCCCTCAAATTTAGCCATCAGAACGCGAGTTTACCTTGGCGGTTGTAATAGAATAATATATTATTTTAAAGGCAATTCGAAAAAAGAAAATTAACCAAATGGCGTCGTAGTTTTGGTTACAGTTTAGTGTTAACAGTTTAGTGAAATTCTCGTTAGCATGCCATCTATCTAAATTTAAAGCAAAAACATGTCAGTTAGTAACGCTGAAGTCATACTGATGGTGTCAACGGCCTAATCCATAAATTGTACTTTTACTGGATTTTTTTTTTCTAAAAATTGTCCAATTTCAATTTCGTATCTCGTGTTTGTGATATTTAATGGATTTTAAAGTATCTTTCAGACATGATTATTTTAAAATTTGTGTGCAACCAAATTACGATAGATGAATCCATTTGTACTTAACGCAGTAATATAAGGAAAAGACATGTCCATGGGTAACGCTGACATCACATTTATGGTGGTAATGACCTCACCAATAAATTTTGCTTTTACTGCAATTTGTTTAACCTCTAAACATCGCACATTATATTTTTCCAACGTCGAATGAAGAACAAAAAGTACTTTCAATGATATTTGTTTGAAAAGTGTACTTCAGTATACTGAACTTATATGTATTTCAAAGTAAATTTTAAGCATGAATATTTTATAAATATCCGTAAAACCCAATTACAAAAGATGAATTCCGATTGCTCTTACAATGTAAATAATTCAGCATTTTTTTTTTCGTGCAATATTCCATAACTAATTCAGCAAACGAAATTAAAATTTACAATAAATAAATAAATAAATAAATAAATAAATAAAACAAATCAAATCGAATATTCAAAATTTCAGATTAATAAGGATCGCTATAAATAGTAAAACAAAATCACGATTAACAGCGAAACTACGGTAGCAAAATTGATTTTTGGTTTATATTTTGGGTATTCAAAAAAAAAAAAAAAAAAAGAAAAGAAAAAAAAATCGTAAATGTAAAAAGCTTTCAGTATTCAGTGTTTTAAATTAAAAGCGTTTTGTTTTTTCTGCTTTGTCAACGGGCAGCATATGGCTATCTTTAACCACGGATATTCCAGGGTGGATTGCCACATTATTTTTAAGCGGAAACTTTCATTCATGAAAATTAAATCTACAGCGACTCACCTGTAAACGATATCAAATTCAATAAGCTTTCAGTCCTGATATCTAATCTGGAAGCTTTCTCTTAAAAGAGAAGGACCTAACTCTTACAAACATTTGCTAAATTTCATTTTCTATTTAATATAAATCTTAGAAAAGTCGTATTTTATGTAATTGTAATAACATAAATCGCAGAATGCTGTCATTGCATTTAAGCAGTGGCGTGACGTCCGGTCATCGCACGATGCGGCGATGACCAAGCAATATTTTAAAACTCTTAATAAGCTTTTAAAACTCTACGATCCAGTTTTAGCAGAACATTCGGAGTTCACGTATAAGTGAAGGTAAGATTTAAAGTTTCTTTTTTGAACATTCAACCATTGAATTTTAGAGTTAATAATTTTTCACCACAAACTTAAATAATTGCGATGACCACCGAAAACTTTCACGCCACGCCACTGCATTTAAGGTATTGAAACATTTAGTTAAATGGGGTAATTAATGGTAGCATGCCAACAAAATAGGTGTCGCAAGAAGAAGAAACCCACAAAAGCTACTTTTACGTTGTTGCGGATGGCAAGAGAGGTTTGTTGATAGAATGATGTTAAACGATTTTTTGAGTCGTAAAAATGGAACGCAAAAGCAAATGCTTTTATTTTGATATATAAGATATTCAGAATGAATGTTTCGAAACGGGATTATCTTTAAATGTAAATATGTATATATTTTGAGTGTTATATTTAGACGTGTATGTTTATTGGAAATCTTGTGTTATATACAAGTAAAACAATGAAACGTATCTATGTCGCCTGTCGTCAATTCCAGCGAAGTCTCTCATTTTATTTTAATTCGTGGTATTTTTCCACATTTTTGGCGCCCCCGGGTGGACGATTTCGTTGGATTCTGGCATATTTATGCAGCTAAGAAAAGATTGAAGGTAAGAACGATACTTTCCATTTTGAAGTTATATAATTATACTGTGCTAGAATTTTTTTTTTAAAAATTGCATAACTCAGATAGTAAAAATGGAAGTTTTAAAAAGAAATAAAACGACTCAACGTTCAGCTTTTACCAAGGCATATAATAAATTAGAAAAAGCATTGAATGACGCAAATGCCGAACATAATGAAATCGAAATTCATTTCTTTTATTGCCGAAACATCAGTGAAGGTTTACTGTGGAGACACGAAAAGTTTTGGTTTCTGTTAGTCTGCCTGTTAGTCTGTCTGTTAGTCAGTCTGTTAGCCTGCCTGTTAGTCTGTCTGTCTGTTCCGCGATAACTGCCACAACAAGCATCTGAACGACTTGAAATTCACTGGGCATGTTTATGAGGCACCCGGACTTAGCTGTGTAGTTTTTGGTTAAATTTGGTTCATTCGTTCGGGAAATATGGAACATTTTATTTTGCTCTATATTGCTTTTCTATGGCAAGTCAGACGATTTTCATACTTTCATTTGTTGAAAGAAATGGCTCTTATGAAAAATGGATTTAAATGGTAAATTTTTGATGCTGAAATTTTTAAATAAGATTATTAAATTATTCCAATTAGTTTGAAATTTTGTCAATATATTTGCGAGATTTTTTTAATTAGGTTTATAATATTGGGGGTAATTTTATGCATGTTTTCCAATAATATAAAGGATTTTGTTTCATCAATTTGACATAATGCATATTTCATTTTTTTTCCTTTTCTTTCATCTGTTGCCTAGCAACGTATTTGGTCCTAATAATATTAGTATAATTGCGTGTATAATGTTTGAGTAAAGCCTACGTCAAAACGGATGAATTAATGCATTTGTATCTTTGCATATAGATGGATTTTAGCCCAGAAATAAAAATAGGCAATATTTCATTTATTTTATTTATTTTGTTCAAATATTTTGCTTAAAAATACAAAAGTTCATTATTTTCATAGAGAATAACGTAACATTTTTCCATAACATTTACCAATATTTCTTTAATTGTTGCCAAGAAAATCAAAACCCGGAATAATAATTTCTTTTAAACAATTTTCAATTGAAATGTTTTGTCGTGAAACAGGAAAATGAAAAATAAAATTAAGAATAGTAAAATTAATATGGCGGCATATTGCAAATAAAAAGAAAACTCTCGAGTATTTCTTAATATAACAAGATGAAAAGTTTTGAGTCAGTACGCATAGCAGGTGAATTAGGTGTCATTTATCGAAAACAAAGATGCTGGAATAAAAAAGATCTTGGGTAAAATAAAATTAACTATTATTCACGGAGGAAAGAGATAGATGGAGATGCAGTATGCCATAAAAGCAGTTTGCAATACGATGTGCGTTATCGCTCAGATTTAAAGTCCCTCATTCTGCCCAAACAAAACAAGCACGTGGAACAGGGACCGAATTCTTTGACTTCATCCGTGCATTTTTTCTGTAAAATGAAAATGATCTACTTATATTTAAGCAATAAGCATTCTAAGGTAGCATTTCATTGTATTATGAATTAAAAACTGTATTACTAAAAATATTATTCTGTTTTTTTTTTTTTTTTTTTTTTTTTTTTTTTTCTTAAAGCACGTCGAATTTAAATTTTATTAATTTATTAAAAAAAAAAAAAAAAAAAAAAAAAAAAAAAAAATCTTATGTTTATCCTTATAAATCACAGCGTAAAAAAAATCTAAGATATACTATAACCATCCGCACAATCAATAAAATATTACGAATGTAAATTTAAATAGACTACGGGGGTTCAGGGGGGCTCTGCCCCCTGAATGCAATTTTTGATTTAAGAAGATGAATGCAATTTTTGATTTAAAAAGTTACCAGAATAAGTAGCTCATCAGAATTTCAGAACATCAATGTATAACCACTTGTTTAACACTTTTAATTTCTGAAACTTTACGATGTATTTTGTATGCTTATAAATATTTATGTAATTTGAAAACTTTAAAAAACGATTTGTAGGAAGTTGAATATTACGCAATGAGTGTTAAAAAACAATGACTTGCAAAGATGACGTTGAGGCTCCTGATCTGCAGATTTACTAGTTTAAACAGAAAGCTGACGCGTTAGAGATTACTCATAAGAATTATTTAGATAGTTTGTCAGATGTTCAGTTGAAGATTATAGAGAAAAGGCTTTTAAAAATTCAAACAAAAGCACAGCAACGATTAGATAATTTTAAGACGAAATTAAATCGAATTGAAAATAATTCGGCTAGTAAATTTGAAACAGAAAATGATAAAGTAAAAACTTTACGACTCCTTGAAGTTGAACTGTATAAGTTTGGTGGAGATTTAAAGGATTGGCTTACCTTTTGGAACCAATTCAAAACTATACATGAAAATACAAATTTAACGAACGTGGATAAATTCCATTATTTAATTCAGTCAATGAAAATAAATTCAGAATCCAGGGAATTAGTAGAGTCGTTCCCAGTGACAAAGGATAATTATTCGTTAGCGATTGATAGTTTAGTAGAGAGATATGGTAAATCCGATTTGCTAATCGATTTTTATGTGAGAGAATTATTAAAACTAGTATTGAATAATGCATCAAAAAAATAAAGTTGATTCTTTGAGTAGCTTATACAATAAACTTTCGACCCAAATCAGGGTATTGGGTTCGCTAGGTGTCACTATAGAAATGTGTGGTGTTATATTGTATCCGCTGGTTCAAATTTCATTATCGGTTAATATTTTACGATCATTCGAAAGACAGAGGAGAACTATTGAAAATGAACAAAAATTATCCAGCATCGACGCTATAATCTTATTTCTTAAAAATGAAGTACAGTCAGAGGAAAAAAATATAATTTAGTAGATCAGATATTTGTAACTTTGTAACAGAAAGAAAAAATTTGGCATTAAGACAGAATTCTAAAGGCAGCAACTTTTCCGCCATAGAACTGATTTCTCACAATTATAAGGATGCCTCATGCGTATTTTGTTTCAAAGACCATGAATCGCGTTTCTGCAAAAAGGAATTTTTTATGCCGATGTTAGTTAAACTTTCTATCATCAGAAATAAAGAACTGTTCCGTACGTGCTTTTCTAAGGGCAACATGGCTGTTTCGTGTACTAGATCGAGCATTAGATGTCAAAATTGTTCGAAAAGACATGTAAAATTTATGTGTCCTAATTTAGAATGTAATAAATCTAAAGAAATATCAAAATCACCCAATAATGAGGCAAAAGGGAAAAAGTGTTGATGCATTTTTTACACATAACCATAACATAAATAAGAAATTTTCTTTTACCATTGAAGTTTCATTACAAACGCTAGTTGTAAAGAAAAAAATGGTGACATTTAAAACCGTAAGGCAAGAATATTTATAGACACATGATCCCAAAAATCTTATATTTTAAAATCCACTGCTAAGGAACTGGGTTTTGATTTTCTAAGAGAAGAAGAGTTTTGCCATTCCTTATTTGGCGGTAGAAAAACAAAAATATTTGAGCAAAAATGCTACAAAATTTATTTAAGTAGTCTTGATGGTAATTATGTTAGTAATTTGGATGCTTTAGATCAAGATGTTATATGTAATGATATTTCTGCGATTAAATATGGTTATTGGATACGCGAACTAAAAGATAAAGGAATTCACTTGAGTGATACTCGAGAATCAGGGCCTATTGAGGTACTTTTAGGAGCAGATATAGCTGGTAAGCTATTCACAGGAAAAAGAGAACAACTAAAATCCGGTTTGGTGGCTATAGAAACTAAATTGGGTTGGACTTTAATAGGCAAGATCCCTCAGTTTAATCGTCAGAATGAAGTGAATATGTCTGTAGTCAGTATGCTGTCTCAAGAAGATGTACCTGTTTCAGCATTATGGGATTTAGAACTTCTTGGTATTCGAGATTCTATTGAACAAAATAGTAAAGAAGATTCGGAAAGAGCTATCATGATACATTTTGAAGATACAGTTAAAAAAAGGATGATGGAAGATACGAAGTCCATTTGCCCTGGAAGAAGGATCATTCTTTTCTACCTACTAATTATGATCTAGCTTTAAGAAGACTCGAATCTAATACCAAGAAATTAGAGAAAACTGGGTATCGAGAAAAATACCGTCAAATTTTTGAAGAATGTCTTCATGAAGGTGTAATTGAAGAAGTTCCTGAAAATGAGTTATCATTATCCGTTGCTCATTATTTCCCTCATCATGCCATAATAAAAGAAACGTCCTCATTGTCTTCTATGAAATTAAGTCCTGTTTTCGATGCTTCGGCTAAGAGAAATACTTTTCCCCTCATTGAATGATTGTTTAGAGAGGGAAATTAATTTTATAGAAACTATTCCTTTGATTTTGACCAGATTTCGTCTTTATGAAATTGGTGTTATTTCTGATATAAGAAGAGCCTTTTTGCACATCTTTTACACGAAAATGACAGCGATTTTTTAGGATTTTTTTGGTATAATGATAATGGATCTATAAGGGTTTATCGTCATAATCGCTGTGTTTTTGGGGTTACAAGTAGCCCCTTTCTTCTGATGGCAGTTATTCATCACCATTTGTCCCAAGAATTATTGAAAGGAGTTTTTTCCAAAGAAATACTTGTTAAATTGCGTGACAGTTTTTACGTAGACAATTGTGTAACAAGTGTTCACAATACTTCAGAATTAGATAATTTCGTATGAACATCTACAGAAGTAATGAAAAGAGCAAAGTTTGATCTTTGAAATTGGGAAAGTACTACGTACAATAACTGCGATACTTTGCCTCTGGGAAATTCTAAAACGTCTGTATTAGGCTTAATATGAGATAAGAGTTCTGATACTCTCTAAATCGATTCTGAACTTTTAAATCTTGATGAATCAGAAAAAATAACTAAGCGAAAAATTATGTCCCTTATCAGCAGAAGCTTCGATCCTATAGGATTTATTTCCCCTGTGTTAATACAACCTAAAGTTTTGCTTCAATCTATTCGGAACACGAAGGAAACGATGGGATGCAGAACTAAACGAATACACTAAACGAAAATTGCTTAAGTGGTTTAAAGATCCACATCTCTTGAAGTCTATAAAAATTCCAAGATGGAGCGGTGCCACAGAAGAATCTAATTTAAGCTTACAAAATTTTGTTGATGCGAGTCAAAATGCTTATACGGCCTGTATTTTTCTATGATCCGAGTCCCCTGATGGTACAGTGAAGGTCAATTTACTGCAAGCCAAATCACGGATAACGCCATTAAAGAAGATAACTATTCCAAGATATGAGTTGATGGCGGCTGCTATCGGAGCAAGATTATTTAAATTCATAAAGGGTGCTCTAGAAGTCGAAAGCATTGATGATTACTTTTGGACTGATTCTTCAACAGTTCTTAGTTGGATTAAACGAAAAGAACAATGGTCAGTTTTTGTCTCTAATTGAGTGAAAGAAATAAGACAACTCACAGACCCTGAAAATTGGTTTCATATTTCTGGTGAGCTGAATCCCGCTCATCTTCCATACAGAGGATGTGGAATTAAGCAACTTCTGAAGTCCCAATGGTGGCTAGGACCTACATGGTTAAAGAATTCAAAAGAACAATGGCCTAAATCCGTCGTCAATGTTAACGAAGATGAAATTGAACAAGAAAAACGAAAAACAATTTTTTTCTGCTAGCAATGTAGAATTTAAGATTATTGTTTCTGAATTAGCTGAAAGAATTTCGAAATTTTCCAAAATAGTAAAGTTCTAGCCTGGATTATGCGCTTTCACCCCAAAGCTCGTGATTTGAGAAAACATACATTGCTTACGACGGAAGAAATGTTTAATGCACATAAAATACTTTTCCGTTTTGTACAGACAGAATACTTTTCTCATGAAGATGGCAGAAAATCTCTTACTAATTTTCAAGCTTTTAAAGATGAAGAGGGTCTATTACGATTGAAATCAAGACTCTCTAATAAAGATGAAACTTATGATTTTATTGCTCTAGTGATTCTTCCTTCGAAACATGCAGTAGAAAAAAGGCTTATTGAGAAAGAACATATTCTGAACAAGCATGCTGGAACATCTATACTTTTGACCATTCTGCGAGAAAGGTTTTGGATTTTAAAAGGAAAAAGAACCATACGGAGTATAATCAACGAATGTATTATCTGCAAGAAGCAAAAGGTAAAATACATTGAAGTGTCATTCCCCCCTCTCCTTACAGACCGAACAAAAGTAGTAGGAGTTTCCCAAGTCTCAAGAGTTGATCTGGCTGGTCCGTTGCTGACAAAATCTGGAAAAAAGGTATGGATAGTCTTATTTTCTTGTGCGGTATTCCGAGCGATTCATATTGAATTAATTCCATCTCTTAGTACTAATGCTATGTTTCAAGCTTTGCGACGATTTATAGCAAGAAGAGGGTGGATATCTATGTTGTATTCCGATAATGGAACAAATTATACAGGTTTGAATAAAGCATTGAAAGACCTTGACTGGGCTATGATTCAACGAACTTTTGAAGTCAATGAAATTTGTTGGAAGTTTAACCCACCCTCCGCCCCATGGTGAGGAGGGTTTTGGGAAATGCTAATTGGGATTCTTAAAGATCTGATCAATAAAAACTTAGGACATTCGTCTTTGACATATAAATAATTGTTAACTCTTGTCTGCGAATGTGAGGCAGTAATGAACAACAGACCACTAACTTATATATCCGAAGAATCTGATTTAAGAGCTCTAACCCCTGCATCATTTCTACAAGATATTCGCACAAGTGAAGTTACCGATTTAGACCAAAATGAAAATACTAATATTTTGCAAAGATTGCGATATATTCAAAGAGTAACAGAGAATCTAAAACAGAGATTCAAAAAGGAATACTTAGGCTTTCTGCTATCTTCCATTACTAAAAAGTATGACAAAGTTAAAGTTGGAGATGTAGTTTTGATTGGTCGAGATGATAAGAAAAGACTGTATTGGCCTCTAGCAGAAGTTACAGAACTTTTTCCTAGTAAAGATGGAGTAGTCAGGCTTGTTAAGTTAAAAACAGCAAAAGGAACTTTATTGAGACCAGTACAAATAATTTACCCGCTTGAGATCACACAAGAAGACTGTGAACATTTTCAGTTAGATCTCGCATCAGTTACAGTTGATAAGATCAACGAACAATAAAAAAACAGTAAATCTGTAAAAAAGATACATATTCAGACTCAATCTGGTAGAAAAGTAAAACCTCGAAAAAGACTTGATTTGTGAACTATGAACATTTCAGTGTGAACTTTTTCATTAAATATGAACATTTCTTTAATGACTTTAAAAACCTAGAACTTTAAAGTTTGAAAATATTTTCATTATTTCTAATTTATCTGATTTTATGTATCTTTATTAGAATCTGTATTTTTAGTGTATGTTTTAACCTTTTGTTCAGATTAGTATTTGTATTCATATGTCATTTCAGTATTTTCCAGTTTTATCTTTGCTGAGTTCTTTCCAAAACTCAGGTGGGGAGGATGTCGGGAGAAGAAGAAACCCACAGAAGCTACTTTTACTTTGTTGCGAATGGCAACGGCAGGTTTGTTGATAGAATGATGTTCGACGGTTTTTTGAGTCGTAAAAATGGAACGCAAAAGCAAACGCTTTTATTTTGATATATAAGATATTCAGAATGAATTTTCGAAACGGGATTACCTTTAAATATAAATATGTACATATTTTTTGCGTTATATTTAGATGTGTGTGTTTATTGGAGATATTGTGTTATATATAAGTAAAACAATGAAACGTATCTATGTCATCTGTCGTCTATTCCTGCGAAGTCTCTCATTTTATTTTAATTCGTAGTGTTTTTTCTACAATAGGAAATAAAACGTAGCTACCGTTTGTATTTCATAAAAACACATCATTTTGACGTAATTACAGTAAAATATTTCAGCTTTTAAAATCAGAATGCTTGTTTTCTCCAGCAAGTGTGAGAAATGCAATAAATACATCCAAATGACTTTATATTTACAGTTAATTCGCGTGGCTTAAAAATAAAGCCTTCACTTTATGGACGATAATAAGAAATACTTTCAGAAGATCAAGAGATTACCCTCAGAATAAAACAATATTAAAAGTGATGTCATAGCTAGCAATGTTTTTTTTTATTATTATTATCTTTTTCCTAAATTGTTTCTTGATATTGACACGACTTCATTAAAATAGATTTTTTAACTTCAGAAACATTCAAATAAGGTACTACGTCATTTAAACATATGCTTAGTTAAAGGTTTTGCACATATAAATGAAAAATGCACATTTTCTTCTTTAAATGATGTCAATTTCAAAAATAGCAAAAATATCGTGAGGCAATTTGAATTTGTATTGGCTTATAAAACAAAATACTCGAGGAATCATCTTTTATTTATTTTTGAGCAGTTTTTTCTGATGAGTGGCAACAGGAAAAAAAACGATTGAATAAGAAAAATTAAAAAGCAGATATTTCTATAATGTTAAATTATGGAAAGTGATAGAAACATGGGGTAAATAGTTCTCTGATGATTTTTTAATGTAGACAGTGATCTTTTCCACGTTTTAAAACGTATATACATGAGGTTTCGGGCAAATCGGTCAAAAATGGGGGATTTGTATAAAGGACATACATACAGAGAACGGCTTTTATATATATAGATAAAGAAATCTTTAAAGATTTAAACGTTTATTGGTTATACAATTTATTATATATATATATTTTTGAAAATAAAAACATTTTGTAAGGAAAGGTGAAATCATGTTACTCAAATTAAATGTATTACGAGCTCTTTTACCATTAAGAATGAATATATTTTGCGATTTATTTCGTTTGAATATAAACATCCAACAATGCCGGGTTAAGTATACAAAATCATATAAATCTGGGGTTCATTTAAGGTATGATATAACGCACCAGGTCAACGCCTTGCGTGTCAAATAGTTTTTAATATTCTCGGATAGAAAAATAAACGAAGAAAAGCAAAAGTCTTTTTTTTACCATATTGGATGAAAATCATATTGGATGTTTGATTGTATATATTTGATAATAATTTAATGTAAATCGGGTATGAATTTCCAATGTACGCACAAAATCTGAAATTTATCAACTTCCTCCCATCTAATTCTTTGAAAAATAATAGTATCAAAATCATTTTTGTACCAAACGATTGGTTATATAATATGCTATTGTATGTTATACATGAATTAGGATGTGGAAGACAAATAGATATTTAAAAAAAATACTCAATTTAATGTCCTATATGTACACAGTTTTTTCATAAATATGCAAATAATTGTAAGAAATGAAAGTACTAATGTTAAGTAAACCTGCAAAATTTTCATTTGTATCATTCCCAAGCAATCATCGAACAGAAATAATTCTAATTGAAGGAATAAGCATACCATATACGCATTTTCTTCGATACTTGAAAAATATTTTTGATGACGAAAAAGTATAAAACAAAAATTCATATTTGAAAGATATGAGACCTACTTTTATTTTTTCATATGAGAAAAGAAATCATAAAATTGTTGGTTCTTCTTCTAAATTCTAAAACATGTACAAAAATAGGAACTTGAAAAAGCTCTTACTCATAAATGTTTCACTATGATACGAGGATTCTGGAGTATGAAGGATTTTCCAGGGTCTTGACCGAGTTCGTTGTTAATCGTATTCTGCCATGCTGTTTTAAAATGCCTTTAGGGCTATCGCGAAATTTCAAAAAAAGAAATAGAAATCGCCCTAAATGAATCCAACTTGGGTATAGTTGACGAACTTCTCCAATTTATCATTCAAATTCAGTATTGACGTAAACTGGGATTGGATCTTCTGTAAACGGATTCCACAATTCAGCATCGCCTGTTTGAGTAAACTTAGATGATTTTTAAAAAGCAATGAATATGATAGAGACTTTTTCTACTGGTACAGGGCGGAAGAACTTTTAGGTGGCTCTCATTACAAAAAGCTACCTATTGCAGCCGTTCGGAGGAAAGCGATTTCAAAAAACTTTGGTATATTTTCACCGATCATGACCCCCAGACCCCGAAACCACCCTCCGTTCAAAAGTTGATATATATATATATATATATATATATGATATTTGTCACACTGTAACTTTCGTATTTATGAACCGATTTGGACGAAATTTCGTTTATACATAGTACATACCAATGTCTCGACCGAGTTCGTTGGCCAGCTTCATCCGCCACCTTGTTTCAAAATGGCGGCCATTTAAAATTGTTTAAAAAAAATTAAAATTTGAAATGTGGTACCAAAAAATTAAAAATTAAAAAAATATTTTTTTCTTATGTGTTTTACCTTAATACAAAGTTTCCGGAGCAGTTTTTGTTTCGTTTATATCTTTAAAAAAGGCTGAGTTATAGCACTTTGAATTTCTAGCGTGGCTGACATTTTGAAATGACCTGATTTTTGTCACGCGATAACAGGCGTATTTATGAACCGATTTGAATGTACCTTGGTGTATACATAGTACATACCAATGTCTCGACCGAGTTCGTTTGCCAGCTTCATCCGCCGTCTTGTTTCAAAATAGCGGTCATTTAAAAAAATTAAAAAAAAAATAAATTTTAAATGAGGTACCAAGAAATTGGAAAATGAAAAAGATTTTTTTGTATGTGTTTAACCTTATTAAAAAGATTCCGGAACGGATTTTGTTTCGTCTATATCTAGAAAAATGGCTGAGTTATAGCATTTTGAATTTCTATTGTGGTTGACATTTTGAAACGACCTGATTTTTGTCACGCAATAACAGGCGTATTTATGAACCGATTTGGATGTAACTTGGTATGTACATAGTACATACCAATGTCTAGATCGAGTTCGTTGCCCAGCTTCATTCGCCATCTTGTTTGAAAAGGCCTGCCATTAAAAAACAATTTAAAATTTAAAATTTAAAATAAAGTATCAAAAAATTGGAAAATGAAAAAGATTTTTTTTATGTGTGTGACCTTGATACAAAGATTCCGCAGCAGTTTTTGTTTCGTTTATATCTTAAAAAAATGGTTGAATTATAGCACTTTGAATTTCTAGCATGGCTGACATTTTGAAACGATCTGATATTTGTCACGCGATAACACGTGTAATTATTAACCCATTTCGATGTAAGAAGGCATGTGGATAGTATATAGCAATGTCTTGCAGAAGTTCCCTGGCCAGCTTTATCAGCCATCTTGTTTCAAAATGGCGGCCAGTAAATTAAAAAAAAATATATTTAAAGTAAGGTGCAAAAAAATTAGAAATTAAAAAAGATTTCTTTTTTAAGTATTTGACTTTGTATAAGGATTCCGGCGCATTTTAGGTAGCTTTCATTACAAAAAGCTACCTATTGCAGCCGTTCGGAGGAAAGCGATTTCAAAAAATTTTGGTATATTTTCATCTATCATGACCCCCAGACCCCGAAACCACCCTCCGTTCAAAAGTTGATATATATATATATATATATATATATATATATATATATCCATATATATATATATATATCTGACATTTGTCATACTGTAACTCTCGAATTTATGAACCGATTTGGATGTAATTCGGTATGTACATAGTACATACCAATGTCTCGACCGAGTTCGTTGGCCAGCTTCATCCGCCATTTTGTTTCAAAATGGCGGCCATTTAAAATTTTTAAAAAAAATTTAAATTTGAAATGTGGTACCAAAGAATTGAAAATGGAAAAATATTTTTTCTTATGTATTTGACCTTTATACAAAGATTCCGGAGCAGTTTTTGTTTCGTCTATATCTTAAAAAATGGCTGAGTTATAGCATTTTCAATTTCTAGCGTGGCTGACATTTTGAAACGTCCTGAAATTTGTCACGCGATAAAAGGCGTATTTATGAACCGATTTGGATGTAACTTCGTTTGTACATAGTACATACCAATGTCTCGACCGAGTTCGTTGGCCAGCTTCATCCGCTATCTTTTTTAAAAATGGCAGCCATTTAAATTTTTAAGAAAAATTTAAATTTGAAATGTGGTACCAAAAAATTGAAAATTGAAAAAATATTTTTTTCTTATGTATTTGACATTGATACAAAGATTCGGGAGCAGTTTTTGTTTCGTCTATATCTTAAAAAATGGCTGAGTTATAGCATTTCGAATTTCTAGCGTGGCTGATATTTTGAAACGTCCTGATATTTGTCACGTGATAACAGGCGTATTTATGAATCGATTTGGATGTACCTTGGTGTGTACACAGTACTTACAAATATCTCGACCGAGTTCGTTGGCCAGCTTCATACGCCATCTTGTTTCAAAATGGCGGCCATTTAAGAAAATTTAAAAAATTTAAAATTTAAAATGAGATACCAAAAAATTAGAAAATGAAAAAGATTTTTTTGTATGTGTTTGACCTTAATACAAAGATTCCGGAACAGTTTTTGTTTCGTCCATATCTAAAAAAATGGCTGAGTTATAGCATTTTGAATTTCTATTCTGGCTGACATTTTAAAACGACCTGATTTTTGTCGCGCGATAACAAGCGTATTTATGAACCAATTTGGATGTTACTTGGTCTGTACATAGGACATACAAATGTCTCAACCGAGTTCGTTGGCCAGCTTCATTCGCCATCTTGTTTCAAAAAGGTTGCGATTTTTTTTAAATGTATTTTAAAATTTAAAATGAGATACCAAAAAATTAGAAAATGAAAAAGATTTTTTTGTATGTGTTTGACCTCAATACAAAGATTCCGGAACAGTTTTTGTTTCGTCCATATCTAAAAAAATGGCTGAGTTATAGCATTTTGAATTTCTATTCTGGCTGACATTTTAAAACGACCTGATTTTTGTCGCGCGATAACAAGCGTATTTATGAACCAATTTGGATGTTACTTGGTCTGTACATAGTACATGCAAATGTCTCGACCGAGTTCGTTGGCCAGCTTCATTCGCCATCTTGTTTCAAAAGGGTTGCCATTTAAAAAAATTAAATTTAAAATTTAAAATGAGGTATTAAAAAATTGGAAAATGAAAAAGATTTTTGTATGTGTTTGGCGTTGATACAAAGATTCCGGAGCAGATTTTGTTTCTGAAAATTTGTTCTTTTGTTTATATCTTAAAAAAATGGTTGGATTATAGCACTTTGAATTTCTAGTATGGCTAACATTTTGAAACGATCTTGTATTTGTCACGCGATAACACACGTATTCGCCTATTTCCATGTAAGAAGGCATGTGGATAGTATACATCAACATCTCAGCCAAATATAAGTTACTTTAAATAAAAGCAGCTTGGATAAAGCTGACTAATATCGCGAAATTCTCATTCATAATGATTGAGTATTGATAAAAATTAGTATTGAATCTCCTATATTCGGTTTCCACTAAACTGAGCTTCTTGTGTTTGAATAATATAAGTTGGCATTTTTAAAATAAGGAATTTGAAAGCTACCTCTTCCTCCCGGCACTGGCCGGAAGGACTTTTTTGTTTTGAATTTATCTTTAAAAAATGGCTCAGATATAGCAGTTTGAATTTCTAATGCGGGTGACATTTTGAAAAATCTGATTATTTGCCTGCGACAGCACTCGTATATATCAACCGATTCCGATGTGAGTGAGCATGTGCACAGGAATTACTAAGGTCTCTACCAAGTTCTCTGGTTAGCCTCATCCACCTTGTTGTCTTAAAATGGCAGGCACTTCAGTGTATCGCCGAATTTGGCAACATAATATAAGTCATTTTAAATAAAAGCAGCTTGGATAAAGCTGTCTAATTTCGCTAATTCTCATTCATAATGATTTAGTATTAATAAAAATTAGTATTGAATCTCCTACCGGTTTCCACTAAATTGAGCTTTGTGCGTTTGAATAATATAAGCTGGCTTTTTAAAAATAAGGAATATGAAAGCTACCTCTTCCTCCCGGCACTGGCCGGAAGGACTTTTCATAATTATTCTTAAAATATACTTGTATTATGTATAAATATATTTGTGTTTGAAAAAAACTTCATAATTTAAAAAAAAAATATTTTATGTATAAAATCTGTAAACTAAATACATTTTGTAAAATATTAGTTGAGTATTTAATGAGTTTTAATTAAATTATTAATTGAATATTTAATGAGCAGATATTTAATGGGTTTTAATGCATTAACGTTTATTTTCCTCGGTCAAACGTCATCAAGTGGTACTTTCTTTCATATTTTAAACTTGATTTTATTATCCACGAGTACTAGTTATTTTCTATTTTTATTACCTTTACGATATAAATATGCTGATATATGAAGAGTGTTTAATGTACTAAGAGACATTAAGAGCAGCTGTTTTCTTCTAACTGCAAACATATTTTGTTTGATTCTATCATTATTTTCACGGGACCTGATATTAACTTATGAGTATAAAATTATGTTTTTAATTAAATCTACAGATTCAACTCTTCTAACGTGTTCTTTTTTTTCTTTTAAGATACTCTTATAATTAGAAACTTTAAGTACTATGCAAATATAATATTCATCATGCTATTATTTATACTTTAGTATTCAAATTTATATTAAAAATAGCAACATCAAGTACATTTCCTGCTACAGTCCTTAATTCGTTTCAAAAAGGACTTGCGACAGTCGAAATTTATAGTATGGCATGTTTTGATTTTTTAAGGGAACACAGTACCTTGAGAACTATTAATTACAGGTCAAGATATTGATTTTTTTAAACCTATAGTATAACATATTTTGAAAGTATACTGGTGATATTTCATAAGTGTATGTATAAAAATAAAGAAGTCATTAAACAATTTATGTGCGATGACAGAATTTAAAGGGACGCCACGCCCACTCAGAAATCCTTGTTAATTTAGATCACTACTGATCAAACACAAGGACTTAGGGAAGTATTTTATTTCGTCCATGACGAAAATTCAAGTATGATATAACTGTAACAGTTTGAGTTAATTTAGTCAACGAACCAAAGAAGGAGGAAAACAATAACAGTTTATAAATTAGCACAGGAAGAAATTAAACTTCCTCGCAATTGTAGAGATGATAAACATATAGCTTATATATAAGGCTGGATGCTTTTAACTTTTTATACTAAAACTATATAAAACTTATTCATGTTCTCGAGCGATTATTACTAGGTAATATTTTGTTTAAATGATGTCAAACGAGACAATTTTCTTATTTTTATATTTTTTTGATTAATTGTACTAAATTATTACCTTACTTATTAAATGTAACTAAATTATTTGAAAGTGTTTATATATACTTTAATTTATCTGTTTCATATAATTGTGCATGAGCTTCCCACAGGTCCGAAGTTAAAACGGGTTATTTTATAAAAGAAAAATTGAACCTGATTTTTCTCCATGTTCATATTTTCAGAACTTGCTTGTTCAATAAGTGCTAAACCTTTTTTCCTAATTCACATACAGTGTTTAATTATGTTTACTTGTACTCCATAGTGGTATTTAATATTTCTGTGTATGGATTTAATATTCAGGTTAGTAGATACTTAAAAAAAAATATTTAAATTATGAGTTTGTTAAATTTCCTTGATTTTATACTATACACGAGATAACAAAATTGATATTAAATGTAATATTCCATACATCGAACAATCCATGCAGTTTTATGTAACATATCGTAAGGAAAGTAGAACCAAAAATTAAAAAGAAATAACCATATTAAAACAAGACTGTATGCGATCGCATATCGCACAGATGGTTTCCTTTAATATGTCTTTTAAAACATTTTAACATTAAATTAATAAATCAAAATTGTTAATTTATAATTATTAAATTCTTACATAAATAGCAGCAGTATTAAATTTCATTTTAAAATAATTATATATATATATATATATATATATATTAATAAAATTAAAAATATTCAAGTAAAAATATTTAAGTAAAATTAAAAAATCGGAATATTTATTTAATTCATCAATCTAAAAAAATTAGCGGAGGTATAACTAAAAAATAATATTTTTTTAAAGCAAAACATTGTTTAACACATTTTTAAAACGTTAAAATAATACAGAAAATATCCATAATTATTCTTTCCACTTTCAAAAACTTACTACATGGCGCTAAAAAGAATGTTAACATATATTAAATTTGAAATAAAAAAGAAAAAAATGCCTTTTAACTCCTCAATATTGCATATAGATAACCTGGAAAAAAAATGTCCATATGAAGTTTATTATTTCAGAAAATGGCTTATAGACGCAAACAACAAATAAAAAATATAACTGATTATGCCATCTGACATTTTAAACAATAATTTTTACTAATTTTCATTAAAAAAAAAAAAAAAAAAAAAAAAAAAAAAAAAACATTTGTAAATAATTTTTCGGATTTTTTTTTTTTTTTTTTTTTTTTTTTTTTTGAAATTTTATATTTTCTCTGTCTGGAGAAAAAACAGATTTTAAAAATTATAGCAGCTCAATAATAATAATAATAATAATAATAATAAATAAAAATAAAAAATAAAATCCTTTAAAATTGCCAAAAAAAAAGGAATTTTCTTTAAAATAATTTATCTGAAAATTATGTGTAAGAATAAAAATAAAAAAGTTAAAGCTCCGCCTGAAACATTCGAACCCACTGTTGCGGGCGACGAACGGCTAACGGCTTACCTTGGCGCTATCGGCGATATTTTCATAATTAAAGTTGAAATTTTGAAATCGAAAAAGAGCGAATTCATTTAATTAAAATAATATAAGACTTTTTTTTCAAAATTTCATAATTTTTGGTATGACGGGGTATCCAGCCCTGTAAGGAAAAAAAAAAAAAAAAAAAAAAGCAAAAAAAAAAAAAAAAAAAAAAAAAAGAGTATGTAACGGAAATAGCTTCGGAGTACGAGTCTGTGACGGATCGACTGAGAAGCCAGAGTATAAGGGTTTATCTGATGAACGAATTCCTTAAAAGTAGTAGGGATTTTTTTTTAGGTTAAATACAAAAAAATAGTTAATTATGCTGTTCAACAATTTTTTTTCTAAAATTCATTTCCTTTTTTAGGGGGACAAGGGACCTTAAAAACCATAAGAATAATTTATTTTATTTGTTTGTAAATTTCACTTTAAATATTATTCAAGGGTACATTATATACATTATGGCATGCATTTATCATAAAAAATAAAAAATAATATAAAGATAGAAAAAATGAAAAATTTTGAATTTTTTTCAAAACATTTTGATTTTTTTTTTTTGTTCACTTTTATAGTCAAATATATAAAATTCGATGCACAGTTTTATTTATATATATAAACCAAACTTTTTAAAAAATATATTGGAGATTTTCATTGATATGGAACGCGCAGGGGGCATTTCGAAGGTATCATCTATGTAAATTTCCATTTTTTTCTCTCATTTTTTTTGTGATAAATGCATGGAATTAATTTTAGAAATGAGGATCCCAGAAGCCAAGGAGTATGCGTGACAAAATTGAACTAGTTGGATGTACCAATCCAAAATTTTCTTCTGTCTCATATATTTTAATATTTCAAAACGTTGTTACAAATGTCAGTATTTCATTTTAATTAGTTCAATACTATATCAACTTTGACTTTCATCTTAAATTTCTGCTTCAGTTAATTAATCGGAGTAAAAATTAAATCTCGATCATGATACTTATTAAAGTCAATAGTTTCCCGTTATTCTGTTGTATATCGGCTGTTCACGAATAGTCGGCATATCAAGATGGAAAACTTCCATCGCTTCATCGAACTACGAAAATCAAGAAAATTACACAAAAATCGCTACTATAGTGCTCCTTTTCGGCAGAATATTTCCAAATTCAGGGAGGACATACTTTGCGTAGCTACCGGGTGTCCCAAAAAGGAGTGACTGATTTTTAAATTCAAATACTTGTAAACGGTGACAGATATTTAAAAAAATCTTCAGGAGGGTTATGCATAAGGTCAAAAGTTTTTTTTACAGTGATTTTCAATTTTAGTTAGAATTACAAACAATAGATGGCGCTGCGATCAATAGACGCTAAAATCAGGCTCGATTTTTGGTACTTCGTGGCCCGGATAATACATTTCCATCTCCTTTTTCCGCATGAAACAAGAGAAAAAACCAAAAATCAAGCCTGTATTTAGCGACTATTGCTTACAGCGCCATCTATTGTTTGTAATTCAAACTAAAATAGAAAATCACTGTAATAAAACTTTTGACCTTATGCATAAACCTCCTGCAAGAAATTTTTAAATATCTGTCACCGTTTGCAAGTTATTGAATTTTAAAATCAGTCAGTCCTTTTTAGGACACCCGGTAAATGCATACATAAAAAATTGGTTCAATTCTATGCATAACTTCATACACTTTTCTAAGGTACAATATTGAAAATTGCAAAAAATCGTCATTACAGCGCCCCCTACCTGCAGAATATTTCCAAATTCAAGGAGAACCTTTTTTCTATGACCTAAAACTTACACAAAATAATTTATTCAATTCTATGCATAACTTCTTACACTTTACAATGGTACAATATTCAAAGCGGCACAAAATCGCCACTAAAGCGCTCATTTTTGGCGGATTTTTTCTAAATTAATGAAGAACCTCCTTGCCATAGCAAAAAAATGAAACAAAAAAAAATGAAGCAAAAAAAAAAAAAAAAATTAGCAAATCATAGCAAAAAAAAAAAAAAAAAAAAAAAAAAAAAAAAAAAAAAAAAAAATGGTTGAATTCTATGCATAACTTCATACACTTTTTCATGGTAAAATGGCGGCACACGGACAGACAGACATTTTCTGCAAACATATTTTTTAGTATCCCTGACCCCTACGCAAATCCGTGGAAAACCGGAAGTCGAAAAAAGTTTCGATTACATTAATTTCTTCTATTGAAGGCAGAAGAAAGTAAAAATAATTAAAAATGTTTTATGTCCCCTTAAAAATATACTATCATGTCAAACGTATCCGGACACATTCGATTTTTGATGTTTTCTCGAAATACCTAACTTTTCGTTTGTTCTTGAACTTAAAGAGAAGGAACATGTTTTCCTCATATTTTTCAGATAATATTTATTTAGAGGACTAACAACTGACGTGAAAAATGAAAAGGAAGAAGATCGTCAGGAAAAAAAAAAAAAAAACCTTCTAAATACCTTTAGCTGGGTTATACGACTATGTGTGTACCGTTCAAAATTAGTGCACTTTTGAGAAAAATAGCACTTATATTAATGAAGATATAATGGTTAAAAATGTAAGAAATTTCTGCATGTTTTCTTACATTTGGGTGTTGTATTTCGGTGTATCAAATTGATTAAAAATCATTAAAATTTTGAATGTTTATAATACAATTATTTATTATCCCTAATAGAGAATCTTACATAAAAAATATATAGCAACATAAAAAAAATAGCACACATATTAACATAAAAATATAAAATAAATTGTTATATACGTTCAGTAATACCGAAGTAATGACATAAATCTTTGTGGTAAACGATTGTAAAAATGAAGTAATTGTATAAATTTTTATTATAATAAGATTATAAAAAGAAATGGAAACAAAGTTTATTCTAGATTTCAGTTAGTTAAAGTTAATATTCATCATAATTGTGATTTTACATTAGGTGAGATTATTTATTTATCCTGTCATATTTACAGGCTTTAGAAAATCAAAAATTATTTCCCATTTTAACTTTGCAATACTTCATCCTAAGTTTGTAAAATGATAGAAAATTTAAAGATTATTATTACTTCAATTAGAGTATTTTATTAGAAATTGAAATATTTCTTCTCATGAAATATTAATTATAGTCTAAAGAGGATTATCAGAAATTTTCCTTATACAATGTTTAAAAATTATTATTAGTCGAATGAAAATATATTAATTCAACTTAAAGATTTTGGACCAATATCAATTAAATTACATTAAAAATAAAATGAACAGAGACTTTCATTCAATTAATTTTGAAAACTGCAAATATGAATAACATTTAATAAAGCCTTCTAAATAAATAGATGAATTTTAATAAAAAACAGTAAGACTATAAAAATCAATATTATTGAAGGTTTATTTGTTTTACACATCTCAAATTTTAAGTTCGTTTATGTTGAGAATATTTTAGTTCTGAATATACTCTCATAGAATCCTTATACAACTATAAGGAATAGTTAAACAAAATATAAATTTGTGAATTTGGAATTTTTCTTTTTTTTATTCTATAACATAAAATATAATAAAACTTTATCCTCTCGAGACCTGGAGATAAAATAATGCTACAAATACACATTCATTGTTTATGTACAAACGAAATGGCACCATATATGACAAAAAGAACCCTTTTTTGGTAATAAATATTTCAGAGAACTGGTAATTTAGGTTCAATAATCCAATATTCGTATATAAATTTATATTTTCAAATGTTTCAGCTGTTTTTAAAGAATGAAACTATCAAAAATTTTAAAGATGCACATATTTCTCTACAGCTACAAGTAAGAGTATATTTTAAAGGTTTTTAACTGTCCACAAAAAATGTACAATCGTTATATAGCTAATCATATTCTAAAAAAGAGAGAGACAGAGGTAGATATTCAAGTTATGAAATGCACATGAGAAATTCATGTTCCCAATCTTCAGTTTACTTATTTATTGCTTTATTATAAATGCAGGTTTCCAGCAGAAGAGGTCAAAATTCTTATCCTAATAATCTTTCGTAGGGTCATATAAAAATAGGTTGTTTCTGGTCTGGTCCGTTTTTTTAGCAAGTAGCAACTAACAAGCATGACTGGACGGCTCAAATTCTAAAAACGCTCTTAACGTCAACGAATTTTATATACAATATAGCAAATTTTATATACATCATTTAAAAGCAGACTTTATTTAAAATCGTTCGATACCAGTAACTTTCTTCTACGATAATTTGTTGCGGAGTTAGTAGGGCGTGTTTACTTTTTTTCCCACGACTGTACGTATTTTTAATAAAATGAGTCAAAGTTTTGTATTTTAAATGAAAATAACCAAAATAATAATTTAGATTGAAATAATCTTTGTTTATTTATTACTTGCCCCGGCTAGCGAAAAAGTATCACAAAAGCTATGTATTCACATTTCTTTAGGTAGTTGTTCGTGGTATCCCGGATTAATCTTCAGTAATGGGATACCTCGCTATTTGCTGTCTTAGCTGTAATGTTGAAAACATATTTTATGTTTGAAAACTTGACAATTAATTATATGGCAGAAAATAGTAGCATCATCATCTACTTAATATTTAAAATAGAAATTTGCATTTCATTCCAACTGTTTATAATATTTTGAAAGAATATATCACTATTAGTTAGATTATGTTTTTAGAAAGGTTTTAGAGTATACACATTGTTCTACGTTGCTTAGTTATAGAGATACAGGAAAAAGTTAAAGAATTAAGTGAACATGATTATTAAACTTTAGACTTTAAAAAATATCTACTGAACAGAATTTGATGCAAGTGGCACTGTTACATAACTTTTTATGAGAGGTTTTAGTATATAACATTTAATTATATGTTGCTTAGTTATAGAACTATTGGAAAAGCAATGGAGCAATTATGAAATATACATCTGCTATAATTATATAAAATGCACATTTGTATTTCAGTCCGGCAGATTAATAATTACAAAAAATTTTGTAGATATTTGAAACTTCTCTGTAGCGAGTTTTCTTCTTGGATGCTTTTCTGAAACAAAAGCTTAACAACAAATCAGATAATAGAAAATCCCTTCATCACCAACTACAATAAATATAAAATGCTAACTCGTATTTTATTCCGTTTGATTATAACTCAGATAACTCAAATTATTCTTAACTCTTGTACCACTTACGGTGTTAGTTAGGTAATCGTTTAGAAATGTTTCAATGTATTAGACAACATTGTTTAACCCTAAGTAGTTATATAGTTACAAGACAAAGGGTCAAAATTAAGTGAACCAATTATGAAAGATACCTTTTATTTAAACTTCTACTGTACGTATTTTAACTGTAGTTGCACATTTAGATAATATTTCTGCAATTGTTTCGATATTTAACACACAATTGTACATTTTTAGTTATGGAGGTATATGGAAAGTTATCATAGGTGTAGCCTTAACAAAAGGGAGGATAAACGCTATAAGCAGATGGTATATACTAGAGAGTATATATGTTACAGCTATGGAGGCATATACTATGTGGCGCTATTGGACTCTTTAATGATGTATGGAAAAAATCATATAAACATTTTTGAATATGTATATATGTGTTATATAACTAAATTATAAAAATATATAATTTAATAAAAAAATAATAATAATAATAAATAAATAAATAAATATATGTATATATGTATTATTATTATTATTATTATTATTATTAAACATATATATATGTTTTTATATTAGTAGGAAAACATACTTAAATAATTATATATGTTAAATTAATGCATACAGCTGCACATATTATATACAGTTTTGTGACTTAAAGAATTGAGAAACGTATGAATTAAAATAAGTTAAAAATTATACAGCAAAATGTAAAACTAAATCCTTAATTTCTTTTAAAAAAATAATTTCATATGTAACATTTTAAAAAATAAAATAAAAATTCAAATATCATACTTTTGTAAATATTTATGCAAGATCAACAGGTAGACAAACTATATTATAAATCTCAACTAAATAATTTCATTATTAAATCTCATAAGCTAAAAAAAAAACATATATATATGTATGCGTTGTGTAAGATATCTGCATCTCATGAAATATTTATTTGAAATGTTGAATTGAAATCTACATACCTAGTACATACTATGATACTTTGTTCAGAAATACATGAACTCTATTTTTCCGAAATTTTTGAAATAATTTAATTGAAAAATGAATAATTCATGTGTTGTACTTAGGTTTCTTACACTGCAAAATAAGGTAATTCTGAAACCTAAATTCTGAAAGTATGAGTAGGGTGTATATGAATGATGTATATTAAAGCAAGTAGTTATTCGTCTATAATACGGTACATAAGGATTTTTTTTTTTTTTTTTTTTTTTTTTTTTTACTACAATGCTAATTCATCTGCATAACACGGATTCATCTGATCTTTTTCTTATTTTTTATAGTGATTCAGATCATTTTCGAAAATAAAAATGTTTTAGTTTTTAAGGACGTCTATATCTGACGTAAAGCATATATAATTTATTTCGGATCCGCTCATCCCAAACTTAATCGTTCATCATTATTTGAATTTAAAGTGCCGAAGAATCATACAAATGATCACAGTCCTTAGAAAATGATGACTTATGGACACCAGAAGGTTATGTAAGACTTTGAAAGTATTCCTTTGTGTTAAAAGGTCCGGGACACAAAAATCTCCCATTTTCTAAAAAAAAAATATTGCATTGAAAATTTCTCTGTGTTTTTTTTGCTTAAAATGACATGTTAATCATGTTTCTATATTACAACAGAAAAAATAAAAATTTTCGTTTTGGTTTATTTTCAAAATCTGGTTTTCAAGCAATGGTTGTCACAGAAACGACTACTTGCGAAAATGCGTTTTTCTTCATGATAGCTTTTTTCATCATTTCTCGTATTTAAATCCTTATACTTCAAGAACTGTCAAAAATAATTGGTTCAAACTTGGGACGTGTCTTTTTCAATTGTTTTACATTCATTTTCACTCAGCAAAATAGAAAAAAATATTTACTTATGAAAATATGATTTTTTTTCTTTTCTTTTTCTTTTTTTTTCTTTCTTTTTTTTTTTTTTTTTTTTTTTTTTAAGTTAGACCATTTCCTTTTAGTTTTTACTTTAAATATATATACATTTTTTAAAGTAACATTTTGAAAAATACTGAATCAAAATTAAAACTTATATATTTCGGTTTATTTAAATAAAAAAAAATTGAAATCCTACAAATAATATTTCGAGTTATACCGATTTTTTATTAACGACCATACCTTTTTTTACAGAATTTTAAATTATTTTTTTTTAAATATATATGAGAAGTTTTATCATGTGATGTTTTTACGAATAACATGGTTAACAATTCATGGTAAAGTTCAAAATTTTAACTCAATAAATAAAAAAAAATTTAAAATTGCGTCCCGGACCCCCTTAAATATTATTATAGCTTACACCAGAATAAGTAGTATGTACTAGAAAACAGGAATTATGCTTTTTTCGGAATTTAGTGTCACCCCCGATGAAGTATACATATATATATATGTATGTATGTATGTATGTATGTATATAAATATAGATAATACAAAATATATTTCAGTTGTAAAACTTAAAACACACGCTTTTATTTTATATAAAATGACGTCATTCGCATCCTCTGAAAAATTCCTCATTTACGATCCAGTCTTAAACAACATCTACAGAATTCATATGACGTCACTATCGCTAATACACAAATAATAAAAAAAAATAAAAAAAATGTCGTAACTCACGAAACTCGACTAAAAAAAAACGGCTATTTAATTATTGATGTACCTTCATTTGTTTGTAATATAGATAATTAAATTAAATATAATTTATAATAGCTCCATGTTTTATCAGATATCATTCATTTATAATTTTTCAAAATGGCACGTATTTCAATTACATTTTTATCAGTAGTTATGGGAAAATGGCAACAAAAAAAAAAATAATTACTATTTTCCAACTATTTTTTCGTTACTTTCTACAGAAATGGTATACTTGAATTGACAAAATTAAACAAATGATGCTAAAAACTACTGCAAAATTAATAACTCAAAAATAAATTGAGATGCAATTTTCAAACCAATTCCATTAAAATGTACTTTTTTCCGAATAAGACGGTAGAAAAATTAAAAATGTGCGATGCTTAGAAGTTTTAAAAAATACAGTAGTGTATTTAACAGTAAAGTGGTACATCTGCTTTGTTTTACGGTTGTCGTATGCAACAGAACGTTATTTTTTGGAAACGACACTTTAATACTCGTAGCTGGGAGAAATAAATAGCAAACTGGGGGCTAATAAACAACGGTTTAAGCATCAAAATAATGTATTGAAATTTTAGACTAATTTTGGTAATTAAAAAAAAAACTCTCATTAGTGAGAAATTAATAGTGGAATATTTGTTTATATGCACGTTGTTTCAGATATGCAGGATGTGAATTTTAGAGAATAATAAAGTACAGGAGATAAAAAAGAACGAGACAACTGAAATACTTTGAGAAAAGTAGACACCCACTTCAAAATTTTATGGGGGATTAAAGAAAAATATAATTTTATTTATGCTTCGCAAAGGTTTATTATCACAACGCCGTCAATGCTAAACTTTTCAAGTTTTTCAACTCTGAGAGAGGAATGTTGCAGTGTAGCTAATTTCAATCAGAGGGGGAATATACTTGTAATTACAATTCTTTATAAGGATTGATTTTTAGATTTCCCACATATTATTTTCCATATAAATGCGGGGTGTGTGACGTTTCAATATAGCATATCTCTGGCTATATACGTAAACTAATATTTAAAGTCTCTGGTAACATATCTAATTGCGTGGTAACATATCTAATTGTTCTAATTTTCCTCCATTTATTCGCCATGCAAATATTTCAAAAGCATATTTATGGAAAATGAAGGATTTATTGTAATAATTTCAACTTTAATAAGTGCACAATTGAAAATAGTTAAACCACAAAAAAGTTCTAATTTATCACATTTTTTATCCAAAACATATTGATTTATGAATTTTTATATGTATATTTAAAAGTAAGTTTAAATTTGGGCATTCTAAAATAAAGAATAAAGATACTTTTACAAAATAGGTCATATTACAGTAAAAAATATTAAAAATCATAGATAACGTATTTTCAATAAGTACAGAAATCAGCCATTATGACAAAATAATTAATTTTAATGTATTGTAAGCAAGTCTTCTCGTAAATAAAGTAAAAATGAACGATAATTTAAAAATCGATAATGTAATCTCATAAGTGTAGATATATTATTTTCATGTAGATGTATCGTGAGAATAATCCTACTTGAAAATTTTATATTTCTGTTTCAAAATATAGCACGAGTTTTAGGCAGTAAAAAGCGGAATTATTTTTTTTTTTCTTTCATGGAATGCCGTTCTGTCGTCCATATAATAAAGGTGTAAGATATTCTGTTACGTCACGGTATGAATGTATAAAGTAACTACTTAACAATGGAAATGTTGTATCTCGTATTCTTAATATAACACAGGATTACTGACATATATCATGCTTGGTGAATTCTCATTTATTCTTATGCTCAAAATTTCATTTCTTTTAAAGTTACATTTAACCCCTTGAGGGGCTGAGGGATACATTATATCCCACCTAATTTAAACAAGACTTGCACCAGAAACTTTTAACTAAATTTTATATTTTTGATTTTGAAGGGAAAATGTTGGAAAATTCCTTTTCCTTATTTAAAAATAAAAATTTTCGATTATTTCTCTGATAATTCAGTATTACAGAGACATTATTACATGCCCCTCGAAGGGTTTAAGTATATTTGTTTGTAATAAATACATTCAGATGGCGTGTCTCATAACAAGTTCTCTAATAAAAATAGCGTATGTTATAAGCTTTCACAAATTTAGATACCTATTTTAATTTCTCAAATTAATTCCTTTCAAGTATGCTTTTTATCTATTTTTACAATTTTGTGCGGTATGAAATAAAGATTTTAGATATTTTATAGTTTTAAAATAAATTGTCTACGTCTTTACACTTCTTTACAAACTTGATTTTAGATAATTAAAGCATCACAGCATCATTTATTTATCGCTTTTAAATCTGTAGCTTGAGCGTTTTTTTGTCAGATTGTACCTATTTTATAATATTCATGTAATGTAATTAACAACATCAAGCAAAAGTAGAGTTTTTGAGGTGTTTCAAAAACTCATTTTATGGATAACTAATTCTGTAACATTGAACAAAAAGGGCCAATGTCCATTTTTCTCAAATAGCAGAAAACCCAATGTAAGTTTGACAAATTACATTAACAGTGAGTACATTGGCGTCGAGAAAATATTTTCTTTTGAATGTTCTAATATTGGGAGGGCTTTGGCACTTTTAACAATTACTTTATATCGCATCCTTAATTCATTCGTGCATTTAACTCAAATTTCTCAATTTTGTTCCAAGGTACAGAATTATAAAATAATAATAATATTTTAATAAACATAAAATTAACATTCTTCTGGTATATTAAGAAAAAATAAATAAACTTGCCGCTGTATCAAGAGAACACATATGATTATGTAACTAATGCAGAAGGATCATTTTTATCAATTATAATTTTATTTATAGTTATGGTTATAGGATCAAACAATTTGGATGATCTGTCAAAAGACATTTTAAAAATATATTAATTGGGTATATGATGTTTGTTGTGTCAAAATAAGTAGTTTATTAAATTCAACAAGGGGCTAATTAAAGAGAATATTTGCATGGTGAAGAATATTCACATCCAGATATAAACACTTAACAACGTCCTTTACTAATAATCACTCTATATTTTCAGTTACATATTCTAAAATTCCCGATGCTCTATGAAATGTATCTAATTCTAGGAGATGAAGTTTCACACGAAATTTGGAAGTGTGATTTCAGTTATGTATATGTAAACAGTTTATTCAAGTGCACTTTAAAATATGAGTTAAATTTGAAAAGAAGAGATATTGTGCTTTAGAATTGCTATAATCTAAAACATGTATTTAAAAAGTACTTGAGACTGAAAGTATTATTAGAATATAAAGTTATATCATTCACACTTTTGTATGCTGATTTCGAAATAGGAGTTAAATTTCGTAATAGATAGCGATACAGAACACAATAATTTTGATTTTGGCAGGGCAGTAAATAACAAAGCTCATTTAATACGATTTTGAAAACGCAAATTCATTATTTAGATCTTTAGGAAAACTATAATTAATGAAGGCAACAATGTACTCACTTTTTCACTTTCTAAGAAGACACATCTCCATACAACCTAATAAGATAGCATAATATATATATATATATATATATATATATATATACATATATATATATATCTATATCTATATATCTATATATATATATATATATATATATATATATATATATACATATATATACATATATATATATATATATATATATATATATATATATATATACATATACATATATATATATATATATATATATATATATATATATAGTGTGTGTGTGTGTGTCCATGTACTTAATTGGCTTTTACATACTAGAAGTCAGTATTTTTAATCATGCTGCACCTACATTTCCACAAAAGGTGAATTCAAATGTTTTTCAAAAGTTTATTTTCATATGATTATGCAATTTCTAAGAAAATTAACAATTACTGACATGTGACGAAATATGCTAGCTAAAGCAAGTTGACGGTGAAAACTGAATAATACCGAATTTCTGTTGATAGTCGCAAATTAATGCTAAAGGTTTTATCAACATCTTTATTGAGCAATACTGCTGACCTAACTGCTATTTCTTAAGAGACTTAAATTTTTCGATAAAAATGAGTTTAAACTGCAAATTAGACTGGTTCGTCAAGGACCTGAATATGTTTTGTAATGTCTGTAGAACATTTCTTTAGCCTGATCTGGCGCGCCGTGGGTTACGTGACACGCGGTTGAGGGGGAAAAGTAATTCTGTTTGAGAATGAAATGTAGATGTATTATACCGTGCATATGTGTCGGCGGGTTTTCGAGAAAACAAAAGATCATTATAAAAATGCTTTCAGGTGCTATGGGCACGAGAAATTTAGAAATTTAATAGTATAGTGAAATGAGGATTAATGTGTGTAGGAATAACATGAAAGTAGGGTTGTGCACCTATGTGAAATTTATACATAGTATTTGTACATAGTTGTGTCATCATTTGTTTTGTCATCGTTTATGTCTTCGCCCTGTACTGTGTTAATAAACAATTATTTGTGACAAACAAGGAGTGTTCTTTCTCGAAGTGGCAGCCTGGATGTAAGAAATTCATTTAAGACGTCACACGCTCTCTTGTAAATAACAAGAACTGTTATATAAAGTAAGGGCGCATGTTTATTTATATTTTTATTTGAAGTTAATCTGAATATGGAAATATTTGAAGATGATTTAAGTAGATGAGAGAATGAAATGTGATTTATTATTATGAGGTTTATACATATCATTTATTTAAGATGAGCGTTAGTATTTGTTAAGTGTTGAAATTATGAAAGTGGTTAAGAGTATAAACTAAAATGTTTAGTGTTAAAGGTCTAAGAAAAGAAGGTTTGACTTTAAACTTCAATTAACTAAACGGCTTTCGAAATCTTTACACACTTGCAAGTTAGTGTTACTTCGAGCCAATATTCAGGATACTCGTAGTAAGCTCGCTTTTATTGAAAAAGAACTTTTTCATTTACATCTTTCTCTTGGAAACTCAGTGTCAAATTTTGACACACTTGATCGGTTATCATGGTACCGGTCTGTCAAGTTCTCTGCTTTTCATAAACTTTCGCACACTTCACTTCCGCATTAATTTCATTGGCTGTTAGAACTTGATGGTCTTTTGGTATCATGTTTTGACATTTGGGTTTTTTCATGGATGGACAAAAATTCCATATTAATTCTTTAGAATCCCTAATTAAGAGTGTTAAAACTCTGAGTATGACAGTTGTGACTAAGCCGGAAGCGTGGAATTTACTTTATACTTCACTTGAGATGTCTTTTGAAATGAAAAATGTCGCAGAAGTGTTAAAAATTGAAATTTTACTAAATTTAGTAGGCGAACAAGTGGCGCATTTATTAGTTTATGCAAACGCGAACGAAATGAAAGACTATGAAAAGGTTAAGGTCTTAATTTTAAAAGAATTTCAACCAACATCGGAGGCTCATCTCGAATATTTCCTTGTGGCAAAAATAATGAAAAATGAAAACCATTTGCAATTTGCAAGCAGTATCCGAGCGAATTTGGATTTTTATTAAGAACTTAGGAAAGTAAATGATTTTGGCACATTGAATGAATTAATTGTCAGCGATAGATTACTAAGATCACGATATTCAGAGACGCGAAGTTATGTTAAATTAAAGCATTAGACGATTGACTAAAACCACGACAAATCGCGGAGCTATGCGATAATTTGTTTACTTCAAAAGGTGGAACTTTTGTCGGGATTATATGACAGACAGATAAAATCATTTCGTAATTATGATGAACCAGAAAACATAAATCATGGAAGGTATGCTCCACATCATGCCAGAAATAATGTTCTTTCTCGTGATAGGAAAACGAATAACATAAGAGGACATCAGAAGCCAAGGGGCACAAGTGACAAAATTTCGATTTAAAGTAAATTGAGCTCAAAGACAATTGACGTTAAAATTGAAAATCAATAATAATTGACTGAATTGAAATAGGTAACTGCTGCTTGTTTCACAGTGGTCTTTGAACTGTTATTTCAATATATGTGAAAAAAGTAGAATGCAGTTTTCTTTAAATTTAAATTAATCTACAATGATCATTATTCGGCAAAAGTGGTTAATCTCTAAAACACAACACATATTTAGAAAATCACTTATATTTCATTAAATGCAAAGAAAAAGAATAGTTCCAGGTCGTTTGTGCTCTTTTTTCAATCTTGTCACTTATACCACTTGGCTTTTGGCTTCTGGGGTCATCATATGTAAGTTTTATCAACAAATAATCCATTTGCGGTTCTGTCCGTATAGTAAAGAAAAATATAAAATTAGAAATTTCCAAAATCAAACGATAAAGGAATCTTTCATTGAGAAAAATAAGCATGATGATAAGTTAGTTGCTACGGTGACAACTTTATGTTCTGGAAATTAGGCAGTCTTAGCAATACCAGGATGTGAGGTTGGGGGGACGGAAAATGGACGCGTTAATCAATAGTGCCGCCGAGATCACAGTAATTAATTCAAACCAGATACCGGATTCATTTAGAAATAATGAAAATTCAAAATTTCAGTTGATATCGCTTTTGGAGATAAAATAACCACGGACCTTGTAACTTTACCCATAGTTTTAAAGTCCAGAGAGTCAAAATGTTTAGTTAACTGTGTAGATGTTTTCTTTGCGGCAACAGGTAAATTATACGGGGCACGTATTATCACGTCAACGATTTATGAGTTATTACAATTGGCGCAGATTGGAGGGGAAGAAAATAGATTATGTGATGTGTCGGCGCCTACGAATGAGATGCAGTCAGAAAGGGGGGGGGGGAAATTACATATCAAGAAGAGAGGGGTAGTAAAACGAAACAACAAAGTAGAAATTATGAGAATTTTTGTGTATTAGATCAAAATGAAAATTCAGAAAGTTAGTTAATGATTAGCTGTAGTGAAAGGAAAAATAATAGTGAAGATTTAAATGTGGGTCATCAGTCAGATGCGAATATTTACAGCTCGCAACAGAAAAGTTGCAAATCCTTACAGGGAGCTTTCAGAGATGCCAAAAAATAGAAAAACTGGTTTGTTATGGTAGATAATTTGCTTTACCATACGGAAATGGTTCCGGGAGTTCAAGTTATGCAATTGGTGGTACCGGAGGTGAGGAGGGGAAAATTTTTAAATATTGCGCATGAATCGATTTTCGCTAATCATCTCGGCATGGAAAAAACAAAAGAGAGAATTCGTTATTTATTTTTTTGGCCAGTTGTGTCACGGGATGTGGAGGAATTTTGTGTATCGTGTAAGGAATACCAACTACGAAGAAGGGAGAGGCCCAATCAGATACCCATTGTCCCAATTAAGAGACAGGAATGCACGTTCGACGTTGTAAATATTGACATAATAGGAAAAATTGAGCCTCCGTCAACGCGTAGGCATGAATATATACTTATTTTGGCAGACCAATATTCGTGATGGCCAGATGTGGTTACGTTAAGGACAATTACGGCTAATGTTACGTTCGATGCACTGTTAGAGATATTTATGCGAATTTCATGCTAGGCTGAGGGCGGCAGCTAGATTTGCAACGCCGGGTCATCCACAGAGATGAGGATTAGTTGAGCGATATAATCAGGCGTTGAAACGCATGTTACACCATATAATTCGTAGCGATCCGAAAAATTGGGATAAACACATCCCCTATCTGTTATTTGCTTACAGAGAAATTTCGAATAGCACCACGGGCGTTTTGCCATTCAAATTAATATACTGAAGAGAGGCCATGGGCCACTGGCGGTATTAAAGTCTACATGGGCAGGCAAAATCCCACTACCCATAAATCTGGGAAGAGCGCTACCGAATACCTTCAACAGTTATAAATTATTTTAGAATGGGCGGCGGAACAAGCGGCAATAGTATCAGAGGTTAAACAAGGCTCGTATCCGAAGTACCCTAATCTAAGAGCGATTTACAAGGAATTTAAGCCGGGGGACCAGGTATATCTATTACTCCCGGACTCGAAGAACAAACCTTACGCTAACTTGTAATCCTGATTCTTACAAAGTGGGATTAGTAAACGGTAATGTTAGGAATGTGCACGTGATTAAGATTAGCAAATTTACTCATAGGGTACAGGCGGTGGGGATAATCTTCGAAAATGAGGAAGAATTAGGGAGATCCATCACGCCTCCAATACGAAAGAAAGATAACTCCGACTTATAAAATGTAAAAAATGTAAGAAGTAAAAAAGCTAGTTTAATTGTTTAAATACAAAGAACTATTTTCTAGAGAAGTACAAATAGCCAAGGTAGGAGAGCACATAATACGAATGATTGATGCAGAACAGTAAAAGCCCTATGTTTGCAGAATCCCAGAGGCATTGAAGCCGAAAGTAGATAAACAAATTGAGGAGCTATTGGAATATGTCTGATTGAAGGAAGTGAACGGAGGCTCCACATCCAGTAGTATGCGTGATGAAGAAGGATGGGGCCTTACGCCTATATGTAGATTTCCGAGAACTGAACGCTATCACAAAAACCGATGATTTTCTAATGATAAATGCAAGCGATCTGTTATTAAGTATTGGCAGATCCAATATTATAATGACAATAATCTTACTGAAAGGGTATTGTGCCATACCATTGGAAGAAAAGAGTCAAACTTAAGCCTGTTTTAAGAGTAATAGCACTCAGTATCGCTTTAAAGTAATGGCCTTTGGGCTCAGAAATGCAGCGGCGACTTTTCAACGAGCAATGAATAAAGCGCTTTCTGAATACTAGGAGTTCGCCCGAGCGTACATTGATTTTATAGCCGTTTCTTCTGAAAACAATTTCTGAACATCTAATACATCTAGAAAACATATTTTCTAAGTTATCACAGTTACAATTCTCAGTCAACTTGAAAAAAGGTTGCTTTTGCAAAACCTAAGATTAGATACATAGGAAATACGATCGGGAGTGGCATCCATCGCACAATGGTGCAAAATCCCAAAAAAACTTGCCAAAAGTCGAAAATTAAAGTTATTATTTAGGAAATTTTGACTATACAGATGGCTAGAATAATGTTTAGAGTGTCAGAATCTATATTTATAAAAAAGGCTTTTGTTTTGCCTTGGTAACTTGTGTCATTTGAAAAGTGTCGCTAGGAAGATTATCATCTGACGCGAACAAACAGAGCAAAACAATGGTTCATCAAACACGTGCTACATTTTTCCATATCATCCGAATTTAATGCTTTAAAATAGATTCACGCATTGATAGTGTGTACTTTTTTGCGCGAGTCACAAAAATTATATTAAATACGTAATAAATAATAATTTCGTGATTATTTTTGACAAAAAGTTTTAAAAATATATTAATTTTTTGCTTTTAAACATAAAAAAGTTTATAAGTTCCACAGTGTTTCGCATCGAAATGTAAAGGAATAATAGCCTGAACTATTATCTAATGAATAATGAAAAAACCAGCTGCTAAAAACAGCCATTCTGCATTTCGTGCAGGTTTTTGCAACCAAAAGTAAAGATGTCACTTTTTTAGTCGCTTAGAAAGCTATGGCATTAATTACTGTTCACAGAAATTTAGCGGGGAAACATTTTTGAAATTTTTAGATTATTCAGTTTCGTGATAGATTATTATGTATTATATTACAAATAAGTATTATAATAATAAGCATAAATGAATTTGAAAAGCAAGATTAGCAACAAAAAAATTGAAAAGGAATCTGTATCATCAATGCGATAGAAATACATTTTCTTATCTTTATAGCTAAAAATTCAGTATATTCTATTGTAATTATACAAAATATCTTGTCAGTTGCAATCTTTGCTAGATCATACTGCTAAACGTATATTATTAATGTAAACGGAATTTTTTAAGAATCTGACTTCCAAGAGCATTAGCAATCTGAATTTGATTTGGAAGTGGGCGTGTGATAGCATATCTGGTCAAAGTACTTTTAAACAAAAATTTATCGTTGATGATGATGTAATTATATTCAAATAGCTTTTTCACTTCTCTAGTGCCACTAGAATTTTTAAATGTTGCGAATGATTAAGAAATCGTTATCTGGAAAAATTTGAGATCTTCATCTCCTCGATTTTTAGACCCATCTGAATCCATTTTTTGTACGAAAATACGGAAGCTACTGTCAGTGAAATGGATTATATTACAGATCAGGAGAGTAAACCTATTTCTTTAAAACAATCATTGATAGAAAATAGGTAGACGTTAAACTAGCTTCAAGGATGCTTGGTTGTAAAAATTTTAATGCAATTACCAGTAATTTGTCAACTCAACGTTGGTACCTATGTCAAGTAACTTCAAAACAGATTAATAACCTTGATGACTTTTCGAACTAAAAGTAAATGTAAATCGTTTACAATTCCGGATGTCTACGTTACATGCCTGTATAAGATGTTTTTAATGTAACTTGCATTTGGTATACAAAAATGATATAAAGGAATGACAAGCGTGCACTTCTGAAGAGAAGAAAAAAAATAAAATTGCAAAACAAAATTTACAAAAAATATTTCATTTACAATTAGGACTTCTCGTCGATAAACCAAAGCTTGGATTTGGACACAAAAATGATTACAATACTGGTCGATTCATTGAAAACACAATTATTTCTGCTTCTATAACGAGCGTAGACAAATATATGATCAAACGATTCCATGCCATATTACAAGTAAATTCTTAACATTCATTTGATCAATTTCATGGATTATTGCTCACAAACAACTCGTAAATTCATCGATTTGTATTCCTAGTTCTATATGCCAACTTCAGTGCACAAACCACTTATTCATGGCACAGAAATAATAGCTTCCTCAATATTGCCATTTGGGCAAATGTCAGGAGACGCTCAAGAATCGAGCTACAAATTGGTCAAAAAGGTATCGAGAAGATTTCTCCCTAAAATGCAGTAGGGAGTAAACAATGGAAGAGTTTTTGCGGCTGTTAATGTTATCAGAACCCTTCATTTCAAGCTTACGTAAATTATCATCGAAGAAACTTATATCCTTGCCCCTAGAGACAAAGAAACGTCTGTAAAATATTTTGACACCTCCCCTTCTGAAGAGCCTACTTAATAAATTACAGATGATTCAAAAATTGAATTTTTGAATATCCTTTTGTTTTATTTTAATAATATATAAAATTTAAACCTTGTAGTACTTTATTTTTCATTAATGTACTTAATTGTATTTCATAAATAAAAATTCATTATTTAATTTCGATTAAAAATATCTTATTCACTTGAAAATACCTTATAACATTTAGCCTCGAAACTTTTTAATTTCGAAATTCGAAATATTTTATTTAAGTATAATTGTTTTTATATTTAATCCGTCATTTTTTCAAATTTAATTTTTGAATCGTGCTTAGTATCCTCAAAAGCATCTGTATACGAAATTTCATAGAAATTGAATAACTTTCAAACCATTTATAATTAAGTCCGCCATATTGGATCCGCCATTTTGTTTTTAGGAATTTTAATTTTAGAATTGAGATCAGCATCCTGAAAAACCCCTGTGCACAAAATTTCGTGGCATTTAAATAACATTTTCATATTTTGGCCAGCTTTTCGAGATTTTGCCCCACTGTACATCAGACCGATCCCTGGAATGTGGAGGTCATACTAAGGGTAGCAGTGCCTCAAACGAAGAAACTGTTAAAAAGTGTCCTTCGTCTTCGTAATTGCTGTAGAAACTATATTCCCAACTATGCTGAAGTGGCATATCCTCTGACTGAACTGACAAAAAAGAACAGTCCAGGGCAGTTGTGTTGGTCGGATAAAGCATGAACGATCATTTAATGAGTTGAAAAGAGGTCTAATCGAAGCACCAAGTCTACATACCCACGTTATGGGATTATCTTTTGTCATAGAGTGTGACGCATCTTCACTCGGCATCGGCGCGTGTTTATCACAGCGAAAGGACGGGACATTGTACCCGGTAATCTACGCCAGCCAAAATCTCACCATTGGCCGACCATTGAACAGGAGCCTTATGCGATTACATGGAGTCTAAAGAAGTTCGGAACGTGGATTTTTGATTCACCCATGAAACATATCACCGACAACAACCCATTAACTTTCATCACCAAAACTGCCACCCAATGTTCCAAACTGCAGCGAGAGGCATTAGCACTGCAAAAATATGTTATTTCGCACCGAAGTTCATATACGCAGACGCTTTATCAAGTCTTGAGACTGTTGCTTAAGAACAAAAAAAAACTTTTCAGAAAACTGATTACATAAACTCTTTCTTTTAGTGACACTACTGTGCTTTGAAAGACTGTTTGGTGTTGTGCTGCAGTTATATCTTACATATGTTTTATTTAATACATTTATTATTGTGATTTATTAAGTAATAATTCTGTTTTATGTTGGTAGATAAGAGGAGTTACAGGCCGTGTGTGCGGATTGATTCAAGTAATTATTTTATAACTATTTTTGTATATATCAATTAATTGGTATTATTCTTTTGCATGATTGTTAAGTAATGAAGTATGAAAAGTATCCAGACTAAATTTCAGATCGCAAATGTCCCCCCCCCCCCACCATCTTCAATCTTGGGTGGAAGGTGTGAAATCTGGTGAAATTTTCTTTAGCCTGATCTGGCGCGCTGTTGGTCACGTGATACGCGGGCGTGGGGAGAAGGACTTAGATTCTGTTTGAGAGTGAAATGTATAGGTATTATGCCGTGCATGTGCGCCGGCGGGTTTTTGAGAAACTAAATGTTCGTTATAAAAAAATGTTTTCAGGTGCTATGGGGACCGGAAAGTAAGAAATTGAATGATATAGTGAAATGAGTATTAATGTGTGTAAGAATAATATGAAAGTAGGGTTGTGAAGCCGTGTGAAATTTATACTTATTTGTAGATAGTTGTGACACCATTTGTTTTATTGTTTAAGTCTTCGTCCTGTACTGTGTTAAAAAACAATTATTTGTAATAAAGAAGGAGTGTTCTTTCTGGAAGTGGTAGCATGGATATACGAAAGTCATTTAAGACGTCACATACTTAATTAGAACTCATATTATTTAATGTGTTTGATTATTTAATGAGTGTGATCTTCACACTAGAATGACAATGAAGGGTCAGTATGACCCGTACCAAATGAATATATTTCAGTTCGAACCAGAAATTACTTAATAAAAAGAAGTTTAAACAACACAAAGAATTAAAAAAAAAAGATAAATAAATAATCTTAAACAGTTTCAATTAAGCATTCATGTGTACAGTATTTTTATAAAACTTGAGTAAAATTTCCCATCTCTCTAGTGTTGAGGGAATTCTAAATAAAAACACGTAGATTGGAATAAATGGTTGAATTTCACGTACACAAATGTAGCGAGGTTTAATTTGGAATTTTTAATTCATGTTATACATTGCATTAATGTACCTTACAGTTGGAATTCGAACACAAAAATTTACATTTACATTTTCTCTTTATAGCTAAAGAAATATTATATTTATGAATCGTATACTGCTACAAATTTTCGTAAATGGCTTTGATCGTTAAAAACTGATTCGCTGCCCAAATATGTAAAAATATTATCTATTCTTTAAAAAATCGGTTTCACAATTTAAACTATTTCTGAATCCTTCATAGTTTTCTGCTTAGATATTTTACATTGTGCAGAATTTAATAAGAAGAAAATATCTTTAAATATTTTTGTCTGCACGTACATGCACAATTGCATATCGAATCGTAAAACTTTTAGTAAAAGGAAATGACAGTTTTCCTTACATTTCTCTCAGGCAAATGAACTTTCACAAAACCTTAAATAAAATGCAACAATGTCTTATTTTTTTTTATTTACAAAAATGTGGCAAAAAAAAAATAAGCATAAAGGACTTAAACGACAGCTCACAAATAATAAAATAGGTTAATTATTTTTACAAGTACGTGGTAATTTTTTTTTTTGCCTAACTTTCACTTTTGTCTAATGCGTAAGTGATCGAATATATCAAAAATGGCATACTTCTTACACAATTTATGGCAAAATGAACGTATTATTTCAAATGTCATTATTCAACATGTAGGCCAAAAGTTTATTTTTTCAAAAAGTCTTTTAGACGTCTGTGTTCAGTCTACTCCCTATAGTTCGATCTCGAATATTTCGAAATATTGGTTAATTCAAACTGCTCATAAAATACCGAAAACCACGCATTAGAATTTTTTTTTTTATTAGTTTGTTAATTAGAGCTTATTTTTATAGCATTCGTTCACGGCAACTAAAAAAAAAAAAAAAAAAAAAAAAAAAAAAAAAAAAAAAAAAAAAAAACATTGTCAGAAAAGTTGTTGAAGAAAGACGTCATGTAGTATGATATTTGTGACAGGCATTTTACTTTATTATTTGAAAAAAAAAAGCTACACAGTTTTAGCACTAACAAATGAAATATTCTGAAAAAATATATATATAATAACAACAGCAACAAAATTCAAAACGGATTGTAGGGTTTGATATCCCGTTGGAAATTCCTTATTTTCGGATTAGTTCCTAAATTCCATATCGACTGTGATGGTATTTTAACAGTTTATAAAAGAAATAATAAATAGAAAATTTAATGAAAATAAAACTAGACAATAATATTGAAAGTCATAGGAAAATAATTAACGAAGAAATAATTAGATAGTTGCACGCAAAGAGCCAAAAAATGTATCTCAAAGCTGCAAACCTTTACGATATTTCGTAACAACTAAATTTTAGTAGTAACAAAAAAAGTAAAAATTTGCAGTATATGATAGTTTAAAAATTTATGAGAAAATAATTAATGAAACAGTAAACAGATAGACACGCGAAGATCCAAAACGCGTAACTAAAATCTGTCAACTTTTAAGTTTTATACTTACCACTAAATTTTAGTGACAACAAAAAAGCGTAAAAGTTGGCAGCTATAATAATTGATTTCGAAGATGATATTTCACCAAATGATAATACTTCCAATGTCCTGCTACATACTACTGTAAAAGCAGTAATAGTTGGGAATGAAATTTTTAAATAAATTATTCAAATGAATCATTCATCATTCAGCAAAGATGGTTGAAACATTTAATAAAAATATAAATACTAACTCAAAAATTTAATAATCAAACACTATAACGAACATTAAATAATCTATTAAATAAAGTATCATTTTTTATTATTAACATTTTCCAGTTCATTGTATAATCCAATTTCTTCGTTTATTTATATTATTATGCCTCTATTTATGATAAGCGTAATTTTTAAAATTAATATTCTTATAATAGTTTAATTTAAATTATGATATGTACCTATATGAAAAAATTTAATGGGTTTTAAATTATAAGAAATATATGATACTACTTGATTATCCCGTCGACCAAAAAACTACCGCCAAACTATAAGATTAAATGCCAATAATTGTTGATCGTAAATGTCACAATCTCTTGGCATTAAACACTATACACATGTTTGTTACGTCATTTATAATTCGACTTTTTATTTGTATTTTTATTAATGTTTTATTAATTTATTTGTTCTTTCGTTAATTAAAATAAAAATTATGTCGATTTTCATAATTTGGAGAATAGTTTGGCGATTTGTATAATTTGGCAAAATTGGTCGACGGGATAACGAAATTGTATCAATTACATAAAATTTATGTTTTTAAAATGTTAAAAAATATTTTGTGATTCTGTGAAAAGACATTTTATTACTTTTAAATTCTATAATTCAAATTCAGATAACTCTTTTCATTTTCCTTGGTTCACGATATTTCGAAATTATTCGAAAATTAATGAAATATGTGCAAAAAATGAATTCATTTCAAAAATAAATCAATTACTATTTGAAAAAGCAAACACAAGTTTTTGTGTAGTAATATTTATTCAGGTGTTTAATGTTGAGTTAGAAAAAAATTCTATGACGTATAATTAATTTTTTTTATTAAAATTATTATGATGTGATATACATTCACATATAGAAACATCAGCATATGTAGAGAAATAACCTTTAAGGGAGAAATTAATAATACCCTTTTATAAATTTAAAAGCATTTTCATAATTATAGTTTCTCCTATTTCAATAAAACACGCATCGTTAAATACTTATTTAACACCGGAGGTAAATTAGCTTTAAGATATAAAATATTGAGGATATTAAAATAGTTTTAAAATTACTTGCATATTTTGAAGTTTCAAATTCTTATGTAGTTTAAGATAGATGAAACTAATTAATACCAGGCTTAGAAGAAGTAATTATGCGCATTGAATATTCTGGAACTTTAGAAAGAGATATATAAAAATAACGAGTGAGAATTATTTCGAAGAATTTTAATTGCATGTTAAAAATTACAAGCAAAAATTTAAAGACGTACAAATTTTATGTTTTTTTTTTTACTCGCTTAATAAGATGTATATAAAAATGATGCACATAATTATTTTAAAAATTGTGTGTGTTGTACAAACTTATGAGCAAAAATTTATACCTGTACACATTTTAGTTTTTGATTTTCTTTTTTTAGCGATATGTACAAGGTGTGTCACAAATTCTTGCAAACATAAAGGGAATCAATGGTAAAAAAAGTAATAGTAGGAAAAATAGTAGGAAATAGTAGGAAAGTTTCAGCGAATATGATGACAGAGACATTGGATTTTGTTTCCATTGGTAAAAATAAATTATTCTAAAAGTAAACGAAAGAGAGCGCTGGCACATAATACTGAGACGTTTTATGCAAATAAGGCAAACACAAATAGACAGTGAAACAAATCTCAATAACATGATACAGTGCATTTATTTTTAACTCATTTATGCCTTTAGGAATTTTATAAATTTTTATAATTTTCTTATTCTTTACAACATGCAAATTGTATAAAGTAATTTCTATAAATGTCGTTACTGTTATCAAGAGATGACAGCATACAATTGATATTTATTTGCTTAAATTAAGGCCTTTTCTCGGTGTTTATTGAATTTTCATTTTTCAAGATAGCGAAATGTAAAAATTTAGTTTATTTGTATTTTTTGTATCAAGGATCCAAATAAATAAGTCTTAATCTTAGCTTGTAGACTTTCTTGAAATACGTATTTTTTGTTTTAAAGTGTGAAATTATATGTTCCAGTCGTTTTTTTGTGCATGTTCGTAACGAACAAAATATAGGGCGCTAGGCGCAGATGGGTAAATATTTCTATTAGCCATTTTGGGGAAAGTTATTTGTGTAAAATCTTTCTAAGATGATTATGAAACATATTCTTTTTTAGTCTCAAATACGATTATTCTTATTCTACTAATACTCATAATGTTATTAATCTCTGTAAATAAATAAATATATATTCTATTAGTTCATAAATATACTAATTATGTTATATAATACATATTTTAAAATCTTAATTTACATAAATTTATATAAAACATTTAATTATGCATTGTCCTCATATGGACATTCACATATTTAGTACATTTACATTTTATCAAATAAATAAAAAAAATACTTTAACGTATTTATTTTCCAGTTCATTTTAAAACATTTTAAAGTGATTTTATCAAGAAATTTGAGAAAACACGACAGACCGGGTGGCGTCGACAAAAATGGCTGCGTTATACAGTTACGTGGTGAAATGATGATGTAGGACAAGATTTTTATAAGTAGATTAAGGAATGACTGGTCTGCCTCGACATTTCTTGGTACGATATGAGCAGTAGTTGGCGCCAACCCTTCATTTTTGCGTCACTCTTACGTCCTCGAGATACGGTATAAAAAAGGTGCCAAATTAAAGGTAAAATAAAGTATTTTAAGAATATGTTGGTCTTCCTGCGCATATCCTGGTAGAAACTCCCAGCAGACTAAAATCTATAACAAACTAGTATGTTGTGGCCATCACAAAACTTTCTTCTATATAAGTCACGTCAATTAAATTGTTTAAATAGTACCAATTCATATCACAATATATCTGAATTTGAAGTTTGGTGAAAATTCGTGCATTAGTTCTTGTATAGAGCTATAGCGGAAATTCTGAAAAATGTAGTATAGCAGCGCCACCTGTTGAGCGATTTACACCAAAACATAAACAGCACTAATTGATATCAAGGTATACCTGAATCTGAAGTTTGATGAAAATTCATGCATTAGTTATTGAGATACAGCTGTGGCGGAAAATCTGAAAAATGCAGCATAGCAGCACCACCTGTTGCGCGATTTACACCAAAACATAAACAGCACTAATTCATATCATGGTATACCTGAATCTGAAGTTTGTTGAAAATCCAAGCATTAGTTCTTTAGATAGAGCTATTGCGGAAATTGCAAAAAATGCCCAATAGCAGCGCCACCTGTTGAGCGATTTACACCAAAATATACAAAATGTCTATTCATGTCAAGGACTAACTGAATCTGAAGTTTCATGAAAATCCGTGCATTAGTTCTTGAGATAGAGCCATTGTGGAAATCGTAAAAAATTCAGCATAGCAGCGCCACCTGTTCAGCGATTTACACCAACACGTAATCAGCATCAAGTCATATCAAGGACTAACTGACTCTGAAGTTTCATGAAAATCCGTGCATTAGTTCTTGAGATAGAGCCATTTCGGAAATCGTAAAAAAGGCAGCATAGCAGCGCCACCTGTTGAGCGATTTGCACCAAAATATATAAAATGTCTATTCATGTCAAGGACTAACTGAATCTGAAGTTTCATAAAAATCCGTGCATTAGTTCTTGAGATAGAGCCATTGCGGAAATCGTAAAAAATCCAGCATAGCAGCGCCACCTGTTGAGCGATTTACACCAACACGTAATCAGCATCAAGTCATATCAAGGACTAACTGACTCTGAAGTTTCATGAAAATCCGTGCATTAGTTCTTGAGATAGAGCCATTTCGGAAATCGTAAAAAAGGCAGCATAGCAGCGCCACCTGTTGTGCGATTTGCACAAAAATCTCTAAATTGTCTATTCATGTCAAGGACTAACTGAATCTGAAGTTTCATGAAAATCCGTGCATTAGTTCTTGAGATAGAGCCATTGCGGAAATCGTAAAAAGGCAGCATAGCAGCGCCACCTGTTGAGCGATTTGCACCAAAAACTAATCAGCATCAATTTGTATCAGGGACTAACGGAATATGAATTTTTGTTAAATTCCGTGCATTAGTTCTTGAGATAGAGCGCCCACAAAATTTGTGTCACATACACACAGACAGACAGACAGACAGACAGACTCACAGAGTCACAGACAGACATTTTCTAAAAACATGTTTTTTGGAATCTCTGACCCCTAAAACGTGTAAATCCGTCGAAAACCGGAATTCGAAAATTTTCATGAATCCAATACTTTCTTCTTGTAAAGATAGAAGAAAGTAAAAATACGCCATAATGCACAATTAAAACCATATAAATACAATATTTTACATTACTTTGCCATATATATTACTTCGAATCGCCTTTCAAGATGAGTTAAGAGTTTAATAAAAAGGTTATTAACAGTGCGTGAGAAAATGACGGACTCGGCATAACTTGGTACAAAGTAAGAAGAACGGGACGCCAATTCCTAGTCATTTGTGTCGTCGCCGTTCGCTCTAAGAATTCAGGAATAAATGGGTTAATGTAAAATTTGTTCCACATGACAGTCACCAGGTATTAGATAAGTGTGGCGCTTTTATACGCCTATTATAGTTAAGTTTAGCATGTCTGCATTGATGACGCCGACGGTATGTTGAATGGCATCTTTCAGTTCAACCAAAGAGGCTGGGAGCCCGGTACACACAAGACTTTAAGTTACCCAACAACCAAAAATCTGTCCTGGTCACGTCTGGAGATCGTGAGGACCACTAAAACTTACAACAAAGCCTTATCACTTGGTGTTAGGCGAAACTGTTCAACAGGAATTGGACGATCATCCAAACTCCCCGTTTCCTCAAAACATCGTACTAAATTCAATATCCCATACAATGAAATAGGGTTGTTTCTAGCATTCAGTCCTTTCTCCGAGTGAAACTTTCGCAATGCAATAGTTGCTGATTTATCACTCTTGCTGGGTTCGCAAATGGTCTGCCAACTGAATACCAATAAATTTTAACAGAAAATTTTATGGCAGGTTTGCGCTAGAATTAACTTTCAAAGGTGATTGAAAGAAAAAGGGCGGATTGTAAGAAAAATTTAAAAAGAAAATTTTTCTAAAATACTATTGGTATTCAGTTGGCGGACCATTTGGGAGCCCTGCTTGTAGAAATGTTTAACTAGAAACGTTCGATCTGGTAATGATAGCATGCTGCCGAGATGGACTTTCGAAACTATTTCCAGCCAGGTGTTTTATTGCTAGTCTGGTTGGCATAAAACGTCTTAGTATGAAGTGTGAGCGCCCTCTTTTTTTACTTTTGCAAAAATACTGCTTTATATATATACATATTACAGTGTGTCCACGTATAACCTGACCGACATTTATTTTCGCACCTGTTTGTCCTAGATGCATACTTCCAATTGCAAAAGTGGTTTAAATAAAATAAAGAGTTATTTTTAAAGCGATTTGGGTCAAGAAAAACATTTATTAAAAAATTACGAAATTTAGATTTTTATACGGTCCCCCGGTCCTATAACTTATATTTTGTAAAATTTTACTGTGACACTGACAAGTAAGACAAAAAAAAGTCCCGTTGTTATGCGATTTAAAATGACCGAGTAAATCTGTTTAAATTTGGAGTATATTTTTTGCTGCATATTAGGGGTCATTCACAAATTTAGTAGAAATATAATTCCGTCAGATATATTACAAAAAAGGCTGAGAGTAAAATTGAAATTTCTAAAACTGAAATGTTACTGTGAAATATACAATTTGTAATAAACATATAAGAAAAAAAAAAAAAAAACAGAATTCTTTACAAAATGATACATATTTCAAAATGCTGTTACATTACACTGTCTTTCAAATTTTGGGTTGTGCCAAGTTTTTTAGCTTCTGAAAATTGATTCTCATGTATTTTTTAGCGCTGAATCCCAAACTGATGTTCATTTTAAACCATCATGTAAGGATTTTTCTCAAATCGCAAAATTCAAAGTTTAAAAGTTTAAAGTTGAAATTGATTCCCCCCGCCCCTCTCCTTTGAACTTCATCGGAACCCTGAGCTATTTAGCTATAAGAAACTCAGTATAAGCCAAAAAATTGAATGAAATAAAATTAAACTGAAATAAACAGTTTTATATCTATTTTGTAATATTAGATTTTTCGCTATTTTTTAACCTTGAAATTTACGATTTGCGAAAAATCATAACGTGATGGTTAAAAGTGAAGTTAATTTTTTTATTCAGCGTTAAAAAATACGTAAAGCGTAATTGTAAAAGTTAAAAAATACAACCATTGCAGGTTTATGTTATCTAATCTAAAACTCTTTCTTAATCTTGTTGACTGTAATCTATCCGAATTTTTTTGTGTTATCCTCTAATATAATGATGTATAAGATGCTAAGTGTCGAAAATCATATTAATATAGCATTGTCATCGGATTTATGTCAGTATGTAAAATTTAACTTCGATCGGACATTTGAAAGTGAGTTAAGGTTTGAGTATAAAATTTAAACTGGAAAGATGATCTTTGCAAGTTAAATGAAACCTTATGAAAATAGCATAATTTTTGTTAAAAGAAAATCATTGCCTCAAATTCTTACAAAATACAACATATGTTAAAATACAATTATCGTAACTAATCTGAAACTTAACTAATAAAAGTTAATCGTAATATTTATACGATTTCTTTCAAAGCACAGATACCTTGAAATAAGTTTAAGTACTTTATATACGACCCCTGGAAGCATATCGGAAATCATCTGTTTTCAGCTGCAAAAAAGTGGTATAAGGCATGCATTTCAAAGTTTCATAACTCTGTCAATTTTAATGTTAGATGAATGGGACTTTTTTTGTCCTAGTTGTTAGTGTCACAGTACATTTTTATTAAATATCACTTATAGGACCGGGGGCTCGTATAAAAATTTAAATTTCGTAATTTTTTAATAAATGTTTTTCTTGACCCAAATCGCTTTAAAAATAATTCTTTACCTTATTTAAACAATTTTTTGTAATTGGAAGTATGCATCTAGGAGCAACGGTTGCGAAATTAAATGTCGGTCTGTGTATACGTGGACACACTGTATATATTTAAATATATAACTGTTTTTTATACATAGAAAAAAATCCAATGTCCCTCTGATCATATTCTCGTAAATCGAAAATTTTTCCCATGCTTTTTGACATCTGTATTTGAATAAATTTAACAGAAATTAAAAAAAAAAACTAGTATGTTGTGGCCATCACAAAACTTTCTTCTATATAAATCACGTCAATTAAATCGTTTAAATAGTACCAATTCATATCACAATATATCTGAATTTGAAGTTTGGTGAAAATTCGTGCATTAGTTCTTGTATAGAGCTATAGCGGAAATTCTGAAAAATGTAGTATAGCAGCGCCACCTGTTGAGCGATTTACACCAAAACATAAACAGCACTAATTGATATCAAGGTATACCTGAATCTGAAGTTTGATGAAAATTCATGCATTAGTTATTGAGATACAGCTGTGGCGGAAATTCTGAAAAATGCAGCATAGCAGCGCCACCTGTTCAGCGATTTGCACCAAAAAATAAACAGCACTAATTCATATCATGGTATACCTGAATCTGAAGTTTGTTGAAAATCCAAGAATTAGTTCTTGAGATAGAGATATTGCGGAAATTGCAAAAAATGCCCAATAGCAGCGCCACCTGTTGAGCGATTTACACCAAAATATATAAAATGTCTATTCATGTCAAGGACTAACTGAATCTGAAGTTTCATGAAAATCCGTGCATTAGTTCTTGAGATAGAGCCATTGCGGAAATCGTAAAAAATCCAGAATAGCAGCGCCACCTGTTGAGCGATTTACACCAACACGTAATCAGCATCAAGTCATATCAAGGACTAACAGACTCTGAAGTTTCATGAAAATCCGTGCATTAGTTCTTGAGATAGAGCCATTTCGGAAATCGTAAAAAAGGCAGCATAACAGCGCCACCTGTTGAGCGATTTGCACCAAAATCTCTAAATTGTCTATTCATGTCAAGGACTAACTGAATCTGAAGTTTCATGAAAATCCGTGCATTAGTTCTTGAGATAGAGCCATTGCGGAAATCGTAAAAAAGGCAGCATAGCAGCGCCACCTGTTGAGCGATTTGCACCAAAATCTAATCAGCATCAATTTGTATCAGGGTCTAACTGAATATGAATTTTTGTTAAATTCCGTGCATTAGGTCTTGAGATAGAGCGCCCACAAAATTTGTGTCACATACACACAGACAGACAGACAGACAGACAGACAGACAGACTCACAGAGTCACAGACAGACATTTTGTAAAAACATATTTTTTGGAATCTCTGACCCCTAAAACGTGTAAATCCGTCGAAAACCGGAATTCGAAAATTTTCATGAATCCAATACTTTCTTCTTGTAAAGATAGAAGAAAGTAAAAAATGAGGACGCTGGCTTTTCCTACTGGTAGAGACCAGAAAGACTTTTTAAATCGTTCTTAAAATTAGTGTTTCACTATCAATTATTTTATCGGAAAACAATAAAATTTTATGAAAATTAAGAAAAGAAATTACGGAACACCCACCCATAAATTAATAAACGATACAAATCTCGAAATGTAAAAAAAGAAAAAAAAAATGGTGAAACATAATAATGGCAGAGTAGAAATAAATTTTCTCGTGTGCTTCATTAGTAGCAGTTAGGTATCGTCAGTTAATTTTCCTTAATGAAAAATTAATTAACGGGCACGTATAAGGTCTATTGATATATTTTGTATGATTTAATATCGAATAACTGTTGCCGTTAATCGAACATGTAAATACACGAGGGAAAAAAAAAGACGCATTCGAAAACTTATGGACATTGGACAATGAAGCATATGGATATACTTCAAAAATATTTAGTAAGACATTTATTAGCTGATTAGAAAAAAAAAATCATTTTAGTCTAATTTAATATTTTTATGCATAAATTACTCATGATCTTTCTAACAATTTTATAGGCAAAAAATCTCATTAATTTTCATACATAAAGTTGGATTCCGACAATTGTTCTGTGTTTTGTATACTTAAAGATGTATATTTTTGTTTAATATAAGATTTATGTGATAAATAAAATAGTAAGCCGTAAAAATTATTGCCCAAATTGTGTTTTGGCTTTTTTCTTAATTTTTGTAGTTTGTTATATATTTGAATTATTTTTTTAAGAAACATTCTATAAACCAAATTAATTTTACTTTCAATGATACTACTCTTTATAAGCTTTAATATAATCATTATTTTATTTTAGTTCAGTGTGTGCTTCTACCAATTAGAGAAAAAAATGTTTTGTGCGAGAGTAACAGTTGCACTGCAATCGTAGCGCGTTCAGATTTTTCTTGCAACGCTCAAAAAATATTTACGTTGTTCAGATATCAATGTTGTTTTCTAAAACTGTTGTTGTAAATATTTATTGAAGAACTTAATAATAAATAATTCTTGGAAGTCAATGTGATTGTTATAAAACATGGCGAAAAAATATTGATTTTTGTATCTGTTCTAACAGAAATGGTATATCGATACTTATATGATCTAAAAACTGCGATCTACAGAGTGGTTCTAAGTTGTACTCTTAATGTAGACCATATGTATTTTTTGTGTTTTGAGCTCGAAATACTCCTATTTCTTCTTCTGCGTTAACAATAAGCGATTATGCGTCAACGAGCACTGCCGACGACTCCGCAAATAAGATACCTAATATGCATTTATCAATACCTAGCTGCCACAATTCTAACACTTGTTGCATAATATGTAAAGGTAAGAACTGCCTCGTTACTGTTCCAAAAGTAGCTCAAACTCAAGCCTTTATATAAACTAGAATCTATATTTCATCGGGAAAACGATACTGTAAAACTCATATTGCGGGATCGGTATTCAATGAGTTGGCTGTGCAAGATTCACAGCCTGTTAGTGAAAATGGATCAATGTATGAAAAAGATATTGAATGTATTTTAAACAATATCAGAATTATGGGAAAAGTGGAGATACAGCACCTAGAATTCCTAGTGTGGAAATATGCTATCCAAACAGTATTAAAAATTTGTATTCCTTAAATGTGCGACGATACTGCTAAAATTTCAAGTGTCGATCGCAGCGACATCTGCTGGATTTTCGCATTACTAGTATTACACTGTATAGTCTAGCAATTTCTTGCAGTTGTAGAAAATATCCTGCAGATATCGCTGCGATCTGCATATTGCAGCATTATCAATGCACATTTAAGATTTACAATATTTTAGCGCTTTTTTAAGTATTACAGGGATAGCCGATTTCCACACTATATATTCTAGGCGCTGTAGTAGAAAGGCCACGATTTTTACACACCGGGATACCTTCCGAGTTCGATTATTATACTCTCATGAGTATATTCATGTCTGATTTTAACTATATTTTTTAACTAAAAAAGTCCAAAATGCGATCCACGGAAAAGAGGTCTTCTCTTACTTGATTGGAAGTGTTACTTGTAAAGCTCAGAAATAGTCTCTCTAATGGTGTTCTATCCACATTATTGACTGTAAGTAAAACTAAAATATGTTTAGTGCAACATGCAAGCTTGGTTATGATTGAGAACATTGTTTTACTATACCTTTGTAATGGAACACTTCACCAGAACACAGGTTATTGAAAAATATACGAGTCCTTTAGCAAGAAGATTATTTATTCCGGATGACGACAATGATACTGTGGTACTTAATGCTGATGGCACGTACATTTATATCCAGAAGAGTGCGAACTAATCCTTCAAGAGTCGATATTTCTCGTTACACAAAGAAAGACCTTTTGTTAGGCCTATAATTTTCGTGACTACTTCAGGTTAAATTTTGGGTGTTGTCGGGACTTACTACGCGGATTCAAAGAACAATGACGCTAACATACTTACACATATATTAAAAGAATATGTACAAAATATCAGAGAGTGGCTGAAGCCAAATGATGTTATGATTATTCATCGATGTTTCAGGGATTGTTTAAAATTCCTGCAAGAAATGGATCTCGAACATGAAATGACTAGATTCCCAAATAAGCAACAACAGTTTTCAACAGAGGATGCTAAGGAGAGGCGTTTTGTGACTAAAGTTCGATAGTTCGACACACAAGTGCTAAAACTATAATATTTGGATAAAAACAGAGTGTAGCAACATCACACAATGGAACTGTCAATGTAAAGTAGCCGCAAGGGTCCGAAGGTACTGCGAACAAGTTGCTTCCGTATTATGTTTTCTGGCTTACTGGCTCCATAATTCTACCGAAGTTAAAAACCAAGACTTGAATGTGCTCATATACTACAAGACACCACCGCTAGATAGTCCAGTAGTGATTCGGTTGAAGAAATCAAGGAGGAAGACTAATCTAAAACACATTTCCAAAAGTATCCGAAACTGTGTGATTATTTTCGGTTATTCTTTATTTCCGATATTCATATTATACATTTCATATATTGAAATAATGGTCTTAAAAAGCTTTATTCATCTTAATTTTGCATTTTACGTTATATTTACTATTGATTATATGAATTGAAATTAATGACAATAGTGTTTATGTTCATTCGTGTACATAATACTTACTTAATTATGCATTTTATTTTTTACATCGATTATTGTATTTTCATTCAAGATAGCAATTTTTCCTTATTTGTTATGAGGTTTACTAATGAAAAAAATGTATGTCACATCAAGGGGCCGATGGTCGAAAAATGGCCCTTATCAACTCACCTCCTTTGATACATTCATTTTTTAATGTCTCTCTAATTTTCTTTATGCTGTTATTATTTTTTATAATCCTCGATATATCTCATGTAGAATTATTTAAATGTCATTAAAAATATTCTAATTATAACTGTTATTTTTTCGACCATTTTAAAAATAATTATATGATTGTTAAACGAAAAAAATATTAAATGAAAAATTTTAAAGAAAAATGTAAAAAGTAAAATTAGTTCTACAATTAAAAATAATATAAATTTAAATCAGAAGCACATATTACAAATTTTTCTAAACTAATAAACTAATTAAAAAATTTTAGAAGGAAAATTTCTTTTAAATTTTAAGCTAATTATAATGATCAACGAAAAAATATATAATTTATAGTATATAGTATCAAATGAAAAATCCATAATAATACTAATACTATATAATTAATTTAAAGCATACTATTAGAAATGCAAAATATTCTTTTTGAGTGTGTGTTTCTTACATTAAAATGAAATGCTTCTTTGTGTATTTAGTCAACAAAAAATTATAATTTGAAATATATGAAAAAAGGTACAGTTTTAAAAATCTGAATTAGTTTTAAATTTATCAGGATGTAAACAATTTTTTAAACGATTACAAAAGATAAAAATTTATTTTCAAATCTTCAGAAATAATTGGTAAATGTGGTATTCTCTGGAAAAGGAAAATTTTGTGTCCTTGATAAAAAAATATAAAAATAAAAGAATATATATATATATATATATATACACACACACGCATATATATATATATATATATATATATATAACCATTAATTAAACATTACCGACCATCATCAAAAACTGCAATATTGTGAATGATTGACTACACGCCATAAACCAACAATATGTAAAATAAAGTACCTTATACCTAATTACAAGGATTAACATGGAAGAAAAGAAGAATATGGATTCCGAAAAAATTGAAAAACTTATATATTGAATTACGTTTTCAAGAGTACAGAATTCAATGATATAAGCAAATCGGTTGTATTCTGTGGGGAAAAAAAGCTATAAGCTGAAAATTTTTTCCCCTGTACTCAAACAACCAATATAATAAAAAAATTATTTTCAAGATGAATAAAGAACATTATCAAATGGCATTAAATGGAAAAAAAAACTACAAAACATTAAATATTTCATTTATAGCAAGAGAAATCTTACAAAACATACCGTATTAATTCCCAGTAGATTTTCAAAAAATATTCCCGCACATGGAATCCAAAAAGCATGATAAGATAAAGGTGAATAAAACAGTTAAGTTAGCACAGAAATTAAAAGCTATGGAGTCAGTTAATTCCTGTTGAAATATTGTCATAAATACAATTAATAAAATATAAATAAAAAATAATTGCATTATTTATAATACCTAACAACAATTTTAAATTGTATAATAACAATTTTACAACATTGCCAATATTAAGCGTATAATTACCACCTAGTGTAAAAAATTAAAATTATGTCTTTAATAGAGGCAATTTAAAAATACAAAATTTATGGTGCTGCCAGCTATTATATTATTTTTAAAACAGTTAAGTTAACACAGAAATTAAAAGCTATGGAGTCAGTTAATTCATGTTGAAATATTGTGATAAATATAATTAATATAATATAAATAAAAAATAATTACATTATTTATAATACCTAAAAACAATTTTAAATTAGAGAGGGTCTAATATGAATGTTTTTATCTTATTTTAAGAAATACCGTGTATTGTGCAATCGTATGGACATGGCAGAAATAATAATTTGCATATTAAAAAAAAATAACAAAAAAAAAACGCTTCAAATGTTATTACCATGACTAATCCCCAACTTCCAATGTAATAGTTTTAAATTATATTGGAGATTTATGGAATGAGGAGGAAGCTTTAGAGCAAGGATAAAACCATTGTAATAAAATTCATGCCCTGCTTATAATATAATTAACATTTTACTTTCAATGCAAAACAAAATTAATTAGCTTTAACTGAAACTTTGTTTCTGGAGTTAATTGTCATTATCATTTTACGAAGTGTTTGCTTTTTTATGTCTTCACTGGAGCGTCCTAAAATACTCTTTATTTTGCTAAATTGTACCCTAACACAACACATCACAAGCAGTGAGTACCTTCTTTTCTTGAAAAAGGCGGTACTGTTTCATTTTGGTACTTTTATTCAAATATTTGAAAGAAAAATTTTTTTAATAGGTCATCAGAATGTTTAGTATTACAAAAAGATATCAATAAAAATAATTTATTGATTAAATTATAAACACCTATGGAATCATTTTCAAAATAGAGTTACTATACCTATTGATTCGATATAATTAAGTCTAAAACGAAACTTTAAGAATGTAATTACCATATCTTTTTGAAAACATGGTAATTACAAACAGGCTATAGAAAAGACAATTTAGAAGATTTCCTTAATTTTTTTTATCTTATTCAAGTTCAATCTTTAGTAATAAAAGTGTTAAGATGCTACTTCAGTAAAATGGAAAGACGCATTCGCTAATGCTAATCCTATGGAAGAAATTTATAAAGATATCTCTGTCGCATTTCAATATTTTTAAATAATTTATTTTGCATTGTATAGCTGAGATTGATCTGTATGCATGCCGTTTTTTACTTTTTCGATTTTGATTATAGATATTTTTTATGAGGATGCTTTCACTTTCGAAATCGGTTCCGAAAATGAAAGTGTCCTCATAAGAAATACCTGTAAACAAAATCAAAAAAGTAAACAACGGCCTTTGTACAGATCGATCTCAGATATACAATGCATAAGAAATCATTTAAAAATATTGAAATGCGGCCGAAATATCTTTATAAATTTCTTCCATAGGATTAGCATTAGCGAATGCGTCTTTTCGTTTGACTGAAGTAGCCTCTTAATGAAATTCATTTCCCCCATCCCTATGCGTTTGATAGAAAGTTTGAAAGAAAAAAAAAAAAAAAAAAAAACGGACCTGAGAAGAAACACTTCTTCAAAAAAAAAAAAAAAGGATAATAAAAGCCTCGAAAAACATTTAAAGTGATACCGTGCATAATCCCGTATCTTTAACGTACCGACTAGAAATCAAATTAATTAATCAAGATAATTAATTACCAGTAAAACTCTGTATGTCGTCATATTGATCAATATATTTCTACTCCAAATCAAAACATTTCTTCTCGTAGCATACATTTTAGTCCAGGCAATAGGGAACTTTACCTAGCAAAAATGATGGTAGTTCTGGAAATGGACTTACAATATGTTTTTTGGGTCGCTGAATCCGAATTTGTAACTTCCCTCCAAAATGTCCCTCGGCAACCCCCCAAATTTTGATAAAAAGCTCCCCTCCCCCCCCCCCCCGAAAAAAAGGTTTTTATTTAAAAAATCAATTTTTATTGGTTTAGGGGAAAAGTATCTAGAAATTCAAAAAGTAAACAAAATTTGCAACAAATTAGATATATGACATTATGACTTAGGATGAAGGGGAAGGGGGGACCTGCCTTGGAACATGCGCGCGGTGCTGCGTGGACTAAGTTGTGCAATTCCACTTAACCGCTCACGCGTTTACATTTGCCCTCCCATCTCCCCTCCGAACTTTCCTTATAAGGTTTACTTTAAGTTTTTTGGGTCGCTGAATCCGAATTTTTAACTTACCCCAAAAATTTTCCCCCGTCATAATGTAATATATCCTATTTGTTGCAAATTTTGTCTAGTTTCTGAATTTCGTAATGATTTTCTCCTAAAACAATAAGAAATTTAAGTTAAAAACAACTATTTGGGGGGGGGGATTTTGGGGGGAAGTGTTACTTAGTTCACGCAGCACCGCGCGCATGTTCCGAGGCAGATCTCCCCTTCCCCTTCATCCTAAGTCATAATGTCATATATCTAATTAGTTGCAAATTTTGTCTACTTTCTGAATTTCAAGATACTTTTCCCCTAAACCAATAAAATAATGGAATTTGTTAATAAAAACTTTTTTAGGGGGGCATTTTACCAAAATTTGGGGAGTTGGTGGTGGAAATTTTGGTGGGAAGTTAAAAATTCGGATTCAGCGACATATAGAAAGCCTTTTTCCAGAACTACCATGAATTTTGCTAGGTATAGACCCTATACGGTCTCTATTGCCTGTACTATTTACTCATCAGAAAAATTGAAACATACTACAATGAAAAAAAAAAAAATATATATATATATATATATATATATACAAGTTCAATTGGATGAAATAAAATTTCTGGCATAAAACATAAAAGAAAATAATAAAATATCTCCCTGTTCTTCTATTAACACTACAGTTACCGAGTTTCTTGTATACCTAGACAAGTCCGGGTGGGTCATCGATCAATCATGGCCTTAAGTTATGTTATTCTTCTTTTGTATGGGAGATACAGACACACAAGAAGGTTTGATAATAAATACAATGATTTTTAATTAATGATTAATACAATTTACCTTCTAGAATATTTTAAAAACATGTTTTTAAAATTTGTTTGTTTAAATTTTTCTATCATGATTGATTTTGACAATGTCGCCGTTTGTGCGATGAAACGAGCGTTAATCTTAAATAACGGTATTTTATCACATTTATAGCATTTTTTAATCTTTGTTTCATTATAATTGATTAGCATAATTTTTTTAATGACAAATAGATTTTAAATAACATTTAAGTTATATAACAGTTAAGAGTTTAAATCCGTATTTAGGAGGAAATTAAATCAAAAGATCCCTGAATGAAGCTTTCAGTATGCATCTGAAATAAAATAACGAAAACAGACACAAAAGAGATTTTCTACGGCTTTCTGTTTACTATTTTTTCGCTGTTTTGTCAACTGATTTGCTCAGCTCAGATGAGACTGCTAGCCGTCACATGTCTACTCTAAATCGGAGAAGCACGGTAGCCTGTCTTTTTGGTTAACCCCTATATATCATTAATTAAAACAAATTCAAAGTATTATAAGATGCAAGGACATACCACTATTGACGCAATATTTTCGAATAAAGAAATTAGAACTGGCGTATAAATGAATACTTCCAGTTATCATATGGCCCTGTACGGTAGAACTGATTGAAAATAAAAACAAATGAAGTTTTGAGTTTATATTGCTTGCACTTTCTATTAAAAAAAGTTAAAAAATAAATACATTTTAAAAGTTTTTTTTCTCATCTGGGGCGGCACAAAATTTTGAAAAAGCAGAATTCCTTCTTCCTGCTTGTGTTTGAATTATGTTTCTACTTTTTCCCCCTATTTGTTTATAGTTTAGAGAGAGCTCCTCATATTTCCCTTTTATACTACAATGCCAATTGATAATTTGAGATAATGTTATTGCATTATTATTCGCCCTTTCTTTCATGATCAATATAATTATACATTAACTCTCACACTAATTTCTCAGTTATTGAAATAAATATGTATTCTATTCATTAAGAAATGACTTTCTCTAGCTCATTAAGCATTTATAATTTGGAATTTCACAAAAATCTTAAAAAAAATATTTTCACTTCATTTTTTATTATTGATAATGTAATGTTAGACTGAAGCAGTAGAAAACGAGGTAATATATACAAATAATTCAAAATGTACCTGCATATAAAATCGTCCTATAAAACATTAGTTATTACAATTTGAAGTATCCAGAAAATAAAATAAATTAAGTTATCATTAAATAATTTTACTAAATTACTTTTACCATCCTTGCATTTAAAAAGCATTTTACCTACTTACAATCTATTTTCCCTATCTAACCACGTGCAACTAATCATTTTTTTTCAATTTTTCAAGTTTGTTCTCATTATTTGCTCTGATCATCAAAACAATATATATTTTATCACTAATTTAAATAAGAAATTAGTTCCACAAATTCATTAAACTTTCATGTTCTCGACTAGGAACTCACTAAAATAAAAATAAAAAAATCCGCTCTATTTTAATGATTGCTATTTTAATACATGAGCAATAAAAAAAAACATACTGTATCTAAAACCGGCCTGTAAAATGTTTGTAATCATAATTAGCTAAATGTGGAAAAAAGCATGATTGTCTTTAAATTTTTTTCGATAAGATGAATTGACGCCGCTACGAATTGATACCACGACGAATTGACTTTGCGAAGAATTGATGCCGCAATGAATTGTGCACAATAATAGACGCAGAACTATACCAGATGTTATTGCTACTAAGAATATCTGAGTGAAATGTGCCAGCCAGCGGTCAGCCCAGGTAGCTCAAACAGTGGAAGATTACCAATCTATATCAAGGTACTGTGCTCGAATCCCGGTTTGAGAATTTTTTCGCTCAGTTGGAAAAATTCATTTCGCATACTAAATTGGTCAAATTTCACTCTTCATATGTCGAAATGCAACTGTTAAAATCATCGTTGCAAACGCTGCAACTGATTCTTCTGTACGATATACATGGAAATCTAACCAACACAAATGTATCTTAAGTTCTAGTTAAATGTATCTTAAGTTCTAGTTTAAAATGCATTTTTTTTTTTTTTTTTTTTTTTTTTTTTTAATAGAATTTCCTGAAAAACGACTTGCGTTTGAATTAATCTCATTCATTAAATTATCTAAATCATTATATAAATAATAACCTTAATAAATTCCATAACCTAAAAAAAAAATATATATATATATATATATATATATGTATATATATATATCATTTTTTTCTAGTGTATAATCTATTAAATATAGAGAAACATTCTCTTACAAAATTTTATTTGTAGAAAAAGAAGTAATAAATTAACTTTTCGCTTTTATTAGTTTAATCGTTCAAGTTTCATTTTTTTTTACAATTTCGTTGAAATAATGAACACCGATTTTTATTTCTTTTTAAAATCGGTTAGAATTGATCTTGTGAATCATAATATTTTCTGAAATTTTTCATAATTTTGTTGTTCATGTAAATAAAATATGAATAAAATATAAGTATTTTTATATTTTTTAATGATTATTATTATAGCCATTTATGTTAGCCGTTAGCTTTTTTTTTTTTTTTTTTTTTTTCCTACTGCTTAAAATGTAATTTTTTTAACATTACTCAATAAAGTTTTTTTTTTACAATGCTGTTTGATTAATCTATTTGAGTGTCTGTCTTTTGTGTTTGCTTTTAAATATTCTATCAAGTACAGTCTTTGACATTACAAAAGCATTTAATATTTTTAACAATTTTCAAATGAAAAAATGGATATGATTCTGGTAAATGAACGACTTGCTTACATTTAGAATATCAAAGTATCACTGTCATTTAATAAATTTCTTTACTTTTAAGTAATTTAAAATATGCACCTTTTGTTTGTGTGTGCTTTAACATTAAATTTAGAAATGAAAAATTAAAACGATTCAAGTGTATATTCTTGAAATAAATGGCTAGTTTATGTTTTTAATATTAAATAATCATACTATTTAATAAGTTTCATTTATTTTTAAGAATTTAAAAAAAAATTGTTTAAATAACTAATTAAAAAAAATTAAACCGACATTGAGTGATGGTTTCTACATCCACGTCTTGCCTACAATTTTACAAAAGTACTCAAGTTTTAACAACAGACAAATTGCTATTGAAAGAATGTGTTTAGGGAATTCTTTGAAGAAAAGTAACCCGAATTATTGTTCTTATACAAGAAAATCACCGAGAACATTTCATAGTAACTCAGACCTAATCAGTTCTTTTTGGTATGAATTGGCTAGCAGTGTGTTGCATGTTTACTTTTCTATCTTTGAAGTTGCTGAACAAAATACGATTTAAATAAATAATAAAAGTTTGGATAAATCGGCATAAAAATATAAAAACACGCTGGACTGTTTGGAGCTGGAAATTTTAACAGCACATCTTCAGCTGAAGTAAACATCTGACTGTAAGGAAACAAAGTCACAAATGAACTGAAAGGTAGAGAGTTTAAAAAGAATGTGATAGATGGTGCTAAATGAAAAGTGAAGACCAATCACAGAGGAGCACGTGCAGAAAAGGATAGAAAACTATTCAATCTTTTTGCAGTTTAAAACGACATATCTAATTAAAAGAAAATAATATTAACATTTTCAGATAAACTACTTTCTTGAACTGATTTTTTTTTTTTTTTTTTTTTTTTTTTTTTCTCCAAAAATAAAATTGTCCACTGAATGCATTTCGAGTTTTGAAATTGGAAGTAACCTTCCTGACAAAAAATTGTGTTTTCGAAATATTCGGACGGGGAATGGGAGATATCATTTCATGTCATTGAAGGCCGGGAGGGCTATTTCTATTTGTTAAGTTTTTGCGAAATCTATTGGTCATAACTGAAAGTTTAATATATCTCAATATCAGAAATTAAATCGGCTAAAACCAATTTTTACTTTCTTCTAATTTCAATCGAAAAGAGTACTGCAATTCGAATTTTTTTTCGATTTCCGATTTCCGGCGGATTTTCACATTTTATGGGTCAGAGATCATAAAAAACATATTTATACAAAATATCCGTCTGTCCGTGTATCTGTGTGTCAGTGTGTCGCCATTGTACCATTAAAAAGTGTATGAAGTTATGCATAGTGTTGAACCATTTTTTTTTTATTTTTGGCTATTGGCAATATCCTCCCTTAATTTGGAAAAAAAATACGCTGGTAGGGGTCGCTGTAATATATATTTTTTTGAATTTTGAATATAGTTCCATCGAAAAGTGTATAAAACTATGCATAGAATTCAACCAAATTTTTTTGTATGTTTTTGGTCATAGCAAGAAGGTCCTTCCTGAATTTGGAAAAAAATCCGCCGGGAGGGGCGATATAATAGCGATTTTTGTGCGATTTTTGAGCATTTTGATTATTGTGCCATCGAAAATTGTATGAAGTTATGCATAGAATTGAACCAAATTATTTTTTGTGTTTGTTTTTGGCCATGGTAAGAAGGTCCTCCCTGAATTTGAAAATATTCCGCCAAAAGGGGGTAGAATAATAGCGATTTTTGTCTAATTTTGTTGATTTTTCGTAATTGTATTGTATACCGGTGGCTCGTAAATCGACGGGAACTTCCCACCTTGATAAGCCGAGTATTCTCGAACAGCTGATATACAGCAGAATAACGAAAAACTATTGCTTTAATCCCTTCACTGCGCGGTGTGCCATACATGGTACATGCCAATAAAACCCTTCTATTTTCTTATGGATCTTAAATATAGGTTATCTGAGCATTGTGTCATATCTAGAACATTTAAACAAAGAGATTTGTACCTGTTTTTCTCACTATCTGGCGATACCTCAGTTCCTGTTAGAGTTTCATGTAAAGAAAAAAAATCTGTTTGCATCGTGAACAACCGTACTGTTTGTTTCAACATTTTTTTTTTTTTTTTTTTTTTTTTTTTTTTTTTTTTTTACCAAAAAATCTTGACAGTAACGCAAGAAAAAAATTTTAGACATTCAAGTATGTCACATATTTGTTATTTAGGCTGCTTAAAACTAAAATATTTCAGTACATCAGCTTGAAATCTTGTAGTTGTGTTTGTGCCAGATTTGGAACATAGATCATAAAGCTCATAATACGTTCAAATATAAAATGACCCGCAAAGGGCTAACGCAAGATGAAATCAATGCAATATTATTTGCATCTGACAATGATGATGAATCTTTTGCACTTTCTGATGATAGATGTGATGATTCAACATATAGCCCAGCTAAAAATAAAACTGAAATGATATTTCTCCATCTGAATTAGACGTTTATTTCATGATAACAACAAATGTAACCCAATAAATTGATTCAACTGCAACAGGAGGTAACAGCAGCTTTAACAACAGCTTTATATTTAACATTAAAGTAATTTTAAATTCTACTAAAAATAATATGAAAGTTTAAAATGAAAAATAAAATTCAACAGTGTTGAATTCAGACGTTTTTGCGCAGGAGGGACATTTTTATGTGCCGGGAGTGTGTGTGTGTGTGGGGGGGGGGATTTAATTTTTAAACGATATAAATTTTCAAATTATCTGTGGATTACATCTGAATGTTCCTGCCGAATGCCCCCTCTCCCCCCCGGGCATCCCCTGAATTCAACACTGAATGTATAGATTGAGAAGCAACAATTTAGAAAAAGATTGTTTTATCTTTCAGATGCTGCAGATATTTTTACTGGACCCAGTGTTGATAGAAAAAAGTAAAAAAAAAAAAATAATAAAAAAAAAAAAAAAAAACGAATACAAAAAACTAATTTGAAAAATAAAAATATGAAAATTCCGGAACCGCAAATAAAATATAGAGGAAGTAACTCCTTAAGTGCTGAAATAATGGCTCTGGAGACTCCCTATCATATTTTCATATTTTCTTTGAACGTTATTTCAGAAGAGACACATATATACAGCATGCAAGACGATTCTTCACACCTTTTGAAACTTTCCATTGCGGATATTCAATGTTATATCGCAATTTGTTATATAAGGTCATTTATGCGTTTACCATCTGTAAGAGATTACTGGAGTGATATTTTAGTTAACCAAACAATTAAAGGGACAATGTCATTCAAAGAATTTGAAAAAAAATCCGATATTTTTTTACACTTTAATGACAATACTAAAGAATTTCCTAGAGGCATGAAGGGACAGGATAGATTATTCAAAGTAAGGCCTCTAATAGAGTGTATCAGAAAATGCTTTATGCAAGTTGCTATGGAAGAGTGTTTGTCAATAGATGAACAAATTTGCCGAACAAGTCTCGAATCATTTTGAAACAGTATTTGCCCAATAAACCACATAAATGAGGCTTTAACTTCTTCGTTTTATGCGGTATAAGGGGTTTAACCTATAATTTAAATTATATAGTGACCGGGAAAATGGTTATATATGACCGTCAAATGAGCCAGATTTAGGGTATGCATCAAATGCTGTTGTGCGTCTCAGTAGGTTAATTTCGCGGAATGAAAACCATAAGTTGTTTTTTGATAATTACTTCAGTTCATTACCATTACTTGAATTTTTATCACAAAAAGGTATGCTTTTGTGAGACGCAAATAGAAATCCTAATTGTAAGTTTTTTATGGTGTCTGAGTTTTAAAAAAAGGGAAAAAAGTATATAGTTTAGAACAAGTAGCATACACTAACGGTACACAAATATAATGTGTTACATGGTTGGATATTAAACCAGTTAATTTCTTGTCAATCTTTGCTGAAAGACCCCCTATAGAAAATATTTATCTATTCGATAAAAAGGTGAATAAAAAGACTGATATAGCTTGTCCTTTTGTGGTAAAAAAATAGTATAAACACATGGGTGGGGTAGACTTCCTAGGCAGCCATTTAGCAAGATATCGAAATAAAATGAGATCTAAAAAGAACTACTTTCGAGTTTTCTACCGTCTATAGGATGTTGTTACGATAAATTCATGGATCTTATGTAAAAAAGTGAACAAAAATAATTGCCTAACAAAACTGTCTTTGAATAAATTCAGGGAAGAGGTTGAAATCTGCCTTTGTAAGATTGGAAACAAAGCAGCAAGTGCTAAAAGAGGACGCCAAAGAATGCCTTAAATAGAAAGGAGAATTATAGCCAAGAATCATATAGTGCATGTATATGCAATGCCAGTCGAATATATATGATTCGATGGAGTATGCCATTGGCCAGATTACATGGAAAGCAGGGAGCGATGTAAAATTCCAAACTGCATACGCAAAAGTTTCATAAAGTGTTAAAAATATGGAGTAGCCTTAGGTATAAATCGAGATAGAAAATATTATTCTGAATTTCATCAGATATGAACATTTGGAACTTTTTTGCTTTTAGCACTAGAACCGCGGAGCGGGTCAATTTGACCCAAATCGATGTTTAATTTGTCACTGCGCCAAAACATTTTTTTGAAAATATATTGCCTTTTCTGACTTTTAATATTTTAAGGTAAGCTACAACTTAACAAGTTTGAAAACGCATAACATAAATAATTTTGCAATTATGACCATTTATACCTAGAACCGCGATGCGGGTCAATTTGTGCCGCTACTTGCTTTTTCGCATAAATGCGAAAGATGCGATGATTTTTCTCAGAAGTAACGACATATATACTCGGTGTAAAAAAGGGGGGGGGGGGTCGATTGCAATGGAAATTATAACAGATATTTAGAAGGATTCCTGATATTGGTTTTATTTTGAAATTATTGTAAGTATGGATAAGATGTCATGACTTCGTAATATTACAATGTATAGAGACAAATTTCGTGAAATAATGAGATTCTTATGCTATTGCATAAAATCATCCCAATCAAGTCATCCAGAGACAGACAAATTTGTCCTGATTTCTGATATCTAGAATCTTTTGATTGAAAATTGAAAAACTAACTATATACTAGATCTTATGATACATTCAACGGCTTTGAAATCCTGAAACCATTAAATCAAAATCCATCACCTTTTAGGAGAAATACCGGACTCTGTAAAAATGTGGAAATCGTAATTTCATTCGACTAATATACCAACCCATATAATCAACCCATAAATGCTTAAAAGTCTATATGTTTACCATGGGAAAAAAGATAAACATGTTTTGCTGCTCAGCAGTTTACATCCTAATGTTGAAGTATTAGATAAAAACTGCATGATACAGCTGCTTACTGCAACACAACTACCTTCGGTGTAGATATGAATGACCAGATGAGCAGGAAGTATACTGTGAAGTCTGATTCACGTAGATGGCTAGTGCATGTATTTTATAATATTATGAATCTTGCTGCTATCAGTCCTTAGGTTTTATAGAAAGCCGTATCTAGAAATTCTATTAAGACTTAGTTCAAGATTTCCGAGAAAAGTATGTTCTCTCTCGCGAAAAATGTGTCATTTTGGTGCAAAGCAACCACTGAAAATGATAGAAAACCACAAACTAAACGTGAAGTACACAGATGTCACACTTCAAAATGCAAAAATAAAACTCAAGATATTAGTTCAAAATGTAATAAACCCGTTTGTGGTAAACGTACAAAACTTATTACCAAGTTTTGCATGCAATGAATACTATAAATTGTGTTAAACAAATCTTTAAAACTAGTAAGCAACTGGTATATTTTTTATATATCTTTAAAATATTCTTACAAATTATGTCTAAACTTATTTAAATGAGATAATCTATTTTTTGTTACAGTTATGAAGTTTAGATTTATTGTTGTTTCAAATATAGTTATTATAGCTAAGGAAGTGTAATATTGAATACTATAATTTTCTAAAATGTTAAGTAATTTCTGCTTATTTATATGTAAAATCAACGTAAATGTATAAAAATATTCACCATTATATGAAAATATAATGGTTTATTTAACTAAATTAAACATTTGTGCATATTTATATATATTTTTCCAAACTGGGTCAAACTGACCCGCTTCGCGGTTTTAGTGTTAAAGCTCTTTTTTACACTACTTTTTCTTTTGATTTGCTTTCTGGTGATGCTTTATTATATTGCAAAATAATTTTCTATTCATTTTTCTTCTTCATGTCTTATTACAATCTGTATTTTGAAATTTGTAACATTATTTTTTTCTATTTTGCACATTTTTAACTCCTTGATGGGCTGTGGGATATATTATATTTATTGTTGATGGATATATTCACTTAATTTTAATAAATATTCGCAGCATTTACTTTTAATTAAATTTTATATTTCTAACTTCGGAGGAAAAAGGTTGCAAAATTGCTTTTCCTTATTTCAAAATATTTTTTTTTAATATTCCGGTGTGATTTCAACATTACAATCTAATACACAAGTATTATGTGTTTTGTTCCACATTTAGTACAAAAAGGTAAATATCTAATGATGTGCTTTGAGACACATACGGCGCATACCACAAAAATCCATACTTAAAAATATATATATGGGTCAATCCATTTCAAGTGGTCCAGAAAATCATTAATTCGTTGCTCGACCATTTTTAAAAAATCTGAAATTTTTTGTACAACAACCCTACCATGATGGAAGTTTAAAATGACTATTATTTTACTTTTATTAATTTTTGTTTGTGCATGGCGGCCATCTTTGTTTAATCGTCTGCAGCAATTTTCTCAGAAGAAGGGTTTACGGAATTGTGAATAATTCATCGTTTATTTATCCAATTCAAGTGCGGATTGAAGCAATTTGTATAGAATACATTGCGCTAAAAATGTGGTAATAGAGTAGTTTCCGGAAATAAATCCTTATTGGTGAAATTTAAGCATAAAGTTTCAGTTTTTTTCAAAAATTTGTCCGTTTACAAAAGGAAATTTTTCGAGCAAGGGAAACTGTAAACATGACATAATGTTTTTTGCAAATAGGCCAAAAGTACTTGTACTCACACGCCAAGTTCCAGACCAGGGACTTCGTTTCTCTTAGCTAAAAAAAATCCCAAATTTTTCAAAAATGTCAAAAATCTCACTTTTTAGGCTTTGATATCTCTCGTGGGGTACGAGATAAAAATCTGAAGTTCTGGTTTCTAAGAGTACTGTATGGTAGTGCTATGTAAAAGAAATTTCAAGATGGAGATTTGACTACAAGCTGAGATATGGCAAGGGCAACATGTCAAAAGAATACTGCCAAACTATTGTTTTGTTGTAGTCACAGCTAAGTATTTATCTCAGAGTGTCACTTAAATTTATGTTTTTGATTATCTTTAATTAATAGTAACAGAAAATAAAGCCCTTGGAAAAGCTTAGCAATAAATTTAAAAAATAATTATGCCTAAGTCCACACATTTTGTATGGTTTCAGTAACCTTTGTTTTAATTTTAGTAACTAAAAGAAACCTCAGCACTTTTACATAAAGAAAAAATGTTTTTATAGAAGACCTGATACAAAAACAGAAGAGGGAAAGAAAAAAGCTTTTAATGTTGTCATACTTGTTGAGACATGATCAAACGTGTCAAGACACATTTTTACTTGTTGGTTTAAAAACCAAAATTTTGATCTTTCTCAAAATTTTATTTGTAGGAACCAAGTATTATCATTTCTTGATAACTTGATTGAAGATCTTGCCCTGCTGGCTCATAGAAATAAACTTTGAAATCACTATGTGCAAGTATCAGTTCATTAATAATTCCTAGCTTACTTCTTCTGCAAAAATGTCATTTTCTGAAGTATAAATTTTGAAAGGGCTTTCGATATCTTTACTTTCTAAAATTTACTTGAGGCTGATGCATGGTAACATCGTATGATGTTTCATTTTCAGGAATATACTTATGGCAGAAACAAGTTTCAGGGATTGGCAAGCAACATTAAAATTGTGGTTTTTAAACCAACAAGCAAGAATGTGTTTTGACACATTTGATCATGTCTCAACAAGTATGCCAACATTAACAGCTTTTCTCTTACCCTATTCTGTTTTTGTCTCAGGTCTTGTATAAAAATATTTTTTTTCTTTATATAAAAGTGCTGAGGTTTCTTTTGGTTACTAAAATTACAAAAAAAAAAAAAAAAAAATTACTGAAACCATACAAAATGTAGGCCTTAGGCATAATTATTTTTTAAATTAATAGCTAAGCTTTGCAAAAGGGCTTTATTTTCTGTTACTATTATTTAAAAATAATCAAAAAATAAATTTAAATGACACTCTGAGATAAATACTTAACTGTGACTACAGCAAAATAATAGTTTGGCAGTATTCTTTTGACATGTTGCCCTTGCCATATCTCAGCTTGTAGTCAAATCTCCATCCTGAAATTTCTTGTGCATAGCACTACCATACAATACTCTCAGAAACCAGAACTTCAGATTTTTATCTCGTGCCCCACCAGAGATATCTAAGCCTAAAAAGTGCGATTTTTGACATTTTTGAAAAATTTGGGATTTTTTTTTTTTGCGAAGAGAAACGAAGTCCCAGGTCTGGAACTTGGCGCGTAAGTACAAGTACTTTTGGCCTATCTCTCTATTCTAAAAAAAAGTAACTACCGCTGTCACCGCCGCCGCCGCCGCCGGTTTTGATTTTTTTGTGACCGGAGGCCTTTCTTCGTTAATATTAACAAAAATAATGCATACAAAAATATGAAAATCGGTGGTTTTATACAGAAATGTTTGATAAACACGCTGATGCAGACAGTCTCAAATCGAAGAATTATTTTAAGAGTTATTTAATGCTAAAGTTGGACAAAATCGTTCCACTAAAAAAAGTTTTATAGCAGCAAAAACTATTCATGGCAGTGTAATCATTTTTAGATCATTTTATGCGTTAGAATTTGCCGGAGAGCAGATTGCATTAATTTTTTTATTTTGACTCATTTTTTCAGGTTTTATTTCTATTTTAAATTCAAATTTTCAGCATTTCGAGAGATATTTTTTACAGATTTCAGAAAATTGTACTAATTTAAACTGTTGCCAACTGTATAAAAAGCGCAAGCAATAATGTTTGCTTCAAATTAAAAATTTATTTACACGTGACTATTATAAACAGGAAAAAACTTTCAAATTAGAATTAAATAATTACGTATAAAAAGCAGGAACTTATTAAAAAATTACGTCATAAAAAGTATACACGTGAATTTTAAAAGAGAAAGGATATTGTAAAATAATAAATTCATTAACATGCGTTAGAAGTCTTAGGAGAAATTACGTCATATTTATAGTTATTACATAAAATGAACACAACATTATAGTTATTACATAAAATGAACACAAAATAATATTGCAAAAAAGTTTAAATTTAGAAATTGCGCTAGACATTTATTTGATATTTTGAGAATTAATTTAAAATGTCTCATTTAAAAGAACTTTCTTTTCGCTTTGTTAAAAAATACCAGGAGACAAAGACTCTCTTTACTTAATTCCTTTTATATTAGGTTATTTTGAAATGTTGTTACACGTGTATACGTCATCAAGTTATTTTTATTTCGACCTTTTTTGTATTTTTATTAATGTTGTACGAATTTATTTGTTCTTTCGTTATTTAAAATAAAAATTATATCAATTTGTATAATTTGACGAGTGGTTTGGCGATTTATATAATTTGGCGAAATTGGTCGACAGGATAATCAAGTAGTGCCGCAGCGGATTTGGCGTTAAAATTCCCCAATCAAAGAGAAATGAATAGAAATTCGTTTATAGGGAGATCGCCACTGTTTTTTAAATTATAATTCAATCTTTCGAAATCTTTTTAAAGCCGATCAAATTAGCGTGCATTTAGAGTCTGCGGTGTCTGGACGGGGGTTGGCGAGCGTAGCTCGTAGGGGGCCGAGCCATCTAGTTTGTAAAAAAAAAAATTATGTCATGTTGACAGTTTTCCTTGCTAGAACAATTTCGACTTGTAAACGGACAAATTTTTGAAACAAACTGAAACTTTATGCTTAAATTTCACCAATAAGTAGTTAGTTTCGGAAACTACTCTATTACCAAATTTTTAGCCCAATGTATTCTGTACAAATTGCAACAATCCGCACTTGAATTGGAAAAATAAACGATAAATTATTTACAATTTCGTAAACCCTTCATGTGAGAAAATTGCTGCAGACGATGAAACAAAGAGGGCCGAGATACACAAACAAAAAATAATAAAATTAAAATAATAGTCATTTTGAACTTCCATCATGTTAGGGTTGTTGTACAAAAAATTTCAGATTTTTTAAAAATGGTCGAGCAACCAGTGCTGGACCACTTGATATGGATTGACCCATATGTAGTATGAATTTTTTTATTATTTTTCCTGTATTTGTGACTACTTAAAGTAATCATTTTTTTTTTTCATAAAGAAAAGAAAAATCGTGCAGTGAAAGGTTAATAAATATCTTGATCGAGATTAAATCGTTTTACTCCGAATCATTGGCTGAAGCAGAAATTCACGATGACAGTCAAAGTTGATATGGTATTGAACTAATAAAAATGAAATACTGAGATTTTGAAATACTAAAGTAACAACATTTTGAAATATTAAAATATATGAGAGAGAAGAAAGGTTTGGGATTGGCACATCAAACTAGTTCAGGTTATTAGTGAAATATACGATTTTTCCCCTATATTAATAACTTTATCCTGGAGTATAAAACGTATATATTGCGTAATGAATAATTTTTTTAATGAAACTAAAAGATATTTAAAATATTTATACAGGTGTTTTCATTAAGAACAAACCGTGTGAATAATATTATCTTAAGACATAATTAAAATACCCAATCTGTTTGGCGTCATAATAATTTAAATTTACAGGAGAAACGCTGCTCCGATTGAGCCACTAATATTTACTTATTCTAGTTGCGATTACTTTTTAAGTGCCCCCTTTTAAACGTTTAAAACTACATTTGAGTGTATTTGATATTTTAATTTATTTTAATAACTTACGTTTTCATAGACGAAGATGATCCCTTTTAATTCTAAAAACAATTAACTTAAAAATGTTACTATGGAACGGATAATCAATTTTTTCTACAATTATGTACAGTTTTAAAAGAACATTATCATCACATTTTTAAAAAATTATTTGCGATGTTTGTCTTTTTAAGAAAAAAAATTCCAACCCATTTTTTTCGTAATAAACAGAAAAAACTTTTCGAAATAAACGTTTCGTAATAAACATAAATATATATGTTTTAATTTTGATTCAGCATTTTAAAAAATATTGATAAAAAAAAAATTTAAAATATTTAAAGTAAAAAAAAAAAAAAAAAAAAAAATATATATATATATATATATATATATATATATATAACTTAAAAAAAAATCATATTTTCAAAAGGAAATATTCTTTTCAAATTTGCCGAATCAAAATTTAAATAAACTAATTGAAAAAGACATGTTCCAAGTTTGAAAGATTTGTCTTTAACGTTTCTTTAGTTATAACAATTTAAATAAGGGAAATAGTGAAAAAACCTATCATCAAGAGAGACGCATTTTCAGAAGAAGTCGTTTGCATGAGAACCATTGCTTGATAGCAATATTTTGAAAACAAACCCAAACAAAAAAATTAATATAATCAGTTCTAATTAAGATGGAAACATGATTTAAACGTCATTTTAAGCAGAAAAAGCAGAAAATTTTAACGTTTTACTGCAATAAAATATTTTTAGAAAATTTGAAGATTTTTGTGCCCCGGACCACCTTAACTCCCATAAGCGTATAAACATTAATTAAAGAAAGTTAACCAATCCAAAGTAATATTTTACTAAAATCAGTATGTAATCTAAATCAGCAAAAACATTTCACTTTACTAATAAAAGGATAAAAAGCGTTCTATAAAATAAAAATAATTAAGCTTATCTTATGCTATTTTTTTAAATTAAATGGCGTATTTTGATACGAATGTTTATTATTTAATCATAGTATGTCTATCATCTTAAAGAAACATTTTTTAAAAATATTTTGTAAAATTCTTTTTTTTTTATCTATATACATCTATATATCTATATCTATACACAGGCCTAATTCCCTGAATGTTGTAATATTTTCTCTAACGCCAAAAGACGGAGAAAAAAGAAGAAACATTGCCATGAATTTAAATGTTTTTCTTCCCCATAAACACTTGTTTAGTGTAAGGTAATGCATTCAAATATTTCAGAAAGTTTCAAGGAACCATAAAAAAAGAAAAAAAAAAGAAATCCTTCAACTTAAAATTGACTTAAACTATAATTATTGCCATGTTGTTTTATTTTCTAGAAAAAAAGAAAGATAAGATTTTTTTTTTCTTTTTTATACAGGTAACATAAAATAATAATACGTCTAACGTTGATAAGCTTATGACTTCATTTAAATGTTTAATAAAAAATTGCAACAGAAATATATATTACTAGTAAAGCCCGTGAGTTGGCTGGCGTAATCGTTGAAATATACACAGTGGTATTTGTGTGCTTATTTTTATTTTAAGAACTGTTACTCCAACGGATAATTCAAGAATTACTAATTAAAACACATTCCGAGTAAACTGCATTATTACATTGCATTAGGATAAAATGAGACTTAAATTGATGAGAAGAACTAAAACTATTCCTAAGTAAATGATAAATTTTGACTTTATTTTGAAACATTTACTCTGACTTCGGGTTGTATTTGTAGTTTTCATTTTTTAGAAACTGTTCATAACAAGTATTTACATCTTAAAAGTAACCATCGTGTCATATTTCAGGCTTCTACTCTCACAGACTATCACCCCAGTGGTGGAAGTGGCACCAACCAAAAACATAGCTTATGAATTTCACCATAAATTTGCTCCATTACTTGCGACATAGGTATAGTATTTCCAAACTTCAATAGAAATCATACTTTAGGAAGATTTTAGAATGATTTTCGTTCATTTTGGCTTTTTAAAATTCTAATATTCAAAACTGTGTTAGATACGAGGTATCTACCATACCAAATTTCAATTTTCTATGAGAAACAATTCCACAGAAATCGTTATTTAGAAGCTTTTAGAAAGCTTTCCACTCATTTTCATCCTTTTAAATTTCCAATTTTATAGAAAATATTCTTAGAGGGCATTTACATCACATAAGAAACTTCAAAGCCATATTTCAAGAATCTAGCGCCTTCAGTATCGCAAAAATTAGAATTTTAGAACATATTTGCCTCCTAAAACTCTTGGTGGTAGAGGTACTTACATAAAATACAGCTTGTGTTGTTGCGGGAACTGCCACCATCAACTTGCAACTATTACTTTTGAAATTCGTTTGGTATTTCCTAAGGTTTCATAGAAATCGTAATTTAGAACCTTTTTAGAACGTTTTTTGCTCATTACATCCTTTCCAGTTCGGAATTTTTTAGAAAAATTCAGTCCAGAACATTTACCTCTTAATAGTACAAAACATGCCGTATTTCAATTTTCTTTCTTTCACATTTCCATAGAAATCGTAATTTGGAACGTTTTTCTAACGATTTTAAAACATTTAAACCGCTTTTAAATTCCGATTTTTTTTAGAAACTGCTCTTAGAGAGTATTTACATCTTCAAAGTAACTACCATGTCAAATTTCATGTTTCTAAGCCCTTTAGTATCACCAAAATCGAACTTTTTGCTCCTGCACCCCCTGTGAGTAGTCGCACCGACATGAGATATAACTTATGTTGGAACAGGAACTTTCGAAATGAATTTGCAAACATTACATTTAAAATTCTGTAGTTACATATATTACGCCTACAAACACACAAACGAAAAAACAGACAAACGTTACTACTTTATAATGTTAGTATAGATAAATTATGATTCTCCGCAAAATAAATTTAGATTCATGAATCGTGGTATAACATCGAAATGGCAGAATAAAATGCCAATACGCACATATTAACATATATATATATAACTTAGTATATAAAATTATTTTACATCCTATATTACTCATTAAAGAAATCAATGAAAAGCAATTTTTTACTTTAAAATCCTTTGATTATTTATTTATTCATCGCTGTTAAACTATGCTTTGAACTACTCACCTAATTAAGGACAGATTTTTTAAACGGAAAATATTTTTCTACTAACGACAATTTCAATAGTCAGTAATATATGTTTCTGTATCTTTTTTTCTGCTCAAAAGGTATTTATATCATTATTATTTAAAAGTAAAATGAACACTTCAAAGAAATCGAAAATCAATAATTTTAGTATTTTAAAGCACTTAAAATATTACTAAGAGGAATCCTTTTATAAAAATTTGCTTTAAAGAAATGAGTTTTTTAATGATTATTTTGCATTCGAGGTATTGTGTTTTAATATTCATGTCGATATTAATATAAATTTATTTTAACGCAAAAATAATTATATGAAAGAAAAATTCCTGTTTGTCATATTTATTTTCTTTTACTCTCACTGAAACACTTCATATAAGTATTTCCCTATCTTAACATATCTTATGACGCACACTTTGGATAATTTATCTACCCTGTATATATAAAATCCTAATGAAACGAAATTATGAAACGGCTGAAATGAAACGAATTTATGTAACGATTCATTGGAACGACTGATTAAACAACTGATTATGTTTCACGGCAATTTCTCCTAAAATATGAAATACTTTGCGATGAAATTAACACCGAAAATCAGTATTGTTCGGCAGATCTCAAAACTGGTATAATTAATTTTAAATTCGAATTAGTTTTCGAAATATTAATTTTTTTGTAATTTTAAATACATTTTTCTAATGATGGTAACTCAAATTTCAATCATAATATATATATATATATTCATATATCAGAAAAGGTTATTTTAAACTAATTTGGGGAGCAGTTTGGCCTCCCTTAAATGTATGCTAAGAAATGTATCATGCTACTTTTATTCATAATTCAATTTACTTGAACAATCTTTCGACAAATCGAAAGATTCTGATAGAGAAATCAATTCTGACGGTATTTTTTATGTTAGCGAGACGCAGGTGATAATTGGCTAAACATTTTTCCCATCGCATTTTTTTTAATATATATTTCATTAATTTTATTTAAAATATAACCCTTTCATTCATTTTATTTAAAATACACAACTTTCATTTAAAATTGATGGCTTTCACTTCTTTCTTTGTTTTCAAAACAAAACGAAAAAAAAAAAATACGCACAGATGTTATCTACGCACCGAGGTTCCTAACTAGTGACAAAATGGCCTTATTGTGATTGACATGGTAACCCGGCTATTGTTGTTTATTTAATAATAAATGTTTGTTTACATTTTTTTTCTTTTTTTTATTATATAAATTATTCTGTTCTATACTTATTATTATTTTTTATATTTCCTTTAGAATATGATAGAAAATAATTAAAAAATACGGTACTACTTAGTTATTTTGCCGACCCATTTCGCCAAATTATATAAATTGACATAATTTTTATTTTAAATAACGAAAGAACAAATAAATTGGTATAACATTAATAAATATACAAATAAAACGTCGAAATAAAATTCACTTGATGCCGCAAACACGTGTAACTTGCTTAAAGTCAAGTGAATGTGAGATTTACGATCAACCATTATTGGCATTTAATCTTATAGTTTGGCGATAGATTTTTGGTCGACGGGATAACTAATAACATATACAAAAATGCATATGTAACTGGTATTTGAAAACGAGGTTTTCAGCAAATTTTAGTAAAAAAGAAGTGACGCCAAACCTGTATCTGACATCTAGCCAAATATTACCACTCCGAAAAAAAAATGCTAACTAGCGAGTTGAAAAAAAGCTATTGGTGAGATTTGCATTTGGCTAGCGTAACAGTACCAAGATTTCTTTGCGACCATGGCAACTTTTATGTAGTTTTATTCGAAAAAAAAAATAAATCAAAATGGAAAACTTACGGCCCCATATTGGCGTCATTTTTTCTCAGGCCAATGTCCTATACGGAATGGGCACTTAACTGGCGCCAAAGTACACTGTTAAAAATTTGCAGCATTCTGGCAGGACATTTGACCGTTTTTTTCCGAAAACGGTTACACAACCGAAATTTAACACTATTCTGATCATATTATTGGCCATTTTATGATCAGAATATAGTTAAATTATGGTTATGAAACAGTTTTTTTTTTCAAAAAATGGTCGAATGACCTTTCAGAATGCTGCAAAATGTTTAACAATGTATTGTTATTTTGCTTGATATGGTAAGTCGGATCTTGTTGCTTATGCTGTTGAAGCGTTCCCCAAATTGGTGTCGGAAAAAAATTGCGCCAATATGAGCGTATATGACATATGTGCCAAACTTTCATATGAAAGGCGAAGAATTCAGATCGTATTTGTTTATGGCAGTTGATGACTTGAACTATTATAATATAGATGAAATGATGGCAATAGAATAATATTTGGCGACTTATCACTTGTACCTGGCTAACATTAAACCTCTCATTCATACGGGCCTCATATGAGGACAGATTGCCCTATAAAATATACGAGTTACAATTTTTTTCAGCAATCCTTCATGGACACCTTATTTGTGGATAGATAATAGCTAGCATGCAGCACAATAGACGGCAGTGCAATACCGATACTCATAATTCAAGCCACAGTTGATCTAAAATCAAAATATTGAAACATTGTGATATTGCGCAGGATTTTCTATAAACAGACCGGAAAACATTCATACTATCGTCAAGTTAAAAATATTTTTATACAATCTATCCTCATATATCTTTTAATGAATGAAATTTTTGTAATATTTTTATTAAGTTTTTATTTATGGCTTAAAACATATATGTCCTCATATGTGGACAGTTTGCACCAAAGTAAACAAAATGCCATTTTTGTTTCTAATTTGATTTTTTTTTTTTTTGCAGGTTGTTAAAAAACAAACATGAGTACGAGAAAACATTACATAACTGATGCACATATATCTGAACTAATGGTAGTGGAATCTGAGGATGATCTGGTTCTAGAAAATAGTGATTCTGATATAGATGATCCAAGTTATATTAACCATGTACCTGCCCATGCAATACCATCTTCTGATGAAGATGAATTTATAAATATATCTCGAGTCGCAACTGCATATAGTGATTCTGATTCAAAAATGAAGGACTTCTAAATCAAGGACCATCATCGTCTGCTGGTATAAAATCTTCAAGTAAGGGTAGCAAACAAAAAACAAAACCCATTACTTGGTTTAGTGGGAGATATAACGCATTGCCCAATAACTTGTCTCAATTTAGTGGTAGATTTCAGGTGAATGTACAAGACAAAAGTCCTTTAGATATGTTTACGTATCTATTTTCTGAAGAACTATTAGTTAGACATTGTCTATCAGGCAAATCTTTATGCATGTCAAAATGGCAAAGATAATTTGAGACTTTCTGTAGAAGAATTGAAAGTTTTCTTAGGAATTGTGATTGCTATGACATATATCAGGTACCCAAGTATACATCATTACTAGTCCTCAAAAAATGGACTTCGAATGTCTCTAATTGCAGATGCTATGGCTGTAAATCGCTTTGAAAATATAAGGAAATACATTTCATAGACAATACAACCATTCCCCATGACAATACAGACAAAAGTATAAAAATCCGACCGATTTTGACAAAATTACATGAGACATTGCACAAAGCTGCTGATAATAAGGAATATCAAAGTGTGGATGAAATGATGATCCCATTCAAAGGGACGTCATCTATAAAACAATACTTACATAAAAAGCCCCCAAAATGGGGATACAAAATGTGGTGTCGTGCTGGTATATCTGGATACATTTATTGTTTCGAATTATTTCAAGGTGCAGCTGGTAACCGCGGAGTCATATCTGATTGTGGTGCATCCGGTGATGTTATTCTTCGTTTAACTCATGACTTGCATCAGTCAAACTGCAAAATATATGCGGATAATTATTTTTCAAATATACCATTGTTTTTAAAGCTAAAAGCCCTGCACATTTGGTATGTTGGTACTATAAGAGTTAACAGACTGATGGGGGCAGAAAAGAAATTGAAATCAGTAAAGTAACTTCAGAAAGAAGGAAGAGGTAGTAGTTCTATTGTGTCATCTTCGGATAATATAGCTATCACTCGATGTATAGATAATTCACCGGTGCATATAATATCTTCGTATTGTGGAAAAGCACCTGAAGATCAAGTGTCAAGTTTCAGTCGAAAGAGAAAAAAAGTATTTCTATCAAGCATCTGTATTGCGTCTCAGTGTATAATAAGCATATGGGTGGAGTCGACCTTATGGACTCTCTCGTAGCCCGCTATCGTAATGATGTCAAAAATAAGAGGTGGTGCATGTGTATTTTTTATCACCTTATAAATGTCACCTTTGTTAACGCCTGGATTCTATGGAAATCAGAAAACAACAAAAGATTACACCTGTTAGAATTCAAAAGTTCGATCGCAACTAGTTTGATATACAAGAGTACAGCTGAACTAAATAAAAATAAAAGAGGGCGACCCTCTGTAGGAGAGAAAGCAGTAAAACGTAGAAATACACACAATGTGCCCCAAACTTTGTGTTTAGATGGAGGAAAACACTAACCAAAGAAAACGGAAGCAAAGTTTGCAAATCGTTGCAGAGATAAAGATTGCAAAAGCAAAACCAGATATATGTGGGGCGTCTGCACTGTGCCAGTTTGTCCAGAATGCATGGAATATTTTCATTCCAAATAAATCATAAGAAGATATGTGGAAATATGTGAACATTGAACCATATTGTCCCCATATGAGGACAATGTAAATGTACACCTTATTGCAAAACGTCCCCAAATGAGGACGTATCAATATACTAATTAATAGCGTATTTAAAATTGTAATAAAAATTATTTATGATAAGACGTTCTCATTTATCCCAAAAAACGATTGTCTGATTTTTTTTTTACTGTGTCAAAAATAATTCATGCATGAAAGGGTTAAAGTACTAAAGTGGCACCTAGAGTATAAATAGCAAAGTGATCCGTCCGGAACTGATGATGATAGTCATATGACTTAGACTATTGTTATAGAGATTGTTTTAAAATACCGGGAGACAAAGACTCTGCATACTTAATTCATTTTATCTTAGCTTCTTTTAAAATGTTTATCTGATCCTCTTTAATAAAAACCGAAAACAATCATTGGGTGTCTTAACAGCAACTGATTTGCCCTTAAATTTTTGCAATCAAAGGGAAATTAATGGAAACACGTTTACAGGGAGATCTGCACAGCTTTTTTCAGTATAATTCAATTTGCTCTAATATTTTTAAATCCCATCAGATTAGCGTGTTTTTAGATTCTGCGGTGTCTGAACGGGGGTTGGCGAGCGTAGTTTTCAGGGGCAGAGCCCCCTAGTTAATAATATAATAATATTGTTTAAAGTTACTTCTTTATAATTGCGAAAATAAATAATAAGTGTATTTTGTTTTCATATTTATTTACTATTATTTCGAAAGTCTTTATCTAAATAAGATGATTTTTTAATATTTAGGAATGGAATTAAAAACAGTTAAATAAAATATAAGCATTCAGTGATGATCTTAAAAATCATTCTTAATTTCACGACTAAGATTTCACGACAAATCATGCTGTTCCAAAACAATTTGGAAATTCTCAAAGTACAATTCCAAAAATAATGCATGAAAGCCTGAAATTGTACGTCAAACGTAGCAAAGGAAATGCGTTTTTACTATAACTAGTTTTATATATATTCAGATTTTGGTACATTCGCAGTTGCACACTTATGCAAAAATGAATGAATACAAAATTTATTACGATTATATACATGAAATTCAGTAATAAGAAAATAATATTACTCCATCTTAAATTGGACGTAATCACGATGGTAATCTAGAATCATTTCCTACCATGGAATATCATTGAATTAATTACTAATGATATGATTTAATTGAATGAAGAAACTTTTTTAATATTATTTTAAGTTTTGATTCCACTTTCATAAAATTTGAAATGTTTTCGCAAAATTCTGCAACGATTATACACATTAACTTCAAACCTTTCGGTTGGGTAGTTTTTGCCTTTTTATATGCAGACATAGGGACATATGGACAAATAGACGTACGGACCAGACGATGACTATAGGTGCTACGTATTTATATAATAACGACAGTTAATTTGGAAGAAGTTAAATGTACTTTATAATAAAATTTTACGTTATGACATATTTTAATGACTAAATAAAATAAATAAATTAAAACAAACGTGAATACAGTTTAAAATAAAACTTTTACAATGCATTGTAAAATAAAATTTTGGTAAGCTGCTTCGATGATTATTAAATTTAGTTTTTAGAATAAAGCTCATTAACCTAACTTTAAGCTGTATATTGCTAATAAATATTATTTGATAGAATGTCGATGGTTGAATAATCTCAGAGTATAATCTCATTAAATATAAGATATATGTATATATATATATATATATATATATGCAGGGTGTTCAGCAAATAAGACCCTGATTTCAAAATTAAGTCTCAAAAACAAAGATCAAAAGAATTATGCTGTAAAAGGTTTGTTTATTAGCCAAGCTGTAAAAATGTTATACAGAAGTTTCAAAATTTAGTTGCAAAAACCGTTAACAGATGGCGCTGTAATCGTAATGCCTATAAATTTTGTTTCGATGTCCAAAGCACTAGTGTCTCATTCCTAGCTGGCTCTCTACTGAAGAACGAAAATTGGGAAATTCCACTTTTTGTTGGGGTGATGTGGAGAAGTGGAGACATATGGTCACAGAATTATTGCCCAGCTTTAATTTTAGAGAATTTCATATAAATTCCAATCATGTAATTTCCAATAAAAAGTTTAGAAATTATTATATAAGAAATTATTAAAATATTTTATTAAATTCTATTTTTAATGCCATATAAGTATTTAAATGAAATTCAGAAAAATAATTTTGTACTTTTTTATTTATTTTCTATATTTATAAATCACGGCATAATAAATTGGATTTATTGTTTATACCTCAATTATTATAAATAAAAAAGTAATTTTGCACTTTTCATTTATTTTTAAATCATTTGCATTATATTTTGGTTTATTTCATTTCTTTGTTAACAAAGTTTTAGTGACAGAAATTATGCATTAAATTAATTCATTTTTAAAAGGAGTTGATGATAAGCCATATCATCAACGTCAAAGCAAAAGTATTTTGGAGGCTGCACTCATTTCCAACACTTCGGATCATATCGCTAGAAGCTGCACCATTCTTCTGTGCTCAATGATAAAAAAAAAAAAGAAAAAAAAGAAAATGAGTTTTTAAAATAAAAATGATTTTTTAAAAACTTAATTATTATAAAAAAATAGAAACTTTATATTTTTTCATTCAAACTATTTACTACAATTTAAAAAATATATATGAATCATTATTATAAATTCTCAATGATTTAAAAAAAATGAGTTTCTTGAGCTTAATTAAATTTTAAAACTAGAAATATTGGATTTTCTTTTTATTCAAACTTTATTTCATAATTTAAATAAATATTAAAAAGTAAAGATTTCCAATTTTTTCCAATCCTCTTCTGCTTGGATTCGATTCCACTATCTACCAATTATGTGAGAAAAGATATACCACAGAGATACTGATATCCAGACCGAAATAGCTTATAACAAAATTTGAAACATATCTCAATTCTGCCAACACATGTCTCCGATTCTGTACATAACCCAAATAAAATATTTTAATAAGTTCTTATACAATGATTTCTAAACATTTTATTGAAAATTCTGCTAATTGAAATTCTCCAAAATTAAAGATGATGCAATAATTCTGTGACCAGATGTCTCAACTTCTGCACATCACGCCGACAAAAAAGTGGACATTAAAAAATTTAGTTCTTACATAGGAAGCCATCTAGGAATGAGACGCTAGTGCTCTGGACTTCAAAGCACGATTTATAGGCATTGCGCTTACAACGCCATCTGTTAACTGTTTTTGCATCTAAATTTTGAAACTTCTGTATAACATTTTTGCCGTTTAACTAATAAATAAACCGTTTACCGCACAATTCTTTTGATATTCGTTTTTGAGATATTTAATTTTGAAATCACGGTCTTTTTCGCTGGACACCATATATATATTCACTGCTCAAAAACAAATTAGGGGAGCAAGATAAAAAAGTGAAGATAACAGTGCAAGACAGACACGTATGGGCATAAAATGGATAGTACACATGTATCAATGCGCAATACAGAAATAAAAACCCGCAAAAAAATTGAAAGGGAGCGTTTATTCTTTGAAAAGATGAAAAGAACATCTAAAATGATTTAGGGCAACAATTTGGTTTCGTGTAAATTATAAAAAAAGTATTGTTTGGAAATGATGCAAGATTTTTAGTATGGCGTGTGGTCTCCTCAAACAGCTAAGACTGTTCTACACATGTTTTCCATGGATGCGATGAGGTTATCGGTAAGACTTTGGGGCGTACTGTTTCATTGCTCAAGAATTGCAATCTCCAAGTCCCGGACAGTAAAAGGGGGCCTCGGTCTTGCTGCCATGCGTCGCCTGAAAATGTCCCAAACATGCTCGATCGGATTTAAGTCAGGAGAGCATGCTGGTCATCCCATGCGCTCTATTGTTTTAGCTTCAAACATGTTTTCCACAATACGAACTGTATGAAATCTGGCATTATCATGCATGGAAAACAGAAATCACTAATTGCTGCAGCACAAAATAATACATGAGGCCTCAGTATCTCGTATGTATAACTTCGGACCGTCAAAATGCCATTCCGAATGATATGCAGGCCCGTATGTCCACATATGCTGATTCCAGCCAATAGCACCAACCCACCTCGTCTGTAACGTGATCTTTCACTAACGAATGTGGAATTATTTTGAGTGCCTCTTTCTCTAAATGCCAAAACACATCAGATGTCACATCTCGACTGAATCGGGACTCGTCTGTAAATAGAATTTGACTCCAACAATGTTGCCTCCAAACTCGGTGTTCAGTTGCCCACCTTCTTTGGACCGCACAGTGGCTTGAGGTCAACGGAATACAGACCATTGGATAACGTGCACAGAGACCACCCTGATGAAGCCTATTTCGAACTATTTGGCTCGACACCCTTCGTCCTGTGGCCAAGAACGTCTGTGTTTGCAGCTGAGTAGCATTGCCCGTTCCGTCTCGACGAGCTGTTAACAGGATATATCGGTCACCAGTTCCTGTGTTAGCACATTTTCGACCTTGCACTTGTCGATGACTACGATTCCATGTGTTTTGGAATTGATTCCACAGCCTTTCCTGGACACTTCTTGCGACTCCAACAACGTCCATTACACTTCGTTGTGTTTCCCCATATTTAACTGTCCCGATAACAAGCAAGCCATGGATTGCAGTAAATCATGTTGTGACATTTTCAAGCCACTTTTTCTCAAAACACAAGCTGAGTGATTGGATTTTACAACTGAGACAGTGATACAGACGTTTCTGCAAAATCCCGATTCCTGCACTTATCTGCATTTTTGTAGTTTTTGACGTCATAAACTTTAATTTACATGTGAAGTTTTCTTTATCTATTTTCTACAGCCCTTTAAATTATCGATTTTTCATTTTACGTTACTTATCGGTGTAAATATTTGAGTAATTTCGTTAAAACTATGTGCCCCCCTTTGAGCAGTGTATAATATAATTAAGAAGATTTGATAAAGGGTATTTTTACAGTTTCTTCTGTTATATTTTCCCTATTGATTGTTGCATGCATCAAAAACAATAAATCATGTAAATATATATTTTTAAATGGAACCTAAGTGAAAGCAATGTGTTTCATCAGTCAAGAAATTGTAAATAGCATTCTCAAGGTGTATAATAGGTGAATATTCCTTGTCATTCATATAAAAATATTAGTTTATAGCACTCTATTCATATTTTTAAATATCAATTCCATGCAATTAAAATTGGCAAATAAATATGTTAATATGGTGATGATTGAAGCAATTTTTATCATTTTGAGATATGGGACGACGCAGTTCAGCAAATCAATTTTTCATTTTCAAAAAAAAAAAAAAAAAAAAAAAAAAAAAATCCATAATTGTTGTTTATAAAATACCGTAATACGAAATTAAATTAAGTTTCATAGAAATAAAATGCAGATTAGTTTTAGTTTAAAGTAACACATCTCTCCAAACGATTCTTAAACTTTAACCCATTTGTGCCTGGCGTCCTAATTTTGGGACGCTTTCTAAAAAAAAAATCTCGTTACAAGTTGAAATATGATATCCTTTCAAAACTTAGTAAAATATATCCTTAGTATTTGTTTTCAATATTTATCCATAAATGACAGTGCATTTTTAAGAATTAAAAATGTGAAATAAATGTTTGTTGCAGCGCAAAGTTGGATTTTCTTGAAATAAAAAAATCCCGTAATAAAAAATCCCGTGTAAGAAAAAGTAAGATATTTTTTTTTTTTTATTTTAATCAATCATATTATAAGTGGAATTATTTATAAGACGAAACATTATTTTAGAATGCGTAGTTTTGCATTTTTTCAGATTTATATTTTTTTGTTCGAATTTGAACCTTTATATATCGTCCCAATTTTGGGACGCTAGGTACGAATGGGTAGGGGTTTTCACCGTTACTGTCTATGCATTAAATGTATGTTTTATGCCATTTATTTTGTTACAAAATGGTTACATACCATTCGGATTATTATTTTATTATAAAATTATTATTCGGATTATTATTTGGCTATTCTTTGTTATTACTATAGGGGGAACAGGAGCTGGGCTTGGTTCAAGAACAAGACACCCACCCCTTCCCACCATTAGCTATTGGCTTAGTAAAAATTTATATCATACCGTTATGTTTTGCACTAGTTTAGTATTTGACATCCTGAGGTTACTAAAATATATACAGCAGAACCTCGATTATCCGACGAAATTGGGACCGAACCGGATAATCGAATATCCGGATAATCGAGAATTTATCAATAATCATCTAGTTTAATATGCAACATCGTCCTCGAACTGCTATTAGGACTATTTGAACTGCTTGATAAATATCTAAGTTTAAATTATACATGAAAATAATTTTATTTGTTTAGGACAGGGGCGTGTACACAGAAGAAGGGACGGGGGGATAGTATAATTATCCCGGGATTGGATCTTGTGGGAGCTCAAGCTAATTTCAATGGAATTCGAAGAAAGGGGAACCAAAATGCTTATATCTACTCGTGGTTTGGAAAGGAACACTTGCATACACAAGGAATGTGAAAGTTAAAAAAAGTTGGAAAAAATTTAGAATATCGACATTGGTTTACACAGAGTTCCGGTTACACGAGGGTCGTATAATCGAAGTTCTACTGTACCATATATACTCGTGTGTAAGACGAAGGATTTTTGATAATTTTCTGCAAGTAAATTGGGGGGTAGACATATACGCAAGTCAATTACAAAAGCCAAAAGAAGAAAATAAAAACCCTTCGAATACTGCAAAAGTCTGATTTTTTATGTGTATAAATAATAAAATAATATACGAAATATACAAATAATAATAATTTCTTATTAAAAATTTTTCAATGATTTGTTTTTGTTTACTTACTAATTTTTCGCATTAGTAAGTGAAATCTTTGGTTTGATTTTGTGCGAAATTGAAATAAAAAGTTAGGAGGCTGACATACGCGAGTTTTTGATTTTTTGCAGAATTTCCATTCAAAAGTAAATGGGTCGGTGTATATGCTAGTATATACGGTACATATACTCTATTAATAATTATTGATTATTATAAATTTTTACTGTATAAATTTTTACTATGCCAATAGATAATGGTGAGGAGGAAGAGGGTTTTGTTCTTTAGCCGACCCCAACCCTCCCCCCCTTATACTAATAATAAAGAAATTTTTATAGTCAAATAATAACCCGAATGATATATAACCTTTTTGAAACATATCAAATGGCATAAAACATGGATATAGTATTTTAACTTATTAAACTATGAAATTTATTACATTATTCTGAATGTGTTGGGAAGTGTTTCATAATCTAAGCTTCACGCATGATTTTTCTTTCTTCTTTTTTATCAGAAGATGAAATCAAATGTGTGCACACCTACAATTGTGACCAAAAATATGGAATCTTTTTTCGAAAATGCATTTTTGAAGTTAGATTGAACATAAGTTTTTGTAATACTGAGTTTTAGAACTGAGTTTTAGTTTAAGTAATACCATAAAAGCATATACCAGTAAAAAGATAACTTAAACAAGAATGTAAATCAACAATATTTATGAAGTACTGTTTATTAGATGAACAGTTATAAATAAATATAATGAAACATATCGAAAAAATTATATCAAAAAAATTATCATAATGTCAGTTAATACTTTGTTGGGTAAACATTACTCTTAATTGCAGTCTTACAGTGCTTCCCATGGAGCGAATAATGTATTTTAGTTCTGATGCTGATATAAAGATTCAATTATGGTTTATATTAAATGGATTTTTTTTTTTTTTTTTTTTGGGGGGGGGGGGGTTACTTATTTGCAACAAGATTCTATAGTCGGTTCCAAAAAATTTCAATTGAGTCAATGTCTCGGTGTTTCGCGCCGTTCAAACACTCGAACATAAATATCTCGAAATAATCTTTGCCCACTTTAGCAATATTATATGGAGCTGAAATCGGTTAAAATATAATACTTCATTATCTCTGAAAAATCACTGGCGGAAAGCTTAGATTCGGATTGAAATATTCAATTGTGTAATTTTCGGCATTCATATTCACATTAATGTCACAATTTCGTTCCACAAGTTTTGATTTCATACAATACTATATCGTAAGTCTGATTGAATGATTTAAATTCTGTGCACTGCAACTAGGATACAAATATTCTCCTACACACATACTTACGTATTTTAAGCCATCACTAACATCCAGACAGATTTTGGTCTCTTCAGCCAAAGAACACTTAGTATTGTTCCTTTTGCTGTTCTCTCGATTTTTACCCCTGTCTAATTAACCTTTGTGAGAGAGATGGAAATATACGTTTCATAGAACTCTAGAATTTAAACCAAGTGCTTGCAGTCTGCGACGAACAATACTTACATCCAACATCACATTGTCTAGCGCCATTTCAAATTGTATATATCACGACGATGTTCTTGTATTACCAATTCACAGTCACTTAATTCATTTCACATCGCTTCTTGTTGTAAATATTTTCCTGCGTTTACAAGTTTAATTTTGTAGTGACATTGTCTCCTTATACCGTTTAAAAATTTTATAATGTCCCATTTGGTTACATTCCCACCAATTTGTCTTCTTATTTCTTGATAACAGTATCCTTGATCGCTTAATGATACTTTATTATATAGGTGACCAGTGAACGGTTGCTCCATTTCATTACTTTTCATCTGCTTTCCATCAACTCTGATATCAATCACATAAAACCCTAAAAAATTACCTTTAAACAGTCCTCCAAAACATGACAACGACAGTTAAATCCTACTTTTAAACGAATGGCCCACTACCAAAGCAGGATGAACTTGATTTCCTCTCTGAACATTCACATTCATTGTCTGAAGTCAAATAAACGAAAGCTACCTCGTGTTAACCTAAGAGAGTTCTGTTTATATAAATATATTTTTTTATATCTTTTTATTAAATACTGCTAATTGAACAGATTTATTTCATTACAGTCTTAAGTAATTTATTTTTCCATTGATATATAATTTAATAGTTAACGAGAAAGAAGTGTTATGAAGCAACAAACCTGAAGAATGTACCTTTTCAAAATGTTTTCCGCAAATGTAGTCACTACATTTTTTTAAGATTACAATTTCTGGTATAAAGTTGCTTTTAGTATAAGAAAATTTGAACTTTCAACAGTATACTGTATCGCACTATATATTAAAGCTATTAAAACAGTTTCAAATAAAAACAGTTTCACATAATTTAATTACCGATCTTCATCGTAAGATTTGACAATTATATACAAAAAAGAATGTAGCTCAATGGAGACCTTTTTAGGTGCGTTCGTAATTATATAAATACGTAGCACCTATAGTCGTCGTTCAGTCCGTCCGTCCGTCTGTCCGCATGTAACAGAGCAAAAACCACCCAACCGAATGGTCTGAAATTTCAAATATATGATTGTTGCAAAATTTTGTCGAGCCATTTCAAATTTTATGAAAATCGGATGTATAGTTTAATTACAGGGACAGTCAAAAGTTTTTCTTTACATTACGGCCAATGGGAAAAATTATTGCAAGTGCATTTTAATGATATTAGAGGCTTCCGAATGATCTGAAATTTTAAAGATATAACTGTTGCAAAATTTTGTCGAGCCATTTCAAATTTTAGGAAAATCGGATGCATAGTTTAATTACAGGGACAGTCAAAATTTTTTCTTTACATTACGGCCAATGGGAAAAATTATTGCAAGTGCATTTTAATGATATTACAGCCTTCCGAATGATCTGAAATTTTAAAGATATAACTGTTGCAAAATTTTGTCGAGCCATTTCAAATTTTAGGAAAATCGGATGTATAGTTAAATTACAGGGACAGTCAAAAGTTTTTCTTTACATTACGGCCAATGGGAAAAATTATTGCAAGTGCATTTTAATGATATTAGAGCCTTCCGAATGATCTGAAATTTTAAAGATATAACTGTTGCAAAATTTTGTCGAGCCATTTCAAATTTTAGGAAAATCGGATGCATAGTTTAATTACAGGGACAGTCAAAAGTTTTTCTTTACATTACGGCCAATGGGAAAAATTATTGCAAAAGCATTTTGATGATATTACAGCCTTCCGAATGGTCTGAAATTTTAAAGATATAATTGTTGCAAAGTTTTGTTGAGCTATTTCAAATTTTAGGAAAATCGGATGTATAGTTTAATTACAGGGACAGTCAAAAGTGTTCCGTTACATTACGGGGAATGGGAAAAAATTATTGGAAGTGCATTTTAATGATGTATCAGACTATACGCTTTATGAAGTGCAAAAAAGTATACATTCAGTACAATATGGGGTGCAAAAAATAATTATAAAACTAGTTATAGTACGAACGCACCTCATTTGCCACGTTTGACGAGCAATTTCTAACTTGTTCTAATGTAAATTTCAAGAAATATTCATGAATTACAGATCTAAGGAGGCTACTTATTATCCCAAAATTAGTTCTACAAATGGAAATTTCTTCCAAGAACGTAGAATCTTATGGTTGAAAGGGGTTCCAGAAAGAAATTTTGTGAAAATTGTATTATAATTGTATTTAGTCGGAGTTATAAGAAGCGTCCTTATCAAAATGACCATTAAATTAAAATTTTATTTTTATTATTTTTAAACAAAAATATATATTAATTTTTTTTAAAATAAAATTACATATTTTATATTGTTCACTGATACTTGGAATTACGTTAATATTATGATTATTTATCTTTATATTGTACTTATAACTTTTGCCAAGGTGTGATACGAATTATAATAGTTATTCTAGATTTTATTATGCGAAATCTGGGAAGAATGGGAGAAGAAATATGGATTTGAGCCTTTTGGTAAGCACAGGTAATTATTTTTTAAGGCTCTGATCTTCAAAAAATGTATGCATTCCTTTTTACGTAAACGAAAATGTTGCTCATGTTACTGGATTATTGTGTCGTAAAATGATCTATTGTGTCTTATTCACTCAGGTTTTCATTAGCATAAATGCTGTGTTTACTTGAGCAAATGAGAATTCCATTTTGGTAGCTACATGTAAAATCCGGCTGTACATTGAAGGTGCCAAAATTACATATCATCAAATTAATACCAATTATTAAAGAAATATGATAGAGTAAAATAAAAAAAAAATATTCCTCATTACAGGGAAAGAAACTACATCTATCGCACGAATTAAATGTAAAAGAGGAATTACGCTTCTATTGTATCTAACGGAACACTTCCCAGCAGTTTGAGAATGCTATAACGAAACATTATGATTTAAAAGCAAAATGAAATATTAAAGTAACAAACTTAGAAAACGAATAAGTGAAACACAAATTGCAACCTTTACTGTCCATAGTTGTTAAAGTATCGAAATTCTTTTAGGAAATACTAAATAAATATGGACCGTACGTTTGTATACGCAACACATATATTATTAGAATATTATTCAGTTAAAACATGCATAAATATTTCAAAATTTACTTTAAGAAATTACCGAATGTAGATAGTAACTTCAAATTTAAGCTGTAACTTTAATTTTGATTTTCATATTTTCATACACAAACTAAAGTTCTTTGAAATTATGAAGCGCATAACAAAATCAAAAATGCACTTCTAGTATTTACCATACATAGATGTCGATATCTCCAAATATGGCTTATCACTGTGTAGTTATATGGATTTATTTCCACTCTACAAATATAGCTTAGCATATTAAATTTATAAGGTGGATTTTTTTTTTAATATTAAAAAACAAAATTAAATAATTCCTCTCCATAGACAGTAATTCATAAGAATTATATTGCATAGCCGTGTTTACGTGCTATATTATTTTTATGCCTTAGGTACGTATTAAAATTTAATTATACTTAAAACCGTAAAAAGAAATTGGAAAAATTTATGATATTGACTTTATATGGATATATTTTAGAAAGATTTTAAGAGATTTTAAATAGAGACGTACAACTGAAGCTCAGGGATAATAATAAAATGTAACATTCATATGAGGTACATAGCTAACGATGTTCTTATTCGTCTTTAGATATGTTTTTACAGAAGCGGAATTTATAGTGATATCGAGCGATATACAATCACAGATTGTAAATATACTGCTATAATAATTTATATGATTCATAATTTTTTGTTTAAGGGATTCCATATAAAACTCTAAACATAATGTGTAAGCATATTATGAATTGAACTGCACTTGAAAATACTTAATTATATCATTATTATTTAATAATGCAGTTATTAAAATATATAAATAATAATGTATGTTAATTGTGTCATCATTGATATTAGAGAAATCTAAACTTAATTACATTCACTTTTTAAAAAAGACATTTAAATTTAGGCAATTATTAATCAAATTATTCAAGGATTTCACTTATATCCTTTAAATATTTAGGAAAGTACTTATATTCTCAATTATTTTATTATTTTAATAACGCTTTTTATTTAATAAAAACATATTAAAATAATTTATGAAAATGAAATGTTAAGATATTTTTGAGTTGGTATTTACTGAAATACTGGCAAAATATAAAAATGTATTTTCTAAATTTATATATTAAATTAAGATTCTTGGAAAAAAAAGTCATTTAATACTCCTACTATTCTTGAAGAATACACTGATCGGAAAACATTTTACTACTGAATAATAAATAAAGATAATGCTTTCAGAATATAAGTAAAAAAATTCATTTTTCGAAACTTAATTTCTTCTTTAAATAGTGCATTTTAAAAACAGACAAAAAAACAACAATATCACGAACGTCATTTTTTAACTCGGAAATTTATTTATTGAGTACGGTAATTTGGCAATGAATATTTAAAAAAAATCTGCCATTATATATCGATACATATTGTAATGTTTTAATTTTTTTGGAAAGTGCTATGAGTATTTCATTTATAGAAGCTTACTGTATATAATGAAAAATTATATTCACAAATAATTTTGTAATGGTGCATGAATTTAATCATAAGCAAGCATAACGGAATAAAAATAGTTTATTTTGCTTATGGTATATAGTTTTTAGATTAGCAGCTAATGTATTTGAATATATTTTTATATTTTCTAAAAGTACACTATAACTATAATTATATTCCAAAATGGCTGCAGTTTTTTTTTTTTTTTTTTTTTTGTTATGTTATGTTAATTAAAAGCACAGACTATGCAATTTTAATTTAACCAAATAATTACTACATAATGATTTAATATTTTAAATCTAAAATATTTTCATGAAAATAAATTCATAATACTGATAATGCAACATGTTAAGAAAATAACAAAAACAAATTCAACATTCCTGCATAAGGAAAATTACAGTATAAGTATAGTTTGCATTTTTTATTGATTTGAATTTGTGAAAAGAGGATATGTAAACATCAACATATAAACAATGTTTAAAGCTGCACCAGAAGCAATCATAAGTACTATTGTGCATTCTGTAATATAAATTATAAGTATTATTTAAACCTTCATGACCTGCAACTATACTGCACTTTGCAATCTCATAACATATCGGCTGATAAATTCCCGGTCTAATGAAGGAAACACAACTTTTTTTGTCAAATTCAATTTTAATCATCAACAAAGTCTCCTTTAAGAGCAATACATTAATTCCAACTCCTCCCTAACATTTCATTACTTTTCTTGAAGCACGAATTATCTTTTGCATCAAAATAGGCTTTTGTTTCGGTGATCACCTCCTTATTCGAGCCAAATCTCTTTCCTGCAAGCATTTTTTTAAGGTCTGAGAGCAAGTAAAACTCGCTGGGAGGCAAATATGGATAATAGGGTGGGTGCGGAAGCAATTCGAAGTGAAATTCGTGACAGGGCCTGTGACAGGGTGCAGGTGAGTGGGACGCGGCCCCCACTTCGAAAACAGCTTTCTCATAGGCAAATGTTCGCGCCAAATAAAGCCTGACCGTTCTTCTGATATTTTTAGAGTGTCAACTATCTCCTACAACCACACTTTACGGTTTATTAAAAATATTTTGTGGACTTTTTTATGTTTTCCGATATAACCACCTCTTTTGGGCGACCAGAGCGTTCCGCATCATCGATTTTTGTACGACGACGTTTACATTCAGCAAATCAGTCAATAATGGTAGATTTTCCTGGCGCATAGACCGGATAACATTTATCAAGCCAAGCTTTTGTCTCCATGGTGTTTTTTCCCATCAAATAGCAATGTTTTATCAAACACGAATTTTTCCCCCATTGTTTTAAACATACAAAAATTTTTGTCACTAAAGCCACTGTAACTTATGAAGCAACCATCAGATCGACATAAAATGTTTGCAGCTACCTTTATAAGGTTAGTAGTTACTAAACACAATATTAATTCTGTATTTGTGGCGCCATCTGTGTGTCAGACTGGGAACTTATGAGCCGATGTGTTATTTCCTCCTTTCAGTTAATGCAAGATTTATCAGGTTACATAACATGTGAACTATATTGATTTCTTAGTAATTAAATGAACACATCTTCAAAGGTATCTATGCTATACTTTATAATATATATATATATATATATATAATATATAATATATATATATATATATATATATATATATATATATATAATATATAATATATATAAAATATATACCACTGTAGGGTATCTGTGCTCATTCTATTATCTTGTCTTCTTGCAATGTGCCCAGCCATTTCCTTTTTAGCTGTTTCTTTCTTTCAGTGATGTCAAAGACATCAGCAAACCTCTTATCGAAGGTATTCTCTTTCTGTCTGTTCTAATTATGCCTAGCATACATCTTTCCATACTTATATGTGTTGTTAGCAATATTTGTACCAACCATTTTGTTAGGGTCCATGTTTCTGCTCTATAAGTTAGTGCAGGTAAAACACATTGATTAAACACCTTTCTTTTCAAACAAAGAGGCATGTTACTCTTCAGAATTATGTTTCTCTGAATAATGTTGAGCTGAGTCCAAAGCTGATTCATGTCTTGTCTTTAAAACTTTGGTGAAAATTTTATAAATCACTGATAGTAAGCTGAAAGTACGGTAGTTTTTAATATTTTCTTTCTTCCCTTTCTTGTAAATTAACTCCATCACAGCATTATTCCAATCTTCTGGTACATTTGCATTTTCGAGACATTTTGAGAACAGTAAGGACAGCATTTTTACAGATTCTTCTCCTGCTTCTTTGATAAAATCAATTGTAATTCCAGCTTCGCCATGGCATTTACCTTTTTTCATAATTCTAATGACTTGTAAAATTTCATCTATCATCACTGCGATTATCGCTTCGGTTTCTGTTAAGTTTTCACGTGAATCACGTAGGTTGATTTCCCTTTGGTCTTCACATTTATATAGATCGTTATAGAATTTTCGACAACGTGTACTATTTCTTTATTGATTTTGGTGATTGCTCCATCTGCCCACTATATCTTTAATAAAATACCTTTTCTTCCAACACATAGTTTGTGCTTAGTAGATTTTCAACTTTTGTTTTCTTCTAGAACTTTCTTGGCAAGATCGCAGTTAAATTTTCTTATATGTTCTATAACACATTTTCTTACCGTTTTACATAATTCAGCATATTGAACTCTTGATTTAGGGTCACTTTTCTTAATTTTAAATTCTCTGCGTTTCTTCACCAATCTCCTTGTTTCTTCTGTTATTTTACTTGTCTGCTTTACTTGTTCATGTTCTTCGCCGGCTATCTTCTTTGCAATTTATTGTAGAGTATTGGTTATATCCTTGTTCACTACTGTAACGTCTTCTTCTTCTTCTAAACTTGACTGAAGTACTTGGAAGTGGTTCCAGGTGAAATTATTCTTTATGATTCTGGAGATTTACGATATCGAATGATTTCTTTGAGTGTTGCAAAAGCTTCGTTGTTTCCACTTTAGTATTTAACCGCAATTTGCATCTAACCAACCTGTAATCGCTTCCAGTATTGGAGTTATTGAGAACGCTGAAATCCTGAATAAGATGCTTTTTGTTTGTCAATATTTAGTCGATTTCACTTGTTGAACCATTTGCACAACGCTATGTCTATTTTCTTTGTGGTTTTTCTCGAAAAATGAATTCATGATGTACATATGTTCGCATTCTGCAAACTCAATCTATATGCTTCCTCTTTCATTACGCATCCCATACCCATGATTTCCTACTGAAAACTCAGCTTTCTTTTTTTTCTCCAATTCTAGCATTCCAGTTTCCCATTATTAATCTTATGTAACATTTTCCCTTTTGATGTATGGAAGCTTCTTCTTCATAGGAATGCTCAATTTCTTCATAAGTACAGCTTATTGTTGGTGCATAAACTTGGAGAATTTGCAGTTTGTATCTTCTGAACACTTGTATTACTAAACATGCAACTCTATCTGATGCACTAGCATATTCTTCGATGTGATTCTTCCACATTTTATGAATAAGAAAACCTACACCGCTTGTTTTTCCATCTTCTGTGCCTCTCTAGTATAATACATGTGCATTGGCAAGATCGATCCTCTCTTCTCCTGATTTCTTACTTCACATAATCCTAGGCTGTCCCAGTTAATTCTTTCTAATTTTTCTTCAAGTTCCTGTATACGATTTTCCGAAGAAAGGGATATCCATTATACGCAGACAAGGTCTTCAACTTATGACATCCAAGCAAAGCTGAGCCCGGTGATTCTTAGCACTCTCTGTCTTCATCTCTTTCTGATCGCTGCCGTAACCAGGAACATTTAGACAGCCGGGAATTAAGGGCCGTGATTTGTTTTGTGAATTCATGGTAAAATAAGGTGACGAAATTCCTCCACGTTAGCTAAGCAAGTTGGAGGAGGCCCATCCGCGTTCGTTCCCCATTCACTAGGCAAGGGTACTAACATTCTTCAGGCTTCACCGGTATATATATATATAAATATATATATATATATATGTAGGATTTAAATTTAACGATCTTTTATTTTCTTTATGAAGTGCACGATCAGCAAATTAAATGACGCTCTGATATTTTTATTATCCATGATTTAAAAGCATGACTTATGAAATTTCACGATCACGGGATCAATGTTAGGAGTTATTAAAAAATTAGAAAAGAGTAAGTCAATTAAATTATATTGCTTATGAAGCCTCAGCTTATGCGATGCCAAGGAAGGCACGGTTCGGCCTAATCAGAATGTTTGAAATAAATTGTATTACAGGTTTTAAGTGAGAAATGTACTGTATTTGAAGAAGGTATCAACGAAGTGGTGTAAAATTATTTTTGTAGAATTGCATTAAAGTTCACGTGTTGTTATTCCAATGTCTAGTTATTAAAGTCATCAATAAATTAGCATTTTACATATAACCATCCCATATAAATATATATATATAATAAACATTTTTGCCTTTTTAACTTAATTAAACTATTCCAAATTAATATAATATCTTTTTACTTAGCTTTAATATCTTACATTTCTTTCATCTTTTTTCCATGCATTAAATGCGTATTCTTTTATTATTCTAAAAACCTTAATTCTATTCGTAGCTTACTTCTTAAAACCCATTAAATTAGTTTTGTTCATTTTATTCTGAAACTAAATTCTTTTTGTTTCGAATGTATTTAATGTCATTTGTTCTCTGATGTTCCATATCCCATAATTCCTTGCCAGCTTCTCGCCAACATTTGTTTACATAATAAAACTGATGCCGAGAATAAAGAGTCCATCAGCGATGTCACACGTACTTCCCCCTTCCCCTGGAGCTAAATCCTACAGTAGCCTGTCTCCCACCCCGTCCTTCCGGCTGTTTCGTTGGTGTTGGTTATTCACTGAATATGTATCCGTGCGTGTGTCTTTTTTCGCAAGTATTTAACCTGTTGCATAGTCTGGGAGAGAGAGAAATTTATTATTAAATTTGCTTCAAAAATCCATTTCACATGGAGAGCTTTGTTTCCTGTATTTTCGTCATGTTGTTCTAATATTTAACATCTAGCGATTTACATTTTACGACGTAGCAACGACCTGAATATGGGTAGCTTCTAGTGCAGTTGGTACATGTTATGATCATCTAATAAATATTTGATGAATCAAAAGGATTCAGTTATTATTTCCGGGATATATACCAATAGACGTCAGTCTGATATTACACTCTGAACAAGATTTTATGATTGTAAAACTCTGATTTCTTGGTTGAGTTAGATAACGAGGTTAACGCTACTTCTTTAGAACGGTATGTTTATATCATACTAGTGAATTCATAGCATATATATATATATATATGTGTGTGTTATTATTGATTTATCAGTATTTTACGTATTTATCACTGCTTGTAGAAGAAAGGTAGCACACGTTATTGAGGTTTAAAAATGTAGCAATCTCTTCGCTATAATATCTGCTTAATATCACACACAAAAATTTGATGGATGCATGATTGTGAGTAAGTTGAAAGAAAGCTAGGCTAGTGGGTTACTCACAGAGAACCTCCTAAGCTCACATTTATTCAACCTCGAAGAAAGAAAATACAGAAATGGATTCAACACACAGGTGATGATCCCCGGAATCATTACGGAATAAGACATCAGGTAGTGCAAGACAAAAATATTCTATTTTCATCTCAATGCGGTATTTGTTCAAGCATGATGCACTTCTATATTTTTGAAATATCAGAAAGACGATTGCACATTTGTAGATTATATTCGAACACATCTCCAAAAAATTACATTTTAGAAATGCAGGTTATTAAATCATATTATCTGATGAATTTAACGTGTAAAGACACCTCAAATATGCTACAAAACGTATTATAACAGCCGAAAACATGGATTATTGCGGTTAAAGATCATACAAATTAAATTAAAGACATAAAAGTTGCATAATTATGTAAAGGATGTCTCGTGCAAAAGGATCTAAACCAATAAAACCCCGAAAATATATACAATTAATAAACATGAATAATTCGGTTCCCAAGACAAATTCTCGAAACAACCCGAAATATCTAGGCAAAAATAGAACTATCCAATCGAATGTATGGAAACAAAGACAAATTTCAGTCGTCGGATTAAAAAAAAAAAAAAAAAAAAAATAAAAAAAAAAGCAAAGGAAAATGAAAAAAAAAGTGCGATGCGTTAAAAACAATTGGAATTTTGGAAGAAATAATACTAAAAAAAATAAATGTAGGGATTTTAAAAGTAGGAAATGTTTAAATATTAATAATTTATATATACAAATACATATTTCAGCAATATAAAACTGAAACTATATCTATAAAAACTTTTTGTAGAAAACTGCAAATGTAAAAGAAAAAAAAATGAGTTTATTAAAAAATAAGGTAGTTTGAAAAATAATAGAAATCATTAACTTTGAAATGGTTAAATGTATAACGTAAAATATGCCTGTAAAGCATATGCAAAAAATCTTTCAATCTGGAAACCGTAGTATAAAGTGATGATAACAGGATTTACATAGGGGTAGATCTCATTTTAAAAGGACAATTTTGTTTTGGAAATAACATTGATCGTTTCTAGTGAAATTCATATGAATTTTACAGTACATAATTTTCTATTCTATCAAAAACGATCACTACCGCGTTATTCTTACTTAAACTGCTTAAATTGATATTACATATCACCTGTTCATGTTCATAAGATGGCAGAATATTTACACCAATATTTTCTATTATTACATTTTTGCTTCCCATCTTTGTAGTATTTTATCAGCACAAATACGCTTTCTTATGGACGACCTAGGTATAGGCTTATGGATTCGTGAGATACAACTAATTTAATAATTGATTCTGGAACAGTGCAATTTTTAAAATTAGAATTTTGATACAGAGATGTGTGTGTGTGTGTGTGTGTGTGTGTGTGTATTGGCAGTTGTAGCGCGCTGTCTTAGACTTCATGAAGAAGAGAATAAAACGAGTAAGATATCTTATATTAATGATACATATGAGAAGTGTAGTCTAATATAGGACAGGTATGTGCATGTGCATCAGGGGTCAGTTTTAAGCACCAGGAGCTATGCAGCTCTTATCTTGCTCACAAACAATATAATGCGCATTTTTCACTGAACTTTTATATATTATTTATATTATACATCTCTCTCTCTCTCTCTCTCTCTATATATATATATATATATGTGTGTGTGTGTGAGGGGGGGGGGGGTGGATCCTATTCTCCAAATCTCTACAGCGACAGCTTAAAAGCGCCGCCAGGAGTCGTTATCACAACCCCGCAACAAAGCCACTCTGATGCTGACAGCGCAGCGCCTACGCGGAACAAATGACTGCGACATACACGCTGCTAGAGAAAAAAAAACTGAAGTGACGCGAGGAACTTGAGAACATATTTTGAGTGTTGGTGCTGATATGAGGTGGTGGAAGCAAAAAATGTAAGGAAAGGACGTAGACGTATATAACGACGGAAAATGTCACAAGAAGTAATAATATTTGTGTGAGTGTTGTCTCCTTGTATATTTGTAAATAGTTTTCAATATAACTATTTTTTTCTAAAGAGAAATCGTCTTTATTTCTGGTCGTGAAGTGCATTTTATTCTCTAATCAAAGTGATGTTCTATAATTTTTGGAGCCAGAAGTGGTACGAATATTTTAATATTTTGACGTCGCCGGCCATAAGTCTGGTGAGTATTATGAAATCGCTGATGGTGTGATAAAAATAAAAATAAAATTAAAGAATTCTGGATTCAAGAGGACATTGTTCTTAGTGGTGAGTACTGTATACAATTCTTTTTTTATTCCATGATGAAATTGATCGATATCCCTGAACTGGAACTTGCATTAAAAAAAAAAAAAAAAAAAAACAAGCAAAATGTAACTTTTGCACAAATTCATGTTTGATGCAGAAGGTGACAGATCAAATCGAAAAAGAATCAGAGAATTTCTGGTTTTGATTATCAAACAGATAGTTCCGAATTTAAAAGTAAAATAACAAAAAGTCAAGCGGATTTTTCTCTGAATGATTTAATTAAAATGTGTAAAGTACTTTTCATTTCGAATGAAGGACCTTTAGTTGATCTTACGACGCGATTAGTTACTTATTTATCGGATTTAAGCTTGCTAACGTTAGCAACGTAAGCAAGCTAACGTTCAGAACGATAGTGATACAGATTCAGAACACGAAGTACGTTTAAATAATTCAGCAAGTAATGATATGGAATCATCAAATTTGGATAACAGCAAGCAATTTCCAGTTCAAAGTTTTGGGCCATCAACTATTAATTTTAGTGATATTGAAAATGCTGTATCTCCGTTTGATGGTAGTGCATGTCAGGATATAAATGTATGGTTAAATAACTTTGATGACGTCACTAATATATTTAATCTGTCGGAATTGCATAAGTTTATTTTTGTAAAAATATCCTTAAGATGAAAATCTAAATTGTTGGTTCAGACCGAATTACATATAAATTCATATGAGAAATTGAAGCAGCTTTTGATTCCTGAATTTAGCACTACTTATAATTCTGAGGAGTTGCATCATTTGTTAAATAAACGGAAATTACGTGAAAATGAAACCCTTGAAGAATATTTTCTAGTAATAAAGCAGTTAGGTTCACGTGGTAATATCGAGGATTCCGCGTTGATGCAGTATGTTATAAATGGTATAGACGACCCTGTTTTTAGAAAATCAATATTGTATGGATGTCAGTCGATTTTGGAATTTAAGCAAAAATTAAAATTCTATGAGAAGTCGGAGTATGAAAATTCAAAATCTCATAAACATGAAGGAGCTAAGCCTAAAATTAAATCCGAAGTTGAAGTTAAGAACAGATTTAAGCCTGTAAAGCCAAATATGCGCTGTTATAATTGTGGCGGGAATAATCATAAGAAGCATTAACCGTGTTAATAAAGATAAAGGGCCCCTTTGTTTCTCTTGTAACGGCTATGGTCACAAATCATTTCAGTGTGATAAATCGAAAGATACAAACTTTAAAAAGCGCTCAGCCACAAGTTAACAATATTACATCCTAAGATTTAATTCTAAAAGAGGTAAAGCTTTATTCTTTACATTTAACCTCCTTGATAGATACTGGTAGTCAAAAGACTCTGTTAAAGAAAAGTGTTTATGATAATTTGAAGAACTTTGTGGAATTAAAACCTACGGGTATCACTTTGACCGGCTTAGGGAAAACCTCAATTAAGCCAGAAGGTTATTTCGATTCAGAAATTGAAGTTGATAATTCGAAATTTAAAGTTGGCATTTTTGTCGTTAATGACAGTTACATTAATTTCGATTTAGTTATTGGCACTGATGTTATTCATCAAGATACATTAATTATTTCTGAGGATGAAGTGAAATTGTTTAAAACGGAAGTTCAGTCTAATGACTTTTTGGTTAACATTGTAAATGTTCTAGATGAGCCTAAAATTGATTTAAGTCACATTGCTGACGGAAATTTGCGTTCGGAATTATCCTCTTTAATTGAGAATTATGTGCCAATTAAAACTAAAACTATAGATGTTAAAATGAAAATTAATTTAACTGATCAAATCCCAATTTGTTCGTCTTTTCGAAGATAACCGCCATGTGAGAAAAAAAAATAGTTGAAGACCAAATTGAGGAGTGGCTAGCTCAGGGAAGCATTCGGAAGAGTTCCTCTAATTTTTCGTCGCAGGTTGTGTTGGTTAAGAAAAAAGATAACACAATAAGACTTTGTATTGTTTACAGACGTCTTAACAAGAAGACAGTGGGAGAACATTTTCCATTACCAGTAGTAGATGATGTTATAGATCAATTACACTCAGCTGAGGTATTTAAAACCATAGATTTAAAAAACGGTTTTTTTTCTGTTAAGGTAAAAGAAGATGGAAAGACGTAAGAAAAAGGAAGACGATAAGACGTAAGAAGAAAGAACGACAAAGAGACGTAAAAAAAGACTAAGAAGAATTTTTTCAAGAAATAATAAAAAAAAACTGTTGAAGAATTTTAATAATGATGACTTTTTTCCAAAATAGAACTTCGGATGCTGCTGTTTTTTCATTATCTTCCCAGGTGATCCAGTTGCTGCTTCCATCGGTCTAGGATGCATTCGAGGACGAATGTCTAGAAGGACTGCCGATCTGTGGGATCCCATTTCCAAATCCCTACAGCGCGAGCTTAAAAGCGCCGCCAGGAATCGTTATCATAACTACGCAACAATGCTGACAGCGCAGCGCATGCGCGCAACAAATGACTGTCGTCGACATACACGCTGCTAGAGAAAAAAACTGAAGTCACGCGAGGAACTTGAGAACATATTTTGAGTGTTGGTGCTCATATGAGGTGGTGGACGCAAAAAATGTAAGGAAAGGACGTAGGCGTATATAACGACGGAAAATGTCACAAGAAGTAATAATATTTGTGTGAGTGCTGTCTCCTTGTATATTTGTAAATAGTTTTCAGTATAACTATTTTTTTCTAAAGAAAAATCGTCTTTATTTCTGGTCGTGAAGTGCATTTTATTCTCTAATCAAAGTGATATTTTATAGCAAAAGAGGATTTTATTACTTTAAAGCGAAATTCATCAAATCTTTGTCCTATAGCAGAATTAATGCAGCAATACCATTTGCCTGGTGGTTTTTAGTGTAGCATTTTTTATATTGGTGCATGTCGTGTAGCGGCTTGAGAAAAGACAAGAATTTAAATCGTTGGACATCCATGATGAATGAACGAGGGAATTAAATCTGCATGTTTTTATTCGTCAAAGATCGTGTTCACCACATTTAGATAATGCATTCCTGTCTAGGAAATAAATTACTTCACTGCATGATCTTAATATAAATTAAAAAAAAAACTATTAGGATGAATTATGCTTTAGAGCGACCAGCCACGGAACTGTTGACAATTGAAAACTCGAACAAATCTCTCGAAATTTCTGAGGAAAGTATCATCCATCTACTTTTTGTGACAACGAGTAGAAACACAAATCCAGGACGTCGCGTGCGCTCTGGCCAATGCGAGAATAAAGGGTACGCATAAAGTGTACGTCACGTCCAGTGGGAGTGATATAGAGTGATATAGTTGAGCGTATGCATGTAGAAGTAAAAATACCCCAGCGCGCGGAAAAAATCTCGGATTAAAATAAGTAAAAAAAAAATGACATTTAAAAAAATGTCTTTTAAAAACATTCGAATTCACATTAAATAACAGAAATGATCAGAAATCATGATACAATTTAGGAATAAACTAAAACTTTATTATTTATGTAAATAAAGCAAGATAATAATTAATTTAAAGAGAAATTAATAGGATTAATGATAGATATAATTAAAAAATACGAAATTAGTGAATATGCCTTTAAAAAGCATGTAAAAAGCATGTAACAAGAAAATATCAATAAGGAAGAATTAATAATATAACATATATACATATATATATATATATATGTTGTATTTTTTATATATATTTCTTCAGTGCATTATGCCGTGGAAGGATTTTACTAATGCCTAGGTATTTTTTCTCTCTCTCACACTTCCCCAACCTTATTCTATTTAATAAAGACTCGACTCTCACAATCAGATCATCATGTGACGTCAAGGAAATTGAAGATTTATTTCCATATTCACATACGATGTCAGTAGCTAGTCAAACATTAAAATATTGTTTGTGAAGGAATATGTTACAAACGAATACTAACTGTTTGAGTACGGAACAAATCTTGTGGATGCCAAAAATGCGAATGTGTTTGCGTATATATATAAATATACTTGAAACAATGATATACACAGAAATCGTACGTTTCGCTAGTGCAAGCAGCTTAAATGCACATTAAACTGAGACGACAAATAGGAAAGCTATCACCCTCTCAGCAATTTTAACATGAAACAAGAGAAGCACTATCGCGAATTCCGCAAGTTTGGCACATAACACGATGAGAGTTACCGCTTTTTTAGAATTTTGGCCCAGAACAAGAGGATGCACTCAAACGCTTAAGCACACTACAGTGCTTATGGTAAAGTATGGAAATGGATCGAATTAACAAAAGTTGTTTTTCATAAATAAACTCGGACCCAATAATGAATTTCTTAAAATCGAGTCAGATACATGTAGGAAATATTTTTATTACCCCAGTGGCAATTCAAAACAAGTTGGAAATTGCTCGTCAAACGTGGCAAATAAGGTGCGTTCGTACTATAACTAGTTTTATAATTATTTTTTGCACCTCATATTGTACTGAATGTATATTATTTTGCACTTCATAAGTGCATAGTCTGTAACATCATTAAAATGCACTTGCAATAATTTTTTCCCATTGGCCGTAATGTAACGAAAAATTTTTGACTGTCCCTGTAATTAAACTATACATCCGATTTTCATAAAATTTGAAATGGCTCGACAAAATGTTGCAACAATTATGTATTTAAAATTTCAGACCATTCGGAAGGCCGTAACATCATTAAAATGCACTTGCAATAATATTGCCCATTGGCCGTAATGTAACGGAAAACTTTTGACTGTTCCTGTAATTAAACTATACATCCGATTTTCATAAAACATTAAATGGCTCGACAAAATTTTGCAACAATCATATATTTAAAATTTCAGACCATTCGGTTGGATAGTTTTTACTATGTTATATGCGGACAGGCAGACAGACAGACAGACTGGCAGACAGACGGACTTAACGACGACTATAGGTGCTACGTATTTATATAATTACGAACGCACCTAAAAAGCGGAACATTTTTCACAACTGAGAGTGCTTCCTGCTGCAGTGTTATTAGCTAAAAGATTCCGCCGACGTTCAACTTTACGCTACTAATCCATCAAATTTACATAATCAAACGGTAGAAACCTGTCATTCATATTACTAATGAGACTTTTTCCTTATATCACTAGGGGGCTCGGCCCCCTACGAGCTACGCTCGCCAACCCCCGTCCGGACACCGCAGACTCTAAATGCACGCTAATTTGATTGGCTTTAAAAAGACTTCGAAAGATTGAGTTATATTTTAAAAAACAGTGATTTATATCCCTATAAACGAATTTCTATTCATTTCTCTTTGATTGGAAAATTTTAACGCCAAATCCGCTGCGGTACTACTTAATTATCCCGTCGACCCATTTCGCCAAATTATATAAATCGCCAAACCACTCGCCAAATTATACAAATTGACATAATTTTTATTTTAAATAACGAAAGAACAAATAAATTAGTACAACATTAATAAAAATACAAATAAAACGTCGAAATAAAAATAACTTGATGACGTAGACACGTGTAACAACATTTCAAAATAAGCTAATATAAAAGGAATTAAGTAAACAGAGTCTTTGTCTCCTGGTATTTTTTAACAAAGCGAAAAGAAAATTGTTTTAAATGAGACATTTTAAATTAATCGTTTCTAATCTGACGTAATTTTGACCAAACTATTCTTTCTCTTTTTAATATTCACGTGAAAATGCTTGTGTTAGAAAGGAAATATTATTTGCGCTTTCCTAATAAAAATAGTTGAAAAGTATCCTCTCAAAATATCAAATAAATGTCTAGTGCAATTTCTAAATTTAAACCGTTTTGCAATATTATTTTGTGTTCATTTTATGTAATAACTGTATTGTGACGTAAATATGACGTAATTTCTCCTATTTAAGACTTCTAACGCATGTTAATAAATTTATTATTTTACAAATTCCTTTCTCTCTTAAAATTCACGTGTAATTATAGTTTTTATGACATAATTTTTAATAAGTTCCTGCTTTTTTACATAATTATTTAATTCTAATTCCAAACGTTTTTTTCTGTTTATAATAGCCACGTGTAAATAAATTTTTAATTTATTACACGTATAAATATTTTTTTTTCTTTTTCAAGCAAACATTATTGTTTTCGCTGTTTATACAAGTTGGCAACAGTTTAAATTAATATGACTTTCTAAAATCTGTAAAAATTATCTCTAGAAATGCTGAAAATTTGAATTTAAAATAGAAATAAAACCTCGAAAAATTAGCCAAATTAAAAAAAGAAATACAATCTGCACTCCGGCAAATTCTAACGCATAAAATGATGTAAAAATGATTACACTGTCATGTATAGTTTTTGCTGCTATAAAACTTTTTTAGTGGAACGATTTTGTCCAACTTTAGCATTAAATATCTCTTAAAATAATTCTTCGATTTGAAAACTGTCTACATCAGCGTGTTTATCAAACATTTCTGTATAAAACCACCGATTTTCATATTTTTGTATGCATTATTTTTCTTAATATTAACGAAGAAAGACTTCCGGTCACAAAAAATTCAAAACCGGCGGCGGCGGCGGCGGCGGTGACAGCGGTAGTTACTTTTTTTTAGAATAGAGAGATACTAAGGTGTTAACGTTAAAAACACACAAAAATCTAGTTCCGAAACTCCTACAGCTGAATAATACTGCAATCAGACGATTTATTACTGCAATAGGGAAACTATTTTTTTGGCGAATGATACAGGGTTAAAAAATAAGCAGTATTTCTTTGCCGCATAGTCAATAAGGGGAAATGACGTAATTTCCGATAAAAATAGCGAAAGGATTTTTAGATTGTAAGAAACGGCAGTTTAAAATGAGATTTGCAGAAAAAATTGTATGTACAATTCATATCAGTTTAAGATTGAAATAAAAAAGAAAGGACCTTGAAATTAAAATAATAATACATGAAGTGTTTTTAAGTAGGATTTTGATAGAAGAAATACAATATTAATGTACCCACTTAAAGGAATTTTAAGCTAGGTAAAATGAATGTTTGGAATACTTTTGAGAGAGGAAAGAATTAGACAAATTTAGTTGTAAAATTAAGTTAGATGGGAAAAAATTATAGAATACTTTTAAGATAAGGCTGACTTTTAAATTTCGTAATATATACGTATATTGTCAGTTATTTAGCCCATTTCAATTGGTTTCTCGTTTATTAAATATACTGGGGTGATTTTTAAATAAAAAATTATAACTAGCTAATTTTAAAAAGTTTAACACAAATTCGACCGAAATGGGAATACATCGTGATCGAACTGCATTTATTTACATTCACTACTGGCGCAACGTGATGTTGAAAATTAGTTAAATTCATCTTATTGTGAAATTGAAGTAAAATACTTTTGACTTTTTACAAATTGACCTAAAAGTTTTTAATGGATGTGTCACAGAAATTCTTACTCACGAATAAAAAAATCCATTTTTGATAAACATTCAGATTATGAAAATGTGTGACATATGTCGCACAGTGATGGTAAGGGATATTTTTGTTAACTCTCTTCGTGGAAATTTTTTTTTTCTTAGCCCCATTTCTTTAAGCCATATATAATGTTGTAACACATATCTGTTTAAACACATATATGTTAAAACGTTAGTAATTGTATTAATTAATTAAGAAAAAAAATTGCATTTAAAATTTTCGTAATAATTTATGAAAAATACTTTAACTTAAAATGTAAACTCATAAAATCTCCTTCCCCATAAAGAGTCATTGTTTTTTATAATAATGCAGTGATCTTCAAAAACAAACATTTAAAAATACTTTTCTATCATGTGTAAATTAAATTTACATAAAATATATTTATTCAAGTTCAGTCAAAAATTTAAATGAAAAATAGCCGTTTATCACATGAACTCAGTATGTTTGTGCTTTAAAATTCGACCTTTGGAGTAATTCTTTAAGGAAAAAGGGCTTTATGTAACATTCTTACTTAGGTTATATTCTGTTGCATAACTTCACCTTTCAAAAATATTTTGATATTCTAGTTCGTAGCTTCACCTTTTGATGTGAATTTTAAAACGCATGCTGTGAATAACTCATATGGGAAAAGTATTTTCTACGAATAAGATCTTGGGAAAGACACATGCAGTGAAAGAAATGTTTTATACAATGCTTTCCGTTATTGTTATAATATTAAATTAAATATAGACAAAACCTATTGTGCCATTAAATCTACAAACATAAAAATACTATAACTGTAATCAACGATCAATTAAATAGATTTATGAAAATTGACTCGAGAATGTTGTCAAAATAATCCGAAACTCCATTACGATATTTGCTATCCCTCTCTAACAATTAATGAATGTGAACCAGGATAAAAGGATTTTGCAAGAAAAACCTTCAGATTAAAGATGCTGAGAACAGACATAATTATATATATATAAGCAGTAAAAGAAATGGTTGAAAAGGTATAGTTTTTATGTTTGATTGCTCATAACTTACTTTCTGATAAAGAAATAGCATAAAATTATATATCAGTAAAACGATAATCTAGTCAAGAATGCAAAGACATACATTTTGTTGATTTTTTATTTTTTAATGAAAATTTTGAAAAAGAAACAAAAAAAGAAAGAAAAATTACTTATATATATTTGAATGGAGAGTTCAGACAGGCAATTAGATGTCATCTAGTTTTGGCAATGAATAAAATCAAATCAATGTATTTAAAGGGAATTGGCGTAAGTCAATGTAATGTTCAGCACAAAAACTATTCGGAGACTCCAGGAATTTCATTTACATGCTAGAATTCCGCGAATACAATCATTTTCGTGCCTACAGCAAATGTTTAAAAGGATTATTTTGACTAAAACACACGTTAACTAGACTGTGGAACAATGCTGCAGTCTTATTTGTTTTGACGAGACCAAAATATCCCTATTTCATAGTGATGGCATAAAATGCGACATGTATGTTAATTAACGCCTGGTGCTTAAAAATCCCGCCCAGAGTGCAAAGTCATCTAAGTTTCCTATCATACTTCTGTATGTGTCTAATCAGGTGAAGATCTCTTCACCTGATCAAAGTTCAAAATTACGAGATCAAACTCAAGTAGCGATGGCCACCCTTTATAGACGGATCGCATGTATGCTATAGAAGAGTGTTTACCTACCCCCCCCCCCCCCCCCTACACACACACACACACCACTACCATAATTTCATTTTTTTTCATTTTCGACACCGCACAAACTAATCCAATCAACGTAATTAATAGCAATCTAGAACCTGCCAACACACAAGCAAAATTGATTAAAAAAATGGCGACCTATTAATAAATACCCATTTATATACATATATTGTCCAGTTTGTAAAATGTTTGAGAAGAAAAATAGCTTGAAACAAAAACAATCCATGTTCAAACAAAGTGACAGTTAATGTAAAAACAAATTATTACATTGAAGCAAAAAAAGTATATTAAAATTAATTTCATTAATAATAAGCTAATTAAAATATGTTTTATAGGAATAGAAATAAAAGTAAGTTCTATCAATTCGGATTTTATCTTCAGCAGTTCCATTTATTAAATAGAATACGCTCACTGATTTCTGTAAATGAATTATAATAAAATATTGATCACTTACACGATGTAGCTGCGAACAAAGAAATTAAACTAAAATAGTTTTTTCGGCCTCCTTCTATTACTTCACAGTTAGTTCAGCGTATTATGTTACATACCATACTCTCTTAAAAATTCATAACTGTATTTTTATTACAAAGATTTATTAGTGTATTTATATGGCAGCATATACACTGTAGTAAAAATAACGAAAAAGAAAACGACTATTCTTTGATGACATTTAACTCACAGAAATAGAGAATTTAGTAGTTTTTTTTTTATTTACTTCCGATCCTATGACAATTAATTTTATTTGAATAAATTTTAATTTAAAGAAGAGTTTGAAAAAATCCCAAATGTTCCATTAAATTGTTGATTGCAGGTAATAAAGTTTGAGAAATACTATATAAGTTAATTTCAAATGAAGATTTTCATAACGGTAATTAATGTGCTTAATCCAAAGGTTATTGCAGTATTTCTAAATAAAAAACGAAATAAGAGAAATTACATACGATGAAAATCTGTTTTCTATACATAGAAAATTTGTATTTAATAACTCATAAGAAATGATTTAAGTCATAATTTCTAATTGAAAGTTCTTTTAATAACCTATTAATCTCCTACACTTAATATCTTAGTTTTGTTTAAAACTATTTCTCTAACAGAATTGTAAGGATACGATACAAACAAACTTAATTATTCCGTTAAAATTAAAATAATATATTAATGTGAAAATCGTATATGCTTTGAAAATTTCTAAAATTAGTTTTGATTAATTAGAAAAGCTTCAAAATAAAGGATTTCCATGTAGCTATTTATAATTATGTTTTAATATGCAGACACATTTTTAAAGAGCATTTATAACTCAAAAGTATTATCTTTTTAAGTATATAAGCTGTTATAATATGTCTTGAATATCTATAAACAAGAAAGTTTATAGATTAATTACGGAAATAAGTTTAGAATAATAATTATAAGTGTGTTCTTTATCATGAAAGACTTTTTAAAGAAAATAATGCTGTATGATGTTATTTATTATTCAGAAAAGCATCAATATATTTAGCAAAATTAAGAAAAAATACAATTTGTTAATAAATTTATGAACAATAAAATAATCAAAAATATATTTGAATGCTGCCATTAATTTTAATTTATTGCGTATTTCCTTCAATTTCTCGTAATTAAAAAATAATTTCAGCTGCTATGTGTATCAATTGATATCTAATGTATTACATTTGAAAAATACCTTAAAAGCAGGCATGAGAGCGCTCCGAAACAATTGACCGTTTGCTACCACTAAATTTTAATGGCATTTCCCGCCGTATTTAATGGCAGAATTTCTAAGATTTAATGAAGCAAAGAATACTATTAAATTTAGTAGTGAAAATCAATCATTTGGGCCACAGCGCTCTCATCCCTGTAAAAGTGTTGTACTGAATATTAAAAAATCCTAAGATTTTCAAAAAGTATAAACTGTTTAAATATTTTAAATTTATTTGTCTACAGTAAATAATTCAATGATTTACATATATTTAATTTCCTTTTGAAATGCTGCAACCAAACAGGAGTGCCTCAACCCGACGTGGTTAATGACTCGAAAATGTCTGAAAGTATCCTGGAGGCAATTCATACCATGAATCCCGAAGAGCATTACACAAATCCATGGGTGTCCGAGGGGGCAGTGATCTCAATTGCACGCTACAAAATATCCATTATATGCTCAATAATTTTCATATCTGAGGTCGCCAATGAAAGTCATTAAAGTCAGAAGGGTGCTTCTGTAGTCACGCAGTAGCATTTTCCGACATGTAGGTTGGCGCATTGTCCTGCTGTAATTGTCCAAGCACGTCGCAATGCACAATGAACATGAATGGCTGTGTATGTTTGGAAAGTATGCTTACGTAAGAATGTGCATGTCCTCTGTAGACATTTCAGGGATTCTGTATCTCGCCTACTGCAAACGCTCCATATCATCTCAGAGGCTCCACCAGCTTGAACAGTATGTCTGTTGACATGTAGTGTCCATGGATTCATGAGATTTATGTTAGCACCTCATTTTCATTAAAAAACAATGGAATTTCGATTGACAATGTAAATAAAGGGAGTGATTTGTATTCTTGCTAGCAGGGGGCCTAAGTGTCAATTCGGACGGTTTCTTCTACCTTGATTGGTTAAACCTGTTTTCAATGGTGTGTATTCTGAGGCAACACATGTCTTGCCTCAGCCTGAGTGCAACACTTACTGTAATATCCATGTTTGAAATTCATTGTTATTTTCCATTTAATTAATATTTGAAAGAGAAATGTTAATTAAGATTTATGACCTGTCAAATACTCTTATTTTGACATTAATATGATTTTTTTTAATGTTATTATTTTTTTATATGCACTAAATCTAATATCTGTCATGCATGATCAAACATGATAATAAATTATAGTCTAAATATAATCCGTAAACTTAAATTTATCATCTAAATCTAATGACTGTCATAATTGGAAAGGTTAATTTCCATTTGTGGCTTTGAATAATCATTTACTGTTTATTTTAAATATAATTTGATTTTATGAGTCCCATTAATGTTGCAATGATTAAGATTCTTATGACTGAGAATTTTAAACACCAAGCAATGGCAAATATATTTAGTTTTGCGCATTAGATTTGAAGTAAGTAAAAGGAGTTTCAAATTTTGAATTAAAAAAAAAAAACAGTTTTGCATTTTATCCAGACGTATATATATATATATATATATATATATATATATGTTGCATTTTGCTGTCGATTTCAGTGCCATTCCGGCGACGCTCTTATAACTCGAAGTAAATGTAGCATAGTAATCAAGGTCAACCCTTTGTTATCGTGAGAATATCGGAGTGCAGTCTGGGTGGCGAGTAGAAGACAGGCTCCATAAACATAGAAAGAATTTCCCATTGTATAACTAATAGAGTCATCGTAACTTTACACGTTGTTTTTTTGACAAACACATATCGTAACATTTCCAGTAGCTTGTCAATCAACTCTCGAATAATAGTTGATCCACTTCATAAAAACTTAAGATATTAAAAGTATTAGGATCTACATATCAATGTTATTCAACCCAGGTAACGTGGATTTATTAAACAACCGGAAAAACGTAAAATCGCTCGCTCTTTGTTGATGCAACAGTATAAATACTCAAAAAAACAGAGCACGGGCGGATACATTATTAGTGGAGAGCCAACTACAGCAGAGAGATGGGGAAGAATGGGGCAGGAGACATGCTACGATTCGATCGGAAGGGTGACGAACGCGTGACGTCGATAATGAACTTTTTATACTCCGTCAGTATTAAAAAGCAATCAAATGCTGGCTGGAAACTTGCAAGGAATTGTCGGAAAAGAATATCATCGAACAAATTCTATTCGAAACAAAACGAATTTAGTTTTATAATAAAATAAAAAAAGTAATTAAATGGGTTTTATAAGATTAGACGAATGGATTGAGGTTTTTAGAATAATAAAAGAATACGCAGTTTTAAATGCATGAAATAAAAGACAAAAGATATTAAGATATTATTAAATATATGTAAAAAAGGGAAAATATTAAGAATTTGGAATAGTTTTACTAAGATAAAAGACCGAATTTTTTTATTATTACACAAACACACACACACACATATATATAGATATATAAATAAGTTTTCAGTGATAATTAAAACTAACTTTATTAAAACACAACATAAATAATAATGTCATATTTTACTTGCGTAAATTGTTTGAGTATTAATTTATTGCTTTATAAACCGATATTGATAAATTTATTCTTCTATATTTTTTACATTACTATAGGGGAAAATATTAGCAAGTAAATATTAGTAATGAAAGTCTAGTAATAAATGATGAATCAAACCTAGCAAAATTTATATAAAATAGTCAAAATGGTACATTGTGAAATAAACATATTAACATTCAATGTGTTATGATGGCATTATTATTATTAATTAAAGAAAAGCTGGTGGAAGTTTTACAAAAACATTGTGACAGTATAACAATTTTAACGTTGGGAATGCGTAACCTTTAAAAGAATTTTCAAGAATCACAAACCCATAATTATAAGGACTGTTTCTTGCATGGATTAGTAGGAGTAATAATTATTTTTGCTAATCATCAGAAAATTTTATTATAATTGTACAAAAATGTTTTCCGATTTCTAGAATATTATCTGGAATTATAATCTAATATGAATTACACATAAAATGTAAGTGTCTGTAACAATTTCCCCAAAGATATTTCATAATTATAGTCAAAATAAGAAATATTTCTCGTCTTCACATATAACAAATAGATTTTAGAATATTCATCACTTTTTCGTTGTCAAAATTTTCTGTTATGAGTTTTAAAGAAGATTATTTCTTGAAGGTTTCATGAATATTTATATTAGACAGAGAAATGTTGCTTGGATACTAATTATTCAAAGTTAGAAATGTTTAAATTTCATTATTAGCACAAATGTTACACTGAAAAATTCTTGTGACCGCCGAAAGTTTTAGAATTTCTTTAAGTAAGCCGAGGCCATAACTGATTTTTTTTCAACTTTACAATATTTAATGTATATGTAACTGTTATAATTATTTTCCAAAACTTCCGAATGTGATAATAATGCATTTTGTAATGCAAGTTAATAATTATTGTTACATATATTTATTGTATTATTAAGTACCATGAGAGAAAAAGAGTTAACTTTATTTTCATTTCGCCGAAAGTTTAAACATTATTAATTTATAAAATTATAAAATAATGTTAAAGAAATAGAAATATTTAACAATATACGCAATGTTAATGTTCCAACAGCAGTTGAAATTTGTGTAAAGAAATAAGTATAAGGGAAATTAGGCTTCGTGAAAATTGATTAATTTTAAAGAGATTAAGTGATCTCATGAAAACATAAAAAGAATCTTACAGATTTTGAAATAAATGGTTGTGTATTTTAGTTAAAAGAACGATTACGCAATAGGTTGCACAGACCAAAAATATATTATTTATTTAATTATTAAATAAAAGCTTGGTGAAATTTTGTCAAGAATACTTGGTGAATTTAAATTACGAAAAATGTCGAAAGCAACGAAATACATTTTTAAAGTTCAGAAAATTGAAATGAATTATTTTTAAAATCTTAAAAATGTATTTAATCCCCACGAAACATTAATAAAATCTTGTACTCATAAAAAAAAATTGATGTAATTTTTTTCATGAACACTTTGTGAATTTAAAATTATGTAGAATGTGGAATGATATGGAATACGTCTGGAAAGAAAGTATTTTAAAACACCACTGTGCATTATTTAATCTATTCGAAATATTGAATATAACTTGTGGATTATAAAACAAATGTGGCGCAGTTAGTTAAAAAGGCTATTCCAGAAAGCATTGAACAGAACACAAAAACTCAATTATTTAATTACTATACAACATGCTTGATGTAATTTTCTCATGAACATATTTTAAATTTAAAATTATGTCAATCGCGAACTCTTTTTTTTTTTTTTTTTTTTTTTTTTTTTTTTTTTTACTGTTTAGGAAAAGGGAGAAAGTATTTGAAAACATCTCAAATACAGTTCTTTAACTTTTAATTAATTCCTTTCTAAAATCCCTATAGATGATTTTAAAACAGTAACTTGTAACTTTCAATTACGGCATTGCTAAATTCTAATGATTCAGGACTTCATTATCTTCGGAAGTAATTGATGGTAATGGAAACTGCATTGGTTCAAATCTACCCTGAACAGTAATTTTCATCTAATATCTTTGGGAAGTCCTATTTCAATTTGTACGAATATGAAAATAATTTTTCCTGGGAAAAGGACGAAATTTGAAGCCATGTTACGGTTGAAATCCAATTACGGCGTACATAGAAATTTACAATTTAAGTTTGTATGCTTAGAAACATATTCTGCAGTATGTGTGAAAGCATAAAGTTACGGAATATTACTTATTTTTTGACAAAATATTAATTAATTTTATAATATTTTATGAGTTCAAGTTTGATTATGCATTTTAATTACTTATTTTGTTTAATGTAGTACCCACATTTAGTTGTTAGTTAATTTTATATTATAAATGTAAATGTATATAAATTTGTTATACTCTGGCATAGAAAATTAAATTATATATATATATATATATATATATATAATTTAATTTTCTATGCCAGAGTATAACAAATTTATATACATTTACATTTATAATATAAAATTATATATATATATATATATATATATATATATTATTAATTATATATATATATATATATATATATATATATATATATATATATATTATTAAAATATATATTAGGGTGTCCCAAAAAAATGAAAGTCGTTTTATTTTTTCGCATACCCTCTCATTTTTTTCCCTTTTATGTCAAAACAATTGTAAATAAAGTTTCATGTAATTTGGACCACGGGAACTCGTGCCGACTTGTATCTAAATGTCTCAGTCAGTACTTGTGCACTTATTGAGCGAACGCTGACACATGTCACCCTGTCACGTGTCTGTAGCGGAGCACCCAGCAGTTGCAAATGAAAAGGATGAAACAAAACAAAAAAAGAAATGTTTTGGAATGCTTGTGACAATGCGCAACCCGTGAAGAAACAGTGCAAAACCTGTGAAACATGTCAGTACCAGTTTAATCAGGACAGCGCACATCTATGTGTCAATGTGCGTATAATTCCAAGTTAGTCTTTTGTTAGTAAATGTCCGGATAGTTTTTAATCAGTGAGCAGAACATGGCACTGGAATCGTGTAGTTCTCAAAAAGTGATATTTTTGATAGGGAAAATTAAACATCAAATAACGGGTTAAAACTTCTGTCTAATGGACAAGTTCTCGCAGTTTTGTTTTACAATATTCGAGAAGAGAATTTAACTGTTAATGAAAATGCAAATATCGCTATTCGTGAAAGTATTATTATTTGGGAAAAGGCACACATGCCTAAGAAATCGTTGCCAAATTGTGTGAGGAAGCTTGTTAATATATACCAACTTTGTAGAGACTTACAAAAAATGCAAAGAAATTACAAGACGTATTCAAGCGGCGACAACAAGAATTTGTAACTATTTTAGATCTTTTCTTTGCTTGCTGACATCATGTATACAATCTGGTATTAAAGGCTGTATTCGAAATGAACATTAAACAAATGACAAATCCCGATATTACACTCTTTAAAAAGCACAAAAGGAATTGGAAGAACATCTATCCAACTAAACTACAGTGCTATGGAGAAACAGTGGACTCGTTCTAATCCGTATCTGAACTTAGCAATTTGCTTGAATTTTAGCGCTCTGAACTTTAAAATGTTATGATCACAGATGACTATCAAGAGTTGCTCAAAATTTCTGTCATATTTTTAGGTGGAGATGCAGAAAAAAATTAAATCAGACCTCTGCGTGTTATGTACCAAGCTAAATGCATGGTCCGATCGGTTTACTCCCTAAAACTCTCGTTATTTAGTTCTCATCTGAAATGAAACGCCAAGGATAAAAAATCACTGTTAAACGTTTGCTTCTTTATCGTAAAAATCTATGTTAAACATGGCTTCAATACATTTTGGCAGTTAAAGAACCCTAAAAAGATTTGTGCTTTTTGAAATCTTTGAAAATCTACGAAAATGTGAACGAAGAATTTCTCCTGCATTTATGGTATTTGACTGATGAAATAGCAGTGTTAGCTCTTTTTGATGATGATGATGATGTTGACAAAGAAACAAAATTAAAAATTATGACAAATTTACATAGAGAAATTTTCTCGACCCGTGAAAAAACATACATTCCATCGAAGGAAGAAAGAGGTTCAATGTATGGCGAGTTTCATATATTGATTTTGTAATTATTTATTTAGTTATTCATTTATATCACGCGATTGTTACCTGTTTTTTTTTTTTTTTTACAGAAAAAAACATTGATGATCTCATAAATGTCAAAAGCCATTCATTGTTTTCTAGACTCAAAATTTATGATAATTTTGAAGAGTCTCTCTTTATGGGAGAATAATGCTTCGTTTCCTGACGCGAAAAAGACGATCTCAATGCTCCGAACAATAAACAATACAGCTGAAAGAGCGGTAAAATTGATGCAGGACTTTCATGATTTAATAACGGTGACGCAGGAACAGAAACAATTTTCGTTATGTTGCGTACAAGAACACACGAAGGTCTATCCCGACTGTAAAAAGAAAACATTGAAATGAAAATAAGTTCAGTAATGTTTCATTTACTATAATATGCTAATAAATATCTTCTTTGAATAAAATAATGTTTTATTAACCAAAGAAACATACGTTTTCCAATCTTTCCATAGTATTCCCCATACAAGATTTCATGTTTAAGTTTGACCAAAAGTCGGCACGGGTTACCGTTATCTGATTGCAATAATATTTTTTATTTATGTTTTTCAGGTGAAATAGAAAAAAAATAGAGGGTATGTGTATTTGATTTTGCAAAAAAAAAAAAAAAAAAAAAATTACCTTGTATCCTGGGACACCCTATTATATATACATTATTTTTTCAGAAACCTCACTTAATCTTTAATAAACAAAAAACAAAAGGCTGCACGATGCTGTTAACTTATGGGAACGTCCTCGGCAGAAAAACATTTTTGCTGAAGATTTTAAATTATAAAATAATGTTAAATAAATAGAAATATTTAACAATATAAGCAATGTTAATTTTCCAACATCTGTAGAAATTTGTGTAGATTAATTTTAAAGAGAATAAGTGATCTGATCAAAACATAAAAGGAATCTTAGAGATTTTGAAAAAAAATGGTTGTGTATTTAGTTGAAAGAACGATTGCACGATAGGTTGAACAAACCAAAAATGTATTATTTATTTAATTATTAAATAAATGATTGATGAAGTTTTGTCAAGAATATTTTGTGAATTTAAATTATGAAAAATGTGGAATGCAGTGAAATACATTTTTAAAGTTCAGAAAATTCAAATTATTTATTTTTTAAATCATAAATTTATCCCCACGAAATACTAATACGATCTTGTAGTCATAGAAAAAAAAAGATGTAAATTTTTTCATGAACACTTGTGAATTTAAAATTATGTAGAATGTGGAATGATATGGAATTCATCACGAAAGAAATTATTTTAAAATACCACTGTGCATGATTTAATCTATTCGAAATATTGAATATAGCTTATGGATTTTAAAACAAATGTGGCGCAGTTAGTTAAACAGGCGATTCCACAATGCGTTGAATAGAACACAAAAACTCAATTATTTAATTGCTATACAACATGCTTGATGTAATTTTCTCATGAACATATATTAAATTTAAAATTATGTAAAAGGCTGATTAATGTGGTGTATATATGTATATTTTTTTACCGTTTAGGAAAAGGAAGAAAGAATTTGAAAACATCTCAAATATAGTTCTTTAATTTTGAACGAATTCCTTTCTAAAATCCTTATAGATGATTTTAAAACAGTAACTTGTAACTTTCAATTACGGAATTACTAATTTCTAATGATTCAGGAGTTCATTATCTTCGGAAGTAATTGATAGTAATGGAAACTGCATTTGTTCATTAATCTACCACGGAACAGTAATTTTCATCTAATATCTTTGTGAAGTCCTATTTCAATTTGCACGAATATGAAAATTAATTTTGCTGAGAAAAGGACTAATTTGAAGCAGTGTTACGGTTGAAATACAATTGCGGCGTACAGAAAAAATTACCATTTAAGTTTGTATGCTTAGAAACTTATACTGGAATATGTGTGAAAGCATTAAATTACAGAATATTTTATTTATTTTTTGACAAAATATTAATTAATTCTATAATATTTTATGTGTTCAAGTTTGATTATGCATATTAATTACTGATTTTCTTTTATGTAGTACCCATATTTAGTTGTTAGTTATTTTTTTATTATATATGTAAATGTACTTAACTTTGAAAAAAAATTTTTAACTTTTTTTTGAAACCTCACTTAATCTTTAAAGAACAAAAAACTGAAAAGCTGAACGATACTTATGGGAACTTATGGGAACGTCAATGGCAGAAAAAAAAATTTTGCTGATTTTTTTTTTAAAACGGAAATATAAGTGTGATGCATCAATTTAAAGCTAAATAGTTGCTGTATAGAATTTTTTTACTTTTAATTTCCTAAGAATAACTCTACACCAAGACCTAGCTGGAAACTAGTAGTATTAAAATTCATTTAAAGTTGAGCGTAAAAATCCACTTATTGAGTTGTGTGTCTTTTTTAGTTCTGTTCTGTAAATGGAATTATTATGGATTGAATATAACAAGTTATTAATACATCCGTCAGATATACATAGTTAAAATATTTTATCTAAGATATTAAATACAATTTCAGATTTATTTATTAGTTGATTATTAAATGTCACAAGAGTAACAGAAAACATATTAAAGATTTAATTTCATAAAAACTACTTAAAATTTTTACACAAAACTACTAATTCTCTAATTTCGAGGTATAAGACATACTTTACATTAAATATTTTGTTTATGCTCTGCTTGGAATAGGCTCTGGGGGGTTGTCACGAGAGTAACAAACGTCTGTGTCACAAGAGTAACACATAATACTTTTGTGGATAGTTTAATATAAAAATGGGTTACAATCAAAACAAACAGAGGGCTTAAAGTTTTGTTGTTTTTTCTCTATTATTAGAGCAGTTCTTGAAATAGTTTTAGCTATAACTAGGGATATTTTGTAAATTTCAAGGAAGATAAATTAACTTTGTTGGTGTTTTTTAATGGGTGGATTTATTTTTATTAATTTTTGGTATTACTTAAGATTATCAAATGATCATGGAAAGTAATTAAAGATATAATAAAACAACTCAACTCGCGTCATTTTGTGTGCTTTCTTTTGGATTGAAGCACATGGTCTTTGATTAGATATTTTATAGGCTTTGTAAAGCTTCGTTTTCTAAATTCTGCTGTATAACCTACAGAGGTTATTATAGTAACTCTTATGGAAAGGGTTCTGATAGTATATTTTAAAGAAAGATTTTAATATTCCTTCTTATACACGACATTGTTTTAAAGAGCAGGACTTTCTGCTAAACGCCAAAAATTGTCGAAATAAAATAAGAATGAAACTGAATATGTTGTTGTGAGAAAGAAACAAAACAAAATATATTAGGAACAGGTGAACAAAAGTCTTAGAACCAGCAAAAGCTTCAGCAATAAAATGGAAATATTAAGAAAAAGAAAAGGTAGAGAACTAGCTAACCTCAGATACTGTAACGGAAATAATCTAACTCCACTGCTTTGGAGAAATTTATGTCGATGAAGATTTAAGACGAGGTCATTTTTCAGCTAAATCTACGTTACTTAAACGTGAAAAAGGTCACATAATTTCACGAATTCTAGGGGACATTTACTAAGAGAATATGTTTTTTGTTTAAAGAAGCTTTCCTAAATTGAAAAATTGGAGCTTCCTTTGCAGCTTTAAAGTCTAGTTTCATAAAACAATAGAAAATTAGTCATCAGAATATCTCCATTTGTTGCTGTCACGAAAACATTCAAGCAATTCATAATGTAGTAACTGGTGTATTTCCTGCATTAAACATACAGGTGAAGGATTCAATGACTTTGTCTGCCGAGATATATGATAATTAGAATTTAGGAATTCAGAATGTCTAAGTCACGAAAACATTCAAGCAATTCATAATATAGTAACTGGTGTATTTCCTGCATTAAACATATAAGTGAAGGATTTAATTACTTTGTCTGCCGAGATACATGATAATTAGAATTTAGGAATTCAGAATGTCTAATTTGCGGAGATAACATCGAAGAATGATTTGAAACGGAAGTCCATAATACAGAACATCTTATAAGTTATTGTAAATAGCAAAATGTTGATAGACGTTTTGCTATTGACAAAAATTTTATCAATATCTTATCAATACTGTTAATTTTTCAAAACGTTGATAAACGTTTTGAAAATGTAACAGTTAAAGAAACCATTTATGATTGTTTAAAATTTTTCTAAAGCAACTAAATCCATTTCGGTGGCAGAAATTCAATGAAATTTGTACAAGGAATTATTTTCGTAATGCCAAAAAATAACCATTTCTCAAAGAATAGTTATGCCAGTGGATTTTCTATAAACTTTTTCATTTTCATGGCAAGACGAAATTTCGATATGAAATACTACATTACTGGTCAAATCCTCAAGCGACTGTATTTTAAGCTTTTTACTTAGTATGATCCCAATAAAGTAAAATCTTATGTTATTATTTTCGATAATGTAACTCATAATCCATTTTTTGTAAATGCTTTCGTATGTAAAATTTCAACATTGCATCTTTAAGGGAATTTTTAATTTCCTAAAATGTACCTGTTTTACTTTTATATGATGGTTGTGCTTTCCAATTTAAACAAAAATATAACTATGCAAATATGCCTGCAATGAATCAGACTCCTTTACCAATTAAATTAAGTGGGCATATTTTCTTTTCAAATATTCCTGCTATAGAAGCTGTAGATTTATTTTGTGTTGTTGTAAAATTATATATATGGAATAAAGTGCGTGCTAAAAAAAGCAATTCTAAGATATACTGTTTATTTTGTCAAAAGAAATAAAACAATAAAGTTTCATTACTTTGCGAGAAAATACCAACAGGGAAGGGCATTCAACAAATAAAATTTGTTAAAAGCATGAAAAATGACACTATCTACAACAAACCTTACACTAACATGATTCGTACAAAGAATTTGTGTTTCATTAAGTAAATCATGATACAGGAGAATTTGCAAGTGATATTATTGATAATGAAGACAATGACTTATTCTGTTAAGTAGCAGAAACTGAGAGGTTGCTATGTGGTTATAGTGTTTGTTAATTTTGGAATATTTTACATAATTTTATGTGTTATTTTAAAAATTAAACCATCATTAAAAGTTGCTCTGTATGGGAAATCATTTTTTTAACTTATTTTAATTATTTTATCAGGTATTTAAACTGAATTTTTGCTAAAATTACATTATGGACAAAATATCACAAGCGTAACTAATTCATGTGTTATCAGATGAGTTCAATGATTAATGCTTTTTAAAAAGATATAATTACTCTGCTATACTCCTTAAATTTTATTTCTATAGTCTCATATAATTCACAGAATTCCTGCGTCAAACGCAATTTTTGAAAATTGCATTTTTTTATGGTCACAAGAGAAACAAAATTTTCATTTATTATATATCCAAGTAAAAGTTACAAATTGTGTATGGTTTATGAAAGTAGAGTACATGTATTTTTAAGAAGTTGCATCAAATTTATCTTAAATATATTTTGTAATAAAATAATTGGAAATATATGGAAATTTGCTCTTGTGGTCAGAAGAGTAACAGTGGACTTTCCGTTATGTTTTTTTTTATTATTTATTTATTTTTTTCTTTTTTTAATCAAGAACTGAGTTTTCTCAAGTTTCAAACTGCATTCGATGAGACTTGTTTTATTTTTATTTTTGAAAATGTATTTACAAAAATTTGAATGGTTAGGAATAGCAAAATATTTTATAAGGTTTCAGTAAACGTTATTGTACATGTATTATTATATTCAACAAATTAGAAGTTAAAATATAAACTATATTTAGAAGTGACGGTGTCGGACGAAATTTAAATTTGTATACGGTCCCCCAATCCTATAAGTTATATTTAGTAAAATTTTCGTAGTACACTGTCAAGTAAGACAAAAAAAAAACCTCCCGTTCGTATAACACTAAAATTGGCCGCGATGTGAAACTTTAAAATAGCATGACTTATACCACTTTTCTGCATCTGCACACAAATGAGATCGGCCATGCTTTGAGGGGTCATGTACCAAGTGCTTAAAATATTCGAAGAACTTATTTCACGTGCATCTGCGTTTTGAAAAAAATCGTCCAAGTATTACGATTGAGTTAACTTTTATTAAGCTTCAGATTGGCTAAAATAATTGTATTTTAACATATGTTTTATTTTATAAGGCTTTATGACTGTTTCTTTTCATGATTTCCCTTAATAAAAATTATGTTATTTTTATAATTTTTCATTTAACTTCAGCGATCACATGTATGTTTTTCCAGTTCAAAATTTGTACTCTAACTTTAACTCACTTTCAAATATCCGATCGAAATTAAATTTGGCATACTGACGTAAATCCGATGACAATCTAATATTATTTGGATTATCTGTGGTTACCATTTATACTTATTTTCTTGAATAACAGAAAATATTTAGTATAGATTACCTCCAAGAAGTTTAAGAAAAAAAAAAAGTTTTAGATTAGATAACACAAGACTGCGATGGCCGTGTCTCTTAATTTTTATGTTTTTTTTTTGTTGTTTTTTTTTTTTTTAGCACTGAATCCGAAAACTACCTTAATTTTTAACCACGTCAGGATTTTTCACAAATCATAAATTGTCAAAGTTAAAAAGTAACAAAAATTGAATACCATAAAAAAGAGGAGATGGCTGTTTTTTAACTTTTGATAATTGATTTTCATGTACTTTTAGCACTGAATCTGAAAGTGACCGGCCCTTTTAACCACCCCGTTAAAATGTTTTTGTAATTCGTAGATGTCAAATTTAAACTATAGCGAAAATCTGATACTGTGTAACAGATGTAAAATTTTTTTTTTATTATTTTTTATTATATTTAATACAATAATTTATTAAATGCTTTTGGCGTATACTGGGATTCTTAAAGCTAAACTGCTGAGAGGTCCAATGAGGGGTAGGGGGGAGAAGTTTCAATTTTAACTTTGAACTTTTTAACTTTGCAATTTACAATTTGAGAAAAATCTTGACGTAATGTTTAAAATGAAGGCCATTTTTGGATTCAGCGGTAAAAAAATACATAAAAATCAATTATCAAAAGCTAAAAACATCATAATCACATCTATTTTACAATGTCAAATTTTCTCTACTTTTTCTTTTTTTTTTAACTTTAAAATTTGCGATTTTCAAAAAATCTTTGCGTGTTGTAAAAAATAAAGGTCAATTTCGGATTCATTGGTCCAGAATACATAAGAATCAATTATCAAAAGCTAAAAAACATGTCATAACCCAACATCTGCAGTCATTCTAATAACATTTTAAAACATGTACCTATCATTTTGTAAAGAAATGTGGTTGCAAATTGTCATTTTTTTTATTTAACAAAAGTTCAGTTTTTTCTTCTTCTATATGTTCATTAGAAATTGTATATTTTGCATTAATACATCAGAATGATTAAAATTTCAAATTTATATTTCAATGGTAATTTTACTCTCAACCATTTCTTTAATATATTTGACGATATTATATTTCTACTAATTTTGTGAATGACCCCTAATTCGCAGCAATAAATATACTCCAACATTAAACAGCTATTACTCGGCCAATTTTAATCGTAGAATGACCGGGCTTTTTTTGCCTTACTTGTCAGCATAACAGGAAAATTGTAATAAACATAACTTATAGGACCTAAGTCCCGTATAAAATTTTAAATTTCGTAATTAAAAAAAAAATTATTGACCCAAATAGCTTACAAAATATTTTTTTACCTCATTTAAAACTTTTTTTGTATTTTGAACTATATGTCTATGACTAACGGTTTAGGAATTAGCCATTGAACGCCGTTGAGAGTTGATACCCTGTATTATGAAGTAAAAAGGGACAAAGAGCTTTTTGAAATGCTGAATAGCTACTTTTTTTAACTGTAAGGATATTAATTTTAAACACTAATAATTTCTTAAACTTTTAACTATATTAGAGAAAGCAATATGTTTCATTGCTCTAAAATCGTACTTGAATTTTATTAAAGAATCATTTAAAGTTTACGGGATATTATTGACGAACAGAAAATTGTTGCAAAAAAAATCTAATAGGGTACATATCAATTCAGTTATTATTGTTTTTTTTTTTTTTTTTTTTTTTTTTTTTAGATAAAACATGCATTTTATTACATTTCAAAAATCTATATTTACCCTTGTTCTCTCAGCAAGAATTTTTACGAAATTTTAACCTAAAATAATCTGCATAACGCTTAATTTAATAATAATATTCCACTTGCGTGTATTATAATTTTGGATTTGGATTTTATGAATCGTGGAAATACTATAAAAAATATTTATTTATATCGAAGTGTATGCACAAATTATGAATGTTTAAAAAATAAAACTTTAAAATTTCTTCGATTTCAATTTCAATTTTAAGAAATGTGTAAAATACTTTGAGAAGAAAAACGTGAACGGTATTTATGCTTCATTTTATAGATAATTTTATATGATGGTAAGTGATCTGCAGTACATTTAAATGAATTCTGTGTCCTATATATAGATATATATGTGTGTGAGAATATTCTTGCACGTATTTATTATTTTAAAAAGTTGCAGAGCAAACCATGTAAAAGTGGTTAATTAAGCCATTTTCGTTATCAAATACAGTAGAACCTCGATTATCCGAAGTAATCCTAAGAACCAACCATCTTTTGGAAAATAGAAATTTTTGGATAATCGAGAATGCTTCAATTTTAAGATAAAGCAGAAATATGTGCAATATTTCTTATCATGGTAACAAGTCTGCTTAATAAAAATAAAACAATAGCAAAATAGAAACATAAATAAATTACCTGAATTTTAATTTTGAAATTAAGTACCTTTTACGTATATCACAAGGGTTTGAAAATATGTTTTGTTTGTCGCAGTTTCCATTGCCTTTGCTTTGAAGCTATATCACCGAGCTTTTTAATATTATTAGTTCACCTTTTTCACTGTCTTTTTGCTGCTTCAGCCATGCCAAACATTTTTCAAAGCATTCAAAAGTTCAGAAATGCTAATTTGTTCTTTTGTTTTTGTTTGTTTTTGTCTTTTTTTGTTCCACTCCGCAGCTTATGGGAGCTCAAGTTAAATTCAAAGGAACTCTAAAAAAGGGAATATAAAATATTGATAGGTAATTTTATATATATGTATATAAAATCTTTCAAAATGAATTTCGCACACAATGAATGTGATAGTAAAAAAAGAAAAAAACTGTAAAAGTGGATTTCGGTTAGCCGAGAGTTTAGGTTAAAAGAGTTTCAGATGAAAGGGGTTCTATTGTATACGCAATTATCTTGATAGGGATTCAAGCGCTGCGCCACAAATGTCTGATTTTTGCCACTACAGTTTAATAGTATTTTTCGCCTTATAAAAATCTCTGAAATTCTGTCATCAAATACTACTACAATTTAGTAGTAGCAATCGGGCATTTCTGGCGCAGCACTTTCATCTCTGTATTGAGTATCGTTGATAACATTCATTGATACATTTTCTTAAAATTGAACATAAATATCAAAATTAATGAAGGATTATTTAATTAACACATTGAGTGCAACTGTGACTGGCACTGAAGTGCTGAAAAATTTACAATGCTTTAAGTAATTTTTAAGAAAGCATACTCCTGTAATGAATAATAGGTAGATGAGTTTTAAATAATTTTTCAGTAATTACTTAAAACAGTATATATATATATATATATATTTAGTTTTACAACATATTTTAGACGTCAGTCATCGGTGAAGAACGCATTTTAAATGGGAAGTTCAGTGTCAGTCACCAGTGACTGACGTGGTGCTTAACGTGTTAAAAACTTTACGAAATTGTGTGAATATTTGTTTATAATTATTGAACATTTTATTTTGTACTACACAAAATATCCAATTTTCTACAAATGTTTTCTGCATATTATATTCACGATCGTAATATGTGTTTATATGATGTATGCATCTGTTTGAAAAATATCATTTACCTTAATGAAACTGGATTACTGCATTTTATGTATTCTGTAATACAACACATAATATAATGTTCTTTTGTTGACCATTTTTTCTCGAAAATTAAATCCCTAATTCAGTGGTTTTATGTTTGCGTTTAGATTGTTAAAGAGTTATTATTAACTATGAACTATTTAGTTTTTTTTTTTTTTTTATAAAAAGGGCAACATTCAACAAGTGTTATTTAAAAATATGATGAATAATGATATCATTGAAGAACATTGAATTGAATAAGTTTGTGATTTTCAGGGAGAATGTAAACAAATCTCGTCTTTAAAAATGGAATGATCGTAATTGTTTAACTCGCATTATGATTAAATGTTTCAGGAGATTATGTTATACAAATATTAGAAGTATTCGAAAACACATAAAAAATTAAAAATTATAATTTTTTGTATACTGTATGATGATTGGATTGAATTTTAAAATAAACCTAAACAAATAAATTAGATATTTTACAAAATGTGATAGACATAGCCCTTGAAAATATAATGTTTTTTTAAAACGTGGAGGTCTCTGTGTGGTTTTTGTAATTTTCTAAACCTGTTATATATATATATATATATATATATATATATATATATATACAATAAGTGATTTGTTTGTTTAACAGCAATGAAATCATTCCGTAATACTTTTCTTGTAAAGTAGTTGTATAAAACTAGTATTAAACATTTTTTTTTTTTTTTTTTACTTTTAGAGTAGCTAAAAAGTTCTTTATGAAGGCGTAAATTGCTGAAAGAAAGTGTAAAAAATATTTAATCTAATATAAATGTTGTTAGCTGTTAGTGAAAAAAAAAAAAACATCGATTTAAGCGTATATTTTCATTTCATACAAAAATAAAAATGTCAAAATGTTTAATGTGGTTTAAAATATGTTGTTAACAATAGTTCATCCACATATGATATCCACTATGTGATAAATAGAATGTATTGAGATTAATTCGTCTAAGAATAATAAATCTCAACCCCATTTCTTACATCAAAGAAGCAATCGTTTGGATCCTTTTAGATATCCTGTTACGTATGTAGAGAATTGCAATCTGGGGAATAGAACGTTTCATCTCCAAGTCTTTTGATCTGTGTAAAATAAATGACTTACTCGTCAAAATAAGGGAAACCAGAGTATACAATAAAACATTATTTCATGTGTATAAAAGTATAAAATTTTTCCACTGTAAGATAAGCAAAATTAATATAATATTTTTGTTCCGCATAATAAAAAGTTGGATTGATGTTTAGTTGAACAAAGTATTTTCTAAATATTTTATAAAAGTGAATTTGTTGTTATTGCAACGAAATGTTTTTATCAATTAAATGTTTAAAAATCTAAAAATCCTTTTATGTAAAACTTTGTAATATAAATAATATTTTACTGTTTACAAGAGCTATATAATCGTGAACGAGTCATACGATAAAAAAAAATTTATGTGAAAAATATGTTCCTTTAGGTAAATTTATTTTATATTAAAAAAAAAAAATTATGAGAATTATTTACACAAAACCAAAAATACATTATAATATAAATTTTCTAAATATTCCTGTACAATATAATTTTCTTTTCAGAATTTCTCATTGTAGGGAATTTTACAATGAACTGCTATATTTTCTTTTATGCAGGTAAAGGAGAGGAAATTTCATATTAACAAAATATCGAAATAATTTTAATTCATGCTAAATAGTATTATATAAATATGCTATAGAACAGTGTTATTCTTCAGCGCAGTTAATATAAGTGGGACATTTTTTTCTTGAAGAAAATTTTATTTTAAAAGTGTTAACACATGTCAATTTGTAGGCTAAAAGATTAAAATACTTGTAAATAGAAAATTGTGTATTTTTTGAGTATTTTATTTTCCAGGTCTAAATATTGAACATTATAAATTGTTGAACATCGGCACACCTGCATATCAGTTTAAAAATACAACAGCGGTTGCATTTTAAATTCATTATGATTTTTCTTTTTTTCAATTAAAGGACATAAGAAACGATCACTCTTCTTTTGTAAATACTCCAGAAAACTGCTAGCTTTCATCTATATCGGGATTTTAAATAATTCGCCAATTTTAGGCTACATATATATTATTCGATCTCTTAATTTTGAATTTTAAACCCTTTTAGCATTTCCCCCCATTTCTACATACATATATATAGATATATAAAATAAATATTTCATGAACCTTGACAGAATGATGATCATTAAAATTATACATATATAATATTGAGATAGAATTTCAGCATAGCTGCAATTTATTTAAAACTGTAAAGAATTTGTATTTGTTTTTGTTTTTGTTTTTATTTGATAATATAGTATTTGGGGTAATAGCTGGGGAAATGTTTTTCTTGTGTGTTTTGTGTGTGTATTTTAATGCAACTTAAAAAAAAAAAAAAATGTTATATGAATGACTTGACTCAAGTCCTTCTACTTATGTAGCTATTACGATAAGCACAGTACTCTAAGTAGAGTCCACGTCATTATATACAGTTAAACCTCCCTGTGCGACCACCTCCCTGAATAACCATTATTTTATGGAACGAAATTTATTCCCATAGCCTCAATATTAATTTTACCTCCATTCAGAGACCTTCCGAGTTGAACTCCCTACATGAGCGACCGATTTTTTTGAAGAAAATGGAAAACATTCCGTTTATTCCTGGTCGCTTGAAGAAGGTTTTAC